>OZ035835.1:25181265-25781265 GCA_964034765.1 Knipowitschia caucasica
AATGATCTGTAGTAGTTTTTTAGTAGTCACGCACGGTTTACCAAATGTATCATAGAATACTCCTTCACTGTTTTTAATGGCCCCTGCAGTTTTCCATGCTGTCACATCATACAGTGAGGGATTTTCTTGCAATATGTGTGGACTGTTCTCTTCTCTTTCTTCCACTGGTGCCTCTGTTCCCTCAGGATTGTCTTCAATAACTGCCTGCAGAGCCGTACCTATCCTGTCATACCCAGCTGTCATTTTAGCAACTCTATCAGCAAACTCATTGCCCTTTGCCACGAAGTCTCTGGCTCGAGTATGTGCTCTGCACTTGACCAATGCAGTTTTGTGACGTACATTCTTGATTTGGTCTGCCACCTTCTGCCATAATTCCAAATGTGTAGGTCTCAAATTTTTTGTTGTGATGAAATTGTCATGCAATACCCAGATTGGCAAGTGCAAATGCACTGTAGAATGCACATACTCAGCAGTTGGTTCAAATGTAACTTGCATATTTACGAGTAACAGATGAATCTTTTGAGACATTGAATTTGTCAATGCAAATGTGTTCCCCTTCAAAGCTGCATACATGTTATGTGGCGTCCTCACTATCACCTCTGAGTCCAAGATTATGTGTGATGGGTGGAAACCAGTGAGTTCTTAAGGGCCATTACATAACGTGCACATGAGAAGTGGTGTGCTTCTGATCCTCTGAGATTGGAGCTGAATATGTACAATATTTTGGGTGCATCTGCTATTTTCTGAAACAACACTGCACAATAATAATCTCCAGTCATTGTGATTTCCATCATAATTGGGTATTTCCTATCAACGCAGTGTAAAGTCTGCACCATTGATAGTTTTTCTTTGATTGATTGAAATGCCTGTGCTTGCTCCTCAGTCCATGTCAAGATCCCATCATAATCTGTGTAGCCTACATCAATCAACATTTTCTGCAAGGGCTTCATCATGTAGGAGAAGTTGAAAATATATTTCCTGATATAGCTTGCCGTATTTATGAAGGACATCATTTCTCTCACTGTTTTTGGTTTGGGAAACTCTGATAGTTTGATCAGTCTTGACTGGTCACACATGACTCCTTCTGAAGTGAGATAAGTCTTTAGAAAAGATACTCTCTGTCTTACAAATGCACACTTGTCATAATCAATTTTGAATCCCTTTTCTGCCACTACTCTAAGGACTTTCATAGTGATTTCTGTACATGCCTCTTCAGATACTCCTGAGATTAGAATATCATCTACATAGGCCAGAACAAAGTTTTTGTCTGGGTCAATGTCAATCTCAGAGAGCACGTCCTGGATCAATTTGTTAAAGATCCCAGGTGCAGCGCAGTGACCCTGTGGTAAACGCGTATACACATACTTCTTCCCCTCAACTGTGAATGCCAGATACTTCCAGCACTCAGGGTGCAATGGGATGCAGAAGTATGCGTTACATAAATCAATGGTGGTAAACCATTTATGAGACGCTGGTAAGAATGCCATTGCTCTGTGTGGGTCAGGTGTGTCCAATAGTTTGTCTTGTGATCTCTCATTTAATTTCCTGAAGTCATTCACTAGTCTGCAGTATGGTTTTCCTGCCTTGTCTACTGCCAACATTGGAATATTATATGGCGTATACTCTGACGCTTCGACAATGATTCCTGCCTTCACCAATTCTGACACTGTGTACTTCAATTTGTCCTGGAGTCCTGCTTTAATGGGATACTGCTTCTGATAACACACTTGGTCATCAAACAGTAGTTTTATTGGCAGGATTCCCTCTGCTTTCCCGATGTCAAATGCATGTTTTGTCCATAGCCTCTCAGGTAAAGTGTGTTTCTGCTCTTCAAATAGGTTTGAATTGGTATTTTCCCTGCCATGTGTCCTTGTTCTCTGTACCTCCTGCATAGTGGCTTTATATTCAATTGGGTCATTGAATTTGATCACATAACCTCCTGTGGTTTCACTATGCAGTACAATGTATTGTAATTGTCCCTGTTGCACACACATTGGTTTTAAATCACTGGCCAATATCAGTGCACACATTGGACCTAAATTCTTGGCCTCTGCTTTGGACTCAATCATCATTGTTACATGTGGTGTGGATTTGTCAACCCTAAATATTGGGAGTGTGTCTGTGTTTGAATTTGTGTTAGCAAACGCCACCCCATGTTCTCCCACCACTACGCAATTCAGCTTTTGTGTCACTTTAGGATCTCCTACTCCCTGTGTCTGGCATGCACTAGTCTTGTACATTTCCCACTCAATCAAATAGTTGTCATATGATTGTTGATCTTCTGGATGCCTAAAATATGCCTGTGTACAGTGTACGACATCTACTGGAGACCGCAAGTCCTTGCATCTCTCAGTAATCCATGGCAAAAATGGCTTAACTAGTTCATGCAATGTGTCATTGGATTCTTCACTACCCTCTAGCCAAAAAACTGTGGCTATGTTATCGTCAATTTTTGGTGTTTTAAGATTTTGTTCCTGCTGGAGCAACAGTTCAGTTTCGAGACCACAATCCTGTATTAACATGCCCAACTCATTTGACACTTCAATTTCATTCTGGAAAGAAATATCCAATTTCAAAAGTTTTATCAAATCCCTTCCCATTAGGTTGTGGGGACAGTTTGGGGCTATTAGAAATTCATGTTGGAAAGTCTGCTTTACTCCTGATTTATAGGTAACTGTGCAGTCTAGAGGTTTTGAGTAAAAAACTCTTGTAGCCAAACCATTAAATCCAGATACGATTTTCCACTTTTGAGAGGGCTCTAGACTGCATTTTAATGAACTAAATGTTGCTCCAGTGTCTACCAACAGTTTCTGAGGCTGTCCCTCAATTGTTATTGTGATAAATTTTGGAGCCACGTTAATGCATCCCTCTCTATCTGGACCACGGCATCTTCATTTCGGTAATAAACTGAGTTGATGAGCAGCGACCTCTGGTCTTGACTCTGTCATCTGGTGAGTGGTCATATACTGTGGCTGTGGTTGGCCCAAGACCATTGGCTGTTGTGGTTGTACCTGTTGAGGTGCCTGATACATCTGGTGTATTTGTGGTTGCTGGTATGGCTGTTGCGGTTGTGCCTGGTGCACTTGTGGTTGTTGGTATGGCTGTTGTGGTTGTCCTGGTACACTTGTGGTTGTTGGTATGTTTGAAATGGAAACTGCTGCTGACCTCCTTGACCCTGCATGTGTTGCATTCCTCCCGTTCTGCAATTTCTTGCTATATGTCCGTACCGTCCACACCTGTAACACTTCATGTTTGATAAATCTCTGTCCTGTCTAAATTGTCCACCACCTCTACCTCTGCTATTCCTGGGGAATGTCTGGAACCTCTGTCCTTGATTTCCATAGGGCATGTATCCATTCATTTGCCATTCATACTCTGGTTGCTGCTGTATCTGTCCAGTCTGTATAATCTGCTGTGGTTGCATCACCTGTGTCTGCGTCTGAGGCTGCAGTGGACTTGGATTACCACTAAACAACATTTCTGCTTTCTCCACTTTTTCTGGCTTTGGTTCAGATTTTTTAATCTCTTTAACTAATTCCTTAATCAGTGACAAACTATCATCAGTTTTGGGGCTGTTTTTCTTCCTAAGTAGCTTTTTAATAGTACAATATGACCTAACAAAAGCTGGCGAGTCAGTATCCAAATTCAGAATGTGTTTTTCCTTCTCAGCTGTCGGTAGCTCCCTGAGCATTCGCTGATAGAACATCTTTTTGATCAAATCATAGGTTGGGGTGGACTCTCTTGGATACAATGCATCAAACTCCTTATTTATTCTATGCTTCATGGCCTCGGCTGTCTCTCCATCCTGCACTTCTAGATTTATGGTTTCCATAGCATTCATGGGCACAGGAAATAACGTTTCCATTTTTTCCATCACAGCTGAATACCATGCTTCCACTGAACAGCTGTTTGTGGCTCGAACTGCAACATTTTCAAATCCTGTGGACATGATTGGAAGATGGACACCGAGAACGGTAGTGAGATCATTTAGGGTTAAATTTTGAGCAGGATAGTGTTCCAGGATTGACAACAAACATGCTCTGCCCCCATACTGCCTTGGGTCTTTCATTCTCATTTTTATAGAGTCAATTTCAGTTATAGTGAGCGGTTTACATGTCCTGATTTCTCTGCCGGACCTAGATGTCGATACCACAATTGGACACATCGACACATCTTCTCCTTGTCTGCGCCTAGCTTTCCTCTTGTTCTGTCGCCTTTCCTGTTGATAATAAATTTCCCCACTCGTACCGTCGTCTTCTGAGTGTTCAGCTGTTACAAACGCATCTGAGCCGGTCATCAATAAATCTTCGTCTGACGAGCTTGATTCTGCATCTATAGTCTGATTAGATCGAGTAAAATAACGATGCTGTCTTTCTTTTCTAATTGTAATCGGCTTCTGAAAGCTGATTCTTAAATCTCTCTTCTTCCTAGCCTCTGAGTGTTGGTCCACTCCCTTCTGGGCCTCTCTGTCTGCGCCCCCTTCGCACCTCTGAGCTGTCACTCCTCCCGCCCCCTGCTCTCTCAGCTCTGCTCCTTTCTCTGCCTGGGAAGTAATCTCGTCAAATTTGGGACTAGAATGACTAATAAAGTTTTTTCCATTAAAACCATTTGCAAATGAATTTCCCCTAGTCCCTGGAGTATGCTGCAAGTGAGATGGGCCTCCCTGAATCGTGTGATTTTTAAGCTCACTTTCCAGTCTTGTCAATGTGTCATTAAATTGTCTTTCAGCCACTTGTGCCACAATTTCTCCAACCTGATCAATGTGTTTCTGAAGCTGGGTAGTCTGAGCTGTAACCTCCCGTACCTGCCTGAGCGCCTCTTGGGAGTATTTTTGATCCAGACTCTCCTCTCCTATGCTAGTCACGGTACATTTGATTGGCTCTTCAAATGTAATCAATGGAGCCATTGTTGCAGAATCTTTACTTTTCACTAATTCTGTTAAATCTGGATACAATGGAGCATACGGTGGAGGGGAAGAATCAGGAGCTGTACTTTGCAATTTGGCAGCAGTCATCCATTTCTCATTTAGTTTGATCATCATTGAAATCAGAGTAACCTCATCTGTCAACTTTTGAATTTTCTTATTTTCTAACGGCTTCTCTCTTTGCATTTGAGAACGTTTCTCCAAAACTAATTCTCTTAGTTGTTTCATTAACCCTTCACTTGGAGGTGAATTTGACTTAGCTAAAATACCATCTTTCTTTTTTGATTTTAACCATGTTCTAACGCTCCTTGTTGTTGTATTTTTAATCTCTGTTGTCCCCTCTAAATACTGTATAATCCCCTTTATCCACTCATCTAATGTTACAGATGCCATGTTTTCTACCGTCTAGATTACAAGCCTTGTGTTATCAATATCAATGTAAAAAATCAGCAATTGGGTGCGTAATCTTAGAGCGTCAGATCGTGGTATCTCCCCGTTCAACCACAAGTGGTGGGGAAATGTACGCACGAATCGTGACCCCGTCCTACGCGACCCAAGTTACTGCGTTCACTGTGACCGTTTGTGCAATGGTCACTTTCAACAGAAAACATCAATCACTCATTCACACCAAGAGAAAAATTAAAAAGTGAGAAAAGTTAGACACTGTCCCTGTCCTCTCCCTCTCGTCAATTAATTAAAACACACAGTTTTCTCCTTCAACTATTAAATCACTGAGATAACACACAGTTGACTCCTTAACTCATAAATCACTTAGATCCTCACACACAGTTTTCTTTCCTTTAGGTTAACTATCAATCACTGAGATAAAACACACAGTTTTCTCCTTTTCTTACGTCACTTAGACTTAGAATACTATTATCCCAATAAAATATAAAATACTTGCAAATCCTTCAATATTTACCCTACTTGGTGTTTGTTTGTTTTTATTTTTTATTTTTAGGTCTCAGGTCAGGTGAAAGGAAAGATTAATTAGTTGGTAACAATCTTACCGTTTTACTTTGGCGCCAAATTAATCTTTTCTCTGACCGGTCCTAGTGTCTCCTGTCGAAATCCTGTTCGTGACGCCAAGTTCTGCAGTAATTTGTCAGAATTCCCCCGCCCCAGAAGCTGCAGAGAGGCCGCAAACACAGCCCTTCGTTCTGCAGGTCCTTTTAGTTCAACAAGAGACAAAAACCAATGTTAAAACAGTGATAGAAATGACAGATACCAAACCTGATTTCAAAAGGTTATATTGAAGATTTTGCAAGCAATATTACAAGATAACGGTCCGCGAACAGATCTCGCTTCGCGTTCAGATAAGGAGTGGCCCCCGGGGACGTCTCACTGCTCCTTGTCAGACGAAAAAGCAAAAAGTCTCTCGTGACCACTCCTGCACATACATTTATACCTTACATCCAAGGTCAATGACATCACAACTGTATGGACTCCACGACTCCTTCTGGCCAGCTGCCAACGTTTGCACCTGCTCTGATAACCACACTTGTCTCCCTCTTGTCCCCCTCCCATTTCAGACTAACCTTGAACTCACTGCTCTTTGAGATTTACACAAACAAGTGCTAATTTGGCAATAGAAACAATACTAAACTGTTTTTAGTTTTAACTGGTGCAAGAGTTAATATTCCAACAGAACACAGGATGATCTCAAATGACAAAAAATGTTCATAAAAGACAAAACAAACCCAAATAAAGTCGACAACAATGACCATTAGGAGAAAAAAAAAGAAAAACGTTATACAATGAGATTTAAAATGTGTAAATTACACATGCAGAAACTATGTTAAAAAGTCTTAAAGAAGAAAATAAAAATCATCACAATACTGAAATCGGTATCAAATATTGAGACTATTCATTAGAATAGAAAGCAGCTCAGTCATATCGTCATATCAAAACTAGGGATGCACCGATTGTGACATTTTGAGCCGATACCAATACCGATGTTTAACATAACAACTTGGCCGATATTTTTTCTATTTATTATTTATGGATATATATTTCTTGGCTGCTTCAGTTTTCCGTTTTTCTTCAGCTTGCATGCTATTGCTGTACACCGCCTCACGCTTGCTTCTCAAATTTCCAAAGAGATTTGTTGTGTTAAATTATTTTCTCTCAGTCCCCCCTTTTAAAATCTCTTTGGAACACATTTGTGCAGAAAACAGCACAACTGAGGAAAGTGTGCGGACGCTCTCTACCAGTATCTCTTTGCACACGCCTAACATGGATCATTAACAAGGCAAAAAACGGCTTTTACCGATGTTCAGCCGATGCATTGGTGCATTCCTAATCAAAACTATAGCAAATAATGTGAAAAAAAATTACTTTGATCAGGCTTTACTGGACAAGCTCACTTATCTCCAACACCAACTATAGAGGCACAAACAGCTATTGAGATATAACATTGAGCCTTGAGTTTTTTGTTACTGTCATCAATATGAATTAATGAGTGTATACTAATTCCAAATAATATACCACATAGACACAGGGCCTAAATCAAAGCTGTTAACCTACTTAATTAATAACAATAAGTTGACTGCTCTAAGATGACAAAACTTATTAAAGACCATAACAGTGTCAGCACTTAACAAATCTTCCGCCTCCCCCTCTTGACAGTTGAAAGTATAAAACATGGTCAGATCTTTAAATAGCACAACAGTTAATTAGATTCAAAGATTAATTAACAACTTATCTAATCTATCAAAGGGCTAAAGATAACTATCTAATTAACTATGTGAAAAAGTATGGCCAAGTTTGTCAAACAAAAAGTCTCCCATAACCGGGTGAGGTTTATTATCTAAAACATCTATTGTTCCTGATGCTTTTCTCAATCACCGCACTTCACTCTTCACTCACGTTCTGCCCCTGACGTTTATTGATTATCTGAGTTCATACAAGAGTTCCTAATGCATTTGCTTTCATGTCTTTCTTTTGTTGCAAGGGCTGCCATGCACCATATTGCAAATTGATCCGTGCGTCTCAACTCTTTGTCAGAAGTGAACTACTATTGTACGCATGGCCCCTACACACGTTGTCTTTCTTTCACTCATCCCTGTCACTTTGTGGATGGCATTGGCATGGCTAAACACCAGTGGCTGATTACAGAGGGAGATGCACGCCTGGCTGGACACATTGATGAGCTCCTTGAGGTTTGATGATGTAGCCAATAAATGGACACTTCTGATTATCTGACCCTTCGCCCATCGCTTTAACAACAAACCCCCTCTCCTCTTTACACCTCTTCACTCAATTGTTCCTCTCAGGTGACTAGATTTGAAATGAGGTCATGCTTGTGTGGATAGTGGATACAAAACAAGGGTGAAGAGAAGGTTGTTCTGTCCTTCAAAGTAAAATGGAAAAGATATACTGAGGGACAGACTGGGGGTTTGTTAAAAATATTGTTTGAGTTGTAATGGGCAATACAGGCCAGGCCTCACTTTGTGAGTGGGCGTTCCTGGCCCTTTGTCTAATCTAGTTGTCAAAAACCACCACAGCAAGTATCATGTTTATTTTCACAGGAAGCTGCATCACTGCACACATCTCAATCGGGAAAAATTCGCTTGGAGCGCATGGATATGCAAAGATTTGGCATGCAATGGGCGATGTCTAGCCAGCTACAAGAGATGCACAAACAAAATGAACCCGCCGAGTCCCTGGGTGAGCTGATTTATGACCCCATACTTGAGCTTTTTGTGTCTGTCTGCTCCACACGGCCCCTCACAGCACATAGAAGAAGGCACAACGTACAGAGCCCTATATACAAAGTATTCGGCCCCCTTGAACCTTTCAACATTTCGCCAACTTTCAGGCTTCAAACATAAAGATATAAAAATTTAAATTTTTTTCAAGAATCAACAACAAGTGGGACACAATAGTGAAGTGGAACAAAATGTATTGGATAATTTAAACTTTTTTAACAAATAAAAAACTGAAAAGTGGGGCGTGCAATATTATTCGGCCCCCTTGCGCTAATTCTTTGTAGCACCACCTTTTGCTGCAATTACAGCTGCAAGTCGCTTGGGGTATGTCTCTATCAGTTTTGCACATCGAGAGACTGGAATTCTTGCCCATTCTTCCTTGCAAAACAGCTCGAGCTCAGTGAGGTTGGATGGAGAGCGTTAGTGAACAGCAGTCTTCAGCTCTTTCCACAGATTCTCGATTGGATTCAGGTCTGGACTTTGACTTGGCCATTCTAACACCTGGATACGTCTATTTGTGAACCATTCCATTGTAGATTTGGCTTTATGTTTTGGATCATTGTCCTGTTGGAAGATAAATCTCCGTCCCAGTCTCAGGTCTTTTGCAGACTCCAACAGGTTTTCTTCCAGAATGGTCCTGTATTTGGCTCCATCCATCTTCCCATCAATTTTAGCCATCTTCCCTGTCCCTGCTGAAGAAAAGCAGGCCCAAACCATGATGCTGCCACCACCATGTCTGACAGTGGGGATGGTGTGTTCAGAGTAATGAGCTGTGTTGCTTTTACGCCAAACATATCGTTTTGCATTGTGGCCAAAAAGTTCGATTTTGGTTTCATCTGACCAGAGCACCTTCTTCCACATGTTTGGTGTGTCTCCCAGGTGACTTGTGGCAAACTTTAAACAAGACTTTTTATGGATATCTTTGAGAAATGGCTTTCTTCTTGCCACTCTTCCATAAAGGCCAGATTTGTGCAGTGCACGACTGATTGTTGTCCTATGGACAGACTCTCCCACCTCAGCTGTAGTTATCTGCAGTTCATCCAGAGTGATCATGGGCCTCTTGGCTGCATCTCTGATCAGTCTTCTCCTTGTTTGAGATGAAAGTTTGGAGGGACGGCCGGGTCTTGGTAGATTTGCAGTGGTCTGATACTCCTTCCATTTCAATATAATTGCCTGCACAGTGCTCCTTGGGATGTTTAAAGCTTGGGAAATCTTTTTGTATCCAAATCCGGCTTTAAACTTCTCCACAACAGTATCTCGGACCTGCCTGGTGTGTTCCTTTGTCTTCATGGTTCTCTCTGCGCTTTAAACAGAACCCTGAGACTATCAAAGAGCAGGTGCATTTATACGGAGACTTGTTTACACACAGGTGCATTCTATTTATCATCATCAGTCATTTAGGACAACATTGGATCATTCAAAGATCCTCACTGAACTTCTGGAGTGAGTTTGCTGCACTGAAAGTAAAGGGGCCGAATAATATTGCACGCCCCACTTTTCAGTTTTTTATTTGTTAAAAAAGTTTAAATTATCCAATACATTTTGTTCCACTTCACGATTGTGTCCCACTTGTTGTTGATTCATGACAAAAAATTAAAATGTTATATCTCTATGGTTGAAGCCTGAAATGTGGCGAAATGTTGAAAGGTTCAAGGGGGCCGAATACTTTCGCAAGGCACTGTAGCAGCGGAGAGCCATGTTTGGAGAAAATACATTTTGCAGGTCTATGTAACTTCCATCTTCCACAAAAGATGGAAGTTTGCCCTCGACTAATATCAAGGTAATAACGTCAATATCTTACAATTGTCTGGTATAAAAAACGAAATAGAACTTAATGAGGGAATATAGCTTTTCGTTTGCTGCAGTAACGTTGGATTTGAGTGTCGTCATCATCATCTTGCCGTCCCTCCCCTATCTGGGATTTACTCCCAAATCCATGCTCCAACAAATGTATCCTTTTTTAAAGACCAGAGTGGACTTTTGGGAACTTGACACTTTCAACAGCTGGTGCGAAGTCTTCCTCAAAGTGGTCATGTGATGTTCCAGTGGCGTGTCTTGTCAGCTGTTTTACACAATTTTTACCGCTGTCTTCTTACCACCAGAGGCAGGACGACAGCCCAATCTGCAGTCTGACTTGATCAGGTCAGAATCCCAGGTGTGTGAGAGTTAAAAATCCCCCTTGTCCTGGTCAATAGTGCTGGTTATAGTTAATAGTATTTCTATTGCCTCTTTGATCCAGTGTCAGTGCTTGTTGTCCTCAGCCCCTATGATATTTTGTTTGTTTCAGTCCATAATGTGGTTGTTTCTTTAACAGTAGTCAGACATTATATACAGTTCCCCTGGAGTTGGCCACAAGCTGCCGCAAGTAGTCCCCATTGCAGGAAAACAAAACCCGCTTTCAGCTTCCCCTGCTGGATGCACCAAGGAGCGCAAATTGTGCAGTGATCACACACAACTGGAACTGCTGTGTGGGATCTGCGATTATTTTAGTCGTCCACTAGACAATGATTATTACCCCGCTCCCATCTCTGTGTGGAGTGAGAGGACAAGTGCCCAAAAATAATAACAATTGTAAACCGCTTTGTGACTCTGGTCTGTGAAAGGCAGTATATAAATAAAGATTACTTACTTACTTACTTACTTACTTATTATATTTTTTATCAGTGGACTTGTCAACGACTAATTTGTGTTTTTAAAGAAACTGTACTGTAGGTGTTATCAACCAAACATGCTTCATGGCCGGTATCACCTATATACCATCCGATATGCAATCAAGATTTCCAGCAGTGTGTGGAAGTGCAGGACCACGCGGATACAATAGCGGGCCCATGAGGAACCAGATGTGCGCGTTCCAACAAATCACTCAGCTGAGCGCTGTTAAAAAATATATAATTGTTAGTTCGGTGGATGGGTGCATTCCTACAAAAAGAAATTTAGCAACATATTTTCATAGTTTTATGTTGACTAATTGTGGCAACCATAATTTTGTTTCAATGAGATAATGATACCTACCAATGCATTTCCTAAAGTTTCTAATGTTTTAAAGTCAAGAAGTTTTATACAAGTTTACAAAACCTGTCCCTTTAGGCTCTGAATGAAATACAAGTTCCTAGACAGGCATCGAATACTACTTTCTGAAAAACTTGGCAGGAATTTGGAATGAAATGTGTAGTCTTTTTGACATGCCTCCAGTCCAGGACTCTCTTCACTTGAGCCGATCAACGACAGTAATTGCCTGCACAGAGCATTCTCCCTCGGCTTAAGACAAGGGGATGTGCCTGTAATTAAGATTGGACACTTTGCATCCCCCATACACAAAAATATGCACATCATCCCAAAGCTGCTGTTGTCAAGATGATGTCGAGAGGATGTAAATGTAGAAGATGAAGATTTTGTGTGGGGAGCGGTTTTCAAAAGTAAATGTATGAGGGGGGAGGGGTGATAAGGGGACGGGGGACTGCGGCACAATCATCTTGATTTCTTGTGTTGAACGATTACATGCCATGCTAATTGCTAGCAGAGGGATCTTTAATAAATATTTCATTCGGCACAGCATCATTACTGCCTAATGTCGTTATTAATCTCGGCCGGTAATTTCCACTCAGGAGAAGGCTTCTTTGTGGGGGAAAAAGCAGTGTTTGGGCCCCCAAAGAGAGAGAGAGAAGGAGGGAAGAAAACAGGAGCTAGACTATAGATTGATACACAAGAAGCTGTGAAAAGACACTGAAAAATGACCAAAAAGAGACAGTAAAAGAATACCAAATTACTCAATGTATACAGATTTTTTTTTGAGGACAGTGTTCTATCAAGATAAAAAATTTAGTCTTGGGCTGCAACAACTCAAGTTACTCGAGTACAACTGTTGCCTAAATTCCTAGAAGTATTGTTTAATTCCCATATGACAATAGAGCTGACTTAAAGCACACGTAGAAACTGTGAGCGACACAAAAGAAAATCAGTTTTAGGATTATTAGCTGCAACCCTATATTTATACTAATATAAGTATAACTATATACTAATTATTCAGATATCTAACAACTGACAAAAATATCAAATACAAGTTCATATAGAATAGAATACTGCATGGTTAATTTGAACAAAGTTTGATTAACACATCCAAAAATAGCCATTTTACACATCCAAAAATAGCCATGAGTACCTAAAATAATCCTTAGAATTTGTAGAATAACCACTATGCACGGCTCTATAGCATGTTGTGCAATCCATCTCTTTCTTCATGCACTTTAAGACATTAAGGCGGCGTGAAAATGGTAGCAAGCCAAGCCTTGGGCAACTAACAAATAGCATTAGCTCTATCTATCGATGCCTGCAGCGACACTATGGCCAAGTGCTATCACACAGGCTTTTTCACACACATTCTCCACAGCATCAGTGCTTTTTAAAGACAAATTCAATCTTCAGTAATAAGTGCATTTGAGACGGAGCTGCAAACCAAAGGCAAATCCAAATCCATGTTGGTTTTATCAAAAATTGTATTTCATGGCAATATTCCAAACTTTTATGAGAATAGGTTATGAATGATTACCAGAAAAATGATTATACGCTTTGCATGATGTTTCAATAACACATCCATCATGTTGGGCCATTGGCAGTGACAGTGTAGGGGGAACGGGATGGAGAGATGAATGAAAAGACGAGAGGAGCTTCTGATTTACTGACATACAATAAAATAAGTCTTAAACATCTATCTGCCAAGGTTCCCGTCTCCCCTACAGTCTCCGTACACACAAACACAAGCAGCAAGACGCACAGTGATGGCATTGCCCTGAAAGAAAAGAGAGCTGTGTGTACCATCCAATTATCTGTCAAGGGTGAATAATGGCCCCAATAATATATTCACATTGCAGTTGCCGATCAATTTTTAATCAAGCTGAGAAATATGGAGGAAGTGCAGCTAAAATGACCCACCAGGAACTCTCCCATAATGCCTCAGCACAGGAGTCCCTAATTTTGCACCAATCAAATTACCTTCTCCCCAGTGATTTCCCCCCCTCCCCCTTATAATGTTCTTGCAGCAAGCAAGCTATTGTCCTAGTACAGGCTGCCATAACAGAGCCATACGAACATCTCCGCCAGTGGTCAGAGGTCAGACACCTTTTAAGAAATATTTGCTAATAATGAAGTGATTAGCTGGTTAATGAATTCCTCATTGTATGTAGGCTGATGGGTTGTTAAGCAAAAAGGCCGACATGTAGAACAGAAATTTGGGGGCAAGCCTCTACACATTTGTTTGAAATGACAAAAACTAAAGATTGGTAAAGTTTTTTTTTTCAGTAAAGGCCAAATATGATTTGTACATATTGACCCATGATTTTTGAACACTGAAAGATGTATGTAAAGTTTAAAGTAAATACATTTTTTCAAACGTATGTACACGAAATGAAAAAACAATAAACAGGATAGAAAAAGAAGCCGCAATACAGTTTGTAAAATTTTCATTTTTCACACTCAATGCTCTTTTTTGTGCGATTCATGAAAATACAGTATATATTAAATCCTTATGCAAGAAGCGATTCCCTCAGTCCACAGTCACCTAGCCCCTACCTTGTTTTACTTTCTAAGCCAATTTTCTTTACTGAATTCGTGATATGTGGATGATTCGCCAGCCTTGCAAAAATGTATAGCAACTGGGTCTGCAGTGCATCAAAGTCTCTCATGTCGCCACATTTTGCAGAGTAATGCCATGTGGAGCATCTTTTAGTGTCCCAAAAAGTGCTACATAAAACCAATGCATTATCATTACTCAGTGTTGGTGCCACATTTGGAAAAGAAACAAACTCAGAGAACATTATGTGCAGTCGGTGGGCTCCAGTTTCACATGGATTAAAGTAATTATAAAAATTAATGCAATAATTTTTTGGTAAACTAATGATTCAATTAACTTGATTCCTTGTTTCATTGTTTTAGTAACAAATATAACATTTTCCATTTTGAGCTTCCATCAACTAGTGTAATATGGGCAAGGTTAGCTGAACTCTGTGATATAATGCTGCCTCATGAAATCTCAAAACAAGTCACTGTGGGACTGGACCAATCTGCAATGAACGCTTTGCTCTTTGTAATAAACCTTGGTCTCTCCAAAGAGCAATCCTTAAGAGAATCAAGTATCTCCTCCCACCATAACAACAGCATTAGTAAAACAAATGAGCAGGTAGGTAATTGCAGGCAAACAAAAAATTACATTTCCAATAACGATTCTGGTCTTTAAGCTCCCAGAAGCCTCGGGCCCTTGTCAAGAGTTTAACTGTCTTAATATACCTTCTCATCAACCTTTGCAGTGAGAAGTCACAAGAGAGAGGTTATCAAAGCACCACACAGACTCATTCACAGTGAAAGTGAACAACAAGACCACACAGACAGAGTGCCCAATCTTGGCCATATTCAACAGAGCACACACTAAATCTAAGAAGTTTACTCACTATTTCCATTTGACCAGAGAACTCATATTTTGTCATTTAAAAAAAAACACTACATTTAAACAAATGTAAAAGGGAATATTTCTAACACAACCGACTGCCTACAGATGGCCTACAGAAGCTCTTTCCCGTTTCTGATATCTTATAATCCATGTTTCCAATTTCCCTTCTATTTTCATCATGCAGTACTCTGCTGGGGTCGAAGCGCCAAATCTTAAGCACATGCAACACACAGCTTGAAATAAATGTAATCTTGCAAACATCTTTAGATCCAAATAGAGGTTCTTATGTTTGTGTGATTAATTATTTCATAGTGTAATTAGGCAGGGAATTGTTTCCCAAAAAGGTGGAATATAACCCAACTCCAAGATTTTGTATATTGAGATAGTTACTGTATCTGCTGAAATTTGGTACCCATACCCAAATATTCTTGATTTGAATGGTTCATTAAGCGCAAATTTTAAGTGCAAACTAAGGTCAACATTTTTCATTCTTGTTTTGGCAATACAGGAGTCCAAATGGCATATACAAATATGTATTTTCATAAGCGGAAATGTGATTTTGCATGATTTTCTTTCAATTTGAGTCATGTCCTAATTTCTTCAGATTTGTATTGTCATTGATAATGTACATGATAATAAGCCTATGCATCTAGAACATGTTAAAGGTCATATCTTGGACAGAATAGGGATAGAGGACTGAAATGTGGTAAATAACCATTAAAGGTTTGGGTCTATCACTCCAAATCAGAGATGGTGGAGCAGGTCACTTATTGGAAATTGATCCATTTTAATATGAACTGACCCAATCTGCAATGTTTTAAGGCTGTAAAACTCCTTACCAGACACTTTTTGCTTTTCTCTAACTACCTGAAGTGCGTTACAGTGAAAGACCACTGTATTGTCCTGTATATTTTTTGTTTATACACTTAAAATAAAGAGAAAAGTTATTTTATTTAGACTATATCTCACATCAATTTCATCAATACAATCTGCATGACCTATCCAGACTCAATCTCAGGCCTTGATCCCAACATGACTTGTATGAGATGTTAATGTCAAAAAATGAATCTCGAGCACAGACATAATTGAGGTGAGACATACGCACACATAACGTTCCTCAAAGTACTACTCCCTGTAGCACTCAGATCAAATGTTATCTGATCTGGTGCTGGTGCCTGACATTAGCCCAAACCAAAAGGTCCATGCTTAGCTTGCTCTTATAAACCAACAGTGAACTCCCCCCTCTGCACTGGGGTAAACGATTAGTGCCTGAGGCCATACTACAGTTAAGTTCACATCCCTGTTCATTCCATTATGTGCCCGGGCCTAGTTCTATCTCTCACGCTTATCGATGTAAGATATTAGTGGATCATGTGACAGGATGATAGAGAAGAGAGTGTACAACAAGCTCCTAGGAGATATAATAATGTATTAAGCGGCTGTCACACGTCTGCACTGATTAAAGGAGCATTCTGTGCACCACATACTGTTTTAAGATGTATCTAATTTTGAGGAAGGGCTGGATACCGTTCGATTTTTTTTCAAGTACGGGTACTATTACGGTGCCGGTTCCTTCATTTTTTCCTTTTTCAGATCTAAATGAAGTTATATATTCAGGAAAAGCTTCTGACAACAGCCGGTTTCATCCTCTGCACCATATATGCACCGGCCGTGGCTGACGCGCAACAAGAGAGAAGCCGGCAATGGCAGACCCTCAAGGCCTCGCTGCTGGCCTAAACATAATCAGGAATGTATATGACTATATGTATATGAATATATAAATGTTTATGTAGGGCTGTTCATATATATATATATATATATATATATATATATATATATATATATATATATATATATATTGGGGCTGGTGCTATGAGACTTGGGTGGCATCTCTGATTGCCACCCCCCTGACCCAGAAATGGATTAAAGGGTAGAAAATGGATGGATGGATGGATATATATATATATATATATATATATATATATATATATATATATATATATATACGATTTAACACACAGACGTCTATTATGTGTATCCAATGCATTTTACTCAGCTATTTCATTACATAATTATTTTCACAAAGCCCTTATTTTAAAATATCCTTTAATATTTTATGTAAACATTATTAATTTATTAAAATGTAAAAAATAATGTTATTAATAGCATTGCCTGGTAAGTGGCAATACGATTCACATAACAATGCAACAGTCACAATATAATTGCAACTTATCCAATACTAAAATATAAAGAGACTTTGTGATTGTACACCATACTCCCATTTTTTATGCATTTGTACACATTTGATTTATTTGAAATGTCCTAACAACTGCATTTCACATTTTCTGTGTTAATTAATATATTTTCATACCATTTTCAAACCTGGTGCACTGTCAACTAGTGAGCAGGAGAGTGATGGTAGTGTCAAACAGCAGCAATAAGCAACACTCAGAGAGAAGAACTGCAGCTTCAGCCGAAGTGCTCTGGTTCAGGGCAAATTGTGCCTCTTCTACAGATTCAATTCAATTTAATTTATTTCATTTTTGTACAGCCATGTAACCCCATCACAACAGCAGTCATCTTGGAGGTCAAAGTGGTTACCAACAACAGATTAGAGAATCCAACAATCAGGACTGTCAAACAATTCCTGGGTCATTGATACAGTATATAACACAATCTATTGGATGTCTACTGTGTAATAGTTACTGAATAAGAATATATGAAAACATTTAGAAATAATTTGCTATTTGGTTTCAACTGTTGTAAAACAAACAGTGTGCGGCGAGACTGTGAGCGCTTTTTGTTTGAGGGCAATTCTGTCAACGCTATATTATATCAGTTCCTTCATGGCCTCTTAAGTCCCTGAGATATTTAACAGATTAATTCCTGCAACACGTCCTCTTCCTCTCTGCTCATCCTCTTGTGTGGCAGATCATTCTTCAACATCCATTTGATCAAAGCTCCTTCACTCACAGTATTCCAGACCTACGAGTTCACACAAACACACACACAACTCCCCAGAAAACCAACACTGCACAGTGTTCAAACTGCTGGAGGCACTTCATTCTCCCATTAAGACTTGTCAAGGACCTGACAAGTCTAAACACTGTTGCAGAACCATACAGGAAATTAAAGGATATGAAATAGTTTCCAAAACAAGTGTAATCCTTCAAAAGTCATAAGATAACACTGTGTTGAGGGCTCTGATATAAAGGTTAAAGAAAAGTAATATTTTTAAAGATATTATGCTACATAGTACTACCTTATACCTCTAAGTCTGAATTGTTGCTGCTGTTCATATTACTTGGGTTTCCAGTATGGAACAACAAAAGACATTCAGAGACTAATCTAAAGTGGGGCACATTGTCTTCATGTACAAGTGCAGACAGTCCACTGGCCACGCCCCTCTCTCCTCTGCTGATGTGCTTTTCATGTTAACACTTTGCTATGCCTTAGGTACATTGTGTGGCTTCCCGCCATACACAGCCCAACCAAACCCATTTAGGATGTTTTCGTTGGATAACATTGGTTTTATTTTCCAATAAAAGTTTTATACATTTGTGTTTCTCCATTTTTTTTTTCAGTGTGAGATATTCTATCTCTACTGCTCCCACTTTGTGTATTTTATTTTATGTTTTTTTTTTTTTTATTTTTTTTTTTTTTTATTAAATCAACATAAAAACACAAGATACACTTACAATTAGTGCTCCATTCCAAAACCCTCCCACCCTCACCCCCATTCACACTCATTCACACTCATTCACACAAACGGGTTGTTTCCTTACCATATTAACATTCTGGTTCCTACAATATATATCAATGCAGTCTGCACGGGATGAAGTCCGTGAGGCACTGCCCTAAACCAGTGCCTTTCGGAAACCACATCCACCGCAATAGGGTTGTGTGTGCTGCTGGTCCACTTTTAATGGTAACATTTACCAGTTACATTTCGCTTAAATTCAAAAATTATTGTATTAAAGAATAAAATAGAAGAAAAAATAAAAAATAAATAAAATGTATAATAATAATTATTATTATTTTTTAACAATAATAAGTTAATTAACAAAAAAAAAAAAAAATAATAATAATAATAAATTACACTATCTTCACCAGACCAGGCTTCAGCGAGAGTAGATGGTTTAAAGGGCTCTTAAAACCGGGTCCAGTCCAGATTATGTCGAGATCGGGCTCAGCAACACACACCTTCATTTGCATACATCCAGATTGAGGAAACACAGACACAGTTTAGCATATAATCTATAATCAAAAATACATTTTCAAAAAAGGCCTTTGAGAACTTCCCATCTACGCTTATGTTTTTTGGCGTCATTATCGGTTTCAACCATATAACTTTCTAATGTACAGAAATGCTGAATAAATGTTTTAAAGAAAGTAATACTAAGTGAATATCTATTTTTTGCCTTAAAAATAAATATTTTACCGAGTACAATAATTAAATTAACTAAATCGTGACTGTCAATAAAATCTCCTAATATGACAGAAATCACATCAAGCTTCATAAACAAACCGATCCTTAAACACATTTTTTCAACTTCTACCCAAAACAAAGACACAATATGACAGTACCAAAACAAATGCAGTGTGGATTCAGACTCCTGACTACAAAAACGGCAATCATCTGACTCAGTCATATTCCATAATTTTAACATTTTTCCGGTGGGTAAGAAATTATATAAGATTTTGATTTGAAAATAACGATTCTGCACATCGATAGTAGTTTTGTAGATTAATTTAAATATTGTATCCCACGGCAACGGGCAGTCAAAATAGTCTTCCCATTTTCCATATGTGTTATATGGGACAACCTTCAGAGATTTCTTTATTAAATAAAAATTATGTATTTTTTTATTTATTTTTATTCCTTTTTGCCAACTTGAATTTCTTATTGGAGGTTTACAAACTAATAGTTTAGTAGTTCCATAGTTAATTATTTGTTTCCATTTTTTTCCAATAACTCCAGTTAGTTGATTAAAGGAAAAGCTTGAACAAATATCACCATACATAATTCTAAATTCATCATACTCCATGATCTTACCATTCTCATTGATAATGTCATTGACAAAAGTAATTCCTCTTTCAAACATGTTTTTCCAAAAGAAAGGCTTTCCATCTATTACAATATTAGAATTCATCCATATTATCTGCTGCAAAATGTCATCTCTTTTTTCTGGTACACAAAATTGAAAACACCACCATGACTGGATTGTTTCCTTTATGAACCCTGAGGTGTTTCCCAGCAGACTTTCTACATAAGGAAAATGGGAGGGCATCACTTGTAAAAACGGATACAATTTCTTATGATACAATACATGTTTTTTGTCCAACAGGACACTTGTGTACCACTCAGTGTTTAGATACATCTTTGGAACAATTGATGCTTTCAAAGACAGACACATAGCTTCAAGGTTAAGAAGTTTCATACCCCCATATTCATATTCATTGTACAAAACCTTTCTTTTAATCTTTTCTGGCTTGCCATCCCAGATAAAATCCATGACCCTATGCTCATAAACCTTAAAAAAGTTTTGTGATGGAGCTGGTAATGACAAAATTAAATAAATGAATTGAGGAATAATTAAAGAGTTGACAATAGATATTTTACCATACACGGTTAGAGATTTCCCTTTCCATAATTGCAGAATTTTATCCAGCTTTTTTAGTCGATTTTCATAATTTACTGAGCCTAGGTTTTCCAGATCATCCGGGATAACAACACCAAGTATGTTAACTGGTCCATTTGTCCACACAACAGGTACTTTGCATTCCATTCTGTAGGATGTTCCCTTTAAACTTCCGATCCTTAATATTTTACATTTATCATAGTTAAGCTTAAGCCCAGATTGCTGTGAAAAGATGTCCAACAGATTTAAAAGAATCCTCATTGTAAACAATGAGGATTGGGGGTGATGAAGAAGCTTGTATCGTCTGCATACATTGATATTTTACTTTCAATATAATTATTTGTGTATTTTTGGTTTATTATTTATTCTTTGCCTCAGGACTAGTCTACTTTAGTCCCTGATATAAAATTGCTTGCAGCAATGTTTGCAATTGGGCTAAATGCAATGCATTGTATAAGATCAATTACTTTCATGATCACATGATGACCACTCTCCAATGTAGTTTAGGTAATGCTATTAGTTTTGCAGATTTACTGAAATATTCTTTTTTTTAAATTAATTTATTTATTTTTATTATTATGAAAGGTAATATACAGTATTCTTGCATTCAGGTCTCAGTCAAGATGTAGCCATGCAAGATAATGATAAATAATGATAAATAAGGAATAAATAAAAAAAAAATATATATATATATATAACCAAAAAGAAAGGATGCAGATTTACTGAAATATTCTTGAGAGAATAAAGTTATTGCATCACTATCAAAAGGCCATACCAGTGTGGATAGCTTGTGTTGTTTATATTTGTAATTAAGCGCACACATGAGGAGAAGAAGCAGTAATTACACATCACATCTGATGACCCACAGACTCCAGCATTGGTTCCCCAAAATGGACATTGATCAGATTGGTGTTTGAACATGCATCTTCAGTGAACATGAGAAAAGGGTCAGCAGGTCTGTGTTGGGCTCAGGTCTATTGTTACATGAATCAATGGTCTCTCACTCAGTCAAAGGAAGCTTATCCAATCAGGTCATGTGAAAAGTACTTGCATGTCTGTCTTCAATATGTTATTATCCACTCCTAATTTTAAACAGCCATTCAACCAGGACGCTAACAAAACTGGTCACTAGTAAACAGCAATTGCACACTGCAGAATAAATTAGGGCTGTAGCAATCAACAAATAAATGGCAACATTTTCAATAATCGTTAAAATCTTTGTGAGAAAATTATTTTAATTATTATTGACACTAACAATTATTGACACTAAAGCCAATATCGGAATCGAAATGCCAAAAGGTAAAAATATGAATATTAACCATTGCTGGGACGCAGGGGCCAAAGTCTAAGCAGAGGGGGCCAGACTTCACCATCCACACAAACTTCCTCCAACTCATCTAGGGGAATCCTGAGGCCAGCTGCATAGTACCTATTGTACTGTATGTCCTGGGTTTTTCTCCTCCCACAAGAACACCCTCGAGGACGTCCAGGAGGCATCTGAAACTGATGCCCGAGCCACCTCAACCATGCAAAGTCTGCAAAGTACTATCATCATTTTGACCACTTGTATCCACAATCTTGTCCTTTCAGTCTTTACTTAAAGCTCAGGATCATATGGGGGTGGGAACACAGACCAGTAAATCGAAGGTTTTGACTGCAAACCCCCCAGATACTAGAAACCATAGATTCAATTTAATTTAGCTTCTGAAAATATAAATTAAAATTGTTTGTTCCTATGATTATCTTGTGATCATAATAAGCATGACTATCAATTAACATAATAATACAAACATCCCTAAAGCACAAGAAGAAATACACTATTTCAAGGGATGAAATTAACTACATGACAGTGTAAACAAAATTGCTCACCTTTTTGCTATTCCATTTGTAGTCCTTCACTCCATTGTCCTGTAACAAAGGAACAAAAAATAAAATTAGCCTTAAAAGTGGTCACAACAGGCAAAAAATGTATATACTGCATATGAACAATGGCACAAAAACTATAGATAAAGAAAAGTGATATGGTAAGCAGCTTATGAATTAAAAGACAGCTAGACAGAAACAAGAGAGTTGAGAGCTGGAGGCTTTGGCAGGGCCTGAGCAGGCCATAAGCAGACCAGCGCTAAAGGGCCCAGGACAAGTGTTGCTATGTCCCCCTGAAACCGCTGAGGCCACTGGGTAATGAATAAATAAACACCCCCTCCAACCATGTAGCTTCTTCCTCTTCCTGCTCTGCCAGTCAGTGCGCACACATACTGGAGCTGCATAGACAAATAAACAATAGACACTATTGCATATATGCATGATTGCCATGAGTCTGAAAAGTGAGGAAGAGATGAGCAGATGTTCTGAGGAGGAGCAAGCTGTGTAGACTTCACTGTTCATGAGACACTTTTCCTTGGTCCATTCAAATTCATACAAGACAGTTTGGAGACACTTGGCAACAACTAAAAAATTCAGAGCCCTCTCCTTCCCTGTCCAGCTAAAGAGCTGAAGGAGGCAAGAAGGTACTAAGAGTTGGTCGCCCAATAAAAAGTTCTCAAGTCTACTTTTGGAATCAAATCTCAAGTAGAATCTATACAATTCACCAAAGTCAAATACAGCAATACCTGAAACTGGCGCTAAAAGTAAAAAGTATTTTATTTAACAAGTTAAATCTAGCTGTAACTCAAGAGAATTACAAAGATCCAATAGATGATCCCGATACCGACGCCATATATTGAAAAATGTAAAAACAATTATATTTCTTATAAATTAACTTCAACAATCTATCAAGGTTTTTACAAATTACATGAAAATATGATTTTATTTGTAAAAAGTGGTTTTAATGTAATCATAGATTTGACTTAGTTGGTTGTGTTGAGCCCTCATATGTTTCTATTCCCACTGGACACCCACTGGTCACCCACCCAGCCTTACGATTTCTAAGACTGGGATAAACTAGAACAAACAGACAGTGGAGTCAACCCATACAGTAAGTGATGGGCGGACGTACGATCCGATCAGCCCATGACGGCTTTTAGAACAGAGTGCAACAGTGACAGGACTCCAGGATCTCACGTGTGCCGCCATCTTTGTTTCGGTCCAAGCTCTAAATGCACTTCAGTGACAGTGCACATGTGACTGTAATACACGACCCTCATTGGATTGATACATTTTGTGTCGGGCTAGAAATCCTGGTGGAGGGTGGGGTGATCAGACTGAAACCTCAGGAGGATCAAGGAACATAATTTATCAGACTGGATCCCAGGCTATTCTGAAGTGCTTCTGAGGACCCCGAGAGGGCCCAGGACCCCACTTTCTGAGGCACTGTTCTGAAAAATCCTGAATTGAGGTTTATATGATTATGTGAACTTGTCGATTGTGAAACCATACAATTTCAACCATTACACATATTTAAAAAGTGCTCTCTCTGAGCTTTTTCAACATCCCAAGTAAGCGCATTATTTTCAAAATTGACATATAAAGTCAGAGATACAACAAAGCTCATCTCTCTGAACAGCTAAAACAAAATAAGATGGGACAATCAGAAGTTGTTATTCGCCACACACCATGTTCTGAGTGTTATTGCCTGGTCCTTGACCTGCTGCTGGTTGTAAATCACTGAACTCGACTGGCATCACATCCCGGTGTCCTGAGCTACAGCCCCATCAGCCGACATTACACCTCAGAGATTCCTTGGACAGATTTTTCAGCTTTGTCTGAAGAAAATGATCTTAACATGTGACAGAAAACAAAACTATATATTATACACTGTATATCACTGTGAAAAGTAGGGATAGTATGACTTTTTTTGAGAATGTTTACTTTTTATTTTTTGTGGTTTGGTAACCCAGCTTTAGAACATCCGATACTATCATCCCATCCTCATACACACTTTACTTTAATTCACTTAAATGTAATTCAGATGTGTAGATTACTCCGCAAGTAGTTCCGGCCACTCCGGAGCTAGCCACGCTCAATAATCGCAAATACTGTAACAATCGATCAACACATTTAAATGTTAATCGGAGAATACATTATACATATCCATTCTTAACACACATGCATGGAGGTTTTCAGAAGTATCTGTTAAGGTTTTCATGACAAAAATACTGTTTTAATGCGAAAAATAGCGATTGCGAAAAGCCAGGAAGTAGATTCCGGGACATTTTAGGACACATTTGCAGAGGATTGAACAATGGATTTAGGTTAGGTTTATGTTTGGGTCACTCACCGGCACCGCTGATGTTCAGAATTCTTTGTTCAGTTTTCATGCAGTTCGAGAGAGTTCTAGTTTGGAAGTTGCTAGCCTAACTGTTACTCGCATAGCCACGGGAAAGCCTTTGGGAACTATTATATTTTCTGTCATTAAAAGAATCTTTAGGCATTCCTAAGAGTGGACAGAATTTTATTTTGTGTGTTCTGTTGGTACAAAGCCGTTTAATAAGCGGGATAATGTACAGTATATCACGCAGGTCATTATCGGAAAATAAGTACCGACAGGGCAAAGCGGATCCCGACGCGCAGCGAAGGGGTCAGATTTTCATACATTTTGTCTGGGCATTTTCTGTGTCTTACTATAATATGCAAAAAATTTAAAGAAAAGAAGAATATGCATATTGGCTGCACAATAATAGTCAATGTGAGTGATATTGATAAAGGGCAGTTGATTAAATGTTAGACTTAACCTTGAAGGCGTTGGACTCATGTGACGGTGTCTGTATTCCGCACATGTATGTCTTAAAGCTGTGCACTTTATGTGGATGCAAATGAGCAGCATGCCTTTGAACGCGCGTGCGATCGTGATGCTCCCAGTCCGGCTCTGATCACACAGGGCCCACGGGACTCATCTGCCGTCCTCTTATTAATTCATCAGGCTTAACCATGCAGCACTTTATGACTCTTTTTGGACTAAAAACTATCACCCACCCAAAATTCTACCGGCAACACCTCGCCATCTTCATTCTGATGCTGTCTTGGGTCATTCCAATGGTTATGAATGGATGCTCAGATGCAATTTCAAATAAAGTAAATTTTGTCTGTATTGTAGCAGATAGATGCTGGTAGATTAACTGATCGCAACATGATTTAAAGACAAGGTGTTGAACAGTTTAACTGTTAGCTTTCATGTCAGTGCTCAGGCCCTGTTTAGACGGAGATGCTACGACAGTAAAACGTTAGAGTTGGGTATCGGTTTGTCCTTTCGGTTCGTTTGAAGACAGTGTTTCAGGGGGGTGAAAACGCAAGCGTTGAGAAACAGCCTAGTGTAGTGTGCAGTAGCCGAGAACAAACGTAAACAATAATGGCGGCGGGTAAACTAACTAGCCACGTGTGCTTCGAGCGCTACGCGGAGAAGAATTCTACTCCTTCGTCTGTCGAAAGCTCTGGTTTCAGTTTCCATTTTCGCAGCTACTGTTAAATGCAGAATGACGTTGGTGCATTCTTTCACTTCTTTGCAGTGGCCTGAGGAAGATGTTGTTGAGGAAGTGATTATCAACTGGGAGTCGTGTGTTGTGTTGTAAAGTTCCACTGCCCACTACTGGACGGGCGCTAGAACTACATTGTTTTCCCTTGTCGTCTAAACGCTGTGCAGGAGCCTGGTCATTTTTGGTAATTGATTTGCAGTGTCTCCGCAGCGTCTCCGCCTAAACGGAGCCTCATTCACCAGTTTTTTTTAACATTATATGAGGGTCCTAGCTACTAAACCTTGATGGAGTCAAGGTAGACACTCTACCACAATAAAAACACACATAGCTGCGTTGCTATACAAGCCGCAGGTTTCAAAGAACTAGAAAAAGTAGCAGCTTATAGTCTGGAAAATACGGTATATAAAAATAAGCTATAAGAAATATGATTCGTAAGTATTTCACAAATGGAAATGTGTCAGGTGCATTTAAATTGCATTTCTACAAGGTCAGACATGGAGAGAAAAAAACTTAACACAGCAGTCCTAATAAACATATTAACATAAGAGTCTTAACTTGTGGAAACTAGATATTTTGTTTTGTTTTTTTATGTTGAGGTGAAGACATTTTCATCAGTGAAGTAAAGAAATATTATCTGAAGATCAATCATTTCCTTCTTTCAATATATATTCATCTTAATTGCCATGTCTAAACCAATTGCCATCAAAAGACACAATGAGAAGAGCCGAGATTGTGGCACGTCAAAAAATAGTTTGTATGGTTAGAGTGATCTTGGAAATACACACACAAAAATACACAATTACTTTTTGAAACAGACAAAAGAGAAATGGTGTAAGGATAAATTGGATGAGGCGTCAGTGAAGCGTGAACAACCGAGACTCTGGCTCAATACTGAGAGTACACTGTCCCCTAGTGGATGTAACGATTATAACACACATAATAATAATAATAATATCGACTTTGATTTGTTATTATGTATTACTTCTGAATCAAATAACCTCCAGTTAACCCGTTCGGTGTAGTCTCTGATAGGCACAACCTAGAGTTAAACCTGCCTTTGTAGATTCATAGGATTCAAAGGATATCAGATTTCCCGTTCTTGAATCTCACAGCAAGAAAACAATTGACAAGGTTTGAAAATGTATGAGAATTAAATTACAAAGAAAGAGTGAACTAAAATAGCCCCTGCACAATATGATAAAATGCACCAATACACTCAGTAATTCAACTCATGCCTTGCAGTTGTTTTTTGCTTTATCTCTTTGAATCATTTTAGACTGTGGAACAACCAGTGCACCGGTAATTTAAAAGGTATAAAGGAGTCATATGTATAGTATCAAAAGATAAGTGTTTGGAAACTGTTGGGTTTAACAAATAATTAGATATTACAACTAATAATATGCATTCAATATACAACACCAAAAACATTTATTAGACACATTTGGGATAGCAACAATAAAGATATCAATAAAAGATTGACGCCGAAATGGGAAGTCCTAATATATTTATTTTTAGGGTCAAAAAATTAAAAAAAGCAATCTTTCACTGTGTAATAATAATGTCTTGCGTATTGCCATTATGCATTAACTGATGTCTTTGCTATATGTAAGTTGATAAGAACCTGTTAATTATGAAGTCAATAATGCCTCTTTTTACTCATCTATTCCATTCACAATACAAATCATGTGCCTGTACTGAACTATCCTTCTCTTCTCTCGCACCATTTATTTTTATGTCTTCTCTCACCGCGTCCATAAACTGTGTTGACTTCCTCTTGCCCTCTTGCCCGACTTTTCTAACATCTTTGCCCCAATTGGTTCTTTCTCCTTCCACCTGGACAAACCTCAAAATGTAAATAGTTCATCAAAGACTGCTCTGATTTGCATCTGATTTTCCCGAGAACGGCAGTACAAAATCAAACCCAAATGCATGGTTTTGTGAGATTATGCCCAGTAGTTTTGTCCTCTGGTGACTAATTTACAAGTGTTAACACTCTCTGCACATAAAGAAAAAATCGGATTTGAATTTATGCTTAGAATTTTTGGTTCTCAGATTTGATAATATGCATTTATAGTGCTTGGTGGAAGCTGTTTCCCCTAATACTTTATTTTCATATCAGCCCAGAGTGGGGCCAGCTCCACTCTGGGCTGCCCCCTGGACTCTGTGGAGGAGGTGAGGGACAGGAGGGTGCTAGTCAAAGCCACCTCCATCATGGACAACACCTCCCACCCACTGCACAGGACTGTAGAGGAACTGAGGAGTTCCTTCAGTGGAAGACTGAGACACCCTCAGTGTAGGAAGGAGCACTACCGCAGGGCCTTTATCCCCACCGCTGTCAGACTGTACAATAAGTCACTTTAAGTCACTGTATATGACTGAAAAACCTGCACTAATATTGACAATATTTCTGATTGCCACTTTTAAACTGCCACTTTTTTATTGTACATAATATATCCTGCATTTAACATGTTTGTACATTTCCTCCCTTTTTTGCACAATCTGAGTGTTTCTATCCATGCCAAATGTGACATGTAAATTTCTCCTTTGTGAGATAAAAAAAGAATATCTTATCTTATCTTATCTTATCTTAATCTAATCATATTAGTTACTGGACCTTAGTGATTTTTACCAATTGTTGGGTTTGGACGATTCCCCTTTGACAGCTGAGGCTTTACTAACAGGTAATAAAATAATATTTCAAAAGTCCAGACAGAATGTTTAAGATAAGATAGACTTTATTGATCCCATTTAAAAAACAACAGATGAGTTTGAAAATGTTGTTTGTTGATCCAATTAGTGGAGTTTTACTCTGATGTTTTGATGTCCAGGAGCCTATTCGATATGGATATAAGAGTATGGTAAATTTAAAATGTCTCATTGTCTGCATGTACTTAGAAATGTAAAATATTGCGATGTTTTGTTGATTAGAGAGCATTTTACCATAAACACAAGCATCACCATTCTATTCCAGCCCTGGGTCATCTCACTTAATGTGTTTTCCTCCCAGGAGCCTTTCTTGGCAAACAGATTTGACTATACAACCCACACTCAAGCTGCTTTTCCTAATTAAAAAGTCACAAAAGCGTTGAGGACACCGCATTTTTTTAACAGCTAATTGTGCTGATGGCAGGGACATGATTTTATGCATTCTCTTCTCACATACAGACCAGTGTGAAGTGTTCCTATAACTGATGGATTGGATTTCAAGAGGATTCAGAGGGAATATGACCATGGCTCTTCGCACAAGCAGATGTGTGTATATTCAACGCTTAACACAGAGCTCCCATTGGATGTAGCAGAATAATTGCCTTGTTACTAACAGGTGTTTTAATGCACAAAGATGAAGCGTTCATGTTTGCAGAGGCACTTGGGGCTTGTCACCTTTCAAATGTAATGACTTCTAATCAACAGCTCGTATTTTTCTGAATGGGTGATGGGTAAACTATATTATCATGAAAGAATGGTACAAACAATAAGTACTCATTTGAGTACCACATTTCTAACAATAATTTTAGAATTAGGATACAGTGAAGTTCCGTCTTATTTAGGAATTACAGCTCTAAAGTTGGAGAGCTAATAAAAAAGAATCCTTCTTTCAATCAAGTATCACGCATATCATATACAGACAAGAGTTGTCTGACCAGATGACTTGAAAAAGCCATACTGAAACTGGAATACCTTAATTTGAAACCACAACAAAATACCTCATAATAAAATCTATGTAACTAGTTCCTAGCTCTGAAAAATGTTTTGTTTTGTATCACTAGTTATCAGGTCGTTTTGGCCTCTGTCACTTAGAGATTGACAGCTCTCACACTGCCAATTAGCTCTGAGTATTTTAGTATTTTTATGTTTCCTATTAAAAGACAGCATGTGGTGGTCTGATTAGTTCACAAAATGTAAAAACTCTTTCTTGACAAACAAAATGTATTTGTGAAAAACAAGTTCAAGTTAGGTAGGCCTCCTCCAGCTTTGAGAGGTTGAGAAACATAGTTCATATTTCACTCATATATTAATACTGTGTACATTTGTCTGTACAAGAAATCCATATACATTTTTTTGAAAAATATATGGACAATGAATGTCACGTTTCCCGCTAGTAATCAGAACAATCACAAGTTTAGTTGAATCTGGGGATTTCTCTATGCTGATGAAAAGTTTTACTTTTGTCCGTTTCATTTATGATCAATTCGAGTTCTGCATTCAATAAGACTGGGGCACGTTAATCTATTCCATAAATGGAATACTAATATATATATATATATATATATATATATATATATATATATATATATATATATATATATATGAAATATGAGAAATTATTTATTTGTAAACAATCACAATTGATATCCCATCTGTGTCCCATCCTTTGAAAAGAACATATTTCAACATATATTTTTTGTGCTATTCGATTGATTTCATTGAGACAGACTTGACAATGGTAAAGTAAACTATAATCTTTAATTACGAAATCTTATATATATAGTCTGGTACACTATATATATAAAGATATTATAATTCATGATTATAGTTCATATACATTATAATTTTATAGTCATATTTGTTATTAATACTGATCAATACTGATTTTGATCCTAATAAAACAAATGAATTAATGATTCATACACAATCCAATTAAGTTTTTATTTCTGTTGCCAGTAATTGTTCCTATGCACCAAGAGCCTCACAAACAGTTGAAATGTCAATACAGATTTTGACCAACAGGGGGTTTGTGACCCTCTGAAGCTTCAAGAAATGAACCTTTTCTCGAACCAGAAGGATGGAAAGGTTCATGAAGCTTCATCAACCCGTCACTAGTTACAGGGTCACCACCGGTCACCACCGGTTTACCGCGGTGTGTGTATGCGTGACAACAAATTCAGGGACCCCCTGAATATTAACGGGTATTTTGCACTATATTAGTTGTTAGATTTTAAACTTATCTATCCTTTTCGCTTTCTTACCCAAATAACACGTACTCCCCGTAAATGAACCCACGTGGTTTATTTTGGTATGTAGTTTTTGTCTGCACATGAGCTTACCTCACCAACAGCAGCTTCGAGTCTCACCAGTCTGTGTGTGTGGCCGTAGGGACTGCTGTTCTTTGATTCCAGTGCAGTGTGCATGATCAAATATAGGACGTAATGACATCATACACCATACTTAGAATAATTATTATGTTCCGGCCATTTACCTTATGCGTCAATACAGGTCATCGCCACGAGGTAGTTAATACGTAGCTAACCATTTGAGCACGTGCCGCTTTGACCTGCTCTCATCCAATCAGGTCAACTTGGATGGCCTTGTCCACATCCTATCAAAATGAATAACAAGCAATCATACTGCACGGTGAGTACTCCTTACACCTGTATTATTCCAATCACATACTTTTGGAAGATTCTCCATCTGCTCCATCTGATTCTCCATGTACAGATCATGTTGGTCTATACCAGAGACTGTATGTCTGTGCATGAAAAACAAAATAAGGCTTTTGTAACTGATATTAGATTTTGGTTCATGGTTTATTGTCATATAATTCATATTTCACCTGAAATACCACCATCACCAGATATGAAAAATTAATAAACCAGGTCTAAAACAGAACCGTAAAAAGACCATGAATAAAACCAATAGGCCTATAGTATCGCTAGCACCTGTCACAGATGATCCGCAGTCACAAGTGATATGTAATCTGGTGTTAGACTATGGCTATTCTATGTTGTTTTTATTTATTAATGTTTATGCTTTATGCATTTCTGATGCTGCACAGAAACTTGTGTGATTGACAAGCATCTGTTTGTGTTTATTTGCTTAGAAAAACTGAAAGTGACTCAAATTATCCCATGAGATATTTACAAGTTTACTGGTGCTTTTAGGTTCCTCTTTAATGGTCCCCTTCTCCCAACAGTGAGCAGGCTAGAACGCCACCCCAGTTACAAAAAAGGATTAAAGGGTGTTTTTGTCACTCTTAACCAGCATTTGAGCACTTGATCACAGAGCCATGTCCTAATCCTTACATCGATGCTCCATCAACTCCACTCCTCAACCAATTCACCCTCAAAAGGGCTATTGGAGACCCTTTTCACCCCAGCAACAACACACAATCTAGTTCCCTGTCTGGAGACCATGGCTTTGATAGTTGAAGCCAAACTTCTAATCTTGTCGACTTTTCTTGATGGGTGCAGCCTTACAAAGTATAGTGGAGATTTGTTTTGAAATCTAAGCAGGAGATTAAGTGAGGTTGGTTGGTCAAGTGGAGGTTTGTTTACAGCCGGCTGACAGAGATGATAAGCTGTTTATGTCAGATCCATCACGATTAATTGCATGTGTTTGTGCTCCAGAATAGTGTGGAATAAAATGGCTTGTATCTGTTTGTTGAAATAAATGTGATCGGACTTTTTGTTTGTAACTTTCTTCAGATAATAAACAAAGTCATAGGTCTAAAACTTGAATCTGAATAGCGACAATCGGCTGTTTGTTTGACAAGGATTGTGTTTGATGTTTGAACATTGTAAACACGTCCAAGAGGGAAGACTGACACATGACCTGATAACTATGAGTTTGGAACACGCTAACTAGAGATTTAACTAAAGATTCAACTGAAAAATAAAGCTCTAGTTAAATCAAATTGGGTGCCCTGAACTGTAAGTTAAATCTCTAGCTGTAGTTAACCAAAGAAATTCTTGGTCAACTAACTGACCTGATGACCTCTTTGGTGATCAAGTCTACAAATAAAGGGGCATGGAAAAAGCTCTAAAATAATTACTAATCTTATCTAGATTTTAATCACTAGACTAATGATGTAAAAAAATATTTTGATATAAAATTAGTATTAAAAGACTTTAATCAAAGTGAATTCAGACTTTAATTAAAACTCAATTTCAAAGTAAATACCAAAGTATTCTGCTGATTTCCTCCATACGTTTTGAAATTCCCATCAAAATCCTTGTATTTTAAAGATAATTAGTTACGACACATTTTGGTCAACAAAGGCACCATAGACCGACTAAACGATACCTGATGGCCCAAGTTAATTCTAGCATTTCTATTCAAAAAATGTAATATTGTTTATAAAAAATGACATGTAAGTCATTCCTTGTATTTTGTGTTCTGTGACTTTAATGTTGTTTAATGTGTTTTCATGTAGAACAGATAGAACCCAGACAACTGTAGCTTAATCTATACAGAACTGCGGCTTTATTTGACAGGGCTGTACATCTTGACGTGGGAGAAGCAGTAATTGTAGGTGACTTTTGTGTGTTTGTCAGTGGTCAGGACTCAGGAGTGTTTGTGTGTCCATCACGGAGAGGGATACTTTCTGTTTTGTAAAGATGAAAGTGTGTTGTTCTTGCAGTAGATTCTTTAGGAAATGACTGTGGCGCATGCTGTGGCTGGAGCTAAGGCCTGGTGAGTGGCGACACCAGCGTTGTCTGGCTGGCGCCTGTGAGCTGTGGGAGAGGTACTGTGTGAGAATACTCATTTGCAGACAGGACAATTAGCATGTTATCTAGAAGAATTGGCTGTAAATATAGAGGTAATCATAACAATAAATGCTCTTCTAAAAACGTGATTTTGAATGTTGAGTGAAATCTAAATTTAAATCGATTCTTTCTAAAAAGTTGTGGAAGATGGAAAGGTTAAGATTTAACCCAATGTCAAATGAAGTATTGTAGTTGCTCTTCATGACAAATGCAACTTCACCCACATCAAGAACTACAGACTAAACAGAGTTGACCCGAGAGCTGACCTCACCAGCATACAGGTCATTTGTCAGTTTACTTAAAGTTGACACATACTGCGCATGCAGCCGTCCACCATGGGAATCAGGTTTGAGATTGATATTTTTATTTTAAAAAACTGGTTACATTAAGTAATAATAGTGAATGCCATACTGAACTCTAATTGTTGTTTGTTGTTCTAGCAAGAGATGTGACATTGTGGCAAAAAATGGAAAAAAAAAGACTTATACTCCTATGACCTCCTTAGGACTAAACATTATTTGTATTTTTATTTATTTAGGATTCCCATCCATCTAGATAACTGTTCCTGTGGTCCATTACAAGTATAAAAATTAGCATGACAATTGTTAGCATGACATTGAATCAGTTCATTAACCACATGGACTCACAGTACACATGTTCAATATCAGAGGTCCATGACAACTTTCAATATTCTACTTCATAAAATACAATTCTACTTTTAGAAAGACATACAGAAGACATGTTTTATTGTTGATGGTAGAGACAAGACACGCCCAACACAAACGAACATCATTTTTATAGCAGATAACCAAAACAAGTGGAAAAGTACCAGCTCTGCATGTGCTATAATGATGAATTCAGCTTTAACCACAATTTCAAAGTGTTTAAAGTGTTATGAAATATCAAAAATTGTTCAACACACATTTGAAGTACACAGCCAACAATTACACAGAAAAGCTTTAAGTCATAAACTTTATTAGTTCATTCATTTTTCAGTAATGATTTCTTGAGAATTAGTGTAGAAGAGTGAACGTGTCCTTTTTGAGGCTTGTTTTTTCATGTGAAAACTAGTGTAAGTAGTAGAGCAACTCTCACACAGTCACAAAGCGCTTTACAATTGTTGTGGGTACTCCACACACGCAATATGTACATGTTTTTAGTGGTAGAGGAAACCGGAGCACCCGGAGAAAATATTACGCATACGCGGTGAGAAACACACATTCAGAAAGGCCCCATCTGGAGGTGGACACAAGACCTTGCTGAGAAACAGGAATTCTAATCACTGTTCACCCCCCTGTCCGTGATAGAATCAAACAGCTTTCAGAGAGAGGAATGAGTTAGATTCACTCATTGTTTGAAAGTTAGTAGATACCCCAGCTTTAACATCACATCAGCCTTTTCCTTTGCTGAGAGTATTTGTCTCCCTCTACTGCAAATTAAGGTCACAACTTTTCTTGTTTTGGCTTGAGTCACCTTTCGGGTGGTCACCCATTTCCTAGTGACTCCTATTTGGCCCCAAAACCCCACAAGGACTGTTGGGGTGATCTCTGACCTCATTTATCACCTGGATGTGAATGTTGTGATAGTGGGTCATTACCAGAGCTGGGCCTATGTTGATTTTTACAGGAGTACAAGATTTTGCAGGGGTGCTTTGGGGTATATGCAGTCTTGCATGGGTAGGAAGCACTTACGCAGCAGTGCAATAGTAACAGAGTGACGCTGTCTGGGCTGTTGCTGATTGGCAGGGGGCAGGGGTGTACAGAGGTTAGGGGTTCCATCGAAAGGTCTGTGTGAAAGCAAGACAATGTGGTTTGAATTAACGCAAAACCAAATGAGCATCTAATAGTTAAAAGCTTCTGTACAAAGACTTAGGTTGATCAAAATAAATATAAAGTTGATTTCAACCATTATTTCTATTATGATAATAAAGCATTGACTTGTTACCAAAAAGTAAAAAATGTAATCTATAGAATAGATTGTGTAATTAAAATGACTAAGGGGGACTCGTTTTTTGAGTTACTGTTAATTCCCTGGGTGTTCATTTCTGTTAGATGGGATCTGCCTGCAGCAAATGTAACAAAAGAATTACCACTACAGGCACACTGACTTAAACCAACTGATTTTTGTTTACATCAGAATCAGAATCAGAATCATTTTTATTGCCACGTAAGTAACAGGAGGTCACAGACTTGGAAATTGCTTTGGCTCAGTGCAACAGTCAAAAAGAGATAATAAAAATAAGAATAAAAAACACTTCTAAAGAATAAATTTAAATTTAAAATAGAGTTACAGTTACTATTTACAATATACAAGTGCACATGGTGCACACAATGTAAGGTGACAGCAGTACAGTGAAGTAAAGTGACGTATGATGGGCAGTAAAGTGACTTTATAAAGGGCGGGGGGACAGGTTAAGAAGTGTTCAAGAGTCCAACAGCAGAGGGGAAGAAACTGTTCTTGTGGCGGGAGGTTCTAGTCCTGATGGACCGCAGCCTCCTGCCTGAGGGGAGTGGTTGGAATAGTCCATGTGCAGGGTGAGAGGGGTCGGCTGTGATACGACCAGCCCGGCCTCGAGCTCGGGCGACGTACAGGTCCTGCAGCGATGGAAGGCTGCGGCCAATCACTTCCTCTGCAGAGCGCACAATGCGCTGTAGTCTGTTTGTCCCTGACTGTGGCTCCAGCGAACCACACGGTAACGGAGGAGGTCAGGATGGACTCGATGATGGCCGTGTAGAACTGCACCAACATCTGTGCAGGCAGCTTGGCTTTCCTGAGCTGCCGCAGGAAGTACATCCTCTGCTGGGCCCTCTTGATGAGGGAGCTGATGGTCGGCTCCCACTTGAGGTCCTGGGTGATGGTGGTGCCCAGGAAACGGAAGGACTCCACAGAGGTGATGGGGGAGTCCATCACGGAGGGTGGGGGCGGGGGGACAGTGCTCTTCCTGAAGTCCACAATCATCTCCACTGTCTTCTGGGCGTTCAGCTCCAGGTTGTTACCACTGCACCAGGACACCAGCCGGTCCACCTCCCTCCTGTAGGCGGACTCATCGTTGTTGGAGATGAGTCCAATGAGGGTGGTGTCGTCCGCGAACTTGATCAGCTTCACGGAGTCGTGGCTGGAGGTGCAGTGGTTGGTGTACAGGGAGAAGAGCAGGGGAGAAAGAACACAGCCCTGTGGGGCTCCTGTATTTATAATCCGAGAGTCCGAGACATTCTTCCCCAGACGCACTCGCTGCTTCCTGTCTGTCAGGAAGTCGGTGATCCACCTGGGCGGCACGGTGGCAGAGTGGATAGCACTCTCGCTTCTCAGCAAGAAGGTCCTGGGTTCGAATCCCGGTCCGGACCAGGGCCTTTCTGAGTGGAGTTTGCATGTTCTCCCCGTGTCTGCGTAGGTTTCCTCCGGGTACTCCGGTTTCCCCTACCACTAAAAATATGTCCAATAGTTCTGGCATGCGCCTCCTGTACTGGCCCCCTCCCATCTCTGTGTGGAGTGAGAGACAAATGCCCAAAAAATTAACAATTGTAAACCGCTTTGAGACTCAGATCTGCAGTGAAAAGGCGGTATATAAATAAAGATTACTACTACTACTACTACTACTACCTGCAGGTGGAATCGGGCACGTTGAGCTGGGAGAGCTTGTCCTGGAGCAGGGATGGCAGGATTGTGTTGAAGGCAGAGCTGAAGTCCACGAACAGGACCCTGGCGTAGGTCCCCGGGGAGTCCAGGTGCTGTAGGATGTGGTGGAGGGCCAGGTTAATGGCGTCGTCTACAGATCTGTTGGCTCTGTAGGCGAACTGCAGGGGGTCCAGGAGGGGGGAGGTGAGGGACTTGAGATGGGAGAGAACCAGGCGTTCAAATGGCTCTCTCCCATCTCAAGTCCCTCACCCCCCCCCTGCATGCATAATAGAATTATATTGTTGTTTATTCTCAATATCTTTAACTATTGTTAAAACATGTTGACCTATCACAATTCTCACATGTCAAAAGAATGTTGAACCATACAGTTTATGCCACTGTAAAGTTGTCAGGTAAATAAATAATGGATGACCCCTTTAATCTCTTATCAGTCATTGTTCCCTGTATTAAAGATCCATTTTGTTTGGTTCATAACATATCAAAAACTGTCTCTGATTAATAGTTTATTCTCCACAAGTACTATCTGACTGAACAATTAGAAAAACATAATCATCTGGCACATGCATTGTCCTATCTTGAGTTTTTTTTTCCCTTGCTCTGTACTGATCTGTAGTCACCACGAGGGGGCAATGTACTCTTTTATAAAGTAAACTAGGCGGGTTAAAACCATCAAAAGTAAATTTGATCAGCACAACAATCTGGATTATAAATAGTAAACTGGGGAATCTCCGTTGTTTTCTTATTGCTATTTATGGGATGTGGGGGCGGCAGTAAAGTGCCAAATTGGCGTTTTACGTATGAGTAGAGTGTGGGGTATGCGTGTTTTGGTGGTAGTCGGAAGGGGCAATACTGGTTGCCTAACTTCTGTATAAAAAAATGCATGTTAATTATTATGTAGAGTATCTTACTGTATTGTGCTTTCTCAGTAATTTGCAGAATCAGACTTATTTTTACTACCATCGCAAATTGTAAATGTCTTCATTGTGAGATCAATAAAGTTCATTAAGAGGAAGTGGCAAACGAGGAATTTGCTTTGGCTCATGATGCAAACAAGTTATAAAATTAAAAACATGTCGGATAGTTTGTTTTTGTTTTTTTGTATTATAATAATAGCTATGTAATAATGTTTTGAACCCCAAATCTTGAGCAGTGTGCCGATCTGTCCACGCGGGCGCGCTGTAAGTCATCACAAGTGGTTGGGGAGCCATCAGTCGAATCACATAGGTATTCAACTTTCTTTGAGTTAATTAGTGAAGGCTATAAATAATTTATGGGCTAAGAATGTTGTATATGGGTAAATCACCAAAGAGAAGAATAAACGTAAAAGCGCGATAGGGCCGAAGGATGGTCCTTGAAGGCTTCAAGCATGCCTATTTCATTTGGTCTTTTTAAAAACATAGAATAACAACTGGGTTTGTAATTGTCATGCTACTGATTAGACTACACGCAAAAGACCAACTTAGTTTGTTGTTTCATTTTGTTTGTTTCATGTTTCATAAATATAGGCTCAAAGTGATTCTTCTTGACCAACATGTATTGCGCATATTTACCATGTTTTCAAATAGCTTGAGAGACAATAATTGTATTTGAAAGTTGTTTTAATTTTGTTGTACTTATGTTTGTGCAGTCAAAAACATTGATTTATGCTAACAGCCTCGAGGGCTAAAAGCTGGCCATGGGAAACTTCAAAGTTAATTTAGGAACAAAGGTGACACGTCCGGAATTAAAATAAAGCGTCAAGGGGGGTGACAAAAGAGGGCACATTTTAGGGCCCCTACGGTTTTGCTGCCATTGTGTCCCTTAAAATGTGAGCCTACGTCACCGCTTCCGCCCAGCAGACACCCCCCTCCCCCATTCTTCTCTCCCTCCCCCGGCGTAGTAGTTGGAGCTGATCGACTGCCTGCAATCCAACATGGAGTAGAGATGGGGCTCTTGCGGGGCCACCCCTCGGTAACAGCGACGACGCGCTTTTTACGCACAATTGGAACAGGAGTTGTCGGCCAAACCATGCAGCTTTGGACTTAAAACAGCGAGCGTGCCTTGTGTGTGTTGAGGAACTAGACGTGGGGAAACTGAGAAGAGACGGATTGGTGACCAAATTGTCTTCTCTGTGCTACGTTTCCAGCTGGAAGACGATGGTCTGCTGAAGTTGGGAGATCCAAAGGCGATCGTGCATCTCCTGAAGAACGGTCGAAGGCAACACGTCTACAGCCGCCTCTCAACACCACAAAGGCGCGGGGGATTTATGCGGAATTGGAGACATATTTTTTGGAGAAGCAGCGGTGAAAGAATGACGAGCGAAAAGTATGCAACCTCCGTGGTCTACTACCTTAGGTGAAGCGAGAAAATGATAGAAGAAACACACCCTAACGAGTAAGTAAATGGATATCATGTATGTCTCTGTGTGGCTTTTTCTCTGACTGCTGAGGCTACAAAGTTGGAGGTGGCTCGGCAACTTGGAAGAATGCACAGCTCTGTTCATGTGTGATGCTCGTGACGTGATCGTATTATTTTCTTTCATGTTAAGACTGCTTGTAGCCTAAACCGCTGCTTTGACTCTTCAGTGGAGAAAGGGGTTCTAGGGCCCCAACATCAGTTTTGACTGAAAAAAGCTAGAAGAGAGGGGAGTAGGAGGAGGGGAATAAGCGTGGGTGGATCGGAAACATTTTCTGAAGAGGTCTGAAGCACTAGCAGGCCCTGTTGCAGCGTTAACTTCAATCCACCCTACGCCCCCAAGTTACGTCTTTTTATTAACGCACACATGCTACATACGAGTCACATTATTGCATGCGTGCCGTGATCGATGCACGCATAAACTATCGCATCGCTTCCAGGTCAATTTGGCTTAGCTATTTGGTCACATCTGTGTGTGTGTTTGCTTCTAACCGAAGGGGAAGTCTCACAGGATATGAGATATCCGATATGCCCCATCCGCCATCTCTTTCACAATCGCCCTCATTTGCATAACCTATCGCGCTCCATTCATAAAAATACCAACGGCAAACTGCGAGCTGTTGGAAAAAGACGCAAATCATTAGATTCTTTGCTTGTGCTCAAATAGCTGTAGCTATGTGCCATGTGGCGGAGTGTTTCGTGCCGTTGAGAAAGAGATAAGAAAGAGTGGGTTCTGGCCATGGAGATTCTGGCCCAAATACGTGTTCATTTGTGGCTTTGATAATCATAAACGTCCAACAGCCATGTCAATGCTTTGTGCAATAATGCATAGCAGGTGAGGGTGCGCTTTTAGCTCTCTAAAATAAACACCGCTGCGCCATTGAGGCAACACTATTTTAGGCGAGTGGTTTCGACTGCAAAAGTGGCCCAGGCTACACATTATTACTGGCTTTGACGTAGTACCCTACAGGCAGGTAGGTAGGCTTTTGACATGTGAGCCGTGCTTCTGCGCTGCCTGGTGCCAAACTACTCTAGGCAGTGTTGGTACTTGGTAGGAATGTCTGCTTTGTAGTCTGCGAGGCGGAAAGGCGAAGGGGACCGGAGGGCATGTTTGCGCTGCGGTGGCATGGCACGGGCTCATTCATAAAATGTCACCTCCTGCATGTCTATTGCTATGCAAAAATGATGTAGGGGCAAGTCTATTCATTTCAGCTTCATGTTTCATGCAATTAACTCTCATTCAAAGGATTTAACGTTAGGCTTCCTGAAATATAAATGTTGTGAACAGTTTAGGCAACAATTTTAATGCCTCATCATTCTGTAAGCCCCCCCTGTGTAGGCTGTGTTTAAATAGATGAGGCGACAACGTGAGCTTAAACGTACTCCTTCCACCGGTAATGACAATACAGTCTATGGCAGGGGTGTCATTCATACGGCCCGCGGGCCGGAACCGGCCCGCCAAGAGATTTGACACGGCCCGTGGCTCATTTATGTAAAAATATAATAAAGTTACATTTTAAAAAGCCGCTCCGCGACGCGAGGCTCCGCGCCGCCGCAGCGCCGCGCTCAGGGGTGAGTCCAGTGCGTCTGTAGTGGCTCCACCAGAGCGGTGCTGAAGGAATAACATCTTAAACTACAAGACTCGGCGAAAAATACGGCACTTTGAGCGAAGAATTGAGAAAACAGAAGATAAACCTGTCTGGCCCTGAAGACACAGCAGTCTGTTTGTGCCCAGAGCGAGAGGTTAGTTCTGCTGCTGTAAAGGGAAGCTACCTGTGCTAACAACATTAGCATTAGCATCGCAGCCGCACAGTGAGAGAGAGTTTGTTTAAACTCTTACAGGCTGCAGACATGGTCTGAGAAACCACTCGCTTTTACCAACATGTTGCCATTGATAAGAGACTGATGTTACTGATGTCACATATTAATTTGTGGTGTTACTGAAACTATCAGAGGAGTTTTGAGCGCTGCTGCTGGTGCTGCTGCTGGTTCTGCTGTTGTTGCTGGTGTGTTGGACAGTGTGGACTGGTACCGATGGTAAAAACAGGTGTAGTGACAAAGCTGCAAATGGAGGTGATGATTTTTGGACATTTGACTGTATTTTACACAGAGACACTGCTGCAGTCGTTAAGAATGAATCACGTTATGGAAGTAAAACTTGCTAAGAAGTACAGATGATGGGTGAGAAACCTTCCTTTGCTTTGGTTATGGAAGTTGTTTTATTCATTTCAACTGAATCATGGTCAGTTTGATGCTTTCTCTGTGATAATAACATAACCATGGACCTTACCACACTGAAGATGGTTAATGTGATAATAACATAACCATGGACCTTACACACTGAAGAAGGTTAATGTGATAATAACATAACCATGGACCTTACCACACTGAAGAAGGTTAATGTGATAATAACATAACCATGGACCTTACACACTGAAGAAGGTTAATGTGATAATAACATAACCATGGACCTTACCACACTGAAGATGGTTAATGTGATAATAACATAACCATGGACCTTACACACTGAAGATGGTTAATGTGTAATGTGATAATAACATAACCATGGACCTTACACACTGAAGATGGTTAATGTGATAATAACATAACCATGGACCTTACCACACTGAAGATGGTTAATGTGATAATAACATAACCATGGACTTTACCACACTGAAGATGGTTAATGTGATAATAACATAACCATGGACTTTACCACACTGAAGATGGATAATGTGATAATAACATAACCATGGACCTTACCACACTGAAGATGGTTAATGTGATAATAACATAACCATGGACCTTACCACACTGAAGATGGTTAATGTGATAATAACATAACCATGGACTTTACCACACTGAAGATGGTTAATGTGATAATAACATAACCATGGACCTTACCACACTGAAGATGGTTAATGTGATAATAACATAACCATGGACCTTACCACACTGAAGATGGTTAATGTGATAATAACATAACCATGGACCTTACCACACTGAAGATGGTTAAGCTGAGGTGCTGTGTTTAAGTGCTTTTTTCTATCTACCTACTTTACCTTTGTGAGCAGGTTTTCTCTGTAATGAGCCTTAAAACAAAGCTAACACACAAATATTAATATACATATTGTGAAATACCATTTTCAATGTAATATTGTAAATACGCTACATTATTTGCACTATGGAAAACTCACTGTTACATTTAAGTTTGTAACAGAAAACTGAGTATTAAAGGATAGTGTTTTAAAGGAAGTTTTAAATAAATGTGTTTATGTGCACAAAAAGTTGGACTTTGTACCGTTTTTGGATATTTTTGTAGAGCATCTCCTGGTCGGGCCCACTTGAGATCAGATTAGGTTGTATGTGGCCCCCGGACCAAAATGAGTTTGACACCCCTGGTCTATGGTAATGATGTGTATTTATCAATGGCATGATGATTATAAAGGCCACGCCCCTACGCACTCAAAGGACACCTTGAGTTTTGCACTTCTGCGATTCCCCCACCTGTGAAATCATATTTTTGCTCCTGTTTTCTAGCTAAAGCTTTACTCTGTATTTGAAGGCTGCTATGTAAGTTGCCATTCCATAATACATATATTTTTAAAGCATTAGCACATGAAAATGTAGGCTTTGACATGTTTTAAGTGCAGGACATGGATGACTCATGAGTGGAAGTATCGTTATCAGAAACAAATGGAATATCATAAAATGCAGGGTGGCTGTCATGGCGCACCAAAGCTTTTATGGGGGTGCAAGGTGCCCTAGTTCAACCACTGTTCTTGTGACATTATTGACTCATGCGTGTATTCTTAATAAGCTGATTTAGATTAATGACTCCTTCTTTGCTCTCTACATGCTGGGGTTGTCTGTGTTGCCTATTGCCACATGCAATTCTACTGACAATTAGGGGTGATTCTTCATGATTCTCCAAATCCTCGATTTGATTTCCAATTTTAGGGTCACAATCTGATTCTCTATTTCTTTTATTTTTCGTGTAGCAGACAGTAGCATACTCTAGCGTGGCTCAAGTACGCTAATTAAATATTCAAATCCAAATAAGGCTTTAAATAACCCTATAGTATTAGTTATATAAGTATAGCTTAGCACGAGCGGAGGTCTGTGGAAGGTTTATTGCAAATGAGGATAAAATTGTGATGGATCAGTGATAGTCTTTTCCCAATTGTCAAATCAATGTATTTGTGACATGTGTCTACCCGTTGAATGATACACACACATAGCATATCATAGCACATCTTACACAATGTGGCCTGCATGAGCTGCTGCAAGAACGCAAACGTTGACAGAACTCACTGGGAACGCAAAATATTTCCACACTGGTGATTTAAGAGACGCAGAAGCGACTTCAAGATCTGGTGGTGCATCTTCTTTATCTGCACTTGCCGGTGTCATAAACTGCAGGTTAGCTAACTAGTGGCGTCGGATACAATATACTGTGCTGTCATGTGCTTTTACCTCTTTGCTCCTCCCTGATCATCTCCCTGATGTATGGGGTAGGTGATCGACTATCTTCTTCGATTTTGATGAATGAGACCATATCAAAATTGTAACACCCCTAAGTGACTATACATACAGGAAGGGAAAGCAAAGGGCGCTTCCTGTTAGTTGAAATTTCTTCCCATTTCTGAGTTTTATGCAAGTAAGATGCCCCTTCACGCCTAATGGAGCCACAACAAAAGCGCGGTGTGTATTGATCCGGTGTGCTCTGCTGCTGGGTCACTATGTGCACAGTCAGTATTGGACAGGATATGCCTGGTGACATTCAGTTAAGGTCAACTAAGATACGAAACACAATCCCATCCCAGGACAAAAAGCTCTCTCACACTGGCACAAACATCAGCAATGAGTTAACACGTTTGCAGGATCATTTTGTTTCCCACCTTCTTAATTTTAGAGCCAGTGGCCTGTAAAAGTTGTGCAAAGAGATTCTGCAGATTCTAATACAGGTGTGTGTTTCTTATTTTACAGAATCATCTATATGCACCCTTAAACCTAGTGATGAACATCAAATGAGTGGTGAATAATTGGCCATGGATGCACTCATAACCAAAAATATATTACATTAAGCAATGTTTTTGCACTCACTGAACCATTATAATTAGTTTTATCAAAATGCAACAGATTTCTTAACATATATACTGATAATATTTCTGTGCTTCTTGTTTTGCTATTTAAAAAAAAAAACAATCCTATTCTACTGAATATTATTTAGCTAAATTATTAATCCAATGACTATTCTTTCAATTTATGGATTAGTTGTTAGAAGCAGGAGTAACTTCACTATGGTGATGAATGTATGACTATGAGTCATGACATGTATCCATCCACTATTCTTGTTATATCATTGTTACATGATAGACCTACTGAGGGAGTGCAGGTCTAAATAGCATCTCATTTTGCTATAACATGTGAAGCATTTTTCTTTTTGTCAACTAATAATACCCCATAAATTGAAGCTATGTGATGACTTCCTGGAAGGTACTTCTGGCTGGGTCATGAAAACCTTTTGTAGTATACAGTATGTACATTGGAGACCATTTACAATTATTTGACTCCTCAATTGATTACAATAATTGTATCTTGTTACAATCTGAACTCTCACTTCAGAATGCTCTGATAGGTTGTTTCCTGTTTGTATTGTGTCATTGCCCATTAGTTCCTACCTGTAAGACCAGTTCATATTTTTATATGGAATAGGTGCTCCACTTAGGAATACATGGCACTTCTATCCATGGCAACAGAAGACAATGGCCTGGCAAGCGACGCCCACTCAAAATGTATTGATTCATTCAATGGGATTGGACTTCCTACAATATAACATTTACATCGTTTTTTCGTACTACTATAAAGATGTCTGAAAGTACAGTGCTTGTCATGTATATATAAAGCCACTGAATGCTTGAGGCGACAAGAGGACTGTTCTACTACAGGAGACCACTTTAAGCATGACTACCAGCTGGTGTTGCTGATTTTATCATTAGTAATGTGGTGTTTAATTAAAAAAAAGATTTAAAAAAATCAGAGTTTCTTGCAGCGCAGGAGTGAAGATTTGAACCAGAGGGCTTCGAACTTGTCCAGTTATTGAGAACTTTGTGGCTATGAGAGCCGGCACCGTTCTTTTGATCAAGCTTGGATCGGTCACTGTGGGCCTGTGTCACAAACAGAACTTACGACATCATCAAAATTTCCTCACTGTGAGATGACTAAAGGTGTTATTATCTGAAAAGGTCTTTAAATTGGTCTGTGCGCCACATTTTATTTTTAATATATGAATTTAAATTATAGTCTCTGAAACCTGTGAGTTTTACATCTAAAGTAATTTTCTATATGTTATGCTTTTTTCCCGTGTTCAATGACTGTTGAAAATAGTTAGACCCAAAGTCCTGCATGTGCTGGTCTTAAAACACAAACTTGGGAACATTGTCAGATGAGGGAGATGAGTCTTATGCCATTCTGTAAAACATTCCAGTCAAAGCAAGATCCACTGGAGACTACTGAGTGGCCAGTCTTCCACCTGGATAAGTGAGGACTATGCTCTATGAAGGGGCACACATTTTTGAGTTAGTTCTAGACATGTTTATAAATGTGTGCTATACAAATTCTTCACTGCATGAAATAAATATCATACAGTGTTTCACCTTTTACATACTTTCTACAGCTTTTGCGTCATTTCAAGAGCAGGACTCAAAACATTGACCTCGGAAGTTTTCTTGAGACTTATTGGAACTTGTATGTTGATATGATTTTTGAGGTGTGGTACGATGAGTCACCACAATTGTACTTGCACATGCAGCCATAACAAACTATACACAGGTGTATGACAAAGCAAAATACTAAAGTAACCAATTGTAGAATTGTAATTAAACTCTTTACATTGGCACTATTGCAATGGAACAGATGGTCATTGATGTGAACCTTGTCTAACTCCTGCTTAGTCGCTGCTTTTCACCTAAAGTCATTTAAAGAGGATATGGCATATTATGATGTGATCAGTGGCTTTTAGTTTCCTTTTAGAGGTTTAGCAGCAATCCGCTTATTGTTAGCCACTTCACTTCAAATGCTTGTTATTTTGTTAATCAGCTTTGTGACCTTCCTCCAAGATAAACTTTCGTTTCAAAAGTTGCAACCCCTTTGATGATTTTGTTCTAATGGTTTCACACCTGAAGGTCATACCTGAAGGTCATACATTAACAAAGATAATGTTCCACTGGTGCAACATACTGTGGACGAGGTGTAGTTTATTTGCTGTCTGCTTAGATTAATATCTTATATATTTAATATATTCAGACTCCATAATGATTCAATAGTCAATGTTGTATTTGAAAATTCTACGTAAATATTTCCTGTTAAATCAAACTTTAAAACGATATTTTACAGTTGTTATTAAGGCTTTGCCCCCATTAGCTTTCTAATAGAAGTCTTTGGTTAACACTGTGTTGCCTTTTAGTAGCTTACTGTTGTATCAACTGACGCATTGGCTCACACAGGCACAAACAGGCAGTGTATTGTGCTGGGGCCATGTGAGCGCTCCATATAACTGCAGCTGATTGACAGAAAGCTGATCAAATTCCCCCTCAGGAGTCAGTAGTCTCAATACTTGTGAATGAACTCGATTCACTGCTGCACATTATTTCGACTGGCCTCATACAGCTTGGACAGAGGACAGATCTATATAGTAACTGATTTGCATGTTTCTGTTCACTTTTGCTACTGCTTTTTTAAGCAGAAATACATGGCTAACAAATGGGGGTGGGCGATATGAGCTAAAATTAATATTGCGGTATAATTTGGGACACAGGCGGTATACGGTATATATTGCGGTATAATTTGGTGTGTGAATTTCAATATAGGTCTAGCAGGTTCTTGCATAAAATAGTCAAGAGTGTTACTTATTTATATATTAGAATCTAATATATATATATATAATATATATATATATAAATGAGTTTGAAAATCAGGTGTGAGACAAATGCTGTAACATACATTATTTATGTATGTTAATGACCATTTACTGTAAAAGCAATTTTTTTTTTTTTTTTTTATTTATTTATTTATTTTTTAAAAGCAATTTAAAAAAAGAAAAACATATATTCATTTAAAATATAAAAAACTCACAAATGTTGAAATCAAAGTCTGTAGCAGTTGGACATGGTCATTATTTATAGTGTCTGAGAATTTTGTGCGTGTACATGGCTTCAGTAAAAGCTATTTTAGCGTTTTTCTCGGCGCTTGCATTAAAACAGCACATTGGATTTGAACAATCGATGTAAATGTGATCATTTTGGCACAATTACTTTAGTTTAACAAAGTAGCTTTCGTGCTATTGACCGCGGAAGTCCGAATCTGATGATAACTTTACCAAACTTCTGCTGATGATGCTGTGGGCCACGCTGCCGCTTTTCAACATTAAGCCCATGAATAAAGCCTACGCCCCTTTGACACTGATTGGCCGAAAGGTAGACGCTTAAACTGTGATTACGGTGTGTGTATTTACCTCTGCTGGGGGTAAATACAGAGGTAAATAAATAGTAGTTATCTGCAGTTCATCCAGAGTGATCATGGGCCTCTTGGCTGCATCTCTGATAAGTCTTCTCCTTGTTTGAGATGAAAGTTTGGAGGGACGGCCGGGTCTTGGTAGATTTGCAGTGGTCTGATACTCCTTCCATTTCAATATAACTGCTTGCACAGTGCTCCTTGAGATGTTTTAAGCTTGGGAAATCTTTTTGTATCCAAATCCGGCTTTGAACTTCTCCACAACAGTATCTCGGACCTGCCTGGTGTGTTTCTTTGTCTTCATGGTTCTCTCTGCGCTGTAAACAGAACCCTGAGACTATCAAAGAGCAGGTGCATTTATACGGAGACTTGATTACACACAGGTGCATTCTATTTATCATCAGTCATTTAGGACAACATTGGATCATTAAAAGATCCTCACTGAACTTCTGGAGTGGCCGAATAATATTGCACGCCCCACTTTTCAGTTTTTTTGATTTGTTAAAAAAGTTTACATTATCCAATAAATTTTGTACCACTTCACGATTGTGTCCTACTTGTTGTTGATTCATGACAAAAAAATTAAATTTAATATCTTTATGTTTGAAGCCTGAAATGGGGCAAAATGTTGAAAGGTTCACGGGGGCCGAATACTTTCGCAAGGCACTGTAGGTCTGGCATGCGCCTCCTGTACTGGCGACTCCAGTACAGGAGTGAGAGACAATTGCCTAAAAATAATAATCGTAAACCACCTTGTGACTCTGGTCTGTGAAAGCCGGTATATAAATAAAGATTACTTACTTACTTAGAATAATTATGCAAAATCTAGAAACCAGCGTCATAACAGCAAACTGTCAGTGTTGCAAATCACACGCACCAAAAAGCAGAGTTAAAACAATAGGAGACACATTGCTGTAGTTTGCACACAACAGCACATGAACAATACTCACAGTGGGGCAAAAAAGTATTTAGTCAGCCACCGATTTTGCAAGTTCTCACACTTAAAATAATGACAGAGGTCTGTAATTTTCATCATAAGTACACTTCAAGTTCAACTGTGAGAGACAGAATGTGAAAAAAAAATCCAGGAATTCATATTGTAGGATTTTTAAAGAATTCATTTGTAAATTATGGTGGAAAATAAGTATTTGGTCACTTCAAACAAGGAAGACCTGTAACTTCTTGAAGAAGCTCTTCTGTCCTCCACTCGTTACCTGTATTAATGGCACCTGTTTGAACTCGTTATCTGTATAAAAGACACCTGTCCACAGCCTCAAACAGTCAGACTCCCAACTCCACTATGGCCAAGACCAAAGAGCTGTAGAAAGACACCAGGTAAAGAATTGTAGACCTGCACCAGACTGGGAAGAGTTAATCTACAATAGGCAAGCAGCTCGGTGTGAAATCAACTGTGGGAGCAATTATCAGAAAATGGAAGACATACAAGATCACTGATAATCTCCCTCAATCGCAAGATCTCATCCCGTGGGGTCAAAATGATCATGAGAACGGTGATCAAAAATCCCAGAACCACGCGGGGGGGACCCGGTGAATGACCTGCAAAGAGCTGGGACCAAAGTAACAAAGGTTACCATCAGTGACACACTACGACGACAGGGAATCAAATCCTGCAGTGCCAGACGTGTCCCCCTCCTGAAGCCAGTGCATGTCCAGGCCCGTCTGAAGTTTGCCAGAGAGCACATGGATGATACAGCAGAGGATTGGGAGAATGTCATGTGGTCAGATGAAACCAAAGTAGAACTGTTTGGTATAAACTCAACTCGTTGTGTTTGGAGGAAGAAGAATACTGAGTTGAACCATACCTACTGTGAAGCATGGGGGTGGAAACGTCATGCTTTTGGGGCTGTTTTTCTGCTAAGGGGACAGGACGACTGATCCGTGTTAAGGAAAGAATGAATGGGGCCATGTATCGTGAGATTTTGAGCCAAAACCTCCTTCCATCAGTGAGAGCTTTGAAGATGAAACGTGGCTGGGTCTTCCAGCATGACAATGATCCTAAACACACCGCCCGGGCAACGAAGGAGTGGCTCCGTAAGAAGCAGAAGAAAGTCCTGGAGTGGCCTAGCCAGTCTCCAGACCTCAACCCCATTGAAAATCTTTGGAGGGAGTTGAAAGTCCGTGTTCACTGCTCTTGAGAAGATCTGCATGTAGGAATGGGCCAAAATTCCGCTACTGTGTGTGCAAACCTGTTAAAGACCTATAGTAATCGTTTGACCTCTTGCCAACAAAGGTTATATTACAAAGTATTGAGTTGAATTTTTGTTATTGACCAAATACTTATTTTCCACCATAATTTACAAATACATTCTTTAAAAATCCTACAATGTGAATTCATGGATTTTGTTTTCACATTCTGTCTCTCACAGTTGAAGTGTACCTATGATGAAAATTACAGACCTCTGTCATTATTTTAAGTGGGAGAACTTACACAATCAGTGGCTGAATAAAGAATCTGCAACACGGGTCTCGGAATTTTCTGATCCATCCATCCATCCATTTTCTACCGCTTAATCCATTTCTGGGTCGGAGGGAGCAGTCAGAGATGCCACCCAAGTCACACAGCACCGGCCCCTCACTGATCCTCCTGCAGGTGGTGAGTCCGGTCTGCTTCAATTCAAATACTATGTTCACAAGTTTCAAATAAACTTATTCAGGGAACAAGCCAGAAACACAATCCCCCACAAAACAACCAACGTGAGTGAATTTGATAAATGTTAAATGTTCATTTGTATTGAAATTTTTGCATTGATAATCCTTATTGTTGTTTAGAAGGGTGCGTGTGGATGAGTGTGGGAGTGGCCGGACTGCAACAGCCTCCTACCCTGACTGTCCGCAGGAGGATGTTGGTTGTTCTGGATCTGGGTCTAGCTCGCCATCGGCCCATGTTGTCTCATTCATACGCACAATGGCCTGCATTTAACAACAGGACTATGTTTTAGGAAAAACGATATCATTCAATAGCTAGCTCCTATGGTCCGTGTAACGAAAAAAAAAACAGGTCATAATCCGTTTTTCCATTACACATTTACACAAGAAACACCAACATCGAAAAACCACGGCAAAAATTTGATTTTCCATTCTTGATCTTATTTTGAAGCTGACCCGGAAGCTGTTGAGGCTTTCCCGCACAGTCAGAGTTTTCCAGTTTTTTGAATGATAATGGAGATACCAGAGTTGGAGAAAACTTTTGTTTTGTATCGAGACAGCAAACGGGTTACTTTAAAAGATGTCGACATGACAGTGGATAAGATTGGCACCATTTTCCAGGTAAGTTTATAAATTTAAATAGCAAAACCTACTGTGTTTATGCTAGTGAACGGTTAGCCATCTAAAAAGGCTAATGGTGTCCGCTGATATACATTAATATTATTCTATATCTTGTAATCTTTAATTGGCATAGTGGTAGGCATGGTTAACAGATTCCGGGTCAGCTTCAAAATAAGATCAAGAATGGAAAATCAAATTTTTGCCGTGGTTTTTTGATGTTGGTGTTTCTTGTGTAAATGTGTAATGGAAAAACGGATTATGACCTGTTTTTTGTTATCCGTTTTTTAATTTTAAAACACAAAATCGAAAAACGGATTAAATTCTCGTTTTCTACATTTTATTTTGAAAACGGAAAACGGGAAACGGCCAATATTCGTTTTTTGTATTTTCTTTCCTAATCAAAAATAGAATGGCCGCGACGTACACGGACCTCCTATTTATGCACAGTGTACACATAATAGAAATACTTGAAATGGCAAAATGAAATAAGGTTTCTTTTCATAATACAATTATACATACTCAGATCACATCTCCAAGTGCATAGTATTCAATGTGGACAGATGCTAACAGTATGTAACAATAACTACATGCAAATACATGGCCCTGAAATTTCCCCACTGTGGGACTTTATCTTGCTCTTCATGGCACTCTCAAAATACTCTGACCATAATTAAGATGATGGATTAACATCAGGTTGATAATCCAATTCATAAAAAGACCATTGTCACATCAATACACTATAATAAAAACACTAGTGCATTGAATTCTTGATGCTACCTTCGGTGGCTACCACAGATGCTAGGTAGGAAGCACAACAACAAATTCACCAGTTCCCCTTTATATCGCATGCCCAGCGGTCACCACAGACGTAAAGCAATGGTGCGGCTCCTACAAATTGTACACACAAATATTGGGCACGGATGACAACATATAAAGCGAGAATTAGGCTGCGGTCACATGCACAACCTAAAGCCCAGTTAAAGTGGGCCTGAGCCCATTTCACGATTAGATCCAGGCTTTAGGTCAGGGGTGTCAAACTCATTTTGGTCCGGGGGCCACATACAACCTAATCTGATCTCAAGTGGGCCGGACCAGGAGATGCTCTACAAAAATATCCAAAAACGGTACAAAGTCCAACTTTTTGTGCACATAAACACATGTATTTAAAACTTCCTTTAAAACACTATCCTTTAATACTCAGTTTTCTGTTACAAACTTAAATGTAACAGTGAGTTTTTCATAGTGCAAATAATGTAATGTATTTACAATATTACATTGAAAATGGTATTTCACAATATGTATATTAATATTTGTATGTTAGCTTTGTTTTAAGGCTCATTACAGAGAAAACTTGCTCACAAAGGTAAAGTAGGTAGATAGAAAAAAGCACTTTAACACAGCACCTCAGCTTAACCATCTTCAGGGCGGTACGGTCCATGGTTATGTTATTATCACATTAACCATCTTCAGTGTGGTAAGGTCCATGGTTATGTTATTATCACATTAACCATCTTCAGTGTGGTCAGGTCCATGGTTATGTTATTATCACAATAACCATCTTCAGTGTGGTAAGGTCCATGGTTATGTTATTATCACATTAACCATCTTCAGTGTGGTACGGTCCATGGTTATGTTATTATCACATTAACCATCTTCAGTGTGGTACGGTCCATGGTTATGTTATTATCACAGAGAAAGCATCAAACTGACCATGATTCACTTGAAATGAATAAAACAACTTCCATAACGTGATCCATTCTTAACGACTGCAGCAGTGTCTCTGTGTAAAATACAGTCAAATGTCCAAAAATCATCACCTCCATTTGCAGCTTTGTCACTACACCTGTTTTTACCATCGGTACCCGTCCACACTGTCCAACACACCAGCAACAACAGCAGAACCAGCAGCAGCACCAGCAGCAGCGCTCAAAACTCCTATGATCGTTTCAGTAACACCACAAATGAATATGTGACATCAGTAACATCAGTCTCTTATCAATGGCAACATGTTGGTAAAAGCGAGTGGTTTCTCAGACCATGTCTGCAGCCTGTGAGAGTTTTAACAAACTCTCTCTCTCACTGTGCGGCTGCGATGCTAATGCTAATGTTGTTAGCACAGGTAGCTTCCCTTTACAGCAGCAGAACTAACCTCTCGCTCTGGGCACAAACAGACTGCTGTGTCTTCAGGGCCAGACATGTTTATCTTTTTTCTCAATTCTCCGCTCAAAGTGCCGTATTTTTCGCCGAGTCTTGTAGTTTAAGATGTTATTCCTCCAGCACCGCTCTGGTGGAGCCACTACAGACGCACTGGACTCACCCCTGAGCGCGGCGCTGCGGCGTCGCGTCGCGGAGCCTTGCGTCGCGGAGCCTTGCGTCGCGGCTTTTTAAAATGTATTATTATTATATTTTTACATAAATGAGCCGCGGGCCGTGTCAAATCTCTTGGCGGGCCGGTTCCGGCCCGAGGGCCGTATGAATGACACCCCTGCTTTAGGTGCTATGTGACTGCGGCAACTGGGCTTGGGCCCGGTGGCTGCAAGTGGGCCTGAGCCATGGATCTATTATAATAACTGGATAGGGTATTACAAGCTTGGAGCTGAAGAACTCGTGCTCGGGGGATTCTTGCGGTACTGCAGACTAGACCTGACAAAATTCATGTGGGCTACCCAGAAATTTTCCCCATAGAACTCAATGTAAATTAAAACAGCGCGACCTCATCTGACATCCTGAACTTTTTTTCTTAAACCCTTCGGTTGTCTTTAAATCGACACTTTAGTGCAACAAACTCTGCTCATCTGGCTCTCGCTCTATCTCCCGCTCTGATGAGCTGCTCTGATTGGTCAGAGCGCGGCCGAGCCCCTCTGTGCACGTGCGTGAGTCCCGGTGTGAGACCCTCACACGCATGTTTGGCGCAACGCATTATGGGAGATCATCCACTGCGCAGAACCGGGAGGACCAGACGATGCCCAAATACAGGCCAGTTTCCCATGGATCTTTGCGAGTTTCCCATGGAACTTTGCGAGCTCCAGGCGACTTCCGCTAATCTTTTCAGCACCCATGCCGGCACAAAGCGCCACTGAGCACAACCATTCATTTGAATACGACGCCATCTTGGATCGCCGGGGCTTGGCCTGAGCACGGTTGAGAGAGGTGGGCCAGGGCACGCTTCTAAAGCCCAGATCAAGAGGGTCAGTGTGGCGGGTGGTGGGGAGAGGGGGATGAGGTGTGGTATGGGACTTGAAATTGTAGTAAGTAAGTAAGTAAGTAAGTATTTATATACCGCCTTTTCACTGCAGATCTGAGTCTCAAAGCGGTTTACAATTGTTAATTTTTGGGCATTTGTCTCTCACTCCACACAGAGATGGGAGCGCGGTCGCCAGTACAGGAGGCGCATGCTAGAACTATTGGACATATTTTTAGTGGTAGGGGAAACCGGAGTACCCGGAGGAAACCTACGCAGACACGGGGAGAACATGTAAACTCCACTCAGAAAGGCCCTGGTCCGACCGGGATTCGAACCCAGGACCTTCTTGCTGAGAGGCGAGAGTGCTATCCACTCAGCCACCGTGCCGCCCGGTGCGTCACATTAAGTCTTCCGTTGTGACGCGCATTTTCACACACGTCTCACTGCACTTTCGTTTCCTCCACTTGTGTTAAACCTTTCATGCAAACAACACGATCAATGCTCGAGCTGAGAGCAGAATATAAATGGGAAGAGAAACGGAAACATAACTCTTGACAACGATGTAGTCGCTGAAGTTGGTATTAGCGCCACCAGCTGGACCAAGCGTTGTACTACAGCACAGTTGCACGGTAGGGAGAACAAGACCTTGTGACCGCGGGCCGTTTTCACACTCCTGTGGCGACGATCCGGGCCACTTTGCCTAGTTTGATTGTAAAAACCTATGTGACCGTGCCCTTTATAGATTGAAGTTGAGGGGAAGTTCACCTGTGCAGCTGTCCGGATGCGTCTCCCTTCCGGGTGTGACGGAGATAAGCGCATGTGGCTTGTATGCCGAGGCCGTTCTCATGAATGGGAGCGCAGAGAATTGACCATATGAAACATTTTATTTTAACACAGAAACAATTTCTAATGTTTTGACCCTGCGGCTGATCTAGCAATCAGGCCAATATGTGTATGGACTTATAATTTTGAACATGCATTTATTGTCAAAATAGATTTGTGACTTTGTCATAAGGACATGCTCTCAAGTTTAAACAAACTACAAAATCCACACACAGGAGCAGGCACTGCACCATTCCTGATGCAGAATGACACCTCACAGGTTGAGTACTGTCATCTCTAATTTAGTTCTGCTAATGTTCCATACAGTTGGGGTTTAAGAGTGGTCTTCTCTTGGTGTTCGCATACCTGGACAGTAAAGTATTCTAGTTTACGCCCCTGGCTCATTTTTGTATAGAATCAGAGTAAGATAAGATTGGAGCTGCCTGGAGTGAGGAACAATCACAATTTCCTTTCAAACATCTTCATCTCCTTCCAGCACTGCCCCATAGTATTGTGAACAGTGACTAAACATTAAGCCCATATAAAAGTAATCATCATAATCAATTGCATTTACTAGTAAACCCATGCTGCTACTGTAAAGCATGGATATCAAAGGCAAGCAATCTAAAAATAAACCAATAAACTCCATTATTACATTGAATTTCAAATGTGATCTGACATTATAGTTAATGTAGTACTTTTATGTGACACAAGTTCAAAAATCATGCATTCTTGGACTTGGACTAGGGCCTCTGGAGGTGTGTCTTTGTTGATCAAACCAAGGAGTGGCTGAACTTATCAGAGGAAATATAGTGTCCCTTATCACACATGGTTGCCCTCACTGCCCTTTTTCTGCAACACTGTCCCAGGCCTATCTGTGTTTTTCTTTGTAACTAGATGGTGCCCCCATTACCTAAATGTAACTCGTCTTAATACATTCAGAGCCAAAAACTTACTGTCTTGACTCTTGTGGTGGTAGTGGTAGTAGTCTACATTTATCTCTAAATGAGATCCACTGCTAGCCTACCTTGAGCTGCGTGTTGCATTAATATAGTTTACTCGAGCTACATACCTTTTCATCTTTGCTGTGAGTAATTATCAGTGTGCAGAGACTATGTTGAACATTGCCCACGATGCTTCAATCAATTGTGACTCATGAGTTGCGGAAGTTAGACGGCCGTAAATTACACACTGGGTTAAAATACATTCACAAGACTCCGTTCATGTGCTCGCTCATTTTGTGATACAGTTGTTGGGGCCACTTTGAAGCTGTACATTTATCCTTTTTCTATTTTTGTTTTCCTTGTTTGACAAAAGACTAGTATTAAGTAATAGTATCATTTAAAGATTAGTAAGACTAATCTTTAAATGATAATTTATACGTAAGGTTTCTGACCTGAAAATGTTTCTGGAATTTCACTTTCACTAGTTGAAAATTTTATAACAATTGAACGTAACTGAAAGTTATAGTTGAACAAAAATGTAGCCTCTTATTAGTTCAATATGAAATTTAAATGTGATTACTTAATCTGCATTTTCTGAAATGTACAAGCTTTTCCAGTAGTATTATAGTTGATTTTGTACATTCCTGGACTGGAGCTGTCCATACTGAACAATAACTTATGAAAAAATACGGCTAATCATTCTCAATGTTTGTCCCCCTGAAAAAGTGCATTCAGATATCATACTGGCTAGGTAGGGACAGCAAAAGATGGCTTGTTGTTGATATTTTTCACTCACCTGAGTGAAAAATACCTATCTGAGTTCCGCAGATATCTGGTATGTTTTTATTTAAACTGTTGTTAGGAAAATCCTGAAGTTAACATCTCTTGTCTGAAGATAGCGGTTTCCACTAGCATAGTTGACACCAGTTTTACATTTACAGGTATTAACCGAGTGGCTGGCCAATGCCATTACCTGAAAAGAGTTATAAATTAGCTTTACCGCTCTAATGGAAATTTGACTAATACTTATACAAATACTGTTCTGCACAACACACATTGTTTGAATGAGCAAGATATGCATACATATGAAAAGTGTACATGGTTGGCTTGTTACATGAACACTAACAAGTGGAGGAAATAAAGTGTAATTTGATAAAGCACAGTCAGGAGGAACATTTATAAGAGTATGCAAACAAACTCGGCGCTGTGGCTGCTCCTCTGCTGTCATTCACTAACTTTTATGAATGTGCGTGGGAGGAACCAGTTTAACCACCTTGTCCATGTGTGTACCACTCATCCCTGGAACTGTCTCTAAGCTAATTATATAACAACACTTTTCTCATTCACTCCTACGCTCATCTCCATAGTTTATCTGTCTTTTCCCCCTTCTATATCCTATCCTATCCTATATCCACACAGTTATTGTCCAGTTCGCTCTCATGGAGGGTGGTGCATTGTAATGTGCAAGCTCTAACAATGTCATGCTTCTGCTGAGGGTGTCAAATTTGAAACGTCAAAGTTTTTTTTTTTGTTTATTGAAGGAACTCCATGGTGAAAAACATGAAGTGCATGGTATTTGCAATGAGAATGTGTCCCTGTGTGCACACTGACTTGTCCTGTAAAACACCTCCCACTCCGCTGCAAGGACCAAGTTGTGACTTCAGACACCCTCAAACATTCTGCTACAGTGCGAGATTCTTATATGAAGTATCTGCCGTTTGTTTAACCTTGGGCTTCTCAATCTTTCGCTCTGGGACCCCCAAATCATGGTTGAAATCCACTTGCACCCTCTGCTACTGAATAACATTCACAGCAGTAATATTTTGTACGTCAAAACATGCTATCTTATGGTTTCTTTTAGTCATTTATTGTCTTTATTGATATCACTTACATCACGTATATTGTGTCAATTAGTAAATGGAGAAAAAACTGTATAGCTTTAAAATGTTATTATTTAAATCCCCTCGAGAGAACCACCTGTTTTGCTAACTGGTAGATTTCCATATTCCATATGCTTTTCTTTGTTTAAAATATGGTTTGACCAATTATCTGCACCATTATTTGTTCAATACTGAGATTTCTTTGTTTTATTGCTTGACGTAAGTTATGTTGAATATATTGAATAACAGAACACTTCATTTTGATCAAATCAGATCAAAATCAAGTTGGAGTTGGTTTTGGGCTTTCCCAGTGTGACCATTCCTTTTTTTCTTTTTGTTATTTGTTTTGTTAAATAAACATGAGTCAAGCATTGAAACTGTTGAGCTTTGGACGTTATTAAAAAGTTTGACACCAACAAACGCTTTTTTCTATAGAATAAATATATACATGAATTTATATTGTGTCTATATATTGATTATCAACTCCTTTTCTACTAGTTATTGGTGTTGGTATTGACCCTGAAAAAGCACATCCGTCAACCTCTAGTTTTGCAAAGTAACTGTTAACAAAGAATATATTGTACGTAACATTGATCTTTGTATATTTCTTATCACTGCGCCACCAGCATGTGAAAGTCGGATCCCATCACACCTCTGGTTAGTACTGTGATGGGAGACCTCTGGGAACACCAGGTGACACAGTGGGGCGGCTGTAAGGTGCTGAACTGTCGTTCGTTCCTTAGGCAAGACACTTTGTCCACATTGCCTGCTACAAGTCTGATGTGTGTATCAATAATTGGTGGTGGACAGAGTGGGCGATGACACCTACTGGTTGCTTCTCTTCTGCCCCTGTACGGCTGTGGCTACAGTCTCACCTCTGTATGGAGTGAAAGAATACTACTTTGTGAAGCGCCTTTGAGCATCCAAAAAGCACTAAAAAACTACACCATTGTTACTGCTGTCTTGTGCTGTAGTTGGTATGGTTCTAACTTAACTTTTTGTTCCTCTACAGTGACAGCTACATCGTGCGTGTGAAAGCAGTGGTGATGACTCGGGACGACTCGAGTGGGGGCTGGCTGGCCCAGGATGGAGGAGCACTGAGCCGGGTGGGAGTGTGTCGCCTGCTTCCTCCAGAGCTCACATCATCACTAGCCACAAGCACCCACAGCCGCTGCCAGTTCCTCATCCACGGAGAACGTCTGCCGGACAAACAGGTACTGGGTGTATCCTAGCCACATTTCAGACACAGTGCCTATTAACAAGTCTAATAAAGGATGTACGAATTACCATGATCAATGCAGGATATGGAGCCACAGACCCTATATTATAGCATTGGATTGACGTCACCATAGTGTTTGCAGAATGTGGAAGAAGCCAAATTCCTTATATGGACATTTGTTCGGAGCTTTGTTTGTTTGTTAGCTTTGTACTGCAGCAGGGGCAGACATGTTGCTAAGATTGTTACTAGGGCATGCAGGAGGTTCCTCTTCAAATGAAGGCAATGATTGGTAAATCATGTTTGGTTGGATTTACAAAGACCATATCAAAATAAACACTTGAATCACTAAAGAGCTAAACCAGGGTTACTGACCTAGAGTTTTCAATGTAAATTGATAGGAGACATCTCTATCCTAGTTCAGTCACTCAGAAGCAGCTCAGACTGCTTCTCCCTTGTCTAGGGGAACCAGTTGAGGTGATGCCTCGGGATTCCTCTGGATGGGCTGGAGCAAGCTTGTGTGGCTAGAGAAAGTCTGGGTGTTTCTACTTAGACTGCTGCCTAGACTGGATAAAGCAGACAAAAATGTCTGTATGAACAGAGCGAGTTGAAGCTAAATTTTGTCCATGACCACTTCCCTATTGGGCTTCATTGAGCTGGGGGCTTAGTATTGTCCATTTATACACAGTCTATAGACTAAGATGGAGTGAAACTGACATGGAGCCATGAAATGGCAGGTGTCCTATGAGAACTGAGCACAGGAATGCAAGGTTTAGATAGATACATTAATTCTTGGAGAATTACACATAAATATGTAATTAAATAACTAATTCTAAAAGCTCACTGCAATATCCTTGTGAAGCGCATCAAACCTGTTCTAGTGGGCTCCAATGGACACTTTAGGGAATAAACTGGATCAGCTTCAGAGAAATGCATTTTTGTCATTTGGTACACACACAGCTTCATTGTGAGCGTGAACATTGGTGTAGTCCTCCAGCCCCTGTTCCAGGTTGTACTTTTTATTCAGACCATAAGTGAATTCCAGAAAAGTTGGATAGTGTCCACTTCTATGGATCTCAGTTTGATTGTTTGCTCCGGAGGATCAAAGTCCACATGGGTTTGTTCAGACCAGACAATTAAAGACACACATTTTTACAGTTGCTCCAAATGAAAAAACATGTTAACCAATGTGACCTTTCTTTGAATATTTACCTCCACAATGTTTTTGAATTGTTGTCATAGACTTAGAATTTGAACTATAAATGTCCATGAGAGCTGAGTACTATCCAGGTCAATGTGCCAAAAAAACATTGGTTGATAAGGCACAAAAAGGATGCGAGAATAGCATTTTTGTTTCACAAAAGATCCAGTCATTTATCAAACTAAAGGATTCTTCCTTAGTGGTTTGGTGAAAAACTGGGTGTTGGGGACCACTGTCAAACAAGACATGGTCCTCGAAAGGCTTCCGTAGTGTTGGTAGTAGTAGTAGACTTGCAATATATGATCTCAACGCTAGATGGAAGATCAAACTACACAGTGTACCTTTTAAGACAAATTCAATATGATTTTTAATGATACAATTACACTAGAATTACACACTGAAACTAAATAACTTAAATAACATCAGAATATTCAGTTTGGAATAAGATTGGCATGTATAATATTTGAAACATTCATTAATCGTTCAAATGACTGCATCTATGTGGTTAGTCCTACAACCAACCGGGAAATATAAGCTTTTATAAAAATCAATTTCCACATTGCATGGAATTATCTTTTGCTATTGTGCAAGCCATGTTCAGTGACTGACCTGCCTGGGCTTTCAGGTGATTCTGGACTGTCCCCTGAGGAAGGACCTGGTGTACACGATTGCTACACCTACATTTCACCATTGGAAAGTGGAGGATCGGAGGTGTGGTCTGTCCTTCCAAAGTCCTGCTGATGCCAGGGCTTTTGACAGAGGAGTCCGGAAAGCTATAGAAGACCTGGCTGAAGGTACACGATTTGTTTCCAACATCCGAACCTAATGCATCTTTGTTTTTGCTTATTTACAGTGCGTTTTATATGGATTTCTTTCTTTCCTCAGGCTCAACAACGTCATCCACAGCACTCCAAACAGAGGGCGAACTTGGTGATGATGATGTCTTTACTGTAAGCACATTCCTTGGCCTTACATTTATTGCTTTGTGTTTTGTAACTGTGGAAGCAAGTTCTACAGTTTTAGCAAGCTAAACCTACAGTATATGTTATAAAGGGCTGTTGTTTGCGAGTATTGAGAGATTCAAAATGGTTAACATGTGTTTGAAACACAAATGCATTATTGTAAAGATAGATTTCAGATATTGCTAGTGCCCAGTGCAGGCACAATCTAAATGTGCTCCTAGCACATATTTTAGGATGTAATACAGGACACTCTTCCTACGACCTGCCACTACACATGATAAGTGTGTGTTTTTGCGTGTCAAGGCCCTCTATCTTAAGTAAGCATGGAGGAGTCCCTCCCCCTACTCTGTAACTCAACACCATGAGCAGCAGGCCAGGTCACGGGGTCACTTCCTGTGTCCCACCACCTCCCAGCAGAATAAGAGCAGAGTGACCAAACTAGCAGCTAGCAGCTGTTTCCCAGCTTAGCGTGGAGCCGGTGATTTACGAGAGGAAGTGCCTCGTGGTTCATCTTTGACTCGGGCTGTCTGTAAGGGCCAAGACTAATAGGTGCTCTGCTGGGAGTGTACAACCTCAGAGGCACACAAACATACCAGGAACAGTGGAGCCATTTCTGTCAAAGGATGGTGCAAACTATGAAATCAACAATTAGCTTTTCAGACATATCTTCTTTTTTCAGTCATAACTGTTTCAGTGAGGACACAAGCACAGTTTCTCATCGTTCTAATCTAAATTTGAAATGCCAAGTTGTAAATTAGGATACATATGTTAAGGTCTGCTTTACATTCTTCCTTGTGCGTGTAAATGACCTTTCCTAAAGTTAGCAGTGGCTTTCATGGATGGGAAAAGCACACAGCAAATTTACAGCCTCTGGGTACAGCATTGGAGAGGTTCACCGGGGGCTATGTTTCCTAAAGGAATCACTTTTTTGTATATAAATCCTGTCTCTTTGGTTCAATAGCTGACCAACCAGAAGCATAGCATTTTAGAGGGACATGTTTCATTAAAAAGGCTCTCCAGTCCTTTGCTTTTATTCACAATGGATGATAGTTCACAAAGTACTTTGTCTATTATTCCATCAGAAATCTGCTCTGTGATTTGAATTAGTTGCAGTTGTGGAGGCCAAATACCTCGTTCAAAACTGTATCAGCTCCTCCCTCTGTAATGTCTTCTCCAGGGGGGCGGAGCCAGGAGCATGTCATGTTATTTTTGGCTGGCTGCTTTAGGGCTTTGTAAGAAAGCTGGGGGAAATTCTCTGCATGGTGGTATCCATGTGGGGAGAGCAGTACTGGACATGGAACAGGGATATAATGGGGAAAGCTCGAGCAGACAGACAGGAGAACTAGGTCATATACTGTCTCTGTGCTGGTTTTAACCACTGGACTGAGATGATCAAGCTTTTGAGATTTTTTTGCTCTGCATTCAAGAAGTACAAATTGTTTTGATGCATGCATTCCGTGTAATGTTTCATTGATTGTATTAGCTTTCTAATGTAGTTATGTCATTCTTTTATGAATGGATGGCCTGACATTGCCCTACATTCTTTTATGTATATTCTATGACTGAAAATTCAAGCAGATTAATTAAATGACGACACTACGCCTGCCCCTTTGTGATTGATTATTTCACACACTGGGTAAGAATTACTGAACAAACCAGTCCGCTTCCCCCAGAGGGGGAATGTCCCAATGAAATGTCTGTTTTAGATGGAGTTGTCTGCTGTTTGAGTTTATGCTCTTGACAGTTAAGAGGTGAATGAGGACAAAACGCGTGGACACAAAGACTATGAATTTTATTTTGTTGAAAGAAAGTTGGCTGGACTTCAGACTTAGACGAGCCTGAGGAGGAGGATCTTGTTTAATGCAGGTTGCCTGTCTGTGAATAGGAGTAGTTTTCACGTGAGTTACAAAAGCATAGTTCATGTTTCCTGTTTCCCCATTCGAAGCTGTGATTCTGTGTCCTGTTTTTGTTTGTCCACTCGTGGCGTCCTCTGGAACCTCTTATTTGTTTGGGGTCTCTAATCAAAACTCAACTTTTATCCAACATCCTGTGTTTGTTTCTCTCTGACAGAATACCACAGACAGCTCATCCAACTCCTCCCAAAAGCTGGAGCTTTCCCTGCAGCCGCTAGAGTCGTCACCACTTCCTCACAGACAACGGTGCATGCTGGGACATCGCCATGACTACACTCGCCATGACTACCCACGCAATGATCTCCATGACCCTTATCGCCTCTCGGACCACTACTTCCTGGAACAAGTGAGATGACAAAAGAGTACAGTAAACTATTTTGCTCATTTTCTTGTTATATCTGGTAACCAATGTATTTTTTTTTTCATTTGCAGCCCCTGTCCCGGATCCCCCGGCGTGTCACCTTCCAAGAGGATGAAGAAATAGTCCGCATTAACCCTCGGGAACGTACCTGGGAGCAAACAACAGAGCGATTGCATGGTGGGCGGTCGGAGCGCTCTTGGCTCACTGGTTATGAGGACTATCGCCATGCCACAGTGCGGGACAAGTTCATCCAAATGGAAGACACAGAGTCCTATGTAGACTTTGCCAAAACACAGAAAGACTACTACACTTATCCGCTTGCACCAACTCTGTCCCCCTCAGACTCTGACCCTGCCCTCGGACCCTTGCCTATTAAGGGCCACAGTGGCTCTTGTCATCATGGCTTCACACCTGTGATCTCCACTCAGCCGCGCCCATACCTTCCTGGCTCCTCTCCCTCCACCAATGGTGGAAAGAGCAGGAAACCTGATGGCATGGACCGAGCCCAGTGTGAGCACTGTGGTGAGGCCTTTTACCTCTCTGAGAACCGCAGAGGCCGCTGCCAGGACGCCCCAGACCCGGTGCGGGTGTGTATCCGTCGGGTCAGCTGCATGTGGCTGGCAGACACCATGCTGTACCACTGCATGTCTGATCCGGAGGGCGACTACTTGGACCCCTGCTCCTGTGAAGGCAGCGAGGGCAGTGGTGGGGGCCGGGTGGGCACACGTTGGCTGGCCCTGTTTGGTTTGTCTTTGGTGGCGCCCTGTCTCTGCTTGTACCCCCCTCTTCACGCCTGCCACAGGGCGGGGCTTACATGTGGCTGCTGCGGAGGAAGTCACAAGGCCATGAGTTGAGATGCCGCACTTGGAAACCTTTTTAAAGGACAAACTACTCAACGCAAGCACAGGGAAATGGAAGGATGGGGAACAAATGGGGACACATTTTTATAGCTGCTCGCTCTCTTGCCTTGGTTCTCTGGGTTTCTTCACATATTCCAGACACTGAAATAAGCCAAAAAAGCAGTTGGTGCATTTTGTAAACAGCCTGGGAAGATAAGCTCCCCCTAATGGCAGACAGTTCTCTCAGCTCTCTACAAGGCCATTTCATGCTCTTGTTTGTAATGAGAGAGCTCTTTTTCAGGGGGCCTTTTTTTTAATAGCAGACCTATATGTCATGTATAACATATGCAGGTACTTTATACTTTGTACACTGACGTGGCGTCAAAGAACTTGAATTATCTTTCTTTCTTTTTTATTTTTTATTGTACAAGGCCATTTTATTTATATTCTATTTCAATACTATGGCCCACCCAGCTAAACTCCAGGCTAAAGAAAAGTCTGACACTACACCTCTGTTTGTATGCAGTTTTGTGTGTCATCTGATATGTATGTGTGAATGTATACAACATTCGCTCAGGCCTTTGTTGTCTGCTCTGCATCTTATGGATAGCCCATGTATATGGATTGCATTGCTCTCTACCAACAACTTTGTTCGATGAAAAAACATGTGGTACTTGGCTCATCTTAATCAGTTAACATCCCAAAGAGTAGCATTTTAAAATAATTTATTTTCTCAACAAAAATAATAATCAAAAATAAACTACTACCAGCAAAGTAATTCTTGAGCAATTATTACAGCCGGTGCTTTAAGTTAATCTTTAGCATCCGTTTCCCTTTCATGCTGTGCCTAAACAATTACTATAAAACTTAATTTTGGGCTTACTGTTTTGTACCTCTGTCAATTCAGATTAATCTTATACAGAAGCCTGGCCTATATCCATGGGGAGTGATAAATTGACAATTTGTGCCCGTTAAGCCTTAAAAGGGGATGCTCAAACTCTACTTGATCCAAAACCTGTAAATGTCAGATAAACAGAAAAGTTAAGGCTCCAAACAAATAGCCTCAATACTCTCTCAAAAGCATGTGTAAACTATTTTTTATACAGAATGTGTGTGATATACAGGGACTCCTGTTGCCTGCGAAGTACAATCAGTTCCTTTCTTTAAGTCCCACTTTAGTCAAGTCAACCAATTACAAATCAGTATTCTGAAAATCTGCTGCCAACAATGTTTCAGACAGTCCTTGAAAACTGTGGTACAACTAATATATTTATATTGAGACCTCAGGTATGAAACCTAATTGCTAGTGATTTTTCAGTCATTGTGTGAAAAAGAAAGAAGAAATCAATCACTCCTTTTTGCTGTAGTCGACGAGGTGGCATGTATTTTTATGAACATTTTTGGTTATTACATCATTTTAACTAGATGTTTAAAAAAGATAACCCTAAATAATTTCAAATGTATGATAAACTAAGGATTTCCACATGTATCAGAATTACAGATACATCTCAATGAATGAAATACTGTAAATAACTAGCAAATAAATGTGGTATTTTAAGAATCTATTTATGCCAATGTTTTACGTTAATAAAATATAGTAACAGTACATCGTCATGCAATGTTAATGACACACAACTGTATTTTATCAACATTTTATAATCTATTAATAGTGCAGTTTATTGAGATGTATCCGTTATTGCCTTTTAAGTCAATGTGATGTAAACATGAGTGAATAACTAGAACTAAAACTTCTTGACCAAATCTGTACATGTGTGACGCCATCATAAAGTTGCTAAATGCACTCTTAAAAATACTCAAGACAGTCATGAGCATCCATCTAGTTCCAGCTCAGACTTTAGTGCCAAGGATATGTCACTGCAGGTGACTTTCCAAATGTGGAGAATGGCCTTTTTGTTTCATACATCCTGTCAGGTCGTTATGAAAATATCTTAACCATGCGTCCATCTGTTCAAAACACAATTCCTTTACTTAATCAGAGCGACTGGGAAGGTTCTAAATGTCACTTAGTAATACCTATATTGTAAAATTGGATCTTGTGATTCAGGGAGGGGCTCATAAGACTAGAGTGAATGTGCGTGTCTGTGTGTGAATCTGCTGGCTTTAAATTCTCCATCTTGCCTGGTGTTTGTTCCTCATGTCAGAGCCATTTACAAGTGCCTGAATGCATTCTTTATTTTGTGTATTTAAAGGAAAATAAACACTCTGTAATTAAATTAGACCCATTTTTTACTTAGTATTTTTACCTCTGTAAAAAAAAGAGCAAAAATATATTATAGATATATAAATATATATCTCAAGTGTATGTTGTACATTTTTATTTCTATTTTGTTTTTTAAGATAACTTTCTAACATGTATGATGGATGTAGCTCTTGCTTTTGAGAAGAAACAGGAAGTACTTTGTAGATATGGAGGAGTGGCCCAGATTATGAGAAAAACAGTGAAGATGTGTTTTACTTTCCACCTCCAATAAAGAGAAAACAAACTGAGTCTGTCTACTTCCGTTAGTTCCCTTTACATTCAAATTTATCATTCAAGAAGCATTAACGACCATAATCACAGTTCTTCAATGAGAAAATCAAACATGTAGCAAGTATAAACTGATGCAAGCTATTTATTTGTATGGCTTTTTTTTTTCAGCCTGTGTACTTTGAGCTGAATCTGGCCTGGTAAAAGTTGGTCTTTCATCTGACTCTTCCCCTCAGCCTCCTTCCACAGCAGGAACATGTGATAGCCATCGAAGACGTGGAGCTGTTTTGTGCAGGATGTCTCTGGAAAAGCATGTGGGCGATAATGATGGAGCACAACAGGAGGGGGTAGAAAAGAAAAGGTCCCGGAGGGATTTTGGGGGCCTGCAAAGCTGCTCCACAGCTTTAAACTGCATCACAGTCCACATGTGCTAACATTTAAGATATCTGCTCTGGTAATGGGGTCAGTCTGGCCCTCTTTGGATGCATACTACTCTTGCACTCACTTTGCTCAGCAGCTTACTGAACTTTTACACCAACCTAATGTCTGTTTTTAAAGCATTGAAGTTGCGACAGATTTGAAGAGTACTTTATTTGCAGCCCGAGGAGACTCGGGACTAAAGAGAACCTCACTACTCCCACACAGTGCAAAAACATAAGGCTTAAAGATGGGTTCATAATACCATTATTTGTTCTAGATAATCTTGTGACACTGACAAAACACTTCCACAGTTCATGGTCAGGAGGAAGTGAACAGGATTAAAAAGGAACAGGTCTGGAAGAGTTTGGAGCAATCTTTATTTCAAGTTCGGAAACAGAGCCTCTTCCTCTGGTGGCGCCAGTCCTGCCACCGTTCCATTTCCACTTCCTCCTTCCTTGTCCGAGTGTTGAATCCTTTGTCTCTGACAGAGCTCTTGTACAACTAAAGTTATCAATTGACACATCTTTGTTTGTGAAATGAGTACAGCTCTGAAGTCTTTATAAATCACTTTTCTTTATTTAAATCAGCGTTAGGCAGTTATGCTATGAACAACACAAGAAAATAAAAAAAATAGAAAGACATATAGACACAGAGTGATCCAGTTAACATTAACTGCACTTGGCACTGGATAGACAATCAATGGAAAGAGGAAAATATATATGCTTTACTCAAAATAGAAGTGCCTCCAGTCTGCATAATGCCAACTGTTTGTTAATTTAAGACTGGAAAACAAAAACTGACAGAATGAAACAGTATTGATACACAAGAATACTGTTTTTGTGGCATTACTTCAAATTGAATAGATGAAACAGTTTTCTGCCTCCGTGCTTTGGTAGATCTGCAGATATTTGACAGGTGGATAACAACAGAGGTGCCATATTGGGAGACGAGCTCACACTTTTCAGTACCCAGAGGAGGCAGAAGCAAAGCAAAGGAACAAAAGAAAAAATGCACATCCCTAAAACCTGAAGTACCGTCGCACAGCTGTTGTCAAGTTCAGGGCTTTACTCTGTGCACGTGTCCCTTATAGAAATTAACAATTCTTCATTTAAAAAACCTGGAGGAACTTGGTACATAAATGTACTCCATTTACAATGGAAATAGTGCACAGCAACAAAAAGTCATGGAAAAAAAAAATCATTTGAAAGATATAAACTCATACACCCAAAGAAAGCAAATAAGAGGAACCCCTCTCCCACAAGAATTCATGATATCATTTATAAAAACCGACATAAAAATGTGATCAGCACACTTTAACAGACGCTGCGTGCGGCCCGTGGCTGTTTGTGTGGACCCTGATTGTGATCTTTAAACATTTCTTTAGAACTGTTAATCCACTCAACAATTGTATTTTTTACTTAAACTTATCTTTCTCATTATGCAGCGGTTGATGCATCTGCAGTTTACCACCATGTTTTATATATTGTTACTACAGAAATAATGGTTGTCATCTTATGTAAGTGGTAGGCAAACATGCAGAGTGAACATCAGACTTAACTTCCTGGTTTTAACCATCACCACCACAACACACATAAATAATTCCGACTCCGAATTACATCAGCAGGGCAACTTTAGCCCTTCTAAACCTACTAAAAGAAAGTAAGAGGCTTGAGTGTGATCGGCAAACAAGAGAAAGGTTCTCAGGGATATGAGCCAATCCCCGACCAGGACAGAGGGGAGACAGGAAAGAGGAGAGATGCAAGGAGGTGAAGGCCATGTTCCTGCCACTGTTAGGAGGACATTCTAAGCCCAACATGGGAGGGGGTAGATAGATATATACTCTGCAATGGTTGTAAGGTGAAATGTGATGAGTGCGGTACTGTTGAGGTGTGACTGTGGTCTGTCCATCCAGAGCTTTATCTGACGGTGACTCCGAGTTTCTCCAGCACACGCACCCCCTTCTCCTGATACTCTTCTCGGGTGAGCCAGAAGCTGTCCTTGTCCTTCATGATGTCGGCCAGCACAGCTCCCCCTAGAAACACCATGTGCTTTCGCCTCGGAGGGTCCTCGATTCGGATCTTGAATTTCTAGAGTAAGTAAGAAACTAAAATCAAGACTAATTCATGCTTTTTTATTAAATGCACTTGTGAAAGTTTTTTTTAGGAACATACAAGTTCACCACAGACCACACTACCCCACTATTTTCAAATCATCTTGTTCCAGTGCTAACTCTGTTAATTACGTTTTTAAGAAAGCGCTTTAAGGCTGTGTGATGAGATGAAAATAGTTAGCTTCTCATTCCACCTGGTGGTAAACAGACGTCACTGCAGTGACAGAATGTTTAACATGAGTGCCCTATCCCCCAATCATGTTTAATGTCCTAATACTAAAATAAAAAGTATAATATGATTAAGAATGATTGTTTTCACTGCCCTAGTCAGAATGCTCACACAAGTTACTTGCAGTTCTAAGAAGACCAACAGTCCTTATTTTTATTGAGTAGTCAATTATTTTAAAAATAAATAGAAATAATGGTTGTAATATAAATTTGACAAGGTATGCCAATGATTACAAACAAATGTATTCCTTAGCCCTAATTAAATCAATAGTGCTAATCATAATAATAATGACCACAAATGCAGTAGATGAACTTACTGAAAGCTTGTCTACATCTCCTTTGAGTACACGCTCCAGGTAAAGCTGTTTGAGCTCCCTCTCGAGTCGTGAGGGCAGACCAGGGTACATGGTGGATCCTCCCGACAACACAATGTGTTTGTAAAACTCAGTCCTAAAACAAAGATTTATATTACAATTGATATTAATAAAAAAATACTTTGTTTTTTTAACCATCCCAAATATACTTATTAGCGTCAAATTGCAAAGTGGGGCGGACCTAGTGTCTATGTCAGCAGCTTGGATGGTGTTGAAGAGCAGCTCTGCCACACCGACACCCTCCACGTTGATGAGGTGAGGCTGGAACAGTGCCTCAGGAGCCTCAAAACGCTCTCCTCCCACCTTGATCACACGGCCATCTGGCAGCTGGAGATGAGTGAAAAGAATACATGAAAAGGCGTTTGATAAAAAGTATTACCACAGATTCAGTTGAAGCCATAATAACAAAATGCCTAAAAAGGTATATCTGCAGTATTTGAGAAAGGAGATCTGGCTCATGTGCTATGTACATATGCAACATACTGTATGGCCCTATGTTCAAATCCTAATCAACACAGTTTATGCCTTAAACCAAGTCAGTTTGACACACCAATAAATCTGGTGAAACTAAAAACCCATGCAATCAGACAAAACAAATCCAAAATGGTACGCCAATATGTAAGATTTCATAAAGGGCTTCATTGAGAGGGCAGAGGGAGGAAACTAGGCCTAGCCATTGCTGCAAAGCGGCTACACAGGAAATGATGTCATATGGCCCAGCACCATTCTGACATTGGGCTCCTTGTTCAAGCACAAAAACGCACATGTTCACAAATCTACAGGACATACACAAAGATTAGGATCATCAGTGCTCTATGGGATAGCAGTAAACAGTTACTACTAGCCTAATCTTAAAAGGTATATTTGGAGGATTTTACCAATTTTTAGGTTTGAACCACCCTCTCCACTTTTTAAAACAAAACTATTGTCTGGTTTCATTTGACAAGCACAAAAAACAATTATTGTCAATTGGGAGGAACAATAGTCTTAATAATTTACCCGGGAGTAGAAAATCCTATATAACGTTATCCCGCAATATGATAATACCCACCCATCCAAACACAGTCATCACAGAGCCTACAAAGACACAACAAGTGCCCACCAAGGCGTGTACCGACAGACTTCAGCCTCTGCATTTAGACTTGTGGTTCCTGCAGCATGGAAAAAGTCTTTGGGAAAGTAACCCAAGTCTGGTGGAGCAGTACTATCCCCCATATGTTTCAGTCCTTTCATAACATGAGTCAGCACTCGGCAGCACTGCCCTGTCCTGAAGGAGTAGCTACCAGTGGCCATGTGGTCATCAATATGATACAAAAACAATATCATACTTCAGCTTGAGAAACCAAATTAACACTTCCACAAGTTTCTGTTGCAAGTAAAAGTGTGAATATATATGTATACCATTTTACCGTTTTTTAGGGATGGGGAAAAAACTTTTCCGAACAAATGTTTTTTTCCATAAAACTGTGTGGCACAAGACAAACTCAAAAAGTATCCACAGCAGATGCTTATTATTATACTTTAGCCAGAGAAAGTATATTAATGTATATATAATGATAAAGTTTATATATAATGCAGTAATGTTTCTTTGGTTGGCTGTAATTAACCAAATGTTCTTATTTGCGCCTTCCTAAATTTAGTTACTAGGCAAACACCAGACTAAATGTCATAAGTGAAGATAACAACAGACGCAAAGCCATGTTTGATCCGTAAAAAAAAAAAAAAAAACTACAAGCCCGAGTCTGTTGAATGGAACTTCATCAGCCGCTTTTCACACTGCACACCTGTTTTTGACCCGTTTTCAAATGCCGGGTTGTCTTGTGTCAACAGTAGGGGTTTACACACTGGCCAAAACCCCTGGTCGGCTTTTCCATTGCAAATTTCTCCATCAATTAAGTTTATCTTCTCCATTCACATGCGCTGTTGTATAATTTTTATTTCGGCTTTTCCACTCACCTTTTGCCCGAGACACGTTATGTGGGAAAACATTGGCCAAATATAGCAGTCAATGAGACACCCAACTGTTTTATCTTTAGGATTGTTGCATGTTTAAAATTAAATTATTATAAATGTCATTATAGTGCTGTATGTAAATATATTGAGCATATCAAACAAGTATTGTGTGTGCCCTTTTAGAATGACGATCGATGAACAACAAAATTAAATTTACACATTGCTGGTAATTGGCTATGAAAATAAAAAAAAGATTGCATGAACATAACATGATGGCTGTTTTTAATGATCACAAAATCATTTGTATATTTAGGCCTAAAGACATTATAATACTTCCTCCTGTCACCGGAGTCTAACTTTTAAGAGCAATTTACATTTCAAAACCATCAAAACACCCAAAACACAGCATATCTAAAAGTAATGTTAGGTTTTCACACTAGACCACCACCCCACTCAGCCTGTGCTTATGTGTTTAACTCATTGTGTCCCATTGACGCACAAATGCGTCAAAGCAAATAGTAACGCCATGTGCCATTGACGCATTAATACGTCAAATGCCTTTTTTGCTATTTTCACGTTCCCAGATGTCTATTGTATCTAATATGTATGGGGATGACTTGAGACCATATTCTATCGAGCCAGCAGGTGGCAGCATTTCTCTCTGAATGGTTTGAAAACATGTAGGTGCACATGTTGTGCCTCTTTTTTCTCAACTTTCTGGTGATTTCTGGTGATTTCAGTAAAACTTCCCTCTACTCAACGGAGGATTACAGGGGAACGAAAAAAGCTATAAACGAAATTCTTTTTGCTGAGGAAAGTAGACAGTCCATTCTTTTAGAATCTGGTGTCGGATTTCAGATAGTCATAGTACACAATATTCTGTGGGTCTTGAAAAATCAGTAAAAATCATCAGAAATGGCTGGCACTGTGGGAGTACCTGTTCTGAAATAGGCTGGCATTCAATGAGTTAAGGAGCTCACATCTCACAATATGGATCGCACATTTGCACGTGGATGGCGTGACCATAGAATGATAGAACCGGGAAGCGCGGAGGAACGAGACTTTCTTTTGGATGGCTGTTTCGCTGTGTAAGCATTAACCAGTAACGAAGACATGGGAAGTTTCAGGTTAGCCTCCGCTAACCTGAAACTGTTTACCTCAGCTGTATGTGCTAACGAGAGACCTGTAGCTTTTCTCAAGAAAATGGGGGCCAGTGGTCCGCTGTGATCGGTCACAATCTGGTCACAAAACAAATTCTCTTCCTTGTTGCACAAAAACTCTAAAATAAAATGACACGCCAGCACAAATCTGCGCTACTTTTTCTTCAAAAGGACGTATATCCCAATGCGCTACATGGCTATGGATTGAATTTTTGTAATGAATACAAAAATAAAGTGAGGTAATGCAGCTTTAACTAGCGTACAGGAGGTCAACAGTACCGCCTCCTCTTTCTGTGATTAGTCCCGAAATCCATTAGAACATTTTGGTTCCAAGTTTCTAGGCGGTTGAGTGGAAACCAAGACATAGGTATGTCCAGGCTACATTTGTGTTATCGTAGGAATTCATTATCAAGTATTAGTCAAAGTACAATAAATGCAACAGAGGAAACTATTTTGTCTAAATGCTCAATAAACACCAATTAATCATTAATCCAAACATTACATAATTACCGTGTATGACTCTACTAGCACCGTAGTCTCCAGAGCAAGCTTTTGCTCCTGTTCAATGTTATAGCCAACATAACAAAGCTTTTCCTTCATCATCCGCACTGTCTCGAAGTCAGCAGAGTGGTTAAATGCATACCCTCTCAGCAACAACAACTAGAAATACAGGACAAAACAGAATTAGCTTTGCACAGAAAAATTTGAAAGAATTTTCTGTGAAGGCACCTTGATGAGGTAGCGAGTAATGTCTCTGCCTGCAATGTCCAGACGTCTTGTTAAGTGCGGCAGGCTGAAGCCCTCGTACACTGGACATATGTGCGTCACACCGTCGCCAGAGTCCACCACCACTCCAGTGAGCAGCCCTGAAAGAAAACATCAGCATGGGATCAGCTGCGTTCCTCACCTCCTACCAAAAGGGATCAGTACACATTTGGTGTCATCACAATGCACTATATTATATATATTCATGTTTGCTACAAATACTATTGTACAGATTGAGATTTTCTTTAAAGTGATTGTCTGGAGTTTGTCAGAAAGAGAGAGAGAGGTACTTGATTTGCAAAAAAAACGACACAAGCTCCCTCCCCCTTCCTTTCTGATTGGTCTACACCTACGTTTCCGTAACAATCAATCAACACATTAAATGTTAATCGGAGAACACATTATACATATACATTAATACACATGCACGGAGGTTTTCAGAATAATCTGTTAACGTTTTCATGACAAAAATATTTTTTTAATGCACAAAAAAAGCGATTGCTTTAAAAGTTAAATACAAACGAATAAAGACACGAATGTCACTTTTAATGCAATTTGAGGCGAGATGTTGATGGTTCCGCATCGTGATATGTGTGTTTTAAGAGTAAGAGTTTCGTGTAAAGTTTGTTTTAAGCAGTCCACTGCTCCTGTGAAACTACACTGCTAGTGTGCCCAAATCTGATTTGCGCATGCGCAGAAACCCGCCAGAATTGGGAAAAAACTCGATCTAATTAAATATTTCGTTTGAACACACTATTGTTTTTTCATATTGAATACAGTATGGTGCATGCATGACATTTAAATGTATTAATTTGTTCGTATTTAACTTTTACAGCAATTTGCGGACTAAATGTCCGCCATGTTGGTTTGCTTTGGCTGCGCAGCGCTGGTTTGCATTACATCATTAACAGCTGAGCCAGATCATCTTGACGGGCAGACCAACTCGACAGAACAGCGGCAAACCCGGAAGTAGCTATTAACATGAATTGAACATTATAGGACACATCTGCAGAGGATCTGATTATGGATATAAGTTCAGTATATAAATGAGTAACTCAGCGCGGATGTTCAGAATTTTCAGTTTTCATGTAGTTCCAGAGCCTAATAGAGGCTTGATTCGGAGGCTCCGTGAAAACAAACAACTGAGCATGCGTGCAGCAACAAGCACGAGCGCAGATGATTGACAACATGGACGGCATCGTGGATTTTGAGCTATAGCTAAGAGAAGGGAAGGCGGGACTTACCCGTAATATTAGAATTCATAAAATGACATATTTTATATCAACATTTAAGGCCAGGAGGTCAATCAAATACAATTCTTAAAATGTGTATGTCATTTAGAGTTCCAGACTATCACTTTAATTGTTGTAACACTGAAATTTCGCAGTCAATTAGTTCCTTTAGTGATTGTGCCATCATTGTTTTCCCAATGAACATAAACCTAATATGAATATACTTAGTATACTTATACAAAATCTCATACCTTGAGCGTACAATGTCAACACAGCTTGAATTGCAATATAGACTCCTGCAAACTGGTAGGTCTCAAACATGACCTACAAATAAAACAAAAATAAATATGGTGCCTAGTTTAACATATTGAGACAAGAAAATCTGTGGAAAAATGCTAACCTCAATGATTTTCTCCCTGTTCTTTGTCGGGTTCATGGGAGGCTCCGTGAGAAGGATCTTGCAGTTACGAGAGTCAATATTGAGCTTTTCTGGGCCAAATGTGTAGTCCCACAAGTGTTTCATGTCGTCCCAGTTTCTAACAATACCATTTTCCATGGGGTAGTTGACCTCCAGCATGGAGCGGAGTTCACTGGCCTCATCTCCCACCATAAGGTCCTGAATAAAGGTGAAAGGAAAAACGGTTACTAGCGGCTTAGAATCAAGATGAACTACTCCAGCTACACACACTGAAGTCCTTGATTAGTAGTAAAAAAATTCAACAAAACAGTTGTCCTGCATGCACAATTTGGCCCATTTCCATGCACACACACTTCAGATTTCCTCAAGCTTTGGTAACCGCTATTCTTCTGGCTGGCTGCATGCAAGCAGCATGAAAATATAAACAACTCTGGGTTAGAGTTTGGTGTTAGCCACACAGTCAAGCATCTCATGTTCCATTTGGAAAACATCAAAAGCTCATGAAAACAGCCATTTTATGAGCTCATCCTGTGTTCTTTGGCATTAACAAAGTGCCAGTCCAATGTTCTTCCTCCATATGGTCTCAATAAAAGCACACATGTGCTTCCGTCTCCATTTCCAATGGTCTGCCAAGCATCCCCAGAATAGGTAAAAGATTATTTGAATGCGAGTGAACACAAGCCCATAGAACATAGCATCATGTAAATCATCAAGTATTTTTGTCAGGAGCATCAAGCATGTTATATGCAACCTTCATTAAACTACTAATAAAAGATGACATATTATGCCTTCTCTGGAGACCACTAATCATTCATTAATCAAATATCACAATATTGAACTAAAACTGCTTATTGGTAAGTACGGTAGCAGGCAGCGTGGTTATTTGTGACATTTCACAATCCAGCAAAATGTGTACCTAAAGTCTTTTTTTTTTTTTTTTTAAACAACTGTCTTTGATAAATACGAGATCAGCCAAACACAGACGTGCACCAATCAATACAACTCAATACAAGTTAATGTTGTAAAAGCATTGTTATAACCAGGTTAAAAGTTCATAAAGTGCTTTGCATAATATGTCCACTTTGGAAAACTCAATAAAACAGTGATTAAACAAAATTTCCTGCAGGCAAGGACAGGTGCACGACAACCTGAACTTACCATCTTCTGAGCATTCTACTTCAGCAGGGACAGTAACAAAAAATAAAGGAGGCAGATATTGAAATAATACTAAATAGGAAAAGTGTATAAAGTAAAAAATGCTTAAACAAGTTAAATATTTTAAATGAATTGGATACACCTATAAAATGGCATTGTTTTATTGTATTGTTTAGCACATACCTTTATCTCAATATTTCCAACTTTGGCGGTGGAGCGGATGATGGGCCTTCCAACAAGCGCAGGGAAGATGTGCTCAGGGAAGTTTGAGCCTGCATAGCCACACTTTACAAACTGGGGAGGAAAAGAGAAAATGATGACGTGCAGGTATGTTGAAACAGCACATTAAAGGTGATCTCTTGAGCTGCGGTCACAATGTCATTTCCTTTTGCCTCTTCAAATGCACCGAGAGTGGCTCTCTCACTCACATATGTACAAATTCTTCATTCTCAACCCATTTATAAATTAGAATTCTTTTAACAGCGGGAAAACAAAAGCTTATCGTTTTAACCATTAAAGAAACATCTATTAAATATACAATATATATTGCACAGTAAACTATGGGCAACAACTATCTTTCTATTTAAAAAAAAAACAGAACCATTGAATTTTCAAAATACATAAGTAAAACGAAATAAAAACATTGTAATTATTTTATTTATATTAATATACCCTTCTCAAAAGGCCCTGCCAATTCAACTAGTTCTAGCCAAATATCGCGTAAAAGAGCCACAAGGCCTGGTCGCCCTGAAACTATGAGCGTAATATTGTGGAACATATATTGTAAATCTATATAAACCAGAGTTTTATAAGGACTACTAAACAACACAAGAACATTGAATACATGACAGCTGACTGAGGGCTGCCCATCCCAGACACCCAGCTGATAAAGCAGAGCAGAAAAATGGCCAACCAGCCGCTAACAATCTTAGCATGACAGCCAGAGGTTTGATACATTTGTCGGCTCATCATGTGTAAACTAGACAAATGTGTAATTGTAGATAAAAAAGGCGCAGTTCATTGCACACAAGATGAAATACGCGATTACTAAGATGATGTTTACCGTTTGACAGCAAAGCTGGATGAATGGAAATGAAGCTAATATGCTACATGCTAACACCCAGTTAACGCCAGCCTACTTCCTGTTTCAGCAAATCGTTCATAAAAACGGTCCCAAATACGCAAAACTCGTAAAGATACATATTGTAAGAACATTGAGATACGTACCCCCGTTCCATTGTCACAAACCACCACTTTCCTTCCCTGGCTGTCCATTGTGAAAAAGCCCAGTTACCGCTGAACCTCCCTCAACTTTCTTCAACAAGCCGGAAGGAAGACAGGGCAGCCCGGCGGAGCGGAAGGAGAGGAAGGAGAGGAAGGAGCGCAGTCAGCCTCTGCTGCGACTGCCAACACTTTTTCATTCTGAATGCTGTACTTTTATGGGCGTCTTCATCTTTGACATTATTGTTACACGTATTAAACGTTTAAATGAATAGAATACAATTAGCTCCTTATAACAGAACATGCTACAGCAGAAGCCTGAGGTTTTGTAGATGTGTATTTTATAGTTCTGAGAACTGAGGAAACATGAGTGCCTTGTAGAAAGACTGGTTCAGCAGCTCAAACGCCTTGGCTATTATTCTGAAGGCGAAACGTTCTCGTTATAATGTGGACATAACAAGGCTGGAGCAGCAGTGACGGGAATATTTCCATTGTAGGAAAAATATCACATACGCAGACAGAAGAATAATTAATGAATGAGCTACAGAGAAAGAAACAAATACACATACCGACCATAAATTAGTAGATTTATTTCAATATTTTACAGAAGTAAATCATGTATTATTATAAGACATTTTGAATAACAAAAATTATAGGTCCAGATAAAAACAGGAAAACGTCTTACGATGATGGAGGCACAAAAAAATACAACGTAATAAATTATTTTTTGTAATCACACTATAAAGTTTTAATGAGATCTCTTCCTTCTTTATTTCATTGCACTTGATACCTGATGATCTTGTGCTGCTGCCCTCTGCAGTAAACTATTGCCCATTGCTTCCTTCATAGTGAATACTGTAATTGACAGGCCAAGACAAGGACTCTTATGTTATAATACTCACCAATACTTTCGGTGCAGGAAAAATGTATATGGATTTTGTTCGATCTTTGAAACATTTTATCAATGATAACATGATCGTTTTTTATTTTCTTTTTTTTGGGTTTTTTTTGTGTACAAATGTTGGCATGCCAAAATGACCTCCAGATGGTTTAAACAATTGAAATTATTTTAATTCCAAATTTAATATTTAGCTGGGATGGATAAAAAACATGCAAGAAACTATCTGGCCAATTACATTTCAATTAATTAAAATATAGGTATGTATGATTATCAAAGAACATTTTAAATAAAACTGCTGTAAAAATTGTATTGGAAAAGTACAATAACAGCAAATTTACATATTACATTAGTTGAGTGGCATGGCGAGATTAAGCACCTGCGTTTATGGTTTAAAGAAAAATGGAGGTAGCTCTTTTTGTCTTTATTAGAATAGATTAAGAGCAGGTTAAGTCACAGCATATCACTGCATAATAGAGGCTTTATGATTTGCCACCTCAAAAGGTAAAAGCCATAGGAAACAAACACAAAGATGTTCATAAGCTGCCAAACAAGAGTCTTTCTGCATCCGACACGGGGGTAAAAAATGGACATACCATCCTGAGAACTGCTAAGGCTTTAACTGCTTCAGGTTAGCACAGAGCACAGGTAATCCTGAAATAGAAGATACATGTTTGCAATAGTGTAACAGCTACATTTTCTGTACATTGATATATGTTACTACCATAGACTGTGTTACTACCTTTAATACACCCAGGGAACGATGTCTTAGGTGCTCAAATGTGCATGTGTTGCAACTGCAGTTTGTCCAGGGAAGTGTTCAGGCGACAAAGAGTCCTTCATATGTTCCATCTGTTCCTGTTAAAATAAAATCCTAGTTACTTTAAAAAAATATTAATTTCATCACACACAAACATCTGTTTTCATGTACCCGATAGGCTGCAAATGCAGGTCCAGGTTGCTTTTTTAAGTCAATGAAAACCTTTTTTAAAATAAGAGTTTTAAAAGTAAAATATATATGAAGACACTTGATAAATTGTCTTGTTTGTTAAACAACGAAGCTTACAATATTCCTGGAGTCCACAGCGAGGCATTGAAGTAAACACCTGTTGGCATGGGAACAAGCCCACTGAAACTGCAGCCCAGCAGCTGAGTGAATGTCCTGAGATGATGATCTTAAACCAGGCGGAATGCTAGGTGGGAGAAAGAATATTTTTTTATTACATTACATAGTCAAATGATTAAATATAAATAATATTATGTTTGTAATTCATATGATTAATTACAAACATAATTTCAATTATACCAGAGTGAGCCCATATGTTTTGACTCTTCTTCATCTCGGTCTCCAATATCTTTGCAGAAGAGCAGCACGTCTAGTCCATAAACTGGATCGTCCATTTCATTAGGTGAGACCAGCAAAGGAAAACTGTCCAGAAACAGTTGTTGAACTTGATGTTGGAGCACAACCTGCCCTCCAAATCAAAATACATTAACTTATTTTAATCTACATTATCCAGCCATCTTTTTAATATAGATATTTTACCTGACAGCTAGTTAAATCACACCACATCATATCATGCTGCCCATGGGCCTCCTGGCGGTCTGCAAATTGCACACACTCTCTGTCCTCCTGTGAAGGTGCTGAGCAAAAGTCAGCAAAGCTGTCACTCGGCGGAAGACCTTGTAGACTGTGTACTTCTCCCTCAGTTAATTGGACATGGCTCATGTTGTGCTCCAGGTCCAGGTCGACAACTTTGGACGTTCGTTCTTTTTCAGAATGTTCCTTATATTCTATTAGTCCAGAGGTAGCAGAGCATTCCTGAGCTGCAGAGTGAACTTGATAAAATAGTCCTGCATCAACATCAGAATGTAATGTGTTGCACCAAATAAAATCACTGTTGCAAAAAGATCGAGAGAGTCTATAGTTTCTCAGTTCTTCTTCGTCGTCAGTCTGATATTCATCAGTGTCTGTATCATCTTGAGAAGCAAGAGAAGAAACATTTGGCTCAAAATCAGACGGTTCATCCTGTGATGAACCATCATCACATGACACATTTTCCACAAAGTTATATAAGCCCTCTGGCTTAGAAAGTGTTGAAACACTCTTTTCTTTCTTTCCACTTTCTTCCCTTAATTCTGCTTCTTTTGAAGTTCGTAAAAAACTAAGATTGAAACTATGTTTTCGTTCTTTGCGACTTTCACAAGAGTTGTCAGTTGTTTTATCTCCCAGTTCACACCATTCCATCTGACAATAGGGTTTTATGCTTTTGAACTCCTGAGATGATTTATTTATTTTTTCACAGTGGTTGATGGTGCAAATGTTGCCCGCTGATGTGATAGCACACGATTTGGGTTCAGAATCCAAAATAACATCCTCTTCTGAGCCAATAAAACTGTGTCGGAGTCCTTTCTCCGCAGTCATTCCTTCTCTTTCATCCCAAAAATCTGCCCCAGTCAGACCACAACACCAGGCTGGAGCTGCCTGTTCACCAAATACAGAAAAGTCTGCAAAGTCTGTTTCATTTGAGAGAAAGCAGGCATTAAGAATGGATCCCTTGTCCCCGTAATGAGAGCATATTTCAGCATTTCCAGCTGCACATGCTGTCTGTTCATCAATGGACTTAGCACTCAGAGTTGATGAGGGTTGAGCCAGTTCAACTGGATGATTTAACCTGGAAATAGAATCACAGGCTTCTGGATATAAAGTGGCTGCAGATTCCCATAGAGTGCTATCAAAGCCATCCGCACCACCAGGTATCTGACTAAACTCTCCAAATTCTTCCTTCTCAGCTGATGCTTCTTCATCCTGGTCGCACACTTGTGGCAGGGATGAGAACAGCTGTGGCATGTTGTCCATTGGCTGTCCTTTCCAGAAATAACATTATTAGTCCAAAACATTAGGGCTGCCCTGTACTATTGCACAATGACAGAACAAGAAATGTATCAGTAGAAGAGTCAGTATACATATGCATTTTGAGCACTGAGAGCTTAGCAGTACTTGATTTAGATAAGGCCCTTGGGTAATCCTCTTAGCCTATAAACATACGCAGTTAATCAAGAAATTCTGAAACCGGTCACAGACAGCTGTCAATCACACTGTACAGTCACCAATATACTAATATTGATATAATTTGGCAACGAACATGCACTGACCTCTATTAACATATATTATTAATACCATAGTTATAACGCTGTTTAGCTACAACGCTTTCTACCTAAACAATAACATGGCCAATTTATCACGGGCTATAGCTAGGGCGTGCGTGATCCATGGTGTATGCACTAGATCCATGTATGCGTCCAGAATGCAGTACGCTTACGATAATGACTAAGGGCGCATTGCACAAAACGTAATGTAAACTAACAACAGTTTCACGGAATTTATTGCACTGAATGAATATTTACCCAGATTGTCGCTATACCGCTTCTGCAGTCGCTTTACCCATCCTTCATCATCAACATCAGTTCGTGCACGGTGTCGGTAAGTGCCTTGTAGCTTAATGACAAGACGAAACAAGAAGAACTCCCACTCCGTTTCTACATGTTAACCAGAAAGCAGAGGAGGCCGATACAGCCTCCAGTTAAACCGCGTGGTGCGTCTGTGCATCCCAAACGATCTTTGTTACTGTCGGTCATCTTGGTGGCTCACATCAACATCACCACCTACAGGAATTGTGCAACCCATAAATCTGAGAAAATCACGTTCAAAAGCGTTTATCAAATCCAAGAATGTTTCAATTAAAAAAACACTACAAATTCAGATCTAGACATGTATATTGTAAGCATGGGTGCCTATTTTTGTTTCTTATACAATACATGAAGGAGTCTCGAAAAAGTACGCAGTTAATCAAGAAGTAGAACAAAATGAGACCCTTTTTAACAGAGCCATGGTCAGCCCAAAACATGCGCTCTTCAACTTATTCTTTTTTGCATATATGCATAACAGCCCTGTGAGTCACTATTTGACTGGCTGGTAGGTTTCACTGATATTTCTGACCAAAAAAAACAATCTCTGCTGAAAATGTGAGAAAACTCGTGATAAAACAAAAAAAGCAGGGAACTAATTCATGCATCTATATATTTCTATTATATAGCTTCACTTTTTGTGATTTGAAACTTTAGAAGATACAATGAATTCCTTTCCGCGCTTCCTTTTATTTTCCTTGTTTGTATAAAAAGCCTAGATAGAAACGACAGTGAGCAGGATGAAAAGATTTATTGTGATGACATGTTTATAGTATTTTTCATTTCATTTGTTACAAAAGCACGACAATGGAAAAAAATTAAGTGACGTTAAACCAGAAAGTGAGGAACCTGCTTTCTCCTACAATATCCTTTCATATTATAAGCAAGCTGAAAAAAACTCTACACAAAAACTCTACACAACTGCCTGAAATGGACTGAATCAAACCTTTTTTTTTTTTTTTAATCTACATGAGAACAAAAACAGTAGCTATATAGGCTACTTCTTAGTTTGAATAAATAACATAATACAATACACAACACTCAAAACCTGACGACAGCACCCACCGCATCATACATCAGTTATTGGTTACATGACAAATAGTACAGTTTACAGACCGAATGCACAGAATACTCGGTACGAGTTTTACGTTTGGTCTGTAACTATGCTTAATTTTGTTCCACTTCTCAGAGTACCAAGTGTTTTACAACAGATCAAAACAAATTAATTCAACCGTAAAATGAAATCATCTTCATCTTAGGCAACACATCCATATACAAATGAACATTCAAAAAAACAAATTATCTATGAATTAAAAACTAAGATAAAGAGACAAAAAAAAGACATTGTTCATATATTTATACCCATTCAAACAAGAAGGTTAAATTATCAAGTAAGCATTTAGCGATAAAAATGGAAACGCATCGTACAAACATGTAAAAAAATGAAAGGAGAAAATACTGTACTATATGTTGAGTGAAACGTAAGGTTGAATCATTGGCGCTACCTTACTTCATCAAAAAGTTGTTCATATCGATCTATGCTAACTTCCATTTCTACATGGCTTTAATGTGTTCAATGCTCCCTTTTGGCATCTGTGAAGGAATGTACTGTGCAAGTGCCTTTCTGCAGACAGGACGCTGCAATGGAAATGATCCTAACAAAGATCTACTGTGTGGTGTCGTAAAAATCAGTGTAACAGTCACTCGTTCAGATAAGTGATACATTCAGATTGTGATCTAACCTTTCAAAGCCGCTTAAGTCACTCGTTACGGGAAAGTACGAGCTCGATTCAATTAGGTTTTTTCACTGGTGTAAACAATGTGTGAGATAGAAATACGGTATCATATTCAAGAATAACACGTTTTGGAAGGATTGAGAGTGGGATGCCAGTTATAATCCACATTTTGGTAAAATTAGGTCGGGCAGGGACTGCAGCAAGTTGTCATGACAACTGGAATGAACCCAAAAGATGGAATGGCCTTAAGGGGAATATTGTACATAATCAACAGAAACACATAAACCGTGTCAAACCGCAAACCTGTTTTTTCCCCCTCCTTTTTAAACGTTTCTAAAATTGAACAAACTAATCAAGTCCTGCTTGGATTCTTCTCATTAGCACATCTTTATAAATAGATGCAATTTCACTTTCACACAACAAAAGTCATCCCTAATTGAAAAAATAAAAGAAATTGGCAACATGAAATAAACACTGTAGGTCTCTAAACAAAATAATACACTGATGTTTTATGATTCCCTTAAGTTGGTTCTTTGTGTTAACAGTCAGCAGTGATTAAAGTGATATGATGACTGGCATATGTGTGTTAGGTGATAAAGTCTTTGCTTCTTGTAGGTCTAAGGTTACCCGAGCTTGGTGATGTGTAGATCTCCGTCTATCCGTACTGTATCAATAGAGGGCAAAGACTTTATTTTGTGATAAAAGTCAAATAACTGGTGTCCATCCACAAATATCCGGAACCGCTCATGCTCACAGTGGAGCTCAATCTGGAAGAAAAATACAAAACATAATAAATACATACAAGGATTCATGTTGCAATGAGCCACAACGGACATCAGTATTTGTGAGATTGGAGCAGCAAGATTCTATGATACATATTTTTAGAAACAAAGCGCAAATGTGCACAGAATTATTGGAGCAGAAACTTGTGTTAGACGGCGGTCCTATGACCATTACTCATAATCACACATATGTGCAGCTGACTCGCTCATCCCCCAAACTCACAACACACACACAGCTGCGACCACCTTTTATGCAGAAAATGGAGTCATAAATAATTAAGATATTGTAGAATAGAATAAGATATGAATTAAAGCTGCAGCTATCGATTATTCTGTTTATTAATACTTTCGGATAATTGAGTCCAATGTCCACTTTTTATACCCTTAACTAATAATAATACCTTGCAATTGTAAAGTACTTTACTGGATTTTTGAAGTCACACAAAGTATTACACTGAAGTCACTCAAGGAGGCTCTGACCATCACTCGCCCACCAGACTCATGCTGGTTTTGGGTGATGGGGAAAACCGGAGCACTCGGAGGCCACTAAGCCAATAGAACTTTCATGTCCAAAATAATTCTAAACTTAAACTGTACAAAGTAAAAACTATTAAACTGCTTCCATTTTTCACAACCATCTCTAATCTATTAGACATTTGTTTGGGGACTGTACATAAGGGATATGAAAAACAATAACTGATTGTAAATAAAATATCAAAAACATTTAAATGTTTGGCATATGGTGTATACATTACCCGAAAAGGTTGGTCTGGTATGAATGGGAAGTATTCAGAAGAGGCTTCTTCAACAGTCCATTTCCCAGATACTCTGGCAGTGCGAAGGAGCCTGCGCTCACTGAAGCGGGCGGTGAGTTTGAGGGCCACATCATACGGAGGATCTTCTTTCTCAGTGATATGTCCACAGGTCAGGCTCACATCAAAGCTAAAGATTTAGACAGAGGTAACATATGGTATGTCAGATGTGCAATACTATGACCCAGAGCTAATCCATTCTGTTTCTGCTGTGTAAGAGAACAGGGAGTCCATAATCCTGTAAACAATAGTTCTGGCCAGAATACTCAGGAGGAAGGAGTCTTAGAAGACACAGAATGTAAGGCATATGGAATAAGCAAGTCAACTTTAAACAATAGATGGCAGTGCATTCTTAACACTGAGCACACTGATGTCACTGAGAAGTTTTGCCAAGTATGACACAAGTTTCCATGTCAGAAATAGACACACCCAAAACTACTACCCTCCAATGGGTCATTGCCCCTTCTTTCTTCCAAGTGGCCAGGAGATGCCCAGCCTATGCATACCTAAGAAGTTACCATTTTCCATGTCAGATTTATTATTGGCCCAAAACAAATTAATACATTCTAAAATAAAAAATGTAGGGTGTCAATAGAAATCCAGTTTTATCTCACCTAACTGGCTCCAAGTCGACAATACCCATCACTATGATCTTTTTCCCAGGGCGCATTCCACCTCGTATACGTCCACTGAACGGTACAGCCTAGCAAACACAAACGGCAAATATTTTATAAAGGTCAATTAGATGAATGTTACACATTGTTATTCTTACAAGGCGTGCTACGTCTTCCTTGACGGGAGAGATGATGCCAGCGTTTCCAAGTGAATCGTCCAGGTAGTCATTCTCCACATTCTGTAAAACCAATAGAAACGTATTGTACATTAATTACATTGAGTCCAGATAGACTAAGTTAACATTTGCTGATGCAACCGTGGATTTTAAGCATTGGAGTTTACAATCATCGAGGTGGCTGCAACTACATGTGATATAGTAAAATATTTCCCGGTGCAAAGGCCTTAATGTTGCAACAGCGATGCGCAGCATCAAAGGCCGGTTAGTGTGATCATCTGGCTACAACATTCTGCAGACTGATCACACACGCACTCGTACTGGGTTTCCCCGTCTCCTTCAGTGATGAAAGAGGACCGGTACTGGCCGTGTCCACACCTTCACTATAGCGGCCCGGAGTGCAAATAACGGTGCGTCTGAACAAGTGTGTGGTCAGTGAGAATGATGATACACATTAGGCAGCGTCCATTCATTTTGGACGAAGAAACAAATATGGGTTACTTACTATCGCGTCGTTGTCCGCAGCCTGCACCGCCATCTTGAACAGTCCGGACAGCGTGTGTCAGCGTCGTGGCACCAGAGGGCTGCACCACCGGTCTGATCAGCTCCACTCTCAGCAGGATGAACACGTGTGACCCGGGCAGACAGGCCGCACCACCGCTACAGGGGCTGGACACTAAATCATATGTGTATTGCTGACGTGCGGTTATTCATAATTGCTGCTAAAAGCTAATCCCCGTCTAAATAGCTCATCAGACAGATCCCCCCACCCCCATTCTACACATGCACAGAACTGATGCATTTTTGCAATACAAATGTCAGCGAGTTAGGTTTGCCCACGTGCTTTGACCCAAGTACTCCAATAAATATATATATACTCGTGCTGTGGACAAATACCCTTTTTAGAACACAATATTGCATACGCTGTTTGTGATAGTGAAAAGTCCACTGTTCCACACCCAGGGAACACAGTGCAGCACATTTGGGAATCATGTGCAATTGCGCCTCCTTTAGGTCTTTTTCAGTTTCACATATGGATTGCACTAACTTTTATTGACCAAAGGGGGGCGGTGTTTAACCAACTGCGAAGTGTGGGCATGGCTACACAGCCCATACAAGTATGGCGCATACTGTAGAATCAAGCTTTACTGTTATTTGTGAGAAGTTATCTAGGCCAATGTTGCCATATAGCAACAAACGAAAACACAATTTTTATATTGCTCTGTTAAAGGCTATTCATTGCGCTAAGGAAATGGAAAATTCCAAAGAGCTAATGGTAATATGTCTACATACCATGAATTCATTCATTTTGGAGTGAGCCACCTTCCTCCTCCTCTCCTGCACACGCACAGAGCACGCTCCATCCTCCGTGCGCTGTCATGGCCGCAGAAACAGCGCGTCTAGAGGATGTAACAAGCTGCGCTGCAGACTCTACTGAGATGGAGGAATGCGTAAGAACCATTTACATATATATCCTTGAAAGTAGACTGCGTCTGTTATACCTAAGTTTTGTGACGTTCATTATTTGGCATATCCCGTTTGCCTTATTATTCCCACTTGCTGCCACCAAAACAATTGCGGAAAACAAACATCGCCGCTGTGGCTACGATAGGTTCGTTTGCATACAGGGAAGAACGAGAAGATGGCAGTGATTTAGTGCAGTTTAGCCTCCCTCCATCACCTTCCCTGCAGCTCTCGTGATGTCATGAGGGAGAGGAGCGAAGTGAAGCAGAGCGCGCACTTGTCTCTCTGGTGGAAGGCTGCACTGTTTCGAGCCGGTATAATTGCAGTGCACAGTTGGGTGGTTCTGATCCACCTGGACCTGTGCATGGGTTTGTACCTGCGAGTAAAGTGAGATGTAGCGCGATTCTACAGTTTTTGCAAAGAAGAGTGGGTTAGAATGAAGAGGGGAACACTGTATAGAATTTAGGTCATCATCATTATTGTGTCCAAGTGGCTGCTCTGCTCTGCTAATGAGTTTAATTAGGCTTTCCCTCAAAATGCCTGCTGCAATATTGTTTTTTATGTTATCCTAGAGGCACATGATACATGATTGAGAAAGAATAAATCATTTCTGTTCTGGAACAGTTTTGCATCCTATTGGTTATATGATTACCCTGAAGTTTCATAGTTTTACCATTCATCATGTGGCAGTCTTAATCTAATTTTAGTGACCAAACAATAATTGATGAAGACAAGACTTCTCCTCCTCTCTGTGATACCCAACCTGTTCTACCACTTCACATGCATGTAGCTCAATTGTTTTAGGCAGTTGTTGCATTTCAACTGGAAACTTGGGTGGATAGAGATCTTATTGTGTTCAGGTGAGATTGACTTTCTGCTTATAATTGCTGTGGAATAGCTTTGTGTGCACTTCATCGTGTCTTGGATATTGAGGTTAAAATGGCAAAGGTAATACCAATGCAAATGTAGGAGATTACACTTGGCAATCTCTAATCTGTGTAGCGGAGAATGAGACTCTGGATTATCAGAGCTCGTAGAGGACTGTGAAAGAGTGCTGTGATGACAGATTTCTGTCTGGGTTGTTTTATCTGATTTCTTGTTTCTTTGTTTTAAGAAAAACAAATGTGATAAACAAAGTAACAGTAACACTAAGGTTTATAAGGATATGATAAGGTTTATGTGCATGAAAAAGTGACTTAACCGATGCACTTGTTTTTGATGCACATGCAGGTATGATTTAGTATTTGGATTACCATGCCCTACTTACTCATCAAAATAGAACCTTACATTGAAGAAAATATTATGGTTTCCATCTTACATTTAGACTTAATACATTTTGAGCACACATAAAAGTGCACAATATATGTTAAAAATAGCAGTAATCCAATAATTGTAGATTCTGATTGCTGCTTTTCTAGACAACTTTTAGGGAGGTTCCCCAGGGGGCTCAGGACCTCGCTTTGGGAAGCACTGCTGTAGCCTATAAATAATTTTTACATTAAATTATTTTAATTTATTCAAGAATGGTTCAATTGGGTAGATTCAAATAAAAATAATACAAAATGCCTGTTGTTTTAGACTAACATGTTTGTTTTACTTCTTGACCTCCAGCTGAAAGGGGAGGCCATGACGGTCGATGTGGAGGCTCCGTTACCTGCTGGACAGGAGGAGGCGGCGATCCGCTGCAGAGATGTTTGCCGATCTTATGGCAAACTCAAGGTCCTCACCAATCTCAACCTGACAGTGCCACAAGGGCAGATGTAAGTGTAACAAGTGTAACTTTGTCATTCAGATTCACAATTGCTTCGTACCCTTTTGTCTCTCCTCATTTGTCCCATGACCAGGGACTGACCAAATCCCCTTTGAATTAGGTTTCAAATCTGATTTACATTCTTGACCTTTGCTAGGAACACAAAGAAGGTGAGGTCAGAACTTTACTTCTGACTCAGCCGTATTCATATTTAATGCACTTTCCTATGTACAGCACTTTGAGGCAGCTGTTGTTGTTTTTAAATGGGCTTTAAAAGGAAACGTGACTTGTAACATTGTCCACACCCTTTTCTATTTGAAGCTCTCTTAAGTAATGTTACCTTTCCAAGACTCCAAAACTAGCTCAAAATATCAGCTCTCCCTTTCGCCTGTCCTCACATGGAATGAGTAACAAATGGATTCCTTGCAAATGTACAGGTCAGATCTGTGGAGTGGCAAGCCTGCTCTCAGTCAGCAGTAAGAATGTTCTGTAGATTGAGCAATAGTTTCATACCATATTGTAGGACATCTCCAGGAATGTAATAGCCTTTCGACCTTACACCTTAAAAGTCCTTTAGACTCTGCTGTCCTTAGCAGCACATTCTAAAATGTGGAAATGACAAATATAATGTGTCAGGAATGTAATCATTAATTTAGAATATGTTTATTTTTTGCTATTATAATTATTTATTCAGGATTTGACACCTCACAATAGTTATTTTGTGCATTCATTGATCTGAAGACAACTGCGTATAGATGTAACCAAATATTCAGACAAAACTTTGTATTATCACACACACACACACACATATATATATATATATAGTATATATAGTATATCTTTAGATTTATATGTTTATACTTTTTTACATTTTGAGGTTTATAAAGCTAGGATCTTTTTTTTCAAACAATATTGAAATGTCCTTGCTGTGGGACCTTTTATTGTAAAGAAGACATTGTGGCAGGGTGGTCAGCACTCTCACTTCTTTGTGGGGTTTGCATGTTCTCTCTGTGTCTGTGTAGGTTTCCTCCAGGTGATACGGTTTTCCATCCATCCATCCATCTATCCATTTTCTACCCTTTAATCCATTTCTGGGTCAGGGGGGTGGCAATCAGAGATGCCACCCAAGTCTCATAGCACCAGCCCCTCACTGACCCCTCACTGTGGTGAGTCCACAGGAGGACGGCTGCTCTCTGAGTGTGAGCATAGCCTTGATCTTTCAGTGGGGGCTTTGGGCAAAGTGGGGTTAAGTGTCTTGCCCAAGGACACAACGACAGCGGTCATCAGTGGGAGTCGGTGGAGAAGGTGTAGAGGTGGGAATTGAACCCACGACCTTCAGGCCTGAAGGCCAATGCTCTACCAACTGAGCTACCGTCGCCCCCTGATACGGTTTTCCCTACCTCTAAAACATGCACAATAGGTATGAATGTAATGAGTGAGTGACTGGATGGTGTTGGTGGGGGATTTGGTGCGTCAGTGTGCTCGGCGTCTCACTTCCGTAATCAGCGTGTGTGGAGAGAATGAAACAATATCTGATTTCTGAACATTGTAAAGCACTTTGGGTGACCTTGGTCAGTAAAGATGCGCTATATAAATATACATCACTTACTTACTTACTTAAATGACCTCTCCATTTGTCAAGTTTTGTTTTTAGTGTTATACGTCTGTCCGTTGCAGATATGGTTTGCTAGGCCCGAGTGGATGTGGGAAGACTACGCTGCTGAAATGCATTGTGGGTACTCTAAAAATATCCCGAGGTCAAATTATTGTGTTGGGAAAGCCACCTGCGTTTCCTGGCCATGAAGTACCTGGGAGAATGGTTGGCTACATGCCTCAGGTAAACACAGCACACACTCAAATATTTCAATCCTGATACCTGCCTCTTTGTCTGTTTCTATCAACTTTATAAATTGTCAACAAGACATTCAAGGTGCCAGCAGTCTTGGTGATGAGCAAGGGTAGCACTGTATATTGAAGAATCGTCTTCCTTGGGCCTCAGGAAGAGCCAGTGGAAAGCAGCATTGTTTAGTTTAGTTTAGTTTATTAATTTAAGGTGAGAGGGACAGTGTACAATAAACATTAACCTCAAAGGGAAAGATGCATTGTACCATTGTGGCGTCTATTATTTTTAAGGATTATTACAATAATATCGATTATTATTCAATGAGCCAGAGTGGGACATCAAACACTCTGGCTCACTGAATTATAATCGTTAAAAATAATAATCGCCAAAATGCTGCTCTCCACCCGTAGTCCCTTTACAAGTTGATGTGTTAATTACAACTAAGTATATAAAGTTGCAGAACAAAAAAAAGGTGCAAGAATATTAACATTTTATTAGTCAGTCATAACATTTTAGAAGCAGAACTTTAGAATCCGCCGGTTTTTACATTGTTTAGCTATTTTTTTAGACATTATTTGGAAAGGTGGCTCTTAGTATGGCAAAGACAACACTGGTACGTGGTGTAAAAAGTTGGAGAACGGCTGCTCTTCATGCAGTGACCTGTGGTTGCTTGAGTGTTTCTCATTACTGTCGGTGTGAATATCCGATGGGGCGACTCGGATTCAGCTGAGGTCGTGTAACACTTCTTGAGTTCCCAAGCCTCATGTTTTGTTCTACAGCACATAGAGCAATTATGTTATGTCCCAGTTATGCTCCTAAAACCGCGTAAACTGAAAGTGCAAAGCTGCCGTTCCGCTGAATATGAGAACACTGAATATAGATGGCACCCTTGCTGTAGTAATTTTATGCCAATGAAGCTGGGGTTCCTAACTTTTTTGTTTAATCATAAATGATATATTACGTTTGTCCCAACAGAAAGAGTCTTGTTAACAATTCAGACCACAACATGTCTTCATCTTATTAGAAAACTTGTTCTTTTGTTTGCCTGTAAAAAAGATCAGTCACTATTTGATGCATTGGTCCTCTCTTTTTCACTTTTCTGTTTGAAAAAGCTGATCTAAAGATGTGACAGAGGCTAAAAAATAGCCTTAGCCATCCATAAACTCCGGTCAATTATTATATTGAATTTTGTACAATGGTGTGGTATGACCATGCTAGCCTCATGTACGCACATGTTGAGACTAGTGATTGAACCAAACTGTTTTACAACCAGGAACAGGATTTTATTGCCTATGGTTTTGGCTACTTTTACTGTACTACTTTTATTGTACTATTCATTTACTTCTATCCACACAATATCATTTTATAGATGTTACAATGTCCATATGTAATTTTTATGCCAAAAACACAATATGTTTTCTTCTGTAGGAGCTGGCGTTGTACAATGAGTTCACAATTAGCGACACTCTCACCTTCTTCGGACGCCTCCACGGTCTGACCCGCAAACAAACACAGGACCGCATCAACTTCCTCATTGACTTCCTCGATCTCCCACAGAAAACGCGCCTTGTTCGAAATCTCAGGTAGATTACACAGTGCACTCTCTCTATCATATTTATCACAAGCAATTTCAGACAGATCTACTTAAGTAGAAAGTAATCATATCAATGATTATTATCTCCTCTTTACAGTATCTGCTGTCCTGCAGCTCACCAGGCTAAAGTTTTTATAGGCTTAGTGGGTAATAAAGTGCAGATGTTACAATATGTGTTGCATGGAGAGTTAAAAAAATATTATAGTAATTACACAATTGGACTTTGATCCCAATTTTACTCCGCCATAAAATGTGTACAATAAAATGTCTAAATATTTGCCATGAGTTGCCATGAATTTGCATTTTTAGAAGAATCTGCCTCAAATTTATACTCCAGTACAACTATGCTATTGCAATAATATCCTCCAAATTAGTATTGAGGCATTTGCTTTTTTGTGGTATAATTACATAAGTAGGAAGAAATTGAAGCTTACTTAAGAAGATATGTAAAATATTTCTGGCATGGAACACAGGATGTGACTTGTCATTGTGCCATACTTTCACATAACATATCTTCATTCTTCTTAAATCAAAGTCAATAAAAGCGCACATTAGACATAAAAAATGTAGAAATATGAAAATTCAATAAGAAAAATAAATCTATATTATACGTTAAGTTTAGACATTATCAGTCTTTCTTAAGTGTTTGTTGCTGAGTTGTCAGTGTTGCCAGGCAGGTTTGTCTTGCCTCTTGAGCAATCCGGGAGCTTCACCTTTGCCACGTTTAGTTCGGAGTAATTTTTAATCATCATGTGTTTTGTTTGTGTTGTTACAGTGGTGGTCAAAAGCGGCGAGTTTCTCTGGGAGCGGCCCTGCTTCAAAACCCTGAGCTGCTCATACTGGACGAGCCCACAGTCGGAGTCGACCCGGTCCTCAGGACCAAGTATGCCCCCACATATAATAGAAAAAATAAAATCTACCTCCAATTTTTTCCTCACCCATAGAGCAAATAAAAAATAAGTAACCACCTATACATTAAATTACACTTTCTACAAATAACCATTTATATTCAAAAATAAACCGCTACTGTAACTTCCTACCTGTAATATATATGAAATAGCCGGTTTAGCTTGGAATATAACATTATAATAACAGATAAAAAGATAACATCATAAATCTTGTAGCTCTGTCAAGTTCTCATGCTGCAGAGACCAGATATAAGGTAATAAATGCAAATGAAAATCTTGCTTTAAGACAATTTTACAAAAATAAGTAAAATATATAATATAATATATACTTCCTTTTCACACAAAGTAATAGCAGTTTAGGCTAAATTCTGCAATACATCAATAATAACCATAAACTCTTGTCATCTCATAGCTTTGTAAGGAAGATTTCGCAAAAAAATTGATTGAAATATGTCTTTCAGTTCTTTGAACTTTGATTAAAATCTTTTCATTTCCTTTCCAGTCCAAATAATTAGGCCAGAGCCCCAACTGGGGTAAAGGCCTATTGCTTTCCCATCGTTGTAATTCAAAAGTCACAATCTCCGGGCGCGGTGATTGTGACCTGCATACGACGGCACCTGCCCAAACACTGACAAATCCTTGCCGGAGGCACGGAACAGCTTTGCTCCTGCTGTAGTATTTTTTATTTATTTATTTATTTAATATGGACATAGCAATTAACATTGGACGAACCAGATGCATTGTTTCAAGTGTTATAGCACAAGTGCTAATTTTCAACACCTGTCCATAGGGGGCAAGTACACAGTGAAATGATTGAGGTCCTGTTAAAGGGGTGGGTTCCTTCAACTGTCTTACGGACGAATGTCCGGGCGAAGCTATCTCTATCATCGACAATAAAACATGTCTTCTGTCCTGTAGATGTTACATGCAATGCCCGCAGCCTCCAACACCTGAAGAAGATGACAAAGTCTGGGATTGTGTCTTTAATTCAGACAGAAGACATGTTTTATTGTCGATGATAGAGATAGCTTCACAAACACAAACGTTGCAGAATGCAAGTGTATTATACAGCATGGAGGAATGAAGTCCTCCAATCAGCATTTGCCACAGTGCCAGCAGCTTCAACCTTGAGTACTTTTCCACATGCAGTGGAAAAGTACTGGCTTCTGCATATGTTAGAATGATGAGTTAGAACTTTAACCATAGTTGCTTCAAAGTGTCATGAAATACCTGACGACCACCCCCCCTTTCTATAGTAGAAATATAGAATTCCACCTATTTGTTGACCAGTGATGTTTTGAATTGAATGTCGGGTTTCTGTGTTCTCCTGTTAAAGCCTTGCACTTCCCCATGCTTCATCACAATTGGTCAGCTATGGGACAATCAATGACTGGTTGTGAAGGTACAAGCATTCTTGTAAAACTATAGTTCCAATTTAATTATCTTTTGAAATTCTTGCACATTATTCATATTTTCATTCATATTTGTGGGACATTAATGAACAGTTACATGGGCTGTTGCATAATTACTCATTTTGTGGCTTTCCCAGACAATTGGCAGGCGGCAGCTGAGGAAAATCCTTTTGAGAGATTTTCAGGAAATTAGTGCCACTAATTCCATTTTATGTAATCTAGTTTCCCTGCTACTTTTTCTCGTAGGATTTGGCAGCATCTGGTGGATATTGTAAAGACTGCAAAGGTCTCTGTCATTATCACCACTCACTACATCGAGGAGGCCAGACAAGCCAATGTGGTGAGCAAACAGTGATCAATACGCACACAAGCATAGAAAGACACACACACATGCATAGAAACCCGCGCACACACACACACACACACACACAGAGGGCCATAAACGAAAGCACTATCAGTGCAATCATGAGCTGACTATCTTGGTCTTTTATGCTCCTCTTATGAAAACAAAGACTCCATTGAAGTTTATTCTGGACCATAAACACAGCTCATTCAAATTCAGAATATTGGTCCTACACAGATGGTCATGATGGGATTAAAAAAATACTAATCAAATTATACCAGGGGGGTGTTGACGCGGTAGCAATATTCAGTGACTTCAATCTTTTCGCTTTCATTACCAAACATTTATCTGTCATTACAAGTTTTGTAAAAATCTGTGTGGATTTTCCATCAGAATGAGTAAGTAGCACTTAAAATCTGAAAATCTTGAAACGACCCATAAAGTTGACATACTGTAACCCTTGCCCTCCTGTCTGTTTTAAGGCGGCTATAAACTGTATAACATTGGGTTTCCCTGAAAGAGTCTGTTCTCTATTTAGGCACCATAGTCGAATTGCTAAACAAGCTCCTAGATCCAGGACACTTACTATACGGCGACTTGGCCTCCCACAAACGTCTCTGCATTTTTTTTTACATACATTTTTTCTACATATATTCATTAATGATTGAAGTAGTCCACCTTCTCTTACTAAGTTACAGGGTTAATTTCTCAAACTTACCTAAACAGGCAATAATATACATATAGTTTAGGTTTTTGGCCTAGTGTTGCACTACGACTTATAACCAAGTGGCTTGTTGTGTAGGTTGGTCTGATGAGAAATGGTCGTCTATTGGCAGAAGGTCCCCCAGATCACGTCATGAAAATGCATGGCACTGCAGTAAGTAAACAACCCATCGAGATAGGAGACTTTTGATACAGTATGTGACTAGTATAAAGTGTAATGCTTTTTGCTTTAAAATCAATTACATCCATAAACATATTCACAATTAACACTAAAGCACACATTGAATTTGTTCACAGACTTTGGAGTGTACGTTTTTGAAGCTATGCCAGTCTTCAGACCAGAGTAACTCCAAGGAGAGCCCCAGTCCACAGGACGGAGTGTTGGAGAAGAGTCAGTCATTTGAGAGCAATCGTGATGAGAGTCGACCAATTCTCGGTGTGAATCCACCTCCAGACGATTTACCCACGTTTACAGGTGCAACAGCATTTCTCAGAATCTACTGTAGGTGATCAGCTTAAGAAAAGATTGAACAGTACTACATATACATTATACTGTACAGTATATTGTATATGTACAATAGAAAAGTAATAAACTACAGTTTGTTCCCTAAAAACAAATTGTTACTAAAATGTTACCAGTGTGGGTTACAAATGTACTGTTTGTTGGGGTTATTTTCAACCTATTTCCTTTGGATGTCACAGCGGACTGGAAGTTGCGTGCCAGGAACGTGTTTCCAAAGTGCAGAAACATTGCTGCCTTGACAATCAAAACACTGGTGCGATTTAAGAGGACTCCAGGGTAGGCAAAACTACAGAAATTCATATATTGAATTAAGTTTGACATAAACACATTCAAACCTGTGTTTTTAAGGTCCCTGTGTTTCCAGTTTCTGTTGCCTGTTATCCAGATCACTTTGATTTGTTTGTGCATTGGAGGAGATCCTCAGGGCATCCAGGTGGCAGTGGTCAATAATGAAACATCCTCCTTCTCCTACAGCCATTCACTGCTCTCCGCTATCGACAACTCCAGCATCCATCAGGTACCAGACAAGAATATAGAGCAGTTTTGGATAATTGGGTGTATGTATTATTACGACAGTAGCTCAGTTGGTAGAGCATTGGCCTTTGGGCCTGAAGGTCGTGGGTTTGAGCCCACCGTAAGACCTACTTCACGACTCCCGCTGATGACTGCTGTCGTTGTGTCCTTGGGCAAGACACTTAACCCCACTTTGCCTGAAACCCCCACTGAAAGATCTCAGCTCCTGTCGACTCACCACCTGCAGGAGGATCAGTGAGGGGCTGGTGCTGAGTGTACTGGGTGCAGCTCTGACTGCCACCCCCCCAACCCAGAAATGGATTAAGGGGAAGAAAATGGATGGATGGATGTATTATTATTTTATTATCCTTACACAATTATAGACCAACTATGAAATCCAGTCTGTGCTCGGCTAACCAGTGTTAACTTTGGTAGTAGTAGTAGTAGTAGTAGTAGTAGTAGTAGTAGTAGTAGTAGTAGTAGTAGTAGTAGTAGTAGTAGTAGTAGTAGTAGTAGTAGTAGTAGTAGTAGTAGTAGTAGTAGTAGTAGTAGTAGTAGTAGTAGTAGTAGTAGTAGTAGTAGTAGTAGTAGTAGTAGTTCTTGACTGGAAACCAAAAGAAAACAAACAAGAAGTCGGACAAAGGAAACTATGGATAAAACAAATCGAAGAAGACGCAAAAGCCCAAATTATGTCATTAATCGACCTGGTAGATCTGAGAAAGGACAATTGGACCACATTTCTGGAAGCACTGTAGCCACATCCCTTAGCCCATTCAAAGAAGCTCAGTGAGTTTTTTTTAGCAGGTGAGGCCACTTTTAACGGCCAATTCCTACAGTACCCGGGCCCTCTCCCCCGAGTCGCTCCCCTCCTTCTGGGTCACATCCACAGGAGCTTGCACCTGTAAGTTCACCTGCTCAGGGAAGTGAGGCGGGATTCTCTGGCAATAAGAAGAGTAGTAGTAGCAGTAGTGGTAGTAGTAGTAGTAGTAGTAGTAGTAGTAGTAGTAGTAGTAGTCTTTATTTCAAATTATTAATTGTGCATTACAATAAAAAGAACATATATACATATACTATACACAATTCGAAAAGGAGTAGGTAGAAGTGAAACTTGTGTTTCCTACCCATTATAAATATATACCTTTATATGTTAACTGTTAACAGGTGCATCTATCACATTCAGACGCTTTTAATGGAATTAGAAATGGAGAATACTGGGGAGTCATTGGCTTTGGCAAGAATTTTACCAGCTATCTGACAAAAAGGTGAGTAAAATAAAATTAATAATTGAATTGATTTGAAAGGAAAAATAAGGTCCTAGGCACAACTGACTGACAACTGAAGTAAAAATCTGTTTCACGGGTCTTCATCAGGGCAGACAATTTGATATGAATACTATGTACAGTACCTGGGTATATAGGAGGATTTTCCACAATTTTAGGAAAGAACTGGCCTCCTCAGAGGGATTGCCGATTAAAATGTCTCACATATCACCAGAATGATTGACAATTAGGAGGACCGATAGAAAACCCTCCCATATACATTTAAAACACTTTATCTAACATGAAATTCGGTAATGAATTAGTTTCTCAAAACATTTTGTTCTGATTACTAGTTTTCACATGCATGTATTTTTGTCCTCTGTCACATCTTCAGCTTTTTCAAACAGAAAAGTGAAAAGGAGAGAACCAGCCCCAATGTGTTAAATAGTGACTCACTGGTTTCTGTATTAATAGTATGCAAAAGATGACTTGTTTTCTAATAAGATGCATGTTGTGGCCTGATATGTTCATCAAATCCCACTTTTACATGACTTTCCGTTGGGAACAAAATGTATTATTTATGAGTGAACTGTATTTCTCCACGTCTTAGAAGCAGTGCTATTCTTTCTTTAGTTATGATTGGAATCTTAGTTCAGTGCCAGCTATTTTAAATATGTCTTTCACCAAACAATAATAACTAGTTGTAGATGAGAGGATGAATAATAAGTCATGGGACTGTTAGTCATCGGGAAACAGGGCAAAAGGCACTTGGTCTCATTGGTTCTCAGACTCCAATGTAGATGGGCTGGTCCTTCTGGTCCTCACCTGACAAGGGGGATTTGTTTGAGCCAATCAAATGCTAATATTTGAATGTTTTACTAATGTGTTGAATGCACAAACAGGAATGTCAAAAAGGCCTGAATAACAAATGGTTTAGAAATGGAGACAATCATGTTTGATCTTCAAAGGTTATCCAACAAAGAATCCATCGCATTAAATAACTTCTTGCTTGTTGTCTCTGCAAACAGTTATTATATTATGTAATTATTAGTCACTGCGTGCATTGTTATTTTGTTGTTGATCGTTGGGATAATTTTTTGATCTCAATGATTGAGTTGTGTGACTTGAAAATGGCTTCATATGTTTTTTTCTGGGACAGAGCGTTGCAGCGTCATGTCTCCAGAGAAGTGGTCGACGGTGGATCTATGCACGTCTGGCTGGACTACACCAGTAATACATGATATTCCAGTTTTATATGTGCACATTTAAGTCCTATTTGTAACTCCCTTGTGATTTTTGAAATTTCTATCAGATCGCCAAATCGCTCTGATGCTTCAAAAGAAATTACATGATGCTTTTCAGGTAAATAACAGTTTTATCATTACAGAAGCTCAACAAAAATCTCATTGAATACATTTTTAATTATTTTTAGTTCACTGTTTCAGAATTTCACTGAAAGCAAGCTGGGAACTATGTCTTATCAAGTGGCCATTCCTGTGAAGGTATAGTCTATTTATAATATACTTCTATAAGTAGAAGTAACTACACTATTGATATTAGAGTATGGTTCCATCATAAATTACTTGTATGTTGTCTTCCAGTTTGAAGAGCCAATTTACGGGAGTCAAAACACTGATTTCACCACTTATGTGACTCCTGGTGCAGTTCTCAGGTTTGTCTTTTTTACCTCATGTCAAAGCACAGCAATTGTACATAAACCATAAGATGTATTTTCTAATAATATTATATAATTTTATTCCATTATAATCCCTTTTCTGTTTTAGTATCACTTTCTATCTCGCTGTTGGTTTGACTGCTTTGTCCTTTGTCCTGGAGAGAAAGGAAGGCCTGTTGGACAGGTGCTGGGTCGCAGGTGGGTTTGCATACGGCACTTGCTCCATGCAAAGTGCTCCATGTTTAAGCTCTGAGATGTTTTATTTCAACACCAACAGTATTATGGCAATCATTATTGATTTTTGTTTGGTTAGTAACAGTATCTAATTTTCAAAGAATTTCTCTACACTACTTAGTTATTTAAAATGTAATCTAATTACATTCACTAAACCTTTGTTACTGAGTTGCAGCCATCACTGTTTAGAGTCAATAATATTACTTACCAGTGTTTGTATTATTGTGTTGCCATCTATTGTGTTGACATCTATACAGTAGGTCGGCTAAGACACTACGTCTTAGCTGACCTATAGATGTCACCATTGAGCAGCACATATCACGGCGCATTGTTATTGTGACGTGCTAGCATTTAATGCAAGTATCAATCAATCAATCAAAGTTTATTTGTAGAGCGCCTTTCATACACAGGGCAACACAAAGCGCTTCACAGTCAACATCACAAATCATCACATAAAACAAACACCAGAATCACAATTAAAACATTAAAATCACACAAAAGATTAAAACACAATTAAAACATTAAAATCACACAAAAGAATAAAACCATTAAAACTTTCAAAATTACACAAGAAATTTAAAAAAAATAAATAAATGACAGTATGTAAGTATGTTGATATTATTTGTTCTGTCCTGCTGTGAAACAGGAGTGAGTTCTTTGGAGACGATGCTAGCTCACCTCTGCTCCCAACTCTTTGTCATCAGCATCCAAATCTTCATGCTGCTCATCTTTGTGATGCATGTTTTCAAGGTTTGCTATGTGACTACACTCACAATAATACTTTGCTTTCCCATACAATCATGGTCATCTTAAAAACCATTTTGAAACCAATATTTAGTGACATAATCCGGAAATTAAATCATAAAAAAACAATTACATTTGATGATGATGAAACTAATTGGTATATTAAGATAAACCTTTATTAGTCTCACAGTGGAGAAATTTCAGTGTCATCGTTGCACATTACAGCAGAGAAAGGAAATAAGAGCACTCAGATTGCACACATCAAAGTCTATTATTTAAGATAATAGACAATAAATGTAAGGTAAAATAAAATAAGAAACTCTGGGCTATAATTGCACTTGGTTCGGAGTATTTACAGATGTCTATATTATACATTAGTAGCAGAGAATATGAGAATATGAATATGAGCAGAATAAACATCAGAAATAATATCAACAGGTAAAGTGACTTAAATGGGAGAATTTTCAGATGGATATGAATAATACAGTAAGATATCAACAGGTAAAGTGACTGGTGAAAGGCAGAATTATCAGATATGAAATAATACAGTAGTACTGATAACAGTAAATATCAGATATGTAGTACTGTAGTAGTACTGATAACAGGTAAAGTGACTAGTGACAAATATTGTGTATTATGTATTTAATTATTCTAAAAGTCTTATAAAGACTAAATATATCCTACACAATATACATCACACACATGTGCATACAACACACCGGTACTAATGACTTATAATGAACTCACCAAAATATTATGTTTTTGTTATTCAGCAGATATGGACTTTTCATCCAAAGACAAAACAGGCTTGCACTGTGGTGATGACAGCTCTAGGGTCTCTGAAAATCCAGGGCAGGTTCATTGGTTTTATGGAGCTGAGCAGTTGTGTCTGTCATTGCTGTGGTAACGGTCATGTGACTCTATGAACAGGTCTATTTCTGCACAATGTCAAGGGAGACTGTGTGTAAGAGGCTGCATTTGAATTCTGAATATAATACCTCCTTTCCCTTTTTATTTACCTTGATGGAACTAAACTATACCCATGGAAGGTTTTAAAAGGTACATTTTAAAGGCCAAGGGAAGATAAGAAAGGAAGTATTTTTTTTATGAAGTCTGATGCCGTCTCTGTATATACTGTCATGCGCCATAAAAAGCCTGTGTTTTCAACCCAAGTGCAGTTAAATGCAGTTGAGCATGAAAGGTTTCTCCCCCAGCCAGTGATTTCATTGTTTTGGCCATATTTCCTAGATAATGAATGACAACACAACGAAGTCTCATCTTTAGTGGTTGTGTGTGGCAATTTATTGTGAAATCTACTTTTCTCCTTTAAAATTATAACATATTTCGGCCAATCTACCAGACATGCAGAACTTTGTGTATGAGTGTTTGTTTACGACCGTGGGACTACAGATGGAAATAATAATAATATAATAGTAAATCTTTATTATTGCACTTTTAAAAACACAGTGTTTACAAAGCGCTGCACAGTCAGCATAAAACAGTCAGATAAAATTAAAAAAATAAGGCAGAATAAAGCTGACAGACAACAAGAAAGACAAAACAAAGACAAAGTGGAACAGTAAAATATAATTAGTGAGGTTTGAAAGCTGTTTGATAAAAGTGGGTTTTAAGTTACTTGAACAAGGATACTGATGGAGCTAGCCTTATTTACTACAAATAAGATCTGTGGCAATATCAAATGTGCAGTTCATGCAAGGCAGCCAAGGAATGTACAGGGAATTGTTTTTTTTTTGCCAGGAAGAATAGACAGTTTTACCATCAAAGAGGATTAAGAACTGAATCCATAACCACCACAAAGATTCCAAGCTGTTATAGATGGTAAAGGGGCAGCACACACTACTGAAAACTAGGAGATGAAAACTCGATCAGGGTAATCTCTCATCATTTGAATTTGATAATAAAAAACAAGTTTTTATTTGTTCAAGTGGCTTTACACAACCACTAACTTTGACCTCATTCATAAATTCATTGAAATGTTTTTTATATTAACATAATTTGTTTCTACACAACTGTAAAACAATAAATTGTGTGGACTATTACAAAAACACATCTGCACTATATGTATCGCACACACGCACAATTCTCTTGTTCAATTACATGTAACCAAATATCATATTATACATTTATACATTCCTAAACCAATTTCAATTTTTTTTAGCCATCCACACATCCTCACAGTTTCAGTTTGTACTCTACTGTTCATGTTCTAGTAGTTTGTCTTACACATAGTAATGTAACTTGTGACACATGTGTATCCATAACAACATACACGCTACATAATAAATTACATCCTTCATTTTACAGTAAATATCAATATGAATAGATCTCAAGATTGCTCAACGGTTTTTTGGTTTCCAGCCTTTGGGGTTCTTGGTGATGTATTGTGTAGGAATAATATGTGTTTGAAGAGTTTTTCAAATTTAGATTGTGTGTGTTGCTTGTGTTCCTTGTGTGTAGATGCCAAATGAAGGCTCCTTGGTCCTCATCATCATCCTGATCGTACTGCAGGGAGTGACCGGCATCTCCTTTGGTCTCGTAATCTCCTCTGCCCTCGATGACGAGCAGAGTGCTAACCAGGCCGCTCTGGGTATCTTCTACCCCAACCTCATGATCAGTGGTAGGAACCAGAGCATACAGGCATGAGGCATGACATGTCCATAGGCTGCTTCCTGATTGGCATCCATTTTGTCAGCCAATGATAAGATAGCACAAGAAACAGTACACACAATTGTGCATGCTGGGTAAAATAGATGACTATGTTCAACAAACTCATGAATAAAACAATAATTCAGAAAGATTGTTTTTTTTTTGCATTCCATTTTTACTGGGCCTACAACGTCAACATATGTCTGGTCGCTGTCGTGAAAGAGATTGTTCAAACCTAATACTTGCTCATTCTCCTCACTATCCTGTCTGTCCTTGATTTAACTAAAGTGTATTTTATCTTTGTGTTGCTTGTTATCACATCAGTAAAAGGCTAAGATTCCACTTGATATTTTAACCATTTCACTATCACAAATAGAATTAAACTGCATGAAGTTAATTTACATTGAATAAACAATATTTGATATTTTTGTTTTCAATTATATTATATAATTGACCTAATATATAATCATTCTACATTGCAAATACAATGTACTTGATGTACTGAATTAGGAGAACAGCAGAATTAGGCTGTCATTTGGGTTGCTCACAAAGCATGAAAGCAGATCCAAAAGCAAGCAGGTTGGTTTCATCAGTAATCAGCGCTTAGGAGCCCCATGTGTCACACACTGGAAGATTCTGGCAACAAAAGTAGGATTGTAATTATAATTATCTTTTTAGATGACTTAAGAGTGCACACTACGTACTTTGACTTGAAATTATTGTTTCACATTTGTGAGTGAAAATGGTGTTGGTCTCTGTGTGTGTTCAGTTGAATTAGATACCAATGGTTCCAACTTTGGCGTGAATATGTTATTTTTGCTGTGATATAAAAGGACTAATCTAATGTTCTGGTCCACTTCTCACCTTTTTTGACTTGAATTAAAGCCGTGTTATGAATACTGTTGCATTTGCTTGTGTGAAAATGCAAACTTCATTTTTACACCAGTTTCTGTTATTAAATGTGTGATGTCATCAGATAAATCTTTTCCAATCATTATCGTTAACTCCAGTTCTTGGCTCAATTGACCCAAAGACTGTAGAAAATGACTCCGTCTACAGTCTTGTCGTTTACTGGTTATTTTGGCCCTTTTTTCCTCTCACCAGGTTAAGAGACAGTTGCAAAATGATGGTCCATGCTTTCTTCTGGTGTATGCATTCCCTTGCATGGTCTTAAAACTAAGATATTGCTGTGTAATACAATTGTTATGGGTTAATAAAAGGTACTTAAATTAGTTGTATACTTTGGTCCTTGCAGGTATTATTTGGCCTGTTGAGTGTATTCCGTATCCTCTCCGATACGTCAGCATGGCCCTACCTCAAACCTTTGCTGCTGAGTCTCTTCGCTGTATCATGTACAGAGGTAAAACTACACTACTGCTTTATAAACACCGTTATCACAAGTCACTAGTCCATTTGTCTCAGGCATGTTTTAGTGTTGCCAATGCCTCACAGTTCTATCCAATCTATGGTCTGTTCCCTAAATGTTTAATCAGCTCTCGATCCTCTGTAATGCACCCCCCTGGAGAAGGAGGTTTAGTGGTTTCTCTGGCCATCCCATCTCTGCCCATATCTGCATTGACCTCGCCTGTGTGGACAATGCCATGTGACAGCACAGCGCTACCTCTATGTTATGTGATATTAGTCCTGAAGAGGAAGTGACAGGAGATGTTTTGCTTCCTCAACTCTCAAACATTACAGAATGAAATGGACTTGGCAGATTGGCAGTTTAATTCTGACCTAAATAGTTCTAATCTACTATTGAGGATGATGTTTCTGCAGCGATTAATGTCAAAATGGCAATTTTCCAATGGGACAGTGTCACTATGGGCCAAAAAGATCACAGTTTACTTCCACTGACTTATCAGGTCATTTTGTGTTTATGAGTCCCTTCAGTCCATCGATCATCAATTAGTACTGTATGTTATCTGGAAGTAGTAAGTATGTATTTTTTTCTGATATCATTATATTGATATTGTATATATTTCTGATATTTGCTTTTGCAGGCTGGGGTCTGAGCCAAATGTTGGTGTGGCGAGGATTTGCGGTCACACTTGGCTGGAACACCTTCTTCCTAATTTTAGCGACTGTCATTCTGAAGTTAAGGACTTGAACACGTCTTTCTTCTGGTAAATGCTCATTATGAAGAACAGGTGAAACTTGTGCCAACAAAACAGCCCCGACAAAATCATCGAAGGAATACTGTTCATTCCATCTGCCTATACAGCCAAGTATACACCACATGTTTGTAGGCCTGTACACATCTGAATGCGTACAATATATAATGAAACTTAATTTAATATATAATAATGTGTGTCTAATGTGCACATAATGTGCACAGAAACACAATAATGTGCAGAGAAACACAATATTCTTTTGTTTTATGTTAAAGTAACCTACAGAAAACATTTTTATCCACATGAAATGTGACATCATATTTAGAGTGAACTTTTTTTGTTGGCTTTCAGTTTTTATGTAGAGACATGCTGCCTTTCTTATCTGACCCTTGTGTCCTGTGCTCTGCATCATTTTTACACTATGTAAAAGGGTGCTCAACTGTGAACCAGACATTTGAAGTTCAGCTTTTTCAGTGCCTGCATCAATAGAAACCAAATATTGGGATTAAGATGGATAGCTTGGTCAAACATTATATTCCTGTGGAGACTGTTGCACACACACACACAGATGGCTGGACTGGAGTTAGTGAAAAGGGAGAAAAATAAGTTTTATAATTATGAAGGTGCTGTATAAGAATATATACAATATGTATAAAATTAAGCTAGAGATATTTTGTCTGTGTAGCAGATTAAATTGTATTTCACATATTTATGTTTTAGTTAACGAATTATGTTGGCTTTATTTGTGATTAAATAGTTTTTTCCATGACAGCTTATCTTGACACACATTAATCCTTTTGTGCCAACCGTATAAAATACAGAAGTTCACTTCATTGTATAGTAAATATTATATGCTGGGTCAGTTCAAATGTATGTTTTGATGATAGTTTTATTTGGGCAGTGCCTACTGATCTGGCTTCACTGTTTCAGTTTGTGGACAGAACCTTAGTAGGACATCATAGCTGCTAGTGTAATCCAAATGCTTTCAAACGTGTACTAACATGTTAAATATTCCATTCACGATTATATTGACCCAACACAAACTATCAAACATTACAATTATAGAAATCATGAAGATGAATATTTGATTTGTGTTGGGTTAATATATTATGGAGTGGGGAATTTCTTTTTTGTAAATTATTCTGCCCATACAAACAATGGATGCATTTTATTTATGAATGCCTTAACAGTTTTCTAATTATGCCTTGCTGTATGTTTAATGCTTATATTGGCCCATTTTGTTTTAGTTTAGTTTATTTAAATCACTGCCTTATTCCACTACAGAAAGATTGGTTGAATATTTTGCACAACATTTTTGTTTGATTGTGGTGTATGAATTGTTGGTGAAGTAAGACTCAATCAAAGCGTGTTGAGTTGTGTTTGTTCCTGGTTATCCCGCGCACCTGGTCAGAAAGAAGTTTGACGTCAGCTGATCCTTTTGTGTCAAAGTGAGTCCCTACAATATTCAGTCATCTACCTCCTGTGTTTCTCCCTAAAGGGCATGTAACTGAATGTTGTGAATGTTGTGACACATTCTTGGATTTTGAAACAATAAACTTTGTTGAGAAATATGCCCTGTGTCTGTCTCTGCTTTTCGTAGTGCAGTATGTTATTCCTGTGGTTACCAATAGCCCAAGGCTCTTTGAAACGGATTTGTTTAATGACTTCCTTGCATCACTGTGTTTCACGTTACCATGACAATAGCAGGCAACTGCCTTTGATTAATATGATTTCCTTTTCTACCAGGATATTTTAACTCCTACCATTTACTAAGTAATTATGAGTAAAATTGCTACTGCATAGAGTACCATCAGTGCTACCAGTGTATCCCTAACTGTGATGCAGTGTCTTGTTCATGCAAATAAATATGCTCTTAAAGTCCTCTTTCTTGATAATATAAGTAAACACAAAAGTACTTTCTAATAAGTTCTATAATTTTAGTACAGGTCTTTTCTATTTATTGTCTGAGAATTCTACATTCTGTGTCCACGTAGAACACACAGAACTACAGATATATGGGGAAAGTAGTAGATATGTACTTCTCTGACAACCTACTATTAGAACTGTTTAGTGAAAGGAGAGTCTGTCTGTCCTTCCACAACCAATTACAGCAGCGCAGAACAAACTCTTCCTAATTATAGCAATGACTATGCAATTACACACAATGACGCCCAAAAGAGCCTCACAAGACAATGTGTATGGAAGTTTTAGATACCACGGTTCTATTCTAAGTTGTGTAACTCAATCATGGTGGAACTCTATACAGATGGTTCAAATACACAAATACATCTGCCCTGCATTTGAACTATATATTGAGATATTCATTGCATGATAAAGAGTTGTTTTGCAATCTGAGAAAAACTATGTTGGTCAAAGATTCTGCGCAGAAATCATCTCTGTGTGTTCTTACTCTTGTGTGTTTTTTCTGCAACAGTCTGCTAATGTACATTACATTACATATAATACTGCATGATAGATATAGAGAAATAATGTTATTTGCAGACTCGAGGTCCAGATTAAGATGCATGCTCTCAGTTTTTGCTGGTTGGATAAAGCCTTGTACTTTTCCAAAATTCTGCCGACTACTTTGTCAGAGATGTTATGAAGCAGGGTGACAATCTGCTCATGTGTGGGTCAACTTATTTTTATATAATTAGGACAAACAAGACCAAACAATGGTAAGATTTGAAGTGTCAGTTGAAAAAAACACACCCCCATGTAATACATCTGGTCCGGTTGGGCTATGTTCCTGGTTTGTGATATGCTAAACATTCTGTAAACATTATTCTGCGCATGGTAACTGTCACCATGGCAGCATGACAACACCGCTCAGCTCGGCCCTCACACACGGGACAGTGGAGTTATTTAATATTTGGCTGCACATGAGCACAGCATGATTCTATCACATAATTCTGTCACACACTGATGCCTGTTGCTGGCTCGACTTCTGCACACTCCAGCTGTTGCTATGTTTGGGCCTTATCACACAACAAAAACAACACACAAGAGTACATTGCTCTTCCAGTTGTGTGCTTGACCAGGGTCACCACACATCTTTTATCAGACTGTACCTAATGTTACCACATGTGTCCACTGTCACTATTCTACCCATGTGCTCTTGCTGCTAACACATGCAATAAATAAATATGTAACTAACTCACGGTTATTTCAGTGTTAACTAAAGGTTTTTTTTTGTTTATACTTTTTTTTAAAGCTAAAGGTAAGGATTTTATTTATTCTAAGAGTTATATACTTAATATTCAGGCACTTGTTTTGTGTGCTCCTCATTATATTGTTCTGTAGCATGTGATGCAACACTGAGATTTCCCTGCTGTGGGATGAATATAGGTTTTCAAAAATCTGCAAATCTAGATGAGTCGAAAGCCAATACTTGAATTTAAATTCCCTATTTCCAGTTACATAAACACAGTTGAATAAGTCTGTTTCTATTGCTACACTTTGCTCATAAAAATAACAAAGTGAGTGTACATAACTTTTAAACCACAAAAAATGCAACTATAAGATAGAAAGATAAAATCATTTCCAATAAGATGAAGGCAGTATGTCAAAGTCTGATTTGTTTCTTTTAGGACAAAAAACATGGATTATTTAAGAGTAAAGTTACCCCAACTTTAATCATAACAAGAGTACAACACATTTGTTGGTGTACATTTAGCAAAGGCTGTAGGAGATTTAAAAAGTGCAATATTTTTTGGTGTACTCAGACTACAGAGTCCAAGTGTTCAACTCACTGCTCAATTTTTCATAATTTCCTGACGCTTCACACAGAACTGCAGCCCTATTGGCTCTGGGAAAGAGAACCAAATGTCAAAACATCCATCAAGAAGGAACTGGCCTGAGCAGCATTTCACCCGAAGAATCAAAGGAAGGTGTGTCTGCAACTTCCAGCGCTGGAAATGTCCAGGAGTGGGGCTGGTGCTGTAACCATAGCAATGTAAACAGTAGGGTTAAACACAGATTAAATTGAGTACAAGATTATGTAAGATACATGTGGTAGTGTGCAAATGACCCTTAAAATGTCTCAGGGTCTAGTTGCAATATGTTATTTGGTGTTCAGTATTGATTTTAGTCCTTTGCAAAAGGGACTATGAGGAAACAAAATTGCATTAGACCAATCCAGGCATTGATATGCACCAAGGACCAAGGCAAATCATAAAAATAAAAATCATGCATAACAATACAAGGCCAATGAAAATTGTAAAAGAAAGCGACCTGATGTTTAAGTTAGGAGATGACTAAAGTTAATAATGTAGGCTTCATAGCATAAAAGCACTGAACACAATAACATAAAATGATCTACAGAAATATAACATTGTGCAAAGTTGAGTAATGTGTGGTTGTCATTGCAGAAAAAAGTAAAAAAAAAGCTACTTATATAATAATAATTTAAAAAAATGTTTTACTTATTCACAACCTTAGACTAGTTAAGACCAGGGAAGGTCTTCTATTCAACTCGTTACACAGCAGTTGGTTGACAAAATCAAAACAAAAGCAATACAACAGGAGTCTGACTGGAATGTGAAATGTGTAGGCTCAAACTACACATTTTGGCAAACTACGTGTCCCATAATGCTGTTGGCGGCGTCAATGTCGTCTTGGCTCCGCCCCCAGCGTACGCTCGCGAAGTCTGCTCCGTGTTTACGTTGAGATGCTCACAACAAAGGACAGCGCTGCTCGACACGGACTCTGTAATTTTTTATCAACCTCTGGATATTTCCGAAAGCGGACAATTTACTATTTACAGTGACAAGAACCAAAGGACAACATATATCATCATTCAGTTTGCGTCTCTGTTAGCCTGGCACGCCTTTGTTTTGCTTTGTGGTCAGACAGCTTGTATCGCATAAATTAAGCACAAACATCTCTTTTTGTGCCGGGTTAATTGTTAGCTAGCCTGTTAGCTTCAGCAAGTTGTTAGAAAGGCCAACACCAAACACTGGCTAGACAAGGGTAACGGGAAAAAGGGATCCCGCCAGTCTGTTCGCGGTAAGTGCATATCTAGACACATTTATTAAATGCATCATAATGAAACATACCATGTGGAGACACACACTGCTGTGCTTTCTGAGCAATAGCTTTGTTGACTTGAAATAATTAGTACGAGACGAACATGCATTTACAATTTTACATGAAGCCGTGATTCTGAATAAATATTCATTTTTACCAGCTTAATGAATACATTATACGCACCGATTTAGAATGAATGCCCACATGCATGTGTGGTATTATAACCAATTAAGAAAATTATGACATTGAACAGTCTGTGTGTACCATGGCTGTATTTTGTCAGAAAAGACAAGATGTTGATGAGACATCTCAGGGGGCTCTGTGAGAAAGTGAAAATTGCTTATTGTTTGTTAATGGTATCCCATCATTCATCTTATCTGTCAACTGATGCCAGCTCTCAGTACTCACCCAGACTCTCCTCTGTCAAGGGCCTCACTGCTCACTTCTCCGGCAGCTTGGATAAGTGAAGATGTGATAGGGTCAGTGGCTTCTCAATTATAAATCTAATTTTCCTTTTTAGTGTTACAAATGTCAGATAAATTGAACTTTCTTGGTCAACTTTCTCGTCTAAACTACACATTTGCCACCATAGCAGTGTAGTTAATTGGCCAGTGAGTATATAAACTATAGATACATTAGCTGTTGATAAAAAACATATGTCAACTCTTAGTATTTTAGGAAGGTTTTATGTTTTTATTTATTTTCCCCAGAAAACACGCACAACTAGAGCCTTAAAGGCCATACGTTTTCTCTAAAACCTGCACATGTACACACTGTTGCCTGTGAGTTGTAGACCCTGGTGTCAGTTTCAGGGTGAAACTGGAGCCGATGGTGTCAGACAGCGAGTGCAGAAGCAGCTCTGGCGACTTTCCTGTGGCCCATATATGTTGCTTGTATCCGTAGTAACCCAGAGAGTACAGGAACACAAGGCACTAGCTCCTCTTCACATTTAAATAATATCCTTCAAACAAGTCTAGTGTTGTATGTATTTTTCACATTAACCTTTGAAGACAGCCTAAGTTCTGGATGTCACTTTACATTTAGTTTCATAATACATAATTTATTGAAAGATTGTCTCAGACAATTTTGATTATCTGTGAATAACGTATCACAATTTTGTCCCCTCATATTGACAGATTTTTTTTTTCAAATACTTAAATTCAAAACAAAACAAAAATCAGATAACCAAACCTGTTCTGTAGGAAGGATTGCTTTTTTTCAAATGGAATATTATGGTATTCAATGATACACAAGTTATTTGTCTTGTGTCTAAATCCAGGTGGCGGCCTGTGTGTTCTCAGTGAGCTCAGTGTAACGTGGGCACAGCTGGCCTGGTACCGCTGAACAGGCTCAAGTTTGAGGAGATTATGTCTGTTATGGAAAGTGGGTCAGACAGTGGGCACGTTTTTACAGTGCTGTTTCTCAGAGGTACAGAGAAAACTGACAAGCTTTGCTATAAAACTCTAGTGATTTTCCAACATCTTCGTCGAGGTGACAAGGTCTAAAAAATATATAATGTGTGTCATGATTTGAATAGGGTGTTTATCTTCTTTTTTTTCTCAGGAGCTGTTAGTATAGATCCATAAAGAAGTGGGAATGGGCAAAGTTAAGCCTGAGTTCATGAATAGCATTAAGCTCTAAGTCATGGAACAAAACATCAGTGTTTTAATATTGACATATGCTGGCTTACAATTGGTGATTAGGGTTTGTTTCATTATAAAACATACAATAATTTTTAGTACAATAGTTCAGCGTGAATGTGTGAGTGCAACTGCTGGACATTGGGGGAAATGACCCAAGGCTGTTTTTTGGTGTATTTAGAGCACCTTCTGCACATCAATACATACTGTTCCATCCAAATGTCAGAAACATGAATTGAAGATTTGATTGGAGAAGGAGTCATCAATACAATTGTGAATGAAATTTCGCAATTATTTCAATTATTTCAATGGCAATATTTCCATATTCTTATACTTGAAATAGTGTAATACAAATGCGTGTGAAATACATGTATAATAGATTTCTCCAATTATTTGTCAGTGAAACTGGGCTGTATATGTGGGGCTTCATGAAAATAAGAAAATTAAATTTCAAACAAACTATTTTCTTCTCTTTAATTTGTACATTTTCTTGATTTATTTAACTTCCACTTTATTCCTGGCTTCCTCAAATCAACATTAGCATGTCCACTTGGCCTGCTGTGGTCTAATGCACCAGACTGTGGTGATGCCTCTGAATCATTGATGAAGAGGTAACTGGAGCTGTGCTCATCCTGTTTCTGTTTTATCTGCCCTTTTTCTGGAAAACTTGTTGGCTGCTGTGGCAACATCTTCTTGGGTTGATGAGACTCAAGGAGCACATGCAAACAACCCCCTTTGACTTGCATTAACCACCAACATGCTTCCGGTAGAAAGGATAATGCATGTTCTCAAAACCAGGTGTTTGTAACTTGTAAATATGGAATGTTCACAACTTGGACATTTGTTTGTAGTGTTGCCTCGCTCTCCGGTGAGTCATAAGTTGAAGTCATGGTGATGCAGCGGGTCTGTGTGATGCCCTCATCGGCTGTCAACAGTGCTCTTCAGGTTTACATTCCTCGTCCTGCTTCTAATGCCCCGGTGCGCCGGCTGACCTGCTCCACATATTTCATGCTGTACTGTTTATAGCTGACAATTGTGAGTATTGTTGTGGCAACTCTTCCGCCGAGCAAGGGTCTGGCTCTGGGCCAGGTGGATTATCATAATCACCCTTGTTACCAGCCGCCCCTGTTTCTGCCTCGGCCCAGGCTTTGGCCGGAGAATACTTACATATGAGCTTTCATTTTAGCACAGAAGCTTTAGTCATGCTTAGGCTGCTTGCTTGTGTGGACTGCAGATATCCCAGTCACCTCAATGGGGATTCCTTCCAACTTTACCCGTCAAAACGTACTAAATTAAATGGATCATGGGTGGTTGTGGTTGAAGAAAACTTCAATGAACAAACAAATCATTCTCTTATATCACTGCTAGAGAAAGAAAAAAATAGAGAATTCCATAATACTGTATATCAGAGAGAACAAAGAGAGACTACTTGATTCCTGTGCCCATCCCTCCTATTTGACCACATGTATTCTGTGATACATATTATCGAGAGCCGCTGTGCACAGGGCCCCTCCAGGGAGCACAGAGCAGGAGAAGTATATGTCTGTGAGTAGGCAGGGAATTGGGACTTCCTGTGCATCGACACACACCGACTGTAAATGTCTCAGGAATCGTCTGCCATCTGGCCAGTTTTTAGGCTTACAATGTAGCAAGTCAAAACTTAAAGTGATTCAAGTGTTAAGGCTGTTTCTTTGGGAAAATAGCTGTGTGCATTTGACCCATCTTTCCATTGCCACGAGGGCACCCTGCCGCTGCAGAGCTGTGCCCAGTGATGCATCTCCAGATGTTCAAGCTCCCCTTGGTAACCTCACTAGAGGATTTTACCGATGCTGAATGTTATCTAGTCTTTCCTCTCACTTATGCCCCTCTGCCTGTAAAAATACATTAATCTTATTAATGAATGCAATTGCTGATCATGTGGGCAGTAGAAGGATTACAGATCAGAGAGCCTCATAGATGGTTGTTTTATATCAGAAGAATGAATGATCTGTTATGCTTTATGAATCATTTTCTCGGCACACGCTCTTACCATTACTCCAACCCCCGAGTGCATTATAAATGAGCTCAGTCCGACTTCTGTGAATACATTACAAGTCTCCATGTGAATTTGAACAGCCAGATGTATGCATGCCTCCCACACTCTCTAACGGAAGAACTTGGCCATAATTTTCTGGGTTAACATGTGTCTAGCCTTTTTATTGAGTGCAGTTAAGATATAAGCGTGTTTTAAATGAGCTCCACTGGTAAAGTTGAGGTTTATGGTCAGGCCAGGCCTCCTCTCTCTTCAATAAAACGTCCCCATGATGTGATGCATAATGCCTCTTGTTTAGTCATCACCAGTTGGAAAAGCTCAATAAGGGCTGTTGTGTGAATGCTGTCTCTGTGCAAGTGTCCATGTGGCTGACGTCTAAATGACTACCTCATGAATATTTATGCTTCTATGTTTGTGCAAACTCACAACTAACTAACTATCACTTTTTCCGATTGACTCTGAGTTGGGATCTAGTGATTAGATTGTTTGAATTTAGTGTTCCACCATTTCGTCCATTTATGTCAGTCTCTATCCCTCCCGTTGTTCCGGTGTTTTGTATGTATGTACTCGACTCCTAGTTTTGTTGTGCTAACTGCAGCAGCTGCTGTTTGTCACCAAGCTAAAAGCTTGATGTATTGATGTGCGGTAGCCACCCCCACACAGAGCTCCTGTTACCACTGAAGATTGATCACATATTAGCATCACTTTGACAGATGCATTTGCTCACTCGTTGGCCCAATATTGAATGTCTGATGCGGTAAAACCTCATTTCATTTGTACAATTTGTGTAAATTTGGCAACTGCTTCCTCGGTTTCTAGTTCACAAAGAAAGTTTTTGTTAGAGGACAGGATTTTGGCAAAAGTGGACTTTGCTAGATCACCTGACTGAGCTTTTCTGGCTTCTACTAAGCCATTCAAAGCACAAGATGTATCCCATATTTTGAATTAAACATTTGTTGAGATTTAGAACAACCATTGTTCCAACAGGGAATAATAACACCTTTTGTATAATAAATATTTATAAGAACTAAACTTTTTAAAATGTTTTAAAGTTTTTAGTTTGACAATAATCAGGCTGTATAAACATGCATTTTATTTGTATCAGCTTGTTGAAGTCTGTTTAATGTTGTTATCAAGATTCACCAACGACATTTTGGCTTGTTTTCTTAAAAAAATAAAAAAATAAAAAGATTTTCCACTTGACATGAAAGGCTTGATTGTGCCACAAATCGCTCACTATCCTGTATCTCTACGGCGAGGTGTCTTGTGACCTTTGAGATAAAAGAGTCTGGCTGAGATCACACCGACCACAGAAGAACCAAAGCCAAACCTCATCCTCAATGCTCATTACAGTGTCATCTTTACTAAATGCTCTTTCTCATACCAGACTTGGTGTTTGTGTTATTTATCATCACAATCGTGGTCCTTTTAAGTTGTAGAAAATGATAATCCATAAAGCTCTTTTCTAGTCCCTCTGTATGGGTAGTTGTGTTTGAACTCCCACGGGGTAGAATACAGAGGATGGTCTGTGAGGACAATTGTTAGTGCAGTTATTGTAAAGCCAACAGACACATGAGCAAGCACAGAAGTTTAAGTCTTTACGCCTGCAGCAGAAATGACCCATAAATTATATCATGTAGTTATAACAAACGAGTCGTCTGTTAAAGCAATATTCTTGACGTATTTTGACCTCAAAACAAAAAGCAAAACCTAGTGACACTTTCCCTTGTTGTTGTAACCTAATTTGTGTCACCTTTTGTTTTGCGATTTAGTGCTGTTACTAAATTTACTACATTATGATAGTAGAATAATTACTCGATACAATTTTTCAAGCTATTTACATTATTATGACATATATTAAGGCTCTTTTTGAACAATATTTTTTTTTAACTCCAAATATTTCTTTTTATGGAAATTGTTTAAAAAAACAACATTTCTCCTGTTAATTTGTCTGTTTTTTTTTTTCTATAATAAAATTAGTTTAACCTAATCCAGATTCAATAATTTTTTGAGTATTTGCAACCATACTGCAATGTTTATGTTTATCAAAGGCATCTTCCGCTAGAGACTGTTTTTCCATTAGCGAATTAATTGGTATGTAACGGTATGTAGTTTTGGAAATATAGTCATGGTGTCTAAGGGTAAGGGCAACAAAAACATCCCTTTCAGTTTACTACGGCTCACAAATACTTTTCCAAATGCACTCCTCTATTGATATTTTCCATAGGTGTACATGCTCTGAAGCAGATTGTAGTATATCATGTTGTGCTTTATTGTGGTGAAGCTGACGGTTGTGTCCTTTTTCCACCAAGTCCGACAGTTAAACCACCATTTCATGCTGCAGCTGGCGTGTTTTTATGTTCACATACAGAATGTGTTTGGATGTCAATAATTTCACGCACATTTGTTCAGGGAGAACAGCAGGTGTGGTGTTTAGTCCGTGCCTTCTCGACGTGAACTTTTTCAGGGCACAATGTTGTCCCTTGTGCTCGTACACCCGCTAGCCCTAGACTCGTCCTCAGATTCATCTATGAGCGTGGCCTCTATTGTGTTTCAGTCTTGTGTATTTCAGGAGCTTAGCAACTGTTGGCACAAGTCCACCGTGAACTGTTCGTAAGAGGCCAAGAGCTTACTCCAGATCAGACACACACGCACACACACACACCTGCAAGAGTGCAGTACTTGTGAGAACATTTATGAGGCTAACAGGAGTTCAAGTGATTGTCCTTACAACAAGCTGCATTGAATTTATTGTGAGTAATGTTATTTTTACACATAAACTCACAGAACAAACATGTGGCCGAGGTTTACCAATTAGTTTTATTGAGCTGCAACTTCCCCGAAAGCCAACATCTCTTATGCAACTTTGTGAACAAAAGGGTTTTATTCACGTAATGCTGTTGGGTAAAAATAAACAATAACTAAATTATGGTTGCAAAACATGATTGATCACAATTACTTCATTCTGTCAAAATATCAAGCAGATCATTATATATCAATCATAGGGAAATATTCTTCTGAGTCCCACAGTGATGAGGACATTTCAATGATAGTTCTAAAGAGCCAAGAGAATAGTACAGAACAAGTACATAGCGTGAAGTGAATACTTCAAAAATATAATTATATCTCCCCAATAAGCATCGTAACAAGAGCAAAGAGCTGCCTTTGAAAATGAAATAAGCAGTTCCTGGGACAAGTCCAATGAAGAGCTGTTTTTAAACTCCTTTAATCCTATACAGACATATAAAAAAAAGAATTCTTTATTTTAGAAGATCCATAGACCCATTATAGAAGTGAAACATTTCAAGCTTCAGGAAGGTTTTTTCATGTCCAAGATATAAATAACATGCAGATGGCCGGCTGACCGACAGGCCTTTAACTGGTGTGGTGTACACTAATTTGACTTAATGCACATTAATATACTTGATATATAAATACTTTTTAGTAAATCTAAAAAGTTCATTAATAGTTTCAGACTAAGAGAAAGCTAAACAAATCGGTGTATCTCAGTGTGTAAATTAGAAGAATTTAAAAAATGTTCCTTATTCAATTTAAGATGTTTTTCTTTTAAGCAAACACTGAAGAAGTTTGTGGAAGAAAGATGGTTGCCCTTAGCACAGAGCAAGTGAGTGTTTGGACCTGTGTCTTATCTGTGTGTGTGTTCTGTTGAATGAGTGAGAGGAGCTGTAGTCAAATTGTATCTGCTTTGTCCAACACCTTTTCAAACAAAATATACTTGATGATGAGCTTACCGTCAACCATTACAATGAAACTCCTGGGGTCCTGAATACACTGCAGTGTGACTTTAGAAGTTTGTTTTATACCTTTAAATTTGGTCTTGTCTTCCTCGTGGTGAAAAGCCAACGCATGATGAAACACACACATACCGTTCCCACTGTTGTCGCGGGACAGCATTTCATGAGTCAAAAAACCCAAGCACAAATGACAGATGGACAATACATTTTGAACTTCATGAACATATCACGTGATGACATTGTGATGTAGAATATTCTTTTTTGCCATAATGGCCATTCCTAATCAGAAAAGCAGTCCATAATCTAAGGCTTATCCTGTCTTTTTCCTTTTGCAGGGCAGGACCGAGATGAGGCATGAGATGAGACTGAGCTGACCCTCCCCTCTTCATCTCCCCCTCGTGCCCCCCTGTGCCCCCTCCCTGTTGTAGCTTCTGCTCTTCCTGCTCTGTCCTTCCAGCGGCCTGCCCTAATGTACTCCCCAGAAGAAACCATCTCTACTACCACCTCCACCAAAGTGCCAGTCAAGTATGGGGAGCTCCTTGTACTGGGGTAAGAGCATTCACATTCTTCAGATCATCACATCACATAAGGAAACAGAAAAGTAGTTAATTTTACTATCAGCAAAGAGTAAAGATAATAGTGAGTTTCTTGTTTGTTTTACTTATTTTTCCTGTTTACCAAACATAAAAAGTGTACAGTCCTCTCTCAAACAATATATTCCTCATTGGAAAGGTGACTTCCCTCATTCAGCAATAGTGCATCGCGGGGATGGATTGGTTATAAACCAACCTTCAGTGTGTAAGTCATCCGCACACCCAGCTCTCACATGATGCTTTGTACTTTCTTTAACGGTGTGTCTCCTGTTCAGTCCCCAAAGGCCGATTTCACTCCACTCCCTGCCCCAGCCCCTCCAGTGAGGAATTCACAAGTTGGAAAGACTGCAGTTCACACGCATGCACACACACACACACATTTGGAAATGTATGTACTTGGAAACTTTCCTCAAGAAGAACCCCAGGTTCCGATCCATCAGCTCTTTGCATGCAAAAGACTTCAGAACTGATATGGACTTTGTAGTTTGTTGTCAATACAAGTGATCTTTATTGAATAACCCCCACATGTAAATCTGGGGCAACAAGGCAGGTGGAGTTATTTCAATATGGGTAGGTGGATATAAAACCTTTCCTTTAAGTTAAAGGAAGATCCGAGCCTTGTCTTGTATATACACATACATAACATATTTTAATTAACTCCATAGTAGTCTCATTTCTATACACCTCAGCTATGAGATGATAACTGGAACACAGATGATGTAGAGACAAACTGTTTGTTTGGTTCACATATCACAGGCCCTTTAACACACATTCTCTCTCTGAAGGATGCTGACATGTGCAAACGTGTGCACTAGTGCAAAATAAAGTGAGTCATATTGTAGGAATTATCTACACAACTTGTCTTTATATGTTTTATAGTCTTACTCTTAGTTGGTCAGCCACTGACGTATGCTCAGTAGGATTTTACTACTGTTTGCATGGAGCGACTGCTTAGTACCTTACTGGATGCTATTAAATTGTGTCTCATTCTGCCGTGACCAGGATTTTCCCCACTCTGGTCAGCAGCCATTCACACAACACACAACACAAGAACTTTACTTATAAAGTTGTGCATAAGTTTACCCTCACTATTTATGTTGTCTCTGTCATGCAGAGAATACTAATGATAAGATGGTTTTTACTCATGCATAGTAGTAGCAGTAGTAGTAGCAAATATTTTGTAGTACGTAAACTCTTGGTCTTGGCCATTTAGGGAGTTTAAAATTAGGATGAAAATGGCTTATCCTATCACCGCCTCTAAGTATCCTTACTCTGAAGGCGTACATTCTTTCAGGATATGAATGTTCAACATATACACACTACTGGGACCCTGACTTTCTGCAGCCGGAAAGGCTTTGACTTGTTTCCAACACTTTTCCCTCCCTCTGAATAAGGCCCAAACTTCACTATGGCAACACTTGTGCCATAGTTACTGGTCCCAAACGTTGACACTCTCCATGGTTACTTGTAAACCCTCGAAGCGCTCGTCTGATCCCACAGATCTGCAAATACAAACACTTAGCAGCCGTCTGGGTAGTCGACTTGCACTGGTTTTTAGACTTTGCCAGAGGCGCAATTTGAAGTGGTATATGATGGTAGCTATTTGAAAAGACCAAGTAAAGTCCAGGGGGTAGCTTCTGGCTACGTTGTGTATATTATTTTTAAGTATATTGTAATTTTGTATTTGTTACAAGTCTATTTTCTTAAACAAATTAAAGTGATAACTTTGGGTAATCTAATGAAAGTACTGAAATGGACAAGTGGATATAGAAAGTGTTCGATGAGTCAAGATTTTCTACATTTGGCCATACATTTCCTTGGAAAGGGCCATACAATGTGAAGTGAAAGTAAAAAAAAAAGCCTACCTGGTTTAATACATTGCAGAGCTATATTTTTCTACACTAACCACTTAGATGGACAGCATTAACCATTGTCCATCTACATACAGTCTGTACTTTCTATTTTAAATTTAAATGCATTCCTTAGAAGTGTTTTTTATTCTTTATTTTTTATTATCTCTTTCTGACTGTTGCACTGAGCCAAAGCAATTTCCAAGTCTGTGACTTCCTGTTACTTACGTGGCAATAAAAATGATTCTGATTCTGATTCTTATATGCCTACAGATTCTCAGCTTGATTTATGTCTGAACTTTGACAGGGCCATTCTAACACATGTGTGTTGTTTAGGCCAAAAGGTTCAGTCTCATCTGACCCACGTTGCGTCTGTCCTCTTTAGTTCCACACTAGTTTTGCCACTAATCCATAAAGGCCAGATTTGCCTCATGTACAGGTACCCTCATGTGAGCTGTGGATGTCTGGGCCACTGGAGTTACCCTGGTATCCTTTGGCATTGCTGTCCTTGTTCAACCTGTTAGTTTAGGTGTTGTGCCATGTCTTGGTAGGTTTGCAGTTATCCCATAACCAAGACTATTGTCTGCCACAATATGTGTATTTCAGAACATGTACAACACAATTTTACCAAACATGCTTGAGAGCTTCCAAGCCCCCTCACTCAGTCATTACTTCAGCCAAACATTCCAAACAAAATGATTAAATGTGAAAAAGTTCAGGGGTATGAATGCGTTTGGAAAATAGTTTATGTTTATTGTGTGATTCTGGTTGTGTAGGCAACCCAAAAGAATGCAAAATGCTGTGAAATGCAGTGAAATCCACGTAAAGTTGTCAATGCAAATAGATGTTACCAGCATTCCTTTGAAACGCTCTTATTGTCCTTTTAATCGTGTGTTATTCAGCAACACTCTGAGAGGCAGTGTAGTCCACGTCACAGAGCCTTCTTCTGTGTGAGGAAACGCCTGTTTATCCCCATGCCTCTGTCAGCCAAAGTGCTGCTCTGTGTGTTTATTTTCTCTACGTTAATGTTTGGGCCTTCTGTTGTTTATGTCACAAAGACCCTTTCTCATGTGTAGTTTTTGTATGCCTCTGCAGGTACAATGGCTCACTGCCGAATGGGGACAGAGGCAGACGTAAGAGTCGCTTTGCACTATGTAAAAGACCCAAAGCAAACGGAGTGAAACCCAGCACAGTCCACGTCGCCTGCTCCCCGCAAGCAGCCAAGGTGACCCACATCACAATTCACTGCAGTAGAATTGAACCAAAGGGACCAGAACACATTTGTGTTCCATTAAATTGTAGTGGATATTCAGTAATGTGTATTTTAGCATTACTTTGTCTGACCTAAGATACAATAGATAAAGCCACGCTGCATATAAGAAACAAATAGCTGTTGTTTTTCACAACATCTGTATTCAATGGATTCTCTGGAAACATCCATAAGTCAACCTTTAACCACTTAAATTTGAAATGGTCTGGAAGAGTGATTGTTCGTCACTCTTTGCCCTCTGGGTGGTCCTAACTGACCTACGAGATGTTAAAGCAAAGAACTACACTAACCGACTCCACCCTTCCTGTGTCTGTTGTTGATTTTTGTAAGTCGTTGAACAGATGTTAAAAGATACAGTGCAAGTTGTCCATTTTCCTCCCTTTGTCTTGTATTAAATCCCTAATGTCAACATTTTCGAATTTTCAGGCCATAAGCAACAAAGACCAGCACAGCATTTCCTACACCCTGTCCCGAGCCCAGACAGTGGTGGTGGAGTATACACATGACAGCAATACAGACATGTTCCAGGTGGAATTGCTTTTCTAACAGTATTTGTATTGACATTTATAATGTCACTCATGCTTCTTGTCTTGGTCTTTTTTTCAGATTGGCCGATCCACAGAGAGCCCCATAGACTTTGTGGTGACAGACACTGTTGCAGGCAGCCAGAGTAACACCGACACACAGTCAGTCCAAAGCACCATCTCCAGATTTGCCTGTCGCATCATATGCCAGCGCACAGCGCCTTACACCGCCCGCATCTACGCCGCAGGCTTTGACTCCTCCAAGAACATCTTCCTTGGGGTTAGTTCTTCATTCATGTTGAGTTTACAAACACTCAAAATATCCCCCACATGTAATCTATTTTTCTTTCATCTTTTCAGGAGAAAGCTGCTAAGTGGAAGACGCCTGATAGTCAAATGGATGGACTCACTACAAACGGCGTGTTAGTGATGCACCCCCGGAATGGCTTCAGCCAGGACTCAAAGCCCGGCGTATGGAGAGAGATCTCCGTCTGTGGAAATGTCTTCACGCTGAGAGAAACACGCTCAGCACAGCAGCGAGGGAAGATGGTGAGACAAGTGTTTCTCTATACTCTATTCTAGTTCCATTTGCTTAATCTATTATGATGACAACGCCACAGTGGTACATCAATAGGGTCATTAGCCTTGCATTGAATCTCTATACAAGACTCTTCTGCATTGTTTAATCACAGTATGTGCTAAATTATTGTTATACATGATTATTATACATTTTTTTGTTGCCTCCATCAAAGGGTAAAGGAATCGCCAGGGGTTGTTGTCTGTTTGTTAGTGAGTTAGTAAGTTAATTAGCAAGATAACACCTATTTTAGAGCGGATCTGAGTGTCTGGATCTTGGATTAAATTACTAAATGGAACTGCGCTCTACAAGTGATTTTCTAATTTTGAATGTTCTTGACTAGATTATGGTCCAAGCATCTTTGGAGACAAAACTGCACCATCCTGAGAAAATACACTCAATAGTTATAATAGAGAACCAGGGCTTCTGTAGCTGATTCTGAGGAACAGACTGAGGCCGTTTCCTTTCCACTTTTCAATCCATGTTGTTATCTCTCCTCCCACCTGCTCTTCTGTCTCAGCACATCTCAAAGTCACACACACATGGATTGTGTGGCACTATCAAACCCTATTCAGATTTTCCTGCTGATTGGCCATTTAGAGTAGAAGTAGAAGGCCTGTTATAATTATGCACAGGCTGTTGCGCTTCATGGGACTGTTCATTTGTATTGACTGGAGACACTGGTAGTCACTGATAATGCAAGGCTTAATTGGCCGTCACTCATGTCGGTGAGTACCCTAATGGAATGGCATAAACAACAATATAATTTATCTACATATATGTACAGCGCCTTGCGAAAGTATTCGGCCCCCTTGAATCTTTCAACCTTTCACCACATTTCAGGCTTCAAACATAAAGATATAAAATTTTAATTTTTTGTCATGAATCAACAACAAGTGGGACACAATCGTGAAGTGGAACGAAATTTATTGGATAATTTAAACTTTTTTAACAAATAAAAAACTGAAAAGTGGGCCGTGCAATATTATTCGGCCCCTTTACTTTCAGTGCAGCAAACTCACTCCAGAAGCTCAGTGAGGATCTTTGAATGATCCAATGTTGTCCTAAATGACTGATGATGATAAATAGAATGCACCTGTGTGTAATCAAGTCTCCGTATAAATGCACCTGCTCTTTGATAGTCTTAGGGTTCTGTTTAAAGCGCAGAGAGAACCATGAAGACAAAGGAACACGCCAGGCAGGTCCGAGATACTGTTGTGGAGAAGTTTAAAGCTGGATTTGGATACAAAAAGATTTCCCAAGCTTAAAACATCTCAAGGAGCACTGTGCAAGCAGTTATATTGAAATGGAAGGAATATCAGACCACTGCAAATCTACCAAGACCCGGCCGTCCCTCCAAACTTTCATCTCAAACAAGGAGAAGACTTATCGGAGATGCAGCCAAGAGGCCCATGATCACTCTGGATGAACTGCAGATAACTACAGCTGAGGTGGGAGAGTCTATCCATAGGACAACAATCAGTCGTGCACTGCACAAATCTGGCCTTTATGGAAGAGTCGCAAGAAGAAAGCCATTTCTCAAAGATATCCTTAAAAAGTCTCGTTTAAAGTTTGCCTCTTTTTGGCCACAATGCAAAACGATATGTTTGGCGTAAAAGCAACACAGCTCATCACTCTGAACACACCATCCCCACTGTAAAACATGGTGGTGGCAGTATCATGGTTTGGGCCTGCTTTTCTTCAGCAGGTACAGGGAAGATGGCTAAAATTGATGGGAAGATGGATGGAGCCAAATACAGGACCATTCTGGAAGAAAACCTGTTGGAGTCTGCAAAAAACCTGAGACTGGGACGGAGATTTATCTTCCAACAGAACAATGATCCAAAACATAAAGCCAAATCTACAATGGAATGGTTCACAAATAGACGTATCCAGGTCTTAGAATGGCCAAGTCAACGTCCAGACCTGAATCCAATCGAGAATCTGTGGAAAGAGCTGAAGACTGCTGTTCACAAACGCTCTCCATCCAACCTCACTGAGCTCGAGCTGTTTTGCAAGGAAGAATGGGAAAGAATTCCAGTCTCTCGATGTGCAAAACTGATAGAGACATACCCCAAGCGACTTGCAGCTGTAATTGCAGCAAAAGGTGGCGCTACAAAGTATTAGCGCAAGGGGGCCAAATAATATTGCACGCCCCACTTTTCAGTTTTTTATTTCTTAAAAAAGTTTAAATTATCCAATAAATTTTGTTCCACTTCACGATTGTGTCCCACTTGTTGATGATTCTTGACAAAAAATTCAATTTTTATATCTTTATGTTTGAAGCCTGAAATGTGGCGAAATGTTGAAAGGTTCAAGGGGGCGAATACTTTCGCAAGGCACTGTATGTAATAGTAGTTGTAATACACAATGTAGTCCTTTTTTACCTTAAAAAAAGTAAAGTGGGGAAATGGTGGTTTGTTCTGCTGCATTGCATGGCAAAAGGCAGTCTCTTTTTCTGCATCTACCAGTTTCTTCCAGTAGAATGTTACTTTCCATATGTTACACTGCCATCTAGTGTGGTTTGTTGTAAGCTACACTGTCAACTGGCTACACTGAGTAAGAAGAAGTGTCTTTACAAATCCATAACGGCATGTACTTGTGACCTTTAGGTGGAGACGGAAAGCCAGGAGCTGGTGGATGGTTCACTAATTGACTTATGTGGTGCAACCCTGTTATGGAGAACATCTGAAGGACTGGCACGCACTCCTACACTCAAACACCTAGAGGCGCTACGACAAGAGATCAATGCAGCTCGTCCTCAGTGTCCTGTGGGCTTCAACACTTTGGCCTTTCCCTCCATGCGCCGCAAGGACACTCCTGACGAGAAGCAGCCCTGGGTCTACCTGCAGTGCGGCCATGTGCACGGCTACCACGACTGGGGCGGCCACCTTGAGGAGCGGGAGGGTAGAGAGGGCCGCCTGCGGGAGTGTCCCATGTGCCGGGCCAAAGGTCCTTATGTGCCGCTGTGGCTTGGCTGTGAGGCGGGCTTCTATGTGGACGCTGCTCCCCCCACACACGCCTTCAACCCCTGTGGTCATGTCTGCTCCGATAAGACAGCCTCATTTTGGAGTCAAATCCCCCTGCCTCACGGCACACACACTTTCCACGCAGCCTGCCCCTTCTGCGCACAGCAGCTGAACGGGGAACAAGGTTATGTCAGACTTATCTTCCAAGGACCTCTCGACTAGTGTCAGTGTGGGGGGCTGAGGCAGTTTGCTTTAACACTACTGCGTGTGAAGTCCATTGACAGATGACTCTCATTTTTAAGTGACCTTTATATTGCTTTTTCACTCAAGACAAGAAGAGATGTCTATATTTTTATGAAAACAGAAACCAAACCAAGAAGACAACTGCGTAAAATTATTAATTTAAATAGTATTCACCTGTGCAACTGTAGAGTAACCGTGCAGTGTTCATGTTCATGTTGCAATATTCCCCTGTGTACATGCCTCAGAGAGGAAGTTTATTTATGATCTGGAGAACAGCCTTCATCCTTCATACCTTCAGCATTTGAAAGTACAGTTTAATGTGGAGATGACGTAAGTTTGGTCTGAGCATCATGTTTCTATGTTGTGTCTGTCGTATTTATTCCCTGTTCTCGGGGGTGTGACTTTGTACTGTGTGAAACTTCTTCAGTTTGACTTTCTGCACACCCAAAGAAATACATTTTCAATAATCCCCAAACTTTTTCAAAAAAAAGGCCTCTGTAAGCAGCTAGCCCTTTAAAGAGGAAACTCTGAAATTGATGACAAAGTAGCAAGATAATAACACATACTAAAAACATGACACTTTAAGGGTTATTGTCACTTAAAGTACCAGCTTTTAACAAACCCCAATCAGCCAGATTGGCCCTGTCTCAGTATTATTAACATCAACATTCTTACTGCTACTAGATTTGATTTTCATCAAATTTACTAATACTGTATTACACCTGGCCATAAAATAAAGACTCTCATACGCTTTTTATATCTTGCTTGGCAAATTTCCTGCTTTGTTTTTCTACAGCAATAAAAATAAATTCCTGACAGGTTTTAGGTCTAGACATTTTGCATGCTTGATCAGACACACAAACTGAGACATGTAATGGAGAAGCCTTCACTCCAAAACTGCCTTTAGAACAATGTACTGTTCACGGCTAGGTGGAGTGTGTGGGTATTAAATTCTGTCCATTAAGATCATTTGAATGTTTGTCCAGTTTTCACCAAGGTCTTCCTATGCTTTGACTGCAACTCACCTCAGGGAGAAACTATTGTCTAGCTGAATCACATCACAGGCACAGCTGAATAAGGTCTAATGAGGATACCCTTGTGGAGAATGCATGTAGAAAAGGGCTTCTTAACTGTTTCATTCTATGTCAGTCATCTGCTGCTGCACTGTCCGTTCTCTCCTTGTGCTTACAGGCAAAAGAATGTTTGAAGCCTACACTTTTGTAACAACAAATAATAAAAGGTGAAATCAGATGGTCTGTTTATATTCTGCAAACTTCTAACTGGTTGGCTGCCTATCCATGGGTCTTTGCAATGTCGAAGTTGCAAACTTGCAAAAGTTGCATCAAGTGTGAATGTGTGGGAAAAGAATGCCGTATTTGAAATGCATTATATAGGGTTAATTTGTAGATTTCTCATTGCTTTTGGGATTCTCAATTTTCAGTTGACACAGAATCTAAAGACAGTGTAACGGCTGTAAAGTACCATTATACCATGAGAATACACAGATAAGAGACGTAAATAGTGTTCATATTGCACTTTATTCCGCTCTTGTCCAGAACTGGGCTGAAACCTCACACTCAACACTTATTGCTAAAGACATTTGCCCCACAAACCTCGATTTTCACCGTACTTAAGTGTCTAAACACCGTATCCAATATTGCACCTTCTTGTGTTGTCCCTAGTTTAACTATTGCAGAGTGATACCGAGACAGAGGTCATAATAGTTTTCAGTGATGAAAGGAATGGAAAGCACATGGGTTCTCTTACACAGACACTGAAATACAAAAAGCCTTCAGTTACATAAAGTGACTTTGGATAAGAACATGTGGTCACATGACAATTTGTTTAATGCCTGATTACAGCCTAACTTAATTTTGAATCACTGGCACAAGCAGCAATAATGAAAATATAAAAATATATAATATAAAACAAGCTGAAGTGCCAATTTGAGTGAATGTTGAGATATTTCATTAAGGCATATCTTTAAAAATGCATGTGTAAGTTGCATCAGTTTTTGTTCATTATAACAATTACCTTATGAGTAATAACCTTCATTCAGTTGAGACAATATTCAGTTGACTACTACTACTAAAACGACTATATGAATCGATGTGCTGCCATGAATTCCTTGGAAAGAATACTGTTAAAAGTGAAAATGTGGCTGTTGTGGTTGCTGACCATGTAAATGTGTTGCAAGCATGTCATCAAATTTGAATTTGATCAATACAAATTATAAGTGGTCAAATAAACATAAATTGGGAGTATTAACTAACTATTTTATGACATTATGACCATTGTGTCCATTATTCTCAACTTGATCCAGAAGGAGGCAGCATATTCCAATTCAGCAAAACAGCATTGTGTGTGTTGCTACATCCTATCTGCATATATTTTCTGAAACAGGGATTTCACATGTAAAAAGCAGACTTGGTCATATGTTACAGGTACAGTTGTTGGATGGGTTCTGAAGGAGGTTAATGGTCAAGAATTCGCAAGTTTCCAGATACAATTTTGTTCTCTAGCATAGAACCTGCAGGAATGTCAATTCGATCTCCGTGATTCGCTATAATGATGACAGTGCCCTGCAAGAAGAAAGACAGCTTTGGTTAAAAATATTGAATAGTAATTATTTAATATATAGCACAACAAACTATTGTAATTTATTCTTTAATCATTATCTGATATATACACATTGTGTAAGACTAACCTTCAAAGAAACATTTTTTCCAAACGTGACATCTCCAGACACAGTGAGGTGGTCGAGCTCCAGGATGTCTGGGATGCTCTCAAAACGCATCAAGTATTCCTGAACCTGAAAACACGATGGATTTAAAAAAAAATTTAAAATAAGATAAGAGAACCTTTATTTGTCCCCAAGCGGGGTCTTTACAGATAGCAGCAGCACGATGCAAGAGGCAGCTCTTTCCAACACGAGTAATGCAATCTACTTGGTCCCTTAATCCGTTTTTACTGTACCTGAGTAAAAGAGCTCCCGAGTTTGACATGCGGCGTTGTAGGAAACTCTCTCTTTGGGCTCATGGTCAGAGATCCAGCGTCTAGGCTGTAGAGGTTGGACATGACCAGCAGCAGGTCCGATGTGGTCTTCACAGGGAGAAAGCGGCTCCGCGGGACATTAATTCCGAGAGCATTATCAAAACACTTGATGGCTGCACCCACAGCCGTCTCTAACTGAATCACATTCTGACCACCATCCAGAGTCTGCCAACACAGGAAAGTCAATCTTTTAATACAACTTTCATGACGATGTGCAGAATATCTTTTTCAAGATATTCAGAATGAGTAACAACACTTAAATAAATAAACAACAGGATATTCTGCGTTCTATGGCACATCAAGTTTTTAATAAATTGTGAACTCGCAAATCCACAGAAAAACTGTTTGCTTTTTCCAATCTTGGAATATTGGATACAATGCTTTCATAGCCTTAACTAAAATTAAATTGGAAAACCGCTTGTGAGGTTTCAAAGGTGACTGTTTGTTAGTAACTTATTACAGAATTTATGGTCTGTTATCCTGATGTGTCTGGTTTCAAGGTGCAAGAGCGCCATGGCCAACTACACAGAGACTATTTATATGCTTAAAATTGCTTAAGCACATTTCCCTAATGGACATTTGAAGTAGAATAAAACAGTCAACAAGATAATAATGAACCACCTCGAACCTTTTCCCATATGTTGAGTCTCCAAAGTTTCTTTTGAGCATTACAAAATATATACTATAGATTTTAAAAATATATTTATACCTTTTGTCCATTAGCTGTTGGACTTTCCGATTAAATGTTGCATAGTTTGAGAACACTAGTTTAGTGTAGAATGAATAGATAGACACAACTCAATAAGCAAGCCATAAGAAAATTAAAAACTAGTAATCTCAGGTACATTTTCTTGACACATTCAAAAGTCATTTTGAAATCTAAACCAGATATGAGAGTGCTAGATAGTATTTTAGCATTTAGTTTTATTTATGATCAAGGTTTTGTTGTGCAAGAATGAATAGGCTGTGACTACATTTGTACAAAGAAAAAACTTACCTTAGGGTTGACTATAATTTCCAAGTCCATTGCACTTTGCTCTTGCAGCCTCTTGATAGCAGCAAGAGAAATCCATAAGTTGTTGGTATTAAAGATTTTAAACTTTGAGACAGATTTAAATTCATCCACATGTGCTTTAGGGACCTGGGCGATCTCAAGCAAGCGCAGTTTCCCATCATATTCAATCAACGTACCGCCCTATATATGAAGATAAGATCTATTATGGAATCAAGTAACTTATTACTACAAAAATTTACTTTAATACAAAAATTCATACCTTAACATCTGCACGAGTTTTGTCCGTTACCTCCATTACAAACTCGCAGCGTTTTCCGTTGGGCTGTGTGACCAAGTGGTGGAGAATGTGTAAATCTACAGTGGCTCCCAGGTTGTCTATGTTGGACACAAAGATGTACTCCTTCCCATCCGCAATGAGCTGATCCAGGAGACCGGAGTTGTAAAAGCTGGCATAAATGTCTCCGTGACCCGGGGGGTACCAGCCCTCAGTACCGGTCCCGTTCATACTCATATTAGCGGAGACCGGGAGGAGAGATTCCTTGTTGATGCGCGGATACCTACGTTCAACACACAATGGGATATCTTATTCATTTATATGGATTCATATATGGATTATATTTTATGTGTATGTTGTATTTATCTAAATAGACTCTTGAACCCTGTTAAAGCACATTAGATGCAATTTAATTTAGATATTACATATAGTAGTAGCATTGTACAGTATCATTCAACAGCTGCGCTATTGCACTTCTGATCAGATACTCCATCGTGAGATCAATTCTTCTTTTATATTTTTGCTTATACTAAATTTTATTTCTTTACAGTGTCATAATCATTGTAACATACAATTATGAGGATCAAAATGATGCGCAAAACAAGCTTTACCTGCTCTGGTTGAAGGTGTGTATCTTGACCTGGGTGTGGGTGTACTTCTGCAGAATCTTCTTTGTATCTTCATCTGTATTGAAGGAATTCATAAGCACCAACGGCACGTCTGTGTTGTATGTCTTGTTTAAATGCTAAAACACACAAAAGAAATAAATGATCACTAATCAGATAAAAACACTGGTGTATTTAGTTAATATTTTGCTTGTGTTCACTTTTGTATAATTAGTGTAGATAGTGACACGCATCCAAAACCCTGTGGCTGCGTGCTGGGTCAAAAAACAAACATGAATGTAAGTAGGGAAGAAAAGACAGAAAGTATTCATTTGAAAATGTTTTTGGTCTTGTTTTCTCAAACCAGCTTTGCATTACAAGCCACCCTCATTTTAGTTAGTTGGATTTGGGATCCATTTTCTAACATCTCTACCTGAGCGCAAAGGTAACGTGAGCAGCCCAGTGCAGAAAATGGAGAGCAGTGTTTCGGACACAGGGTGCAATGTGCAGCGTCCTCTGGGCTTGTTCCCCCTGGAACTAGTGACTTTTCTCCCTGCTTGAAAAGCAGGGAGAAAAGTCACTGGCTACACAAGGTCTTTTCTTCAATGTAGAAGAACTTCAAATTATACATTATTAATTTTAATGTCAACTTATATATATATATATATATATATTGTATATATATATATATGTTTTTTTCAATAAAGTTCACAAAAGTGTTAGGGAAAAATGTTATATATCAAATTTGTGCGAAAACACCCAGAGGTTCTTTGTTGAACTCCAAACCTCATCAACACTTTTTTACAAATATTTTCTGAAAGCACATCTTGTGGCCAGTCCCTGGGCAGCAGCACACTGGCCCCACTGTTTTTCTCGAGCCTCCAGACCTGAGACCCACATTGTAACAGATCCTCTTTGACTCCCACTTTCACTGGTGGAACCTTCAGCTCCTGTTTAAAAATGCATGTCTCTCAAAAACACTGAAGACACCTGCAGTAATGACAGCTCATATAGTAAGTAAGTAAGTGAGGTTTATTTATATAGTGCATTTTACAGACCAAGGTCACCCAAAGCGCTTTACAATGTTCAGAGTTCAGATATTGTTCCAATCATTCCACACACGGTGATGACGGAAGCGAGTCATATGGACAATAAGAGCTGACCCTTTCATATATTATGAATGTACTCTGCTGGGGGGGAAGTTTACTTTCACCAACTCAGTGAGCTGTAATTCCTAACATAAAATATAGAGGCATCACCATTTTATTACTATGAATCTAATAATACAGAGAATGACCAATGTTGTTGGTCATTTGGGCAAGTGTCAATTATATTGACACTTGCGCAAATTAGTACCATTCTGTAAAAAGCCAAAGTTTTATCAAAAGTGTGATTTGTTGCATCCATGACAGTATAATGCTTGTACCTCAATCTGCTTCACAGTAAGGTCCAGAAATGTGTTTTCGTTGCGGACGCTGATCAGACTCTTGGGCCCTTTGCATCCCATACTGGTGCCCAGACCTCCATTCAGCTTGACCACCACCAGTTTGTTCAGACTGTTGGCCACCTTATCAGGAATTCCACGAGCTGCAATCTTGTCATAAGGCTGGATCTACACAAGAATTAGAACTATTGTTACCAGTACACTCAACATTAGGCCGTCCTTTCAACAGACATGCTGACATTGGGCATGTTCACACTTATTGGTCTAGTCGAGACTCCATTCACTTCCTCTTATCCTCATCTTCCAAATGCACCAGAGACCAGTTCATTTGGACCAAGTGTGAATGCTCCCATGGAAATACAGCTTGACATGACAATTGAGTGATATCATGTTTTTCATTGATTAAGTTGCTAAATATTAACAGTGAAAAAAGAGTGAGATTGTAGTTTAAAAAAACAGTTACAATCACAGAATATGGAAGGGATTGGCACCTTTCTTGTCACTCGAGGACACTTCTGGTTTATAGTATTTTTGTACATTTGGTTTTTTTCTTGTTAGAAAAGTTGTGAAGTAAAACCAAAGCCTTTTTTGCGAGTCACAAGTTACATCTAGGAACCAGACTTCATTCAGTGATTGTAAAAAACCAGTATGACAGGTTTAAAAAGTTGCTTACAAAAAAACCCACAAGGAAATTCTTGAGAAAAAGTTATGACGAAAGAGGAATTTAAATAAGGGAAAAAACAGTGAATAGATGTCACGAGTAGTTGTCCCTTAAAAAAGCTGTTGTAATGTGTCAAGTAAGAATGAAGAAATTAACAGTTTATCTCAGGGTTGAGTAAATTCCCCAAATATTTCAAAATATACCGGTTACATGACAGTACATGAATATGGTACTGTCATGGTATGAATATGGATAAAAATCATTTGTAATTGAAAACAGGGCTAAATGAGTAACTAAATGAATTGTGATCCTTGTACTGCCATCTGGACAATGCAAACTCTAAAAACAATGGTATTATAATATAAACATATGACAAAACTTCAATAGATAAGAGCAAATGGATGAAAGATAACATTTGTTAATGGCGTTATTTCTACTACTGTATGACACTTTGATCTATTAGAAGATCACAACCTGTATTTGTTAGATAAATATCTTTTCAAATTGTTATGGTAGCATCCTCCACAGTAAAAGCCAACACCACTAAACCACAAGCTAATTGAAAAACATGATCCAGCAACTAAATTATAGCCACAAATTATTAAAACAGACTCAAAAAGTACTGTTATAAACTTGAGCAAGTGACAGAAAGTCCAAAATGTACCATTATAAATCTCCATCTTAAGAACAATAAGCTTCAGTTTGTGTCAAAAATGTGCTCTACAAATAAACATTCTTTTTCCCTCTTACAGACAAGAAAATTTGAAGATGATGCCATTTTCAGACATGAGGAAATACTAGTTCCCGCACAACTCGACTAAAAGGAAAAGTGAATGTTAAAAACCATCTAAATAGAACACAAGAGATGAAATAACATATGTAAATCTGAATAGACTTTTTAATGTCAGAACAGCATAGAGCCCAGATGTCATCATTTCACCTCATGGTCATTCAATAAAGAAATCAAAGCAACGTGAAAATGTTCAAAGGAAGATGTATTGTTAAGTGACGCTCCATTTGTGCATTCACAATAATTGTATAATATCAATCATATGTGCGCATGTGTGTCAATGGTATATCTATTAGTAGTTCATATTAATCCATGGGAACAAAACAATAAAACATCAATACATAAACTATAGCCAATTATTGAAGTAAAGGCCTTTTTGATGTATTGGGTGTAATTAGTTCTTTGCACATGAAATTATCTTACCGAATCTTCAGGAGGCCTTTGTATTTTGGGCCACTCCACTGCAGGTCCTTTGAATTGCAGGAATCTGTGAAAAAGTTTCTCAAAACCCTTAAAATCTTTTCTTGCTGCCTGGGAAGAAATAAGAAAAGCAGAGAAGAATTTTATTACCAAGTCAGTGATGTATTAAAGATCATGGAGTAGATGTTTATGACACACCTACACACTTAAGACAAGATTTATGGGAATAACGTTACTTTGTCATTGGCCTTAAGGCCAGAAGGTCGTGGGTTCAATTCCCACCCCTGCACCTTCTCCACCGACTCCCACTGATGACTCCTGTCGTTGTGTCCCTGGGCAAGACACTTAACCCCACTTTGCCCAAAGCCCCAACTGAAAGATCAAGGCTATGCTCACACTCAGAGAGCAGCCGTCCTCCTGTGGACTCACCACCTGCAGAGGGTCAGTGAGGGGCTGGTGCTATGAGACTTGGGTGGCATCTCTGACTGCCACCCCCCTGACCCAGAAATGGATTAAAGGGTAGAAAATGGATGGATGGATGGACGTTACTTTGTTTGCATTCTTAAAGTAAAATTGAGTCCAGCTCAAACTAATGCATAAGTCATGTACTTAAAATGTCCCAAAATGAAAACCAATAGACAGTTCGCACTGCTTTTCAGTATGCGTCACTCCAGTGTTTTCACATGCAACTTATGGGACCACCCTCTTAAACACTACCAGATGCTCCCGAAGACATGAACAGTCACCAAATGTGTGGTTCTTACTTCTTTCTCTGGCTCAAGGGAGGTGTCCAGCAGTTTTCCCAGCTCGGTGTGCATGGAGCTCTCCAGCTGCTGCCGCATCATTTCCTGGAACTGCGCCATACTGCTGTTAGGTGCCCCCTTACTTAGACCTGGAAATAGTGAGCAACATGTTATGAATCAACAAATTACAATAAAAGCAAGAGTTTGTTTTGTGGCCAATATTGATAACAGCATATTAAGGCCAGTTAAATTCACTAATCCATTCTGGGTATTTGAAGACAACCAGGTAACCTTTATCACAATGTGGTCATTATCTACTCAAAAGGGTCAAATCCCGTGCTTTGGGGTAAATTGTAAAACTGAATAATATTTTAACTGTGCGTAATGAAAACAAAGTCAGAGACAGTTGAATTCATATAAAAAGAGTAACATCCACTCAAGAGGTGATGTTGACCATTTCACTATATGGTAAAAACCAAAATATTGGTACAAGTATCAATAGGGTACAGTGAAAACAATTAAAAGTATATCAACAAACACTCAACAAAATGAACTGAAACCCCTTACCTTGAACATAAAGAGTCATTTTTTCACCTTATAAAAGGGCGTATCAAATCATTTGGTTACTACAAAAAACACTCAATAAACTAAAAGAGTCGGATTAGATCCAGAAAGTGAAAGATGTTCCTTAATTCAGACGCGTTTACAGCCATCACTCGAGAACGTCCCCGACCATAGTTTAAAAAAAAAAAAAATCCTTCAGTGGATATGACAAGCGGAGCCTATGAAAGTGTGGACATTGAAGGACAAGATCGGGCAATTATAGCCTTCACTTCACTCTCATTTGTCCGCCTGGCCCATGCTCTGCACCACGTCACAGAACTAAGACCCAACCTATAAGGAGGCCCAGCTGTTTGAGGGCATATCTTTATTGCCACGCAGTCTGTTTGCCCAGTCACATTTATTGACCCAAAACGACACAGATGAGATGCACATGATGCGGAAATGAGTAAAGAAGTGCGTGGAACACGGAGAGTGACCGCATCCTTGAGTATTCCGGGTGTTTACGTGTCATTAAATGGTCCGACTGTTTTTTTTCCGTATAACGACCTCACAATGAAGTGCACAACTAGAGCAGCTTATGCGCAACATAAATAAAAAACATTAGCCTGTGCAGAGAACATTCAGAACTTACTGTACTACCGAGGGATAAATGTGGAGCCCAGAGTGTAGCCGAGCTGACTTGAGAGGTGGCGTCCAAAGCAGTACGGTAGAAGTGGTGAGACTGGGACCAGTGAAACAGCGTTGGTATGCACCGCGAATGGCAAATATTTGGCGTTTTTGTAATTATACACAGCCACAATATTACTCCAAAACGGGCCTTAAAATGTGCCCAATATACCAAAATATACGAACTAGTTTAGCATCCAGGTTGCTCGAAGGAAACTTTAACCAATCATCGAGCAGATGTTTGTGACGTCATTCTAACCAGCGAATAGAATTTGGCAACGTTCGATTAGGCGCCTGACGTTCCTGGGTTGCGTAGTACGAGATTTTCCTTTTGCAAAAAAATAAAGGTTAAATCCTTTGTATCCTATATATGTTTACACATGTATCCATGCATTGAAATGTATACGTGTGCATTTTGAAATTATGTGTAGACAGTAGCGCCCTCTAGTGTTAGAGATTCTAATTGTTAGAATGAAAAGTGTAGCATCCAGCTGATCTGGGGCATGCTAATATACATATATTTTAAGACACAAATAAATATGAACTTGCTTTCTAAATACCGTGATTTTATTTAAAGTGACCAACTTTTGGTGTGGGGCAGAGGAAGGATTTAATGTGCTGAGATTTATTTGTGCTTTACGTAGGATTATTCATATAATAAACATTATGGTAAGATACTACTGTAGCCAGAGCTGTCCTGGGTCAGACTGAGGCTAGGCTACCAAGCCATGGGCAGCTATCATTCTCACATGCCTAAACAATTCCTACTGAGAGGTAGAAGCTTGTCCATTAGAGCCACAGCCCCAGTGTGGCACTTGGTCTCCCATCCCACTAATAACTATCAAGGCTTTTGCAAGTATGAAACAAATTTAGTTGGTTTATTAGGCTAATAATGATAAATGTCATATTCAACATCGAACAAAAACAACTATTAAAAACATATGTATATATATTTTATTTCTATTCAAATCTCAAAAGTAACATCCAGTGTTTCAGGAGGTATGTTTTAGATAAGCAACTACAGTATATTTAACCTTGAGGTATATTTCAGGTTTAAATTCAACCTGAAATGTAACAAATTCAATCTGTTTATAATGAAGACATGTTAATGCCACAGTAGTGCACACATAAATAAATGCTGTTATTGGAGTGTACATCACAGTCGTGCATCTGGTGCCGTGTTGTCTAGTCATACACCAAGGAACTCCATAGCAGTATCTCTTTCTTCAATGAGCTCTTTTGCTGTTGCTTCCATCTTTGCCCGAGAAAAGTCATTTATGGCCAGTCCATCAACAATATTCCAGGTCTTGTCCTAGTATCAAAACAATGTTACTTTTTTATATGACAATTTCTCAGTGCTTGTGTACCAACAAGGACTAGATTATCCACTTCATTATACCAAACAAATCTTACCTTAATATGGACAGGGAATGAGTAGACAAGATCATCAGGAACACCATAAGGATTTCCTGTAGAGTAAACTCCCATTGATGTGAACTCGCCCTAAAAACAATAAAGTGATGCAAATGTGTCCAGTATTTTCTTTTACCAACTACAATATAGGGCACTAAGCAACTGACTTGAGGAGTCCCAGACCACAGCTCCCTCATGTGGTCACAGATGGCCTTTGCTGCAGACATGGCACTGGACAGTTTCCGGGCTTTGATGACAGCAGCACCTCTCTGCTGCACAGTCTGCAATGCAGCATGACAAACATGTGTTCATGCAAGTGCTTTTTGTTATAAATGAGGCCATTACTTTAATTAACTTACGGTGATGAAATCCCCTCTGAGCCAGACATCATCCTTTACCGCATCAAAACACGACAACTCGCTCCCAGACATGTTGACTACACAATGGTGAACATCAGGATATTGGGTAGAAGAATGGTTTCCCCAAATAATCATATTCTTCACCTGAGTGGCTGGGACACCACACCGCATTGCCACCTATGTGGAGGTGAAAGATGCAGTATATGTAAATATGAGAAAACATGTAGTGTATCATTGTGGTTATCTTTTGCCATGTTGTCATATTGTCATATATTCTATTGTCATTCATACATTAATTTTCCATGCACACCCTCCATCATGGTCCGTCTGTGTGTGTGTGCGTGTGTAGAGTCTGCTCACTACTATGTCAAATAAATGAATATGCACACTCCCCAAAGAGATCAAGGGAGAGATGTAAAACTGAGACAAATTAATGGTTTTCGGATCTCCACAGGGACTTCATGAATTTTGTTTATATTTTTATACTGTTAGGGAGAGACAGAGACTGCTGAGGCTGTATCCCATCATTTATAGCAAGTTGGATTTCAGCAGTTTCTTGCAATATTCCATAACTGCCATACTTACCATGTATTTTAGGGTTTTTTGTATTTACTGAAATAAAGCACACACCTGCAATAATGCCCTCTCAACAGGGTGCCCAATAGTCCAGAGCAGGGGCGTCAAACTGGTTCCAGAACAGGTGGCTGCAGGTTTCACTTCCAACCAATTTCCTCAAGTCTTCAGGTTAAAACTGCAGTCACCTGATGGGTCTGGTGTGCTCATGCTTGGAAGTTTTAATTCCAACAATTAAAACCTCCAGCCAGGAGGACCGGTTTGTCACACTCCTGTTCTAGCGTCTCAATTTTTGAACGGACTCATTTAATTTAATTATTTATTTTTTTATTTTTTTACGAACACTTTTCTGGAGGTAAATTGTGTTATAGGCAATTCAAATAAAGCTAGCTGAAATGATAAATCGAGTTAATTGAATTAAAGTTTCAATTATTTATCCGGTTAGTTTTTTAAATTACTATTTGAATCACTTGTTTTACACAAAGCGTGTTGCGCCCACACTGCACCGAAGGCAAAATAATTTGGCAAATATTTAATGCAGATATGTCTGACATTTTCTGAAAACAAAATGGAAACAGGTCCTAGACATGCGTTTGTTGAAAATTTTGGAAAACTTTGAGTTGAGTTCTGGCTATTCGTTGTGTAATGTCATCAATGAATGTTTAAAATAATATGCATTTAAAGATGCTATGTGGAAAGTTTTTGTATATGATTACTCAAGTCAAAAATAATCATTTATATTTTACTCAAATACTAAACTAAATCAATATCTTCAGCCATAGCCTAGATACTAAAAATACTGTCAGGGGTCAGAATTTAGAATTGGCAAATAGGCCGTTGCCTCTATAGAAATATGTTGGAAACACTGAACGCACATCACACTGGTCATTTAAAATAAACAGTGAATGAAATGCGCAAACCTGAGAGCGAGCCCTGTTGTGATCCAAGCGTGTGAGACAGGAGAAGTTCTCTTTAGGAATTGAGGGAGCAGACTTGGCAGCAATCAGACAGTTTGTGTTAGCAGGATTTCCCACAACCAGTACCTAACATTTGAATAGAAATAAAATAATAAAAAACATTTTTTTTTTTTTCAAAAGTTAATTAAATAAATTTGAAAATTATTTTGTATTCACCTTTACAGTCTTCTTGGCATACTTGTCCAATGCAGCTCCTTGGCTCTTAAAAATGGCCACATTAGCTTTGAGCAAGTCTTTCCTTTCCATGCCCTCTCTTCTAGGCATGGAGCCAACCAAGATGGCAGCATCCAAGTCATTGAAGGCCACCTCTTCCTTATCAGTTGCAATAATTTCTGTCAGGAAAACACAAAATAAGCACATAAATAAAAAGGAGGACAAAAATACAATTGTGATGTTACAATGCCTCTTAACAATGGGTTAATACTGGGGCCTCTCTCTCTCTTTAGTTCAAACAAAGCAAAGGACAACCCCAATATGAAAGAAAACATTCCTGGCCACAAAGGAGAAGATTTATAATCGTTACGCTAACAACAAAAAACTTTGAAAAGGTTGTGGCTGTATCCGAATGTCCACACTATACCCTATGTATAGTGTGGACATTCGGATACAGCCTGTGTCAGTAAAATAAGAAAGCTTTATGAATCCAAGCCACAACATTTAAAACAGAACATGAATATTACCTCTCAGAAGAGGAAGAGCAGTGTCTTGCAACTCCATGACAACTCCTTCAAGAACTGGCATCATTGGTGTTATGTCCAGAAGGAGCAAACTGACTGGCTGTAAAATGCAGTTCAAGAAACAATTACTTATTTAAATCAATCAATCTATCCATCCATCTACCCATCTATCTAACATTATAAATAATCAGCTCAATAATTTCTGGCAAAATCTTAACTAGGCCACCTGCTATGGGTGCCTTTTTAAAAATCTTGGCACCCATGCTTGGCATAGGTCACTACATGTGACTTCAAGGACACATCTTGTAAGACTTAATTTCACAAACCGAAACACAAAGACTTATAATGTATGTCCTATTCTAGATATAAATATGGACATTATAATCACGTGCATGAAGAATAAACCTGCCCAATTTGCAAATGTCATGATCTAAATTGAGGTGTTGCAACTTGAATAGGTCAAATATAATTTACCTGATCTTTGCCAAAGACATCTCCCTTGGCAATGCTGTACAACAAAGAATATGCAATCTGTCCAGCAGCTCCAGTAACCAAAACTCTCGTGGGTGCAGCCTGAAACACAGAGTTTCAAAATAAGTTTTTTGCTAAATAAGGACGACAACTGCGATTGCCTGTTGCGGGTATGGATTCTAGTCAATGGGATGTGCTAAAGAAAGGGCAGAGTAAAAATAGACCCCATGCCACGAGCAGCCTGCTTAAGCTACGTTTTATTACATAAGATAAGAAAGGGAACGTTATGGTTAACTAGTAACTACTACAATAAAGTTTAGATAAACCAATTTCTAACTGCCAGATAATTGAACAGTTTAATGTAAGATAAGATTGTTATTTATCTTTTAACCAAGTTAGATTATCACCATACAACAGGTGGTTGACATCTGATTCATTGACATTTAGCTAAACTTTATCAACTCTTTACCAAAACATCTATTTGCAATAGCAGGACGGACTCACATAAATGTACTCACCATGTTCATTGGTGTACTCCCTTCGTCCGTCCTGTCAGTCGGATAATAACTGCCTTTGCAACTCGTCCAATTTGCTATTCTGCTTTACGACACATGTCCGTTTACGGCAGGATTGGGACGTGCAAGGTCCTTTAGTTTTTCGTCAACAAACAATATTTATTTGAACCATGAATGTACATGTATACCATTCTAAAGATTGCTCGAGGGCTCTTAAGGTCCTAAATCTAACGTCTAAAAGTTGTTGACCGTATAGACAAACCGTTTCAAGTTATGATATCATATGTGTTAGCAGTTTGCTAACTATCATTATCAAGACCGGCTAGCAGTTGCTAGGCGACAAAAGCTAAAGTAGCTAATGCTAACAGAGTCTGTATTAGCTAGTAAGTGAATAACCTTATTTCTATTTTACCTATACGTTCAACTAACTTATTATCGCGAGTATACTTTATTACACGTTTATTTATCATCCACTATCTTTTTATTTTGCAGTAAAGTAACGCTGAAAGACTGGAGAAGAAGGCTCAGAAGGTTCATTTTAAGGCAAGCTCCATGCTACGTTTATTATTCATAGCTAATAAATAAAGTTCTCTAATGCCGGCTCAATCAATAGAAATGTTTTTATATAAGCTAGATGAGAAATTAGGGTTTGTATTCAATGTCGAATGTTTTTCTAAGTTAGTTAACTATCACCATCTCTCAATATTTGTTGAATGTTTTGTGAAGTTTCTAGTCTTTCCTAAAAGTTAGCTAAGTTCATTGCCAATAAGAACTCTCATTAAAAATAACATTTTATGTAGCTCTGTTACATTAACACGTATGTTACTCTGGCTTTTTCCTTTAATGGCTTTCCATGACTTTAACCAATGCAGTGAAATCAGAGTTGCAGGACAGACAGTTGAATAGATGGAATGGGGAGAAATATTCATTTGTGACTGTGTAGTGTATGCCAAATTTTTGAATTCTGTTATTTGAAAAAAATGAGATTATTAATTTGAAGGGCGGTCGTAAATGAAAAATATGCAATAAACAGTATGAGGAAGATTTTATTTTATTTATTTGTTTGGAGGCTATGGCTATAATATTCTGTTCTGGGTGGCTGAGTAGCTAGCACTCTTGCCCCAAAAATAACAATTGTAAACCGCTTTGAGACTCCGATGTGCAGTGAAAAGGCGGTATATAAATAATGATTACTTACTACTACTAAATGATTACTAATTACTAAAAGTACATCATCTAAATTTTCTCAAAGAGTGTAATAAAAACAAGACAAGACGACTGCACTATTTTTATTCAGTATTTGTTGTATGAAAATGACATACCTCTACAGATATCAGTTGGACTTTTAGATTGTGTTTTTGTGTTTGTCTCCCCGTGGTCTATCTCCACAGCAATTGACATGTGGGGATTTGTCATCTAATTGTTGTTAAAAGGAAATCCTCACAAAAACAAAAAACAGCACCATGTACATGATCAAATCTGGAGGCCCTGTGCTGTGGTGACGGGAGGTATTCTGTGTGCTGTAAAAACAGCTTATTGTGTGACCTTATCTACTCAGAGACCAACTGATTTAGAGCCGAGTTGTGACTCCAATCATGATGTAATATTTTGTTTTGAACATCATGGTATTATTTAATCTGTATCTGAAGTTGTAGCATCAGTATCACAAAATATTAGGGCTGTAACAAATCAATCAATTAATCTCAACAAATACATTATTGAAAAAGTTGTCAACTAATTTAGTTCAGAAAGTATTTTAATCAAACCGCCCAATGTAACTAGTCATCTCTATGAAGATGTTCAATTCTGGCGATTTATTTTGTCAAATGTTTAAAAAAAAACAATGAATCAATAGAACTTTCCAACTAATCGATTGTCAAAATAGAGGCAGCACTATTATTATTGCTTAGATAAAATAGATAAATATCAGTGGGTTTGTTGATCAAATATAAAATGTAGACTTGATTATAATGTTGACTAACAAAATAACAGTCTAGCCACCATTGACCAATAACTTGATATAGCAATCATTGAGGCTGTACTTGTATTTCATGATTCTAGGACTCTAGACCGTTATCTTGTCCTTTGTCCTCTCTACCGCTTCCATTTTGTGCTCTTATCCCATCTTTTCCTCTCGTTTCCCTCTTTTTTCTGGTCTTCTCAACTTGTCCCTATAGACTGCACCTGAGTGACCCCTTTACATGGGCAGCAGGAGAGATAGCCCGACACAGCCATGAAGCCACCAGCCACAGTATCCCCATCTTATCTCAGCTGCTATACCAAATAGTGCTTTCAGTCCGTTTGCAGTCCACTCACTGCCAGGTAAGATAATTTAACACAGTTACTTTAGCACATCAACACAAGTACAATGCTTCATAATAAGACCTGCATGTCCCCTTGCTTATACATGAATTTAGGGATTAATTCTTCAAGTGCAGCTTGTATGTTTATATTATAAATAATATTGATATGCAGTATACATGATAAGTTGTGGCTTAAAGATTGTGGTAATTATAAAGCTTCCCACTAGGTGTCAGTGTTACTATATGAATAAAGGGAAGGAATCAGATATAAACAATACAATTTTTACGATATTGGACAATAATAATAATTCTTTTGCTCTCAAAACATTTAATCATGTCCATTTATTAGGTTCACAGTCCCTAAACCTTTAATTGCTGCTGCAGACAATGTAATTTACAGACCAACCCTAAACTCACTTTGCTGACAGTACCTATCTCTAGTGGTAAAAATAAACTACAATCATGTTTGTTTGGAGTTCAAGCTCTTACTTCTCAAATGTGTAACAAACTGTTTCAATGTTTACTGTTGTATGCTGTTGTATGTTTGTCTTTATCTGTGGCGTTTAAGTGTGTTAAGGCTTTTTATCTGGTCTTAGATTTTCCAGCACGCTAATCATCTCTCTTGAAATCATGGGTTACTTCCCAACCATTGTTTTAACATAAGGAGACAATCTATAAGATTGGACGGACTAGACTTTATAAAACCTCTTTTATGCAACAAATAGGCAGAATTGCATCATGAGCTCCAGAACCCATGCAGGTTTTCCTTTATTTATTAGTCCTCTATTAGGACTCCACCTGTCTGTTGCACATTACATTTCTGAAACAATTGGTGCCTGAAGGAGTAAAGATGTTTTATTTTTTATTTTTATAGATCTATTGTTCAATAAATTTATCATAGGCTGCTGATTGATTGTTTCCTTCATCTGTCACCTATCAGCAAGATCTTTGTCTCAAACACTGATGCATTAAGATTTGTTCATGACGTTTTGAAAGTGCTCTCCACAATTGTCGTTATTAATTTCTCACTTAAGTTTCAAGAGGGCACCAAATACCAAACATGAAATACTGGATATAGATATTCAGGTTGTCCTTTGCCTTGGTGATTTGAACAAATGATGACCAAAATTGTTTAACAACTGCTTACTGCACCCAAAACTCCCACTGAGATTGACAAATGGGTACCACGTATTTTGAAAAATTTAGCTCTTGTTTGTTACATTTCTGGCTTTGGAACAGCCCCTCCCTGTCCCACTGCATCCAACCCCTTTCCACCACCTTTTCATCAACCTGGAAACCCAAATCCGTCCAACTGGACCAGTTGTGCTACCTTGCTGTGGATGCTGGCAGTCACACCCTCTGAACAGCCATAAAGGGCCGCAGCTCAAATGGGGCCACGTCATCGTCAGCATTCCTGGTCCTTCCAAGAGGCCCGGTAGCCTGCAGGTTACCAGCCACGCTGCTTGTCCCTGTTTGTCCGCTCCCACTAAAAGGAAAGAATGTTTTCCCCCACAACACGGCAGTGTGGGGATTAAGGCCCATTTTGAGTGGCCCCGGGTCGGGCAGCAGATGTTAGCCAGGATAGTGCTTGTTGCCGTGCCGACGGTGAGCCTACGGGATTGGCCTGCCCAGACGACGTTAAGCTTGTGTACATGTATAGAAGGGTTTTGAAAGGTTTATGAGAGTCTGAAACACATTAAAGAGAAAATGGTGGGAAATTTGGCACAGTGGTCAAACTGTGATTGTCATACCATCTGCGAACGTAAGAGCCCCTTTAGACTGCTGTGGTCTATTCCGTTCAGGCGTTATGGTGTGGTGCTAAAATACAAAACCTGGCTTAAAAAAAGAACAATAACAACATATTCAACAAGGTAAAGTGTACACTGAAGTGTATAGATGACCTCCTCAATCTGACTTTATAGATGTGTAGATGTGCACACATCTACATGTATAAAGTTTTGTGTATGTGTCTTCAGGTTGATTTGGCCTCAGTTCCTGTCATACTTCCGAGACATCAGGGCCAGAGAAGATATTTTAATTGTTGAGTTGGTCCACTGGATACTGTGAAATGTGACATGAGTGTCTGTGCAGGAGATGTCATGACATGCAAGACACAACTGAAATAACACAAAGTCATGTCAGTGTTAACCTTGTTTATTTCTGCAGAATAAAAGTTAGTTTGAAAGTGTGCGGCACAGCAGCTTGACCCTGGTGATGAACTGTGATAGACATGTGCCAGGCAGGGAACAACAGTTGAGCGGACATGATAGAAAGGATTCTTCTTTCTTCCTCTGGAGAGAAAGCGACTGCAGCAGCAGCGCTTGGGAGATATGACACCATCGAGGTCAGACTCCAGATTACAATCCTCTTGGTCCGAGTGGCACAGACGTCCAGTGGCTGTGTGCCATGTCAAACTGTCAGAGAGTGGCCCGCCGAGAGGTGTCACAGGAGCTCAGAGGTGATGGACAGGGCGTGTGTGAGTGTGTGACAGCCACATAAGACCACTGAGGAGAGTAGAGGACGCACATCTGACCTTTGCTCTGCCAGGTCCATCTCGCTCCGTGTCTCTGACAACAACTTCAACACAACCTCCTTTTGACAGGCATAAGTGTGTTGGAGTGTAAAGTTACTTAAAGTTTGTATTATAGTATTAAATATGATTTTATTACAGTAGAGGTATTGTTTTCAATATCATAATTTACCTTTGTGTTATCAATAATCATAGCACAATAGTTTGAACAACAGTTTGATTGATAGATGGATTTATGTGGATAGATAAATATCTGTCTAGTGTATGTGCTGCAGGTCATGTGTCCTTGCTGGTCATAAAATGAAGCACATTCAACATGACACCGCTTAAGAGATAGACTGTGAAAATACAAACAAAGCCGCAGTAGGTTTGACACAAGTCACAGAGGACAGACTCCAGAGGCCCACGGTCCCCATGAACCTCTTTGAAGTCAGCCAGCAATTGTGCTGATAGTTTGGGAGTATTGCCTTTCCTGCCCTTGGGCATAGCTGCAGGGCAGATGCACTTTGCTTTTGGTAAAACACTGTCAAGGATTAGACCTATTAGCTGAACAGGAATACAGCACAGCAGAGGTGGCTTTAGCTCTCTGTTTGGTCCGTTGATGCTTAGAGTCTCACTGATGGATTGCTGTAACATTTAGTGAGCACAGTGTTTGGCCTGTGTAAAGCTGTTTTCTGGCTGATTAAGACCTGATGAGCATAATCGTCCAAACCTCTCAAGTATCCCTTCAGTCCCAGTCATTATGGAGCTGTTTGTACTTCTGCTCCAGGCGCTGGGTAAATACCTTTGCAGCAGCAGCAGGTTTCCCCCTCATCTCTCTTTTTTCCTCCATTACCTCCTTTAATGACGTTTACACATGTGCTTAGGAGAGCTCTGCTCATCTGTCTGTCACTCTATTCTTCCCACACACTTGCACTACCACTAGAACAGAATAAGCAACACAAACGTGGATATTTCAATACATTTTTAAAGCTAACATTTAATCTAATATTTATACATATTCTGTCAACATTTGAAATTTTCTTTTCCCACGACATTTAAAAAAAAAAAATACTGGGCAGATTCTCACTTCAAGGTCATGGTAATAATAGTTTATGTATAGAGAGCATTACTCTCCATTGACTTGACCTGCAGATGACTTTTAGGCAGATCAAACAATTCATACCTAGAATTATTCTATGTATATCTAGGTTTTAATTTTTGACTAGTTTCTTGTGTACTTTTCAACTCCTCACCTCTGCGTGCCCTCTGGAGTTTGAATAGTACTTTAAGTGATCTCCCTGTTTCTTCAACTCACATGCACCAATGCACACCGCTGTGCACAAATACACATACTCTGACACGCATACTCGCATCACTCCTCAACATGAGTTGCGCAGCAGCTTCATTTTACTACTGATTGACATGCCTGTAAAATGCATGCCTCCTCACACAACACACACACACAGGTTGTAGTTGTCACCGCAGTCTGTCGTATTATCTTCACCTTATTTTGTTCTGCCTGTCCGTCATTTCTTTTCTTCTTCCACAACATGAGAATGGCTCCCTGGATGACTGTGTTTAAGCGCATGAATGAAAAGGTTTCCGCGTGCTACCTGGCGCCACTTTGCCCACCCTCCACCAAATCCTCTTGTCTTGTAATGGGACAGCTGAAAAGACATACAGTACCTGTCAGTAGTTGCATGCTAGTGTGTGCTCCGGGCTCTGTGTCTTTACTTCCACTCTCCAGGTCAAGTTCATAACGCCCACGGTCCTACACAAAAAGTGGGAGACTTGCAGATAAACTGACAATAAGCTGAGGAAGGAAGACTCTATAAGTTTACAAGGAACATTAGCGTTTAAGTGCCCATGAGCCACGCTTAGAGCCTAAACCAGTTAGTAGATCAACAGGATTTTACTTGTAGCGTGATTGTATAAACGGTAACAGATGCTTCATTACACATTTGAAGTCAAAACTTTCAAGTTACATTTTACACTCTGCATCTCTGATATCCCAGTGACATAATCATTGCATGTAAAGCATTTTATTTGGACTAGTTTGTGCTATACTGTGTATCTCTCAGCCACTTGAAAGCATAAAGCATAAATCCCATGATGGATTTTATGCTTTATTTTACTGCTGTTCAACCCGGATAGATTTACCTGATTTGGGCTTCTTTGTTCTCGAGCATTTTTTTATTTAATCTTTAGTTCTTTAATTTTCTTCTCACGGACACTGTTGCACCAAGGATGATTCTCTCAAGGGCACAGATAAGATGGTGAAAGTGCGAACATGTAGCGTTTCATATGTATGTAAATGCAGATGTCTACATTTCCCCAGGTATCGCAAGGTTAACAGATAGTGTGTAAACTGCATTCGTTTTCCAAGCACAGGATGGTGTATGGGTGTTGTGGGAGGACATATCAGCAGTTTGTGATTGGTATGTGCACAACGTAGGACTGAGTGGAGTGCCCCGAATATGTTTACTGAATATGTGAATGGGCCTGTTCACACAGCTTCTGATTGAGAGTTGGCAGTAGTGGAAAGTAGAATTGACTATATTGGAAAAACATTCAAGTATGCGTCCATACATAGATCTATGGTAAGTAAGTAAGTAAGTAAGTTTTTATTTATATACCGCCTTTTCACTGCAGATCTGAGTCTCAAAGCGGTTTACAATTGTTAATTATGGGCAATTGTCTCTCACTCCACACAGAGATGGGAGGGGCCAGTACAGGAGGCGCATGCCAGAACTATTGGACATATTTTTAGTGGTAGGGGAAACCGGAGTACCCGGAGGAAACCTACGCAGACACGGGGAGAACATGCAAACTCCACTCAGAAAGGCCCTGGTCCGACCGGGATTCGAACCCAGGACCTTCTTGCTGAGAGGCGAGAGTGCTATCCACTCAGCCACCGTGCCGCCCATGGTGTTCGTACTTATACCTCTGTTGACATGTGCCATACTTGTCATACAGGTTTTTTTTTTCAATTAGTCTCCAGTCTGATAAAAAATGTTTTGATTCAACCTCTTATGATAAAAAACTTCTTGTGCAATAAATAGACTGGCACTTGATGTGTGTTTATAAAAGTTGGTGTGTGTGTGTGTGTGTGTGTGTGTCTGTGTGAGAAGGCAGAAATAGCCTTGTGTCAGTCACCCTTTGGCAGCTCTTTAACCCTGTAATTTATCACATCACTCCAATGCTGTGATGAGACCACTGCGCCAGCTGACAGCACCGCCTCTGGCAGCGTATGTGTGATAGCGACGGGAAGATGGGTCAAAGTGACATACCTGGAATAAAAAGAGATTTTTTAAAAAGCTTGTTAGGATTTGAATGCACTGTTTTACAACTGCAAACCGCCAAATTATATTTTTGGTTACAGAGCAAGAATTTGCAAGTTTCTCCCTGTATCTGAGTATCTTCCTGTCACGCTGGTTTCCCCCACCAAAACATTCGTCATTATGACAGTGGGTGAGTGAGTGATGGCATGGACTGGCAGCATTGCTTCTGTCACTGGGTGTGAGGTGATGGAATAGTGACCAGTGCTTTACAAGTGCAAGACTTTTTTGTTTCTATAATTATTAGGCACCCAATATATTAATATATTATTTTATTCTGTTGGATACGCCCAGAAATTTAACTGAACATGTCAGTTCAAGTATGGCATGATTTGGTTTATGCTGACAATGGATTATTAATAAGTTAGCCCAACAGGTTTTAGCTTGTATTGAAACACCAACACTATACCTCTCAGTAAGGCCTCTCTGTAAATACAAGGTTGATGGCTTTTATAAGCAGGCATAAACTGTAAATATGAGTAGAAAAGATAGAAAACTAAAAAGGACAATTCAAAATAACTACATTAGAATAAACCCATGATTTAAACGGGCAATAAAATTGAGAGACAAGAATCATGGGGATTCTTACACATTATGTATAATTTTAATTGAGTATGTTAAGTGTTTGGATCTGCGCAATTATAAATTGCCCAGCTCTAACCAGAATATTCAACCATGCGTTAAAATAAGCCCAAAACCTCTGTCATAAAGATGAATGTATTAAATGTTTCCTCCTATACCATATTTATCTGACAATCCTGCCATAGACACCAAACTGTCATAAAAAAGCCACGTTTGCCTACAACACTCACTCGGCTTACCCAGAGGGGACAGTGTAAAAGGAAAGCAGAGAGCAGACAAGGTTGAGCTTCCTGTGGACTGCGTTTGAAAAGCAGTCGTATGTTTTCGCTCTTCTGCTTTGATGTTAAACCATTCTCTTTACTAGTGCAAAGAAGGAGTACAATAACCTAGACCTTCACTCTTTAACCCGACCCTCTATAAGTCAGCTCCACACTCCCGCAATGCACTGCAGGAGGGAAGGTTACCCACGGCAACCTCAGCCAGGACGCAGTATGGCAGCTGGCCGAGCTGCAGAGGAGCGGCATATGTGGATTCATGCATGCATTATGTGGATTCAAAATGTTTATATTGACTTTTGAATGCACTGGAAACGGCAGCAAGTCCTAAGTAGCTTTGAAACAGTTGTTGTTTTGTGCTTTACAATATTTTCTTGCTTTTTTATACTTTTAGAATTATCTATTTATTTGTTTTGTTTGGAGGGATGGGTGGATGGATGGGTTTCTGCTTCTACTGGACACCTGAATTTCTCCTCCAGGAGATCAATAAAGTATCTATGTATCTACCTACCTATCCAAAGAGACTGAATGCACAAATTGGCAACACTTGATTTGCTTTTGTTTTATGATATGCAGTTGCTAAGTTGAAAGAACATGTCACTTTACTTTTATAACTAAGTTTCCATTGTTTCATTTGTGAAACGTTTGTTCAAAACATCGTGGTTATTTGTATAATATATTTTTTAATTTATTTCATGTTTTGCCCAATGGTTCATTGTACATATTTCGGAACCAAATGAGTTAAGTTATAAATGTTAAATATAGAACCAAAACTGGACTAAATGTAAAGAATTGCTATTGTAGACCTAAATGCCAATTATTTAACTATTACTAATGACATTTTGTATTAAATCTTTAACACAAATATATTTTTTCTGACTATTTAGAATGAATTTAATTTTCCTGAGAAAATTAGCTTTAAAAGTATGCATTTAAATGCAGTGGTAGCACATATTATTCAGAGACATTAGTCAAATTAAATGTTGATCATTAATGTGATTTATGAATGTTGTGATGTTCTCAGTGTGGATGCTGCAGTGTATTAGCTGCATTTTATTTGAGTGTTGGTTGTAAGCGTTTAGTGTTTATGTTGTACTGGTTGTTGATTTGGTACTGAATTATTTTAATTTGTATGGTGATTTATTTAGACCCCCCCCCCCCCCCCAAGGACAACAGATGAAAGTTACCTTTTGAGCTACAGTCTGGTACAAGCATATTTGTCAACATTGTCAACAATATTAATAAATGTCCTGATAAAGAAATACATTTAATAACATATACAATGATATAATATTTTAAAATAATATAGGGATGACTAAAAAGTAACTCTTGCTTGGCTCTATAAGCTCCGTTTTGTTTATATTTCATGTCTGATTTCTTATAAAGGTTGGAGAGAAATTTTTCTAATACATTTTTGAATAGTATAATAGCTAAAGGGAAGGTATAGACTAAAAGTTAATCGAAACATACCCTCTTCCATAATAGTTATGTTAGTTATGAAAATACTATTGTTATTAACCTCCTCTCTGACAATGTTTAAAACCAGGTTAAAAACGGTTCTGTTTAGCTGTGCATACAACTGAGGGATTTTATGTTTTTATCGTTCTTTTTAATGTTCTGTGATTATTTATGATTTTAATGCTTTCTTGTTTTGTTCAGCACTTTGAGTTGCCTTGTGTATGAATTGTGCTATACAAATAAACGTGCCTTGCCTTGCCTATTGTTGAGGTTATTCTTTTGCACAGCTTGTACTCGTAGTAATTCTAAGTGCCTGTGGTGGTGGTAAACATCTTTAAACTAGTTCTAATTCAAGTTTTTGTCTACATTTTTAATTGTAGCGGTTGAAAGAGAAAGATAAGACTTGCCTCATTGTTTGGAATGCAGCCAGTTTTGTTGAAGCTGTCACCTGCAGTGTGTCTGTCCATCACTAGCGTCTGTGTTATGTGAACATTTTAAGATCACCTTCAGTTTCCATGTCAGTCTCAGGTCAAGGGTGTGTGCAGGGTTGTCTCTCTGTTAAGCACCAGCAAGCACAAGCATAATTCTTATGTCCGGGTTAAGTTAATTTCAATTATGTTACTTCATTAATAAAAAGTAATAAGTAGAACATTAGAAAAGCCCATCAGTTGACCAAACAAAGATATAAGTTCATGTTGTCAATGGCTTTGTTCCTTTAATTTTCCATGCACCACTAAAAAAACCCATGCAGATTTTCTTTGGAAATTAATCTTACAATATAAAACTAACATATAGAAGACTCGTTAAACACAAAGTGATATATATCTAGCCTTTATATGTTATAATATTGATTATTATGGCTCACAGCTTGTAAAAACACATTTTGATGGACTGTAGCCATAATCCTCAAAATGATGATAAACAAAGACATGTTGCTTTTGTCAAATGTATTGGTCTAATATTTTAATTCAACTTTCTTTCTTCTTAACAAATAACAGACACACAACATTTAAATCTTGTAAAACAACATTGGTACATTGTAGAGTAGTATGTCAAGTCACCCTCCAACTCCCCCACCCACGAACATACCCATGTCCAGGTCAAAAATTGAAATAGAATGATAATAGTAATAATAATGAAATTAAATACATATTTTTGGTTTCATATATTAAGTAGTGTCCTTTTGAACTACATTCTTAGTTTCCATTATGTACCTATAGTATCTCTCGATAAACTCAAGATATTTGAGATGTTTTGTTTTACTGTGACAAATTATATAGGTATAGAAGTAAAGGGAAATATTTAAATGATATCACTTTATTAGTTGCTCATTGGCAATTGTCCTAAAAGTAATGGTCTTTATTCGTGATTTGTCATAAAAAAATACTCACAATCAAAACATAGTGTCACATCATGCACATCAAAAGGACCATAGTGTGCTTTTTAATATTCTTAATATCACTAGTTCTCTTAATGGGGGGGAACTAGTATGATTGTTTCTCTCTGCCCTGGGGGATATCTGTGGCACATGAATCGCATCTGGATCTTCATCAGTGTTTTGTTTGCCTGGTCTTGTTTCTACTCGTGTTCTGATTAGCTGTTTTTTTTGTCTCTTTTTTCCCCCTTGTCCACACTCAGGTTACAGGTCCTCTTCAGATGGCGTTCTGCCTGGCTGAGCTGCACTTGTGGTCCACCAAGAGCTCACTGCAAGTCAATGGTAACACTCTTTATCTCCTTGTCCAATCTCCCTCTGCTCCTCTCGCTGTCATTTGCTGGCTTTCTCCTTTTCCTACCAGTGTGTCCATCTCTGTCAGCGCTCACTTTGTTTTCTCACCTCCTCCTCAAACCAGACCACACAAACTGTCTCTAGGCTTCCTTCATTGACCTTATCTACCAATAATGACTTCTTCCTTCTTCAACTTTCCTTTTACTCTTTGGCTTCCCAATACTGGACTAACCCTTCGTCAAGAGAAAAATCATACTTTTTTCATCCTATTACATTTTGTCTTGTCTTTCACAGTCTGCTGAGTTCCAGGTGCAGATAGTGTCTCTCTGTGGCTGACTTTGTATTTGTATTTGGACGTGTACATGTGCCAGGCTCAGGATGGTGACATATCCTATATTTGTTTGTTTTTCGCCTGCCCTGTGTGTCTTGCACTATCTTGTAAAATGTAGAAGGATACATCTGAAGACTGATCACTGAGGTGTGTCATAGCCAATCAAACCATTTCTTTACTGTAAAAGTCAGCAAAATGTGACAAGAAAGTATTAAATAAAATGTATGTTTATCAGTTTTTGTCTAAGGGACATGGACTTATCAACTAATAAGATTAATAGGGGTGAATGGATTATGAAACACAAATGTAGTCATCCTCCTTTTCAGATTTATTACTAATCTAATATTTCCACACCTTTTCAGATTATTGAAATTTGTGTAGCAGCCCTGTATCAGTATGTCTAATTCAAATTAATATTCAATACCAATATAAAGCCCTTTTTTTCTTAATTATACATTATTAACTCATCATTGTATTATACTGGGAACATGAAACCACAAACTCACATAAAGTCTCCGATATTGGCTTACGTCATTCATTTGCAGATCTGTATGTGCATGTGTATTCAGGTGCTGTGTTTGCATGCTCCCCTGTTCTATTAGTGTGACCTGGCCTCGGGAGCACAGGCAGCAGCCAGCAGCACTGCAGCGATAAAGAAACGATGCGTTGTGCAAATCTGGATGCTTACGCTTTGGGCCTGCAGGAATAACACTCCACTCAGCAACTTTGTGTGGTTTTGGACATGCACAGAGGGCTTCTCCTGCCTGTGTCCTGTCTAGTTTTAAACTTATATGTCGTCTGTGTGAATCTGCCTATCCCTCAGGTGGTGACGGGTTAAGGCACTCCTCTGTCTTTATTAATACCCCTCTGCGCCCTCCATTTCGACTCGGACCGTTTTCCAATTCACCCCCGCCTCCCTCCCTCTCTCTGGGTCTTATCTTGGCCCCGGCGCAGGCAGACGGGACAGGCCACTGGCTGATAGTGATTGTTTATCCCGCTGTGCGAAATTGCTGATCTGTCTTCTGCTTTTCCCTGACAGCGAGATGCTCATCGTGTTGTGCTCTGTCTTTCACTCCCTCTCTCCCCTGCCCCACAGATACAGATATTGGCACCTATCAGTACTACGATAAAGGAGAGCCAGGTAAATAGTGTTTTTATTGGATGTCTGTTTGTGGTAACAATAACTTGTATTAGTGCTGTTTTTGCAGTGTATGTATATTTTCTCATATGGGGGAAGGGATTTGCTCACACGATTCATACACCATCTTGTACCATATATTGGACATAGCCAATATACACTTACTGTTAATGTGTGGGATTAGAGCCCTAAACCTTTAAATACACATTCAACACATTGCTTATTATTATTAGTCCTGTCTGCACCTCTATATCTTCCCTCTGTGTTCATGTTGACCTGGGGTCTTGCCACACAGCGATAGGGAAACTAAACTGTTGCCTTTTGCTTAGATCACATGGCCAATGTAGTTCAGCCTCATATTGCCTCAGGCTGAAGCTTTCTCTTCCCATCAGGAAACATGTACATAGCTCCAGTCGGATCCCACAAGTGAAAGACAGGCTTTTCACTTTATTTGATCTTCACTTTCACAGTAGTTTTTAGAGAAATGTATATGGAAAAAAAGTTATTTAAAAATATGTTGTATAGACATTTATAGATGTTTGTGCTGTTATTTTTTGTGCCTGTATTGCTTTATGTGGTTCTCTTTCTCTTCTCACATTGAAGAAGTTATGCAATGTTTTCACTATATGTATAGAATGATCACCGATCTAAATATATGCAGTTCTGATTCCTTTGGTCTGGATCCTGTCCTAACTGTATACTATGACTATGGTAAACAAAACAATGAAAAACAACAACTAAGCAAGCCAACAAACATACAAAATCACTGCTTCAATTGAATAGATTAACATAGTTCCATTGCTAACCACTAGAGGGAGACCCAAGCTCATCTGAGCGACTCGAGGGGTGCCCTGCAGAAAGGCCCCCTGGCTGCGGAGCAGGTGCCCATGTCTGGGCCTGTCTGGCCTCTTATCTGATTAATACTACTAATCCTGGAGGTGCTCCTGCCTGCCAGAGAGCCTAGCGCCACACTGGCCACTTTCTTGCCTCAGGCATCTGGGCCATGATGCTTGGTTTTGGGTTGCATTGTGCCAACACACGCTTTTGGAGTTGCTGGGATGTTTGAGCTCGAGATCAAATCGCTGCCCACTTCCTCTTTTGTGCAAGTTACACACTCATTAAATCTCTGGCCTTTCTCTTGCAGCTGGCCCACTTGAGCATCACTATTACAATGAGAAACTGCATTACTCTGAAGGTGAGTTAGCAGCTGATGGCCCTCTTTCAGATAATTGAGTTGATGTAATAAGAATGCTGGAGTAGTGGTCGTCTCTTACTGAATGACCATCTTGTGTAAACGACTTTTCGCTGCAGTCAACTGTTCAACGGTACCAGCTCTCCTGTGCTTCTTCACCTGATTGTCACCCAGTAGTGGAATACGAACAGCCTTATCAGTTTAATCCTTTATTTACATGCATCTGCTTGCCTCCTATTCCCTCTCATTCCTAATGGAGAGCCAATTCTAATTTTGTTTGAGTCCAGAGAAGACAGGCTGGCAAACAAAAATGTTTTTGTATAGTCAAAAAAGCAGACGTACAAATTATAGAAAGAGCTGTACACATTGAATTAGCTGTTTCAAAAGCCTTTCTTCCCATATCATAATCATTAAAGATTCAGGCAGTCGCAAGTTAACAAATTAAAATGCAAAGAAAGATTTTAAGCAAAGTTGCATTTGATTGAACTGTGAGCGTTGCCTTTGTCCAAAATGTGTTTCTCAATCATGTGAATACTTATCTTATTTACTTTAAGTATCTATCCTAACTGAATATTATATATTTTCTTTGTAGCACGAGGATATACATGGAACCCTAAAAATCGCAGACCTGAGAAGCTTCGTGATTCGCTGAAAGAGTTGGAGGTACACGCCCCCTCTGTTAACCTCCCAAGGACCCCCTCCAGTCTTCCTTCATCGTCTTCCCTCTCAGGGGAGTTTTGGAGTTTTCCCTTTCCGAAACGGCCGATTGATTAACAAATAAGGGCATTCTCTCTCCATTCTCCCTCTCTCTCTACTTGCTATGTCATTTCTCGTTTGTTCCTTTTCTCCCTGGGCTCTCTCATCACCTCTCTTTCGGCCTGGCTCTGTCATCGAGGGGGATATTTGAGGGGATCAGGGTCTACAGACTGCCCCTCATCCTTCCTCCCTTACTCTTTTCCTCTTCTTTGCCTCAGAACTTTTAGAAGTACAGACCAAGCTTTGTTTTGCCAGGACCTGTCTGTTCCACGAGAATGCATGCACATAGACAACATTCGCCGTCCGTGCACCTCCCTCCTGTCACCCATAACTATTGTTCAGAAACTAGAAACACCCCGACTTACCTCCACACCCACACTCCTTCCCTCTCTCCTCCCATCCAATCACCCCAGCTGGGCCAGGAATGTGACTGGAATGAGTGACCTTACACACGCAAACACAGACACTCTAGTGTACTTGTATATCTTTTGGTCTCCGCACTCTCCACAACGGCTATTTTAACACTAACAATGTAACACTTTTCAATATTGTTTTTAAATGTTTCTTTTCTTTGTCCAAGCAGGAACTGTTGTATACCAACATCTGTGTTCACACCAGATGGAAAAGCAAGCACTGTTGCCAGGTATATACCCCATTATACAGACATTCCTGAAACTATTATACTGTACAAAAGAGACCTATACCTACTATTTCAGATGTTGAGCCCGATTGACTTGAAAAAAATCTTCTCATACAGTATTATAATTCACCTCGATTGCCAATGTCCATAGGTGAAACTCAGCTAATTAAAATATTGTTCAAAAGGGTATACATTTCTGTAAAGTAACTTTAATGTGAAACTACAATAAGCATATTGTGGACACCAACATACATTTAGGACACAAACATACATTTAGCTTTTTTTTTAGTGAATCAACTTATTACCTCTAACATGCATTATGTTCTGGGCTTTGGTTAATCAGTCTTACAATAAGACTAGTCTTTGTATATTTACTACCCTGCCAACTGCTGGATGGATTGAGCTGAAATTTGCTGTTAAGCTGGAATGTAATGGTAGTAATACTCTGTATTTTGCTGTAATCCTTGGCCTTGGCAGGGTAGGCGCTTTCCTAGTGCATGTTGTACCTTCAAACTGGGTATAGTCTAAACTTTTGGCTTTAGACTTTAGACTCTAAAGAAACAGGCATCCAATAAGTGTGAAGCTCATTTTAGTGTCTGATTGAATATTCATGACGTGAGAACCACCTTTCTGCTCTAACTTTGGTCCATGTATTACAAAATCTCTGAAAATATTTACAATATTTAATTTTAAATATATATTCATGCAGTTGATTTTGAGCAATGGAATACTTGTAACCCTGTCACTGAATGGACCTCAGCTGGAACAAGTGTGTGTGGATCGTACATTAGTTGGACGACTTCCAGCCAACACTGTGACTGATGGTTAGTACATTTATTCTTATTTTTATTTCAGAACCTTTCAGTATTTTGACTGAATGTTTTTACTTATAGGCCCATTTATGTAGGTAATAAACAGTATTATTATTTCTGCCTATTGTACTATTTAAAAATATATATATATATTTCATTTGTTTTGTTGTTCTTTATACAAGCACTGATGAAAAATTATGCAGCTCTGTATCAGAATGAATATTTTTTGACATGTCCTGAATAGCACCCATGTCTGCCCACAGTCGTCCACTCAAACAAAATTCAACAGATTTCAATTCAAGTATTTGAAAACCGCATAATGGTCAACCATGCACTTCCTGTCATACTGTCAGCACAAACAGCATGCTTAATCTGACATCTTTTGCATTTATGGACACTGACATTCTACTTTGTCACACAATTGCTTTCAATTGAGCACAAACATAACAGGTGCCACAGGTGAGCAGCACTGCAACTTTGGCGACTAATTGTGGGCAAATCCTTTTGTGCTGCGTGTGTCCAGGGGCCTTCCCTTAAGAGCATCCATCAGTGTTTTTCCTCCATTGTGCATTCCTCCAGGGACTACCACCTCCCCACACTTCCTTTCCTTTGCACTGTAGCTCTGGTGGGAGCGAATAAGGGGCTGTGGACACCAGCCCAAATCTGCTAATTATTTCTTTCTCTCTGTATCAATTATATGCCCATAACACCGCCCTATTCCCTTGCACTGAGTCTCCAGACACCTGATAAAGCCCAACAGTGCACTCTCCCTGTGCACACACTCATTTGTCCATTTGTTCTAACACATGTAATTACAACGAACAATCTACTTCAGAGTCAGATCCTGGCACTTACAGTAATGTCTGTCTTTACAGATGTGTCAAATACACAGGGTCACACATTCAGCCAGGTACACGAAGCACTTGTCTCCTGCTACGGTACATTCAAAGCTTCGAAGGCACTAATTATTAGAGTAATGGGCTGGAGAGGGCGAGTTCCAGGGATTTTGTGTATCGGGTGTAAGTTAGAGGCTGTTCTAACATCTGTCACTTGTTAAATTGGCTCAGACAATTGGAATAGTGAGTCAAGCTACTTCACAGAATTAACAACACATTTAAAACATAAAGAATTACCAGGGAGTGCCCCACCAATAACTGACTTGTAATGTATGTGGTGTTGTAACAAGTATATGACACTTTTAAAAAATGTTGTCCGTCTCCATCACATGCTGTACGCTTTTGCTAAGAGGCAACAAAAGGCTACTTTTTTATAACAAAAAATTATCCTGGCTAAAAAGAGGAAACTTGTATTTTCATTGAACTAAATACCCTAGGCTACAGAAGGTGGTATCAATGGCTGTTAAACAATTCTTACATGTGATGTTCTTTCAAGCCTCTATACAATTGAGTTATGGTTGCATCATACAACATTTTAGATTACATGTATTTTTCACCATCAAAGTATTACAAGCTTCCATTGGTTGATGACGAGACTAAGCTAAGCATATGCTACATGATTAAGCATCCTTAAGTGATTTTTTGTAGCTGGTTTCATTTATCCACATTTAAATGTGCTTTGGTTAAGCCTATTGCCCTCTTATGTCAACATGCTTCTGAGGAGATGGTATTAAATGGATTTAGTAGAATGTGTATGAGAGTGGGACAGTGAGTGTGTTTCATGCGTGTAGCTTTGAATTCATATATGGGCCTGTATTGGTAAGAGTGTATGCATAAGATATGGTTGAGAGCAGACATAGTAGTACCATACATGACATATGCAGTTTCTCTTGCAGTAAGTACATATATACACACACACAACAGGAATGTGGCAGTGTCAGAGGGATTCAATGAGGTTTAGGGCTGGGTCAGGAAGGTCTGGCCCTTAATACCAACCCTGCCACCTGCTTCAGTGGTGGGCCAGTCTGTTTTCATATCCATTCTTTCATTTGGGAATGAATAGGATTAAATGTAATCCCGTTTATAGACACCCATAGAGATCAATACTAAACTGCATTTAACTTGATTTGTCTGTAATCTACCACAAAGATGCTTACTATTGTGGTAGATTACTTTAAATGTAGTATCAAAAAGCTTTGTTAATAGCAGTCTTTCTGCCATAGATTGCGAATGTAAGCATTTTAATGCTCTTTAATCTAACTTCTGTTTTGGGACACAATCTATTTTGTTGTTTTGTTCAGCAGAAATGCTCTACTCTTGTGTATCCATTGGGGCTGGAGACAACTAAAAAATGCTTGGATTGGTAAAAATATGTCTATCCTTAAGTGAAATCTTAAACATTCAAAACTATTACATTTATGCATCTGACCTACACTGCACTAACATTGTACCAGGACTTCATACAAAGCCATATTTATGCGGAAAAGTTGATAAAGGTATCTAACGGGGAATGATCTGAATCAGATTCTAAACCGATTTTGATTTCCGCAGACCCCATTGGTGAGCCTAAAATACCAATAGCAATTAACAACTACAATAGGATGTTCTTGGCCAATAAATATCAAAAATACATGCATTATATGAAGTTCAACAAGGATATTGTTTTGAATGAACACAATATTTGTTACCTGTACTATCAGTGCATACTTAGTTTGAATTTATGAAAAAATTGGATTAAATCATGAGTTAACTCACACCTCCTGATGTTGCTCTTGTGTCATATAGATCTTGATAATTTATCAAAAAATTATATATAAAAATCAAGTAATCACACAAATACTAGTGTAGTTATAAATTCTTTCAATCACCATGGCTAATTGCTAGTTAGATTTCCAAATCTCTGGGTGCAGCCTTCCTCGCTCAACTCAAAGCAGAATATCTGAGAGACATGTGTAATACCCCCCTTTCCATTTAATTGGCTTCATAAACAGATTAATTTTGAAGGAGAGGAGCTTAATTGCTAATCAGCGTCTCCATGCAGCTTGGGATGAGTTGAACAGGATCAAGTGTTTTCTTCATTCACAAAAAGGGCTCAGAGCCTCTACAACGAGGGAGTGATGAGATAAAACAGAAAAAGATGGTAAAAGTCAAGGATGAACAGAGCAATGAGGGAGAAAATGAAAACATTAATTATTTTCTTGCTTTAAATACAGTGTCTTTGCTAATGTCTTTGATTATGTCATTGCAGCAGTCATCACTGATAGGCTGATGTTGTTGTCTTTCCTGGAGAAAAGCCAACTCTGTGCAATATACATCAACAAAAAGAACCTCACTTCATCAGAGACTTTACGAAAAGTAGAGAAACTTTCTCCGTCTGACATCAAGGTAATCAGAAAGTCTGTTGGATGGTATATACCTTTCCTTAATCAAAATGGTTGTGTCCTCAATAATCAGCCAGCTAAAAGCATCATCACATTAATACCAGACCCTGTTTTTGAAGTGTGTGGGTGAAGCGGGTTTGTGTGAAAGCAATCGTTCCTGCGTCTGTCTCCCCTGCTGTTCTGATAAGACACACACTAGTCATACGACACACACAAACACACATTGAGCCACTTCCCAATAATGATTCACACCGTGCGCATGCACTGCACCTTACACATATGTCCGGACACACATGGTACTGCCCATCCCCCTAACACTCACACCCAGATTGCCCTGGTCCACTGGGCTAAGCTGAAGAAGGGAAAGTGGGGGGAGTTGGTGGGGGGGGGGGGGGGGGGCTAAACTAATCCGGCCCACAGAAAGTGGTTTTTGATTATTGCTGACCAGCAAACGCGAGCAGAAAAAACTAGAAGAGGCAAGAGATGGCAGTGAGGGATGGAAGGATAGGGGAGAGTGGCTGCGACAGAGTGTGTTATTAACCCACTGATTTTAGATTCTTTCCCTTTTCATTTGTAATCTGTCACTGATCTCTCAGTTTGGCTTTTGGGGGCAATGCTTTGTTCCCTTTATCATCACATATCCGTCCATCTTTTTATACCTGTCCTGTATTTTGTCGTTAAATCACACTTCTTCCCCTCACTCCTCCAAGAAAGTGTTAGTAGGGCAGACATGGATCAGTGAGCCTCAAATTTGCTGCATACATATGGTGCAAATTGTCAATGTAACATTTTTGTATCAGCTTTAAAATAGATTTTGGTTTCAAGAGTCTATTGTGGCAATTATTTAATTTCAAATGAGAAATGTTTGCAATTTATTGACTCAAAACTATTTTTGTATATGCTCAAAGAAAGCAATTTTTAAAAAAGTGAATCTTTCCTTAAATCTGAGTTACTTATATGCATCATTTATATTTATATTTATTTTTATTTATTTGTTAATGCTGTTTGATATAGTTTAACTTTTTATTTTCATAAATTTGATTGCCTTCTGAGTGTTGACAAAAACATATGCAATATGTCCAGTTAGGCAGTTACACACAACGTGCAAAAGCTGAAGTGGACGTGAAAGACAGAGCCGCACCCCAAGACTTATTCAAAATCAATTCTATAGAGTGGCCTTCATGAATGTGTGAGTTATTTCTATGTATGTGTTGCATGAGCACTTTGCCTTATCTCTTCCTTTGTTAGTGTCTCATGTGCATGTTTGTGCGGACCCCCCTTCTCCACACTCACCCAAGTGCCACGAGAGCTCATTACTGTGTGTCTTTCTGTTGTGGCCTGTAGAGCGTGGCAGACCTTCCCAAAAATATGCACATTGCTAAAACAAAAAGCCCTTCAGAACAAAACACATACAAGGACATTAATAATACAAGATCAAATACAACCTTAGATATCAACATAGTAAAGTGGAATCGGGAAGGACGTTCAATTGGGGCAAAATTGTAAGGTTGAGTGATGCCTTAACTGAGTCAATTGGGAGTTTAGGTCGTGTCATTTTATTATCTTACTCCTAAGAAATGTTGTATAGTCTTCATGAATAGCACAGATCTACCATCAGCTGTTTTTAAATCTCACATGCAGATTTTCAGTGTGGACGTGAGTGGCCCTGGGCATAGGCTACACAGACGAGTCGCTCTCAATCAGCAACAAGATGTAGCTCTGTTTTGGTGGAGCCAGGATGAGATTGAAAAAGAGCTGTGGCCATGGGATCCTACCGACGCACAATGGCACAACTTGGTTCTGCTCAATTTGTCACCCAACGACGGTCTCAAGGTGAGCACTGATAAAACCAAAATGTACATTTCATCTTATGAAAATTTTTGCATTAACCCATTTGTACACATAGTAAGCCTTATTACATGCACAAATTCCTGACATGTGCCAGCAGTAATACACTGCTGCAGGATGGTACAAAGATGCATGTGCACTGGCCAGACTCCAGACAACAGAAAAGTAGAGAAATATTAAAACTGTGATCAGTACATGATTGAAGAAAAGTAAAGAAATTGGATTTTGATGGCGGGAAAAGTAGCGCATTCAGATTATCCAAGAACTGCATGCGGCTCGCGAGCCTCAGGTTTGTCACAGTGGCTCTTGAGTCATCCTTCGACACATGCAGTAAAATAAGTACACACCTGACATTCAGTACATAACGAAAATATCAATCTATGAAGCATCAAATATGTTGCATTAGCAGCACTTCCATGATCTATACTATAGAGATCAAACATTGAGGTGTCTGCTAATAAGCTGATATAAACACGCTCACTCAAATGTCTGCTATGTAGTAACAACATAAATATTCTTTAGTAAAGTAGCTGAGAGGAGGGAAATGTGTAACGAATTGCAGGCTAAGACAACTAATGCTTCAGCTCCAAATAAGAGAGAGATGAAAAGTGCAGCGCTTCATGAATATTGACATAATTAAAGCTTATGTTGTTGTTTGCTGTTTTTCCACATTTTGTGTGTGGGAACACTCAACACTCTCCTTCACAGAGTTTATTCCTTCTTCTGGCCCTCTCCCTCCCACCGTTATTTTGCTCCTCCTCCCGTTCCTCCACGCTTCCAGAACATTAAAGTGTCTTTGCGGGTCTGCGCCATCGCGTGCTAATGAAAGCGTTTGTTGTCATTTTTCAGATGCGCAGTGTGAAATTAAGCGAGCAGTTTATGTAAGAGCCGTGAAGAGAATCAAACGCCAGGCACACATCGGGAGACGGCAGCTACTTCAATCACTTCAAGCTCATATATATGTTCCTTTTGTTCAGTTTGCTATCTGCCACGCTAAGCCAATTTTCTAGCCAGTCTCTCGGCATTTAAAAAAGTCTGATTTCATTCCCTATGTGGTCTTAATTCATACCCCCTTCCACTTCATGCTGATAAGTGGAGCCATGGCATGCAGGGGGTTGGAAGATGCGAAGAAGAGAAAAACAGTTTATACAGTCAGTTAACATTTTAAATGATCTATCTCCATGGTTTTCTCCAAAACCCTACTTGCTACTTTTCCACACATACAAGTATATGTTATATTATGTATTAATGTTACCATTCAGCACAATGGTAACATTACATATCAAATCATTTCTAAAAATTCAAAATAATAATTTAAATTAAATAACTATGGAATTAACAGATGCAGTTTGATGTATTCAGATTTGTATTTATTTAATTAAAGACGGTTTCCTTGAATTAGAAACTAAACTAGCAAAACATTTTAGCAACATATTAATTGCAATAAATTGAAAGTTTTATTTTTGGCATGAAAGATTAACTGGCCAACAAATTATTTTTGTCAGTGTGGTGTTATCTCCTCTTATCTCGGTTGTCTTCTGCATCCTTCATAAGTGCCATGTGATACAGTGACCTGCGTTGGTAGAACAGCACGATCAGCAGTCTTGCTTCTCCTTGGTGGACCTGTTTCAAATTGTTTTTATTGTGTCTTTTGTATTATCTTCTTTACTAATTTTTATACAAGTATCTTGATCCATAATGTCTCTTCTACAGTGGTCTGTTATAACCGATTTGAGGTCACCCGTTTCTGTTTTCAAACGACTGCAGAAGAGCACTGAAATAAAAAAATAAAAAAATAAAACAAGGATACATGGATTGGAACATGCTCACAGTACAGTGAACAGAGTCAAGAAGGGCCTCCCAGCTCCCATGAACGTTGAATGAGGCTCGAGAAAAGTCGGACTTATTGTTATGGTAGTTTTCTTACAAATGCAGGTATGGGATAATTATGCCAAAAATGTAAATGCAAATCAGCAATCAAGAATCAGTACTTAAATGTTGTGTGAGGGATGCAAAACATTTTTAATTATGCTGAAAAACACCTCACTGGTTTGTTTGCAAAACAACTAAACACAGTATTACTATTGTAGAATAAAAGCACAGTCTACCTTTTATTACAAATTCTGTGATGGAATATATTTGTAATATTCCTTTTCCCATCATTCCACAATTACTGTATCTGTACTGGCACCAATTATGGTGGTTGGAGTGAGTTAGACTTGGAATAGTAATTTTGCTGCGGCTGTGCATTTTTTCACATCACTACAGCCACTAACCCTATTTCCCATACCTAAAATTGTCCCCCCACCCCTACTCTGTCCCTTTATCCCCCCACTCTCCTCTGAGTCCCTCAGTCTCTCCACCAGTCTCTCCCTGTCTTTCTCTGCTCTGTGAGCTGGAAAATTGGCTTCAAAAGGCCACTGCTGTGAACAAGGGCCAGCCACACAGTTGGGCCCGTCCGCTTTATCTTTTACGCCACGGAGGGGAAAAAAGGTGCCAGTGAGTGAGAGAGAAGAAGAATGGAAAAGAATAGTTTTGACCAGTCACTGAAACCAATAACCAGTTGAAAGCTACTTACCTAGAGCTTGTGTTTGACTGGGGCCGACTCCTACTTTAACTTTATACTGTTTTACAGACTATGCAAAAGTCTGAGGCATTCCCACCAGGTGATATCTTCCAACCAGTAAACATCCAACCCTTGATACTTTTCATACACATATTCTCAATTTTTTGCTTGTGAAAAGTGAACCCTAGTCCCATTTTCTCTTTGATGTTTCTTTTGTGGACTGTGCTTGGTCTAAAACAAATTAACAAACAACTTAACTATAAAAAATATCAGTGACACTTGATGAAATACTCCCTTTTAGCATTCAATATATGATGTATTCTTTTATACAATATATTTAAATCAGCAATGTACCAAATTCATAATATTTGTGATAATCGAACAGTGTTCAAGCCAAGTGAAATCAAAATATAATTTCATTATTATGTATTTATATATTTTTCTTTTTTCTTTTAAACAGTACACCGTTAACCATCCAGTAGAAAACAGAATGATATCTTAAAGGTAGGGTTTATGGCCTGTGCTGGACTGCTGTTTACTGTATCGAAGAGCTGAGCTGAATCAGCTGCACCTCCTCCCGATTGTGCCATGGTGCCATGGTGCCATGGTGGCATGCTGGCATTGGGAAGCAGGCCTGACTGGGCATGTGATGAACCGGCACAGGGGATAGGATGAGGTTGAGGGTCAATCTCTGTGCACCTGAGGTGTGCTTACTGTGACAGCATTCTGGACATGCCATCTTTGTGAACTGTGTAATTTTATTCGGCATGTAAAGCTGCTTTGAGTCTCCAGGAAAGCACTATAAAACAGATACATTATTAGTTTTATTTAATTACATTTTGAAGAACTCCTGATATCCGGGCTCACCTTGTATACCCCACATTTCACATGGACTCTGCAGTTTGTCTGAAATAAACACACACAGCACCTACCCCCCAGGGAGCCACAGAAGCAGGCTGTGGGGGATTATTGAAGGGGAAAGCTTTTGGGGACAGTCATCTGCTCCTCAACTGGTGTCGTGTATGGGCAGGAAAAGAACTTCATTCCCCTCTCTAAGTCCCCTTTTGGCCATGCCTGCCAAAATACTGGGCTGGGCAGCTTTACGAAAGATGGATGGCAGGCAGGCAGTCGATCCCTCTTTCTGTCTACATGGCGAAAAGAAATGGGCTCATTTAGCCAAAGCTGCCATGGTCAATGCAGGCCTCTGATAGAGGGTTTGGTAAGGTGAAATCCTCTCTAAAAGCTCTCTGACTCACTGTGGAAGAGTTTGGCTGCTGATTTGTTTTTGTATCATCCTCCCTCTGTGTTTGATTCAGTATGGTTAGCACTCACTCACACACACACACACACATGCACACACTTATTACCAATACGCACTTGCCTTGAGTGAGGGTCTCACTAATATTAGCTAAACCTGCAAATAATCTCAATTCATACTCCACCTACAAATTATTTTATTTGTTCGAAGGCGGTGGATTGGACTTGATACTGTCTGCTTGCTGTATGGTTTTGGAAATATAAACATATTGATTGCAGAGAAAAGGTTTTAAAGGTATTCTGGACCAAGTTTTCACTTAAACACACCAGGAAAATAACAGGCAACCAGATGAAACTGCCATAATAAATGTTGAAAAATGCAAAAATGCAAAAATATTAATCAATTTATTGAAAACAACATCTATCTTAAATAGTTTGATATAATGTGTAGGATCATGGCTCAAAAACCTTGTGTCTCCACAAGTGGCTCCAAATTTATTGTTGATCACTTCAAAACGATGCTTGTCAGGTGGCAGCATTGTTCAGTTACAATGCAGCGCCCAAGGACCAAATTGCAGAAATTAATATTCCACTAGTTTAGGGTTACATTACCATGTCTTGATGGACCTCCAAACTGATCATTTGAATCAGCCTTGGTGACATTTGTCTACCACTCCACGTTTTGTTTGAAAATAGTCATAGTATTTTTCTTCTTTTCTTTAGGTTCTGAATTCCGTACGCACTGAGGGTAACCCAATTGACTGCCGTTTTAGTCATCTCCAGCAATATCGACTCTTGACAGTGGAACTTCCTCAGGGACTCCAAACATCATCAGAGGGGTGTCGTGCTGAATCCTGTGTTTATGAATTTGCTCATGGACGACTTCACCGATTGTCTATTGTCCGCATCCCTCTTCTGTCCCAGCCCACCTGCTGCTCCAGTCACCCTTCAGAGAGCATGCTTCTCCTGGGGTTAAAGGATTCCTCTCTGGTGCTCTACGACCAGCGACGGGGTGTTTCTCTTCTTGCATCTTGCCTTGTGCCCCCTGCCCTTTTGGCTTGGCATCCATCTGGGGCTGTGGTGGTTGTTGGTGGACAGGATGAGCTGATGTGTTTCGATGTAGGCTTGGCTCCATTAGGCTTGGCATTGGTAAATGAAGACATGACATCAGCTGCTACTCTACCTCTTGCCCAACACCTGCGCCTCTCTGGAAGCCTGGAGGGATTACACTGGGGCTCGGGGCTGGATGGAGATCCAGAGGGCACGATGACCCTAATGTTGACATTTCACACGGGACCTCTTGGTTTAATGAGATTTGGTAAGTTTATGTATACTATAACCCCAATTTGGATCATCTCAAAGATATATACATTGTTGGATGAACTTGCTATATTGTGAAACACTTTGCTTTACTTTTTCAATTTCCGCTCTGAGGCAGTTTGAATGTGCCTATCTTTGTTTTGGTCCCAGGTGTTGGACGGTTTCAGGCCCTCTTACTGCAGAGAGCTGAGTCAAGTTATTTTGTCGATGAGTGGCAAGGTTAGCAAGAGTTATACTCTCAGAGGTCGATCAGTAATCACCCCATTCAGGAGGCCCCAAAGTGCTTCCTGGGATGCATTTTTTCCTGATAAGTCATTTACAGTAGACGCACAGTCCAAAGAGGGGTCAAGATAAAGTTTGCTAATTTTTTCTTCTTCAACAGTACTAACCACACTTTCAAACGCATTTTATAAATACGTTTCAGGATGTTGCATGCAATTGTAACTGCGTAAACAAGATGACAGTGGCCCACAGCCCTCAGTGTGATTGCAGTTGTGAGGGGGAGGAGGGAGAAGGTAGAAGAATGTGCGCACTTAAGTGTGCGTTTGTCTGTGTATGCAGGGAAGGGGGATGTCTTCCAACAATAGCTACCCCTCGTCTGATCGTCTGCCAAGGTTTTGATGAAGGAAGTCACTGCTCGTTGTTTTTCCATGATAATTCTTCCTCCTGTGTGTGTATTCTTCTATTTCTGTTTTTCTCTGAATGCACACATACACTTCAATTTGTTTATTTGTTAGTTTGTGTTTTTGATACTGACTTGTTCGTAAAGCTTGCTAAATAACAAAATGAGCCTGCAAGTTGGGAGGCTGCAAGGAAGAAAGAGTTGGCAGGGCTCCAAGCCTTCTTTTTCTATATGAGACAGGCCTTCCCGGTACACCCCACCCCCCAAGCCTCCTGCTGCACCAACTTATCTCATCTGGGCACACATTGGCTATGGCTGGGCTCGCAGTGGTGCTGACTGGGAAATGCAAAGTAGCAAACATGCTTTAAGATACATGATATAGGACGGGTCAAAGACATATTTTTTTCATTTTCTGTGAATTTTCACAATAATTGATGAGTGATTTTCAAACTTTTCATACAGAGTAGCACATACAACATTTGTTGGCGTTCCAATATCACCCAATCTAAATATGTAAAAGGAATTGTCTGTGTTTGAATCTGGATAAAACCAGACCCCATGTAGGACTACATTATTTTAAAGGTAGTTCTGAAAAATGTATGAACTCAAAGGAGGACAAATTCAATCAATCCTCTGCCATGTACCATTGGAAGCGTAAAGGGACTTAAATGCAAAAGCCCCATTACACCTAGATTTACCTTTTGTGAACACAGAGACATTTAAAGATTTGAAAGCTTACAAATTGACAATTCCTCTCTACACATTAAACTCAGTTGAGGCAACATAAATGTCTCTTTTAATGTCAGATTGTCTATGCTGGTTAAATGGACACTAATTGGTGTTTACAATTTTTTTATTAGAAGGGCATGGCCTGAAATCTTACCAATATGTGGGTTTACAATAAACTTGAGTTGACAGCATTAGACATGGGTGGTTTAATTCACTTTCCATACTGTATTTGGACTTTTCAGGGCACTCGCCTCAGTTTGGATGTCCATGTCCTTCTCGGTTCTAATCAAATGTGTATTGTTTAACAATATGTATTATTCTTTTAAACTTTCCTTGCTCCTCAGGGGCTTTGTCTGGAAGCCAAATGGGTCCAGAGAAGCTGCTGCAGCAAAGACTGCGCTGTGGTCAGGTGCAGGAGGCTCTGGGTATTTTGGAGGCTCTGGACTTTAACACTACAGGGGACCAGTGCTTCAGAGGCCTCAGCTCCATCATCAACCACCTGCTCAGACTTCCGCTCAACACTGAGAGAGAGGGTGAGCTTGGAACAAAACATGTTTACAATTAGGTTTGTATAAATTACAGATGCAAAAATCATCAAAATATTCCCATTGAGGATTAACTGTAACTGTATTCATAAAACAGTTACTTTTTCTTTCAGTGGTGTTACTTTTACAAAAAATAAAAGGAAGACATTGTGATATTAGTATTTGATCTTCAAGGCACACAATATTATAATTCAAGCATTAGTAGTGCATGGATGTGTGTTTATCCTTTACATTTTTCATTATTATTAATTTAAAACAAACTGTTATTTTGTGATTGGACTGTATGATGGATTTCATTACAAAATACAGTTATACAGGGGTCCGGTTTTCGTAAAATTCTCGCCAGTACTGATAACAGATACAACATTTGCACAAATGTTCCTCTTACTCTTAAGTTATTTTTTTCTCTAGAACAACTTGAAGCAGCCCTGGGTGTGTTTTATGCTGCTCCTACAACTTTATGTGATGCCGTGATTTTGGAGTATCGTGATCCCGTGAGAAAGTACGCCCGTCGCTTTTTTCACCACCTCCTCAGGTACCCTTATGACTTCCATTTTCTGGATCCTTATTTTTCTCATTTCTTTTCTTGAGGAAAATGCTGCATTGTTCTGTTGGAGGCCAAAGGTCAAAATTGGTCCTGAGCCAGTAGTTTCTTAGATTTAAAATGGTTTATTTGCTTACAATGAATATATTTCTGACGGGAAATCAAAACATATGGTGTGTAAATGACTTAAGATAATTGATATTGATTCTACTTTACAATCAAATGGTCAGATTTAAGGACAATCTGTTTACTGCATTATCAGGACCAATATTCAGTCAATACGGCTTACTGCTTCTAAAAAGTCTAAAAAAAAATTCATTTGAATTTCAGCACACACTCAGTCAGACTCATAGAGATGCTGCTTTGAGTCATTCACAACACATGCACCTGTTTAGACTGTTGTTTCATTTTCCCTTCTGCCATGAGAGCCTTTTGAAATGGCTGTTTGACTGAAATAGACCCTGTTGTTCCCACACACTGCTGCTCACCGCTCTCCATCACGCAATTACCCACCATTCCCTCCTTTTCGCTGTGTTTTTTCTTCCTTAGCCTTTGTAGCCGAGCTGCAGCGTTGTTTGGCATCCCTCCTCCTCTCCTCTCTTATCGCCTACCTGCATTCTTTTTCTCTCCATCGACATCAAATGAAGGAAGCCCCCTCCTTCTGCCCATTGCCTTTGCAAGCATTTGTTTGTTTCATGTTGGCTCCAAACTCAGAAAGTTGAGGCGTTTTGTTCAGGGACACACTGTTCACTTTTGCCAGCTCTAATTATGGATGCAAGGAAGAGGGCTTGCTTTTCTCACTTCAATTATGGACTGTTCATTGGTTTGGGGTTCAGATAGAAAAGTAGAGGGCGTTTTCATATAGCTCTGTGGATCTTAGGAATACACTGTACAAAGATTACCTCTGATCTAAAATACATGCTTTTTGTCTTGTTGTGCAGGCACCAGCGTTTTGAGAAGGCCTTTCTACTTGCTGTAGATTTGGAGGACAGAGACCTGTTTATGGTGAGTTGTAGTTGTTTCTTTTGTTCATGTTATGTTGTAGAAGAAATTACACTTCAATTAATCTGTAAGTGCAGACATCTATTCATCTTCACAGTGGCATGACATGCTACATACAAAATATAGTGTAAGTGTTCATTTTAACAAACACACAGCTTGAATAATACAAACACTTATTAAACAACAAACTTCTATATAATTGTATACATTAAATGTATTTATCATATTTTCAACATTACATTAAAAATACATATGCTGGAGGAAAACCTGCCTGTTGACTGGCTCTTTTGGCCTTACCTTTCTCCTCTCTTCTCATCTTCTTTCTAACCTGCCATTCTCCCACTCTCCACGCTGAAATGTTCTTCTGTGTATCTAATCCACTTTTCCCGGGCCACTTATTATGTCACAATGATAAAAACACATAGACATCAGTTCCATTAAGTAGTGCTGCTGGAAGAGCACATTTATTATGTGGAGTCAAGCCTTGTTACCCTAAAAGAGCATGGGAGGAGCAGACCCATTCAGACACATAGCTTAGCCCTGTGTGAAAATATTATAATCATTTATCTAATCTGACTCAATTTAGAGCCATGAATCTTTCATTTTGTCTACAACATCTCATACTGTTTCTAAACCTAGTGCACTGCTCCATTACGTTTTCTCAGCAAAAGTTTTTGAGGTGGGATTTTTTAGAGCTAAGTTAAACATAACGGGCAATTATGTTTTTGCTATTATCTCTGCAACGGAGTAATGTAAAAGCTATAGGATGGGTTTATTTGACAGTTAGTTTGCACCATCTTTTAGAAAGTTACAGATTCTTTAGTAAAGCTTGGAAACGGGAAAAGAAGCGCATGACTACATACAAGTCAGCTTTCCTACTTAATTTTAGTTTGTGTTATAATATAATGACAGCACTGTCTTAGAATATTGAATGTGCTTTTGCTGACTAAGTAACTTTTTAATCCAGATCTGTGACACTCTAAACCTTACAATTCTCACTTCAAACAAGCTGTTTTTGCTTCAGTGACTGTGGAGTGCAATGACCAAAAAAGCCAAAGGAAAAAGAAGACATTGACATTTCACCCTTTGCTCTCTGACGGGCACTAATTAGGCTGTGTTGTTGCTTTAACCTGCTGCTTGGCTGATTGGGCCAAGGTGGAGGGGGTTAATGAGGGCAGCCCCCAGCACTATTAAAATCCTCGTCAACTTCACCAACTGTCTTCACCAACTCAATAATGCACCATCGACTTGATCAAACGCACTCTACTGCACGCATACAGACTCACCGATAACGTGCACACCTTCACCTCCGCCCAGCATGATACACCCCCAGAGCTAACCCCGGCCCCCTGCCTCTGTCCAGCCCCATTGTTTCCGTACTAACAATTGAGGCCCTCCAAGCCCTTTACAAATAACAAATCTTTTGTTCAAATGAAACACTTTAGTGTCGGTCTAAATTGAGGGGGAGGAGGAACTCGTGGCAGTGGTTCTGTAGGGGGGGGTCTCTTGTTGAAGGGAGGGGGTCTCTTGTTGAAGGGAGGGGGCAAGTGACTCGTTTGCATTTTTTTCTATAATTAAAGCTGTTCTGTGGCACCATAATTAGGCTTTGATAATGAGTTGATAATGTAAGCAATTAGGTCATTCGTCAGTCACGATAATTTATTTCTCACCACCCACTTTTTTAGCACATTCTTCTTGGGTTGTGCTCTTGATGTAGCTCGTTAATTAAATCAAATGGTGTCATAGTCCAATTGAACGCCTCTTTTTTTCCTCTTGTCAGATACAGCACCAATAATAAGGCATGCTGTGTCTATCAGGTCCAGCCCATATCTTCTGTGCCAATCTGATGCCACGGGTCCAAACAATATAAGCTCATTGTTGTTGTTAACCTGTCTAATTGGCCTCATTAAATCATTAATCTGATAAAGGTGAATAACATATTTGTAGTCATTTACTGGGATTAACTGTTGAGTTCTGATTAATATAGATTTTTCTATCAATAGTTCAGTGTAGACTTTTTATAGATTATAACATAAGTCTCCTTTGTGTCCTTACTTAGAGTGATCGTAAGACTGATCACAGTTTGTTGTTCTATTCGTAATCTATTCAAAAGTGCATATGATGTTAAAAGGTTTAAAACATGTGAAGGATATGAAACCAATTGGTGAACATTTGATCTTGACTGAGCGATTCTTAACAGAGAAAAACAATCTCATGTTAGTATATGCTTTAAATGGTTTTGAAGCTGTATGGACCTTAATCCTGTACATTTGGCTCCATACATTACTTTCTGGATTGAGATTATTTGACAACCCAATTTGCCTGCATGTGCACACACCCCAAACACTGACTTCTGTTTATGTGCGGCCACTTTGTACCAGTTAAACTAATCCCTTATTTATTGGAGGAAGCCCAAATATCAGTCAATATCAGGCTCTTAGTGTCCATCTAAGCCCCTCCCTCCCTTTGAGTGGCCCACAGAAACGGCCCTCTTTATAGGTGCAGTTAGCTGGCGTGCTGCAACCCCTAAAGCTCTTATATAAATAAGATTAGTGTCGCATTTGAGCGTCAGGGAATAAGAGGTGTAATATCTGATGGTTTTATATGCACTATTATTGTTATCCCTTCTTAGTCGGCCTGATACCCTCTCTCTCTCGTCTTACATTTGCTTGTTCGTTTATTCTTTGGCTGCCTTTCTCTCCCTCTCCTGATTCAGACAGTATTATGAGGAGCTAAGCTGTAATGCGACGGCCGACATCAGATGTTCATATTCTTTTTGCCTGTCTATCATTATTCTGACTCATGACCAAAACCTATTGTACATTTGCTTTTGTGAATTGTTTCAACTTCAGTCGCATTTCCATTTTACTAAATTAATTATATCATGTACTTATTTTGTTTGCTTACACTAGTGTTGATGCTCTGTAATTGGTTAAAAATCCTCACTTATCTCTCATGTTCACTGCTGTTGCATTCGCCAGCTCCGTTCGAGTAGCCGATTTAGCTTCTTTTGAGGCCATTTTTGTGTGTGCCATTTTCACATTTCCTCCTAACTCTTCGCCACAGAGGCCAGACTCTGCACTATAATTACCCAATCTGCTCCTATTCACACTCTTCAATTTCTGGCCCTCTTGCTCTCATTCGTGTCCACTCCCCTTGTTTGGAACCTCAATTTCTTACTGGTCCCCACTTCTTTTGGTAGGTAGCACCCCCTTTTGTGCCTCTGGGGGTACAAAAGCCGAGTTACAATATGGGGTATTAGGGCCGGGTGCAGCCCCAGCTGGGGGCTGGCTTTAGCCAGCTGAGGGTTATCCACGGTGAGTCCTGAGTCATGGCACTGATGTCCTGTGATGTCGCTGAGGCGGAAGACTTTGCTTAACGTGCTGTACCCTTTGATGGCCCTCAGGCCTTGCATTCAATCCAAGGAAGCCCCTCGATGTCCTAAGCGATTTGAAGTCACAATGTTGAATTCATTTGGGGTGAAAACATTTTTTTTATTCCTAAATTCTTTTCACCTCACCCAATAGTCCTCATATGTGTTTTCTATTTCTAATCTCTGTTATATAGTTTTGTCCAATGCAAGTATTAATCCACAAATAAAAAGTTAATAATCATTTCATTGTAATTGACTTGGAACTTCAATCTGACAGTGAGCCTTTACTGAACTGTTCACTGTAGTGATTTTATTAATGAACAAAATTGTTGCCTAAAGCCTAAATGAAGCACCCTCAGACATCATTGAAACACAATCTCACTTCACTGCTGTGTGAGACTCCAACAGAGATATAGAGCATGCATACTGTTTTCAATATTGTCCCAGGCTTGTGTCATAATGTGCTTGGCTGGATATGTCTCTGTTGTGAGAGAATGCAAACGTTTTTAAAAGGTGACCAGTCTTCCGCGTCCTCTGCCGTTTTTGAAATGTGGTAGATAACATCCTCCCTGTTCAAAACGAGAGACGTGGCCGAGCGGGGGTGCCAGTGCAGGCTGATTTCAAAGTTTTTTTGAGGAAACGGCATTTCATCCAACCGGTGGTCTTTCTGATGTCAGCCTTCAAACAGCTCATTTTTTTCCCATTTCATCTGTTCCTCTTTTTCCCTCTAAACACTCCTGAAAAAAAACTATTGTCATTGGAACCTAGATTCATTTTAGATTAACTTTCACATTGCATTCTTTCTTCCATTACCTTCAAAGGACCTCCATTATGTCGCCAGCGATAAGGGTGAGGTGGTGCTCGCCGATGTGTCCAGGAGAAAAGCTAATGAAATCGAGGCCCAGGTCGACGCAGGTACGAAAATCATGATTAACCACTAAAGAAAGTATCAGGATGTTCCCTCTTATATCTCAAATGTGTGCTGGACATGTGATAACCTTACTAAATCGGGTAGTGACACCGACTGGATATAACATTTGATGCTTAACTTTCAATATTTTTAATAATTGTGACCAAGAAGTGTTTACATAGGCCTAGTTTTTTTGTCATTACCAGGGGCTCTACCGCTGCCCTTTGACAAACACTCCTTAAAGTACATACCAAAGAGGATCAGGCCGAGTTCCTGATTACGCACACACACTCAATTCCTTACAAGCGCTGAGAGGACCCACACGGGAGCATTCGAATTTGCCAGTGAACTAGATGAACATGTCTTTGAGTCCTTCATTGGTGTTTAAAACTCACCGGCGGGCGATGTGCATGCGCCAGGGTTTGCAAATGAGGCAACAGAGAGGTATTTAACTCCACTGTATAAGGTCAAGCCCCTGAGCCAGCCCGCGTGCATGTTTGTGGCAGAATGTAAATAAGTGTGGTAGTAACGGTGAGGGCCCTCTATTCGCATGCAGGTGTTTTCAGGACTAATGGAACAGGCACGCTTCCTTCATAAGCCTCTTAATTATGTCCTTGATGATTTAGCTCCATCACCTGCAGCATGTCCTATCCTTGGACAGCAGCAGTGGAGCAGCAGTGCAGAAACCGGATGGAGGTTGGTGGATGGGACATGAGGAATGACAGACAGAACTGAGTGTTGAAAATAATAGTCGGTTAAGTAAAAGGCTGAACAAAAGAAAAGTACCTGAGGAAGTAAGAAGGGATTGGAAACTTGCCTGTGGGAGAGTGCTGACATATCTAACATGGCATTCAGTGTGTCCAAGATCTCCTTGTTTGGTCTTTTCCACCTCCATTGCCCTGAGGCACCAGAGATTTAAACAATTAACATTTACTTTTTTGGCAATTAAAAATGGTAATGAGACTTTGTTATTTTGTCGAAATAACAATGTTGAATAATGTTCAAATAATATCATCAAAAACTTGCTTTGAAGAACGTAATTTCATTTACAGAAATTGCAGAAACTAATAATTTGAGATTTGTTGTTGTTGATGATTTAAGAAGCTTTGAGATTTAAGAGGCAGAACAACTCTTTTAGTGTGAGGTCATAATGTTGCAGACCTGAGACAAAAGCTTTTAGACAGTAGGAGTCTGTTTTTGATGAGGAAATAAAGTTGTAACATGGTTAAAAGCTCAATTTTTTTTTGCATATCCCTTTATAATTATAATTTGAGGAATGAAGCTAATCAACTTGCCAATTGATTCAATGATCTTCTGTTTTGATTTGAGCAGACTGCAGAAGATTCAGTGTGGACACCGTGACGACATTATCTCTGTGAAAAAGTCAAGTCATGAATAATGAGTGGTTCCTGTCAGGCACTGGCCTCCAGTGAACAAGTGTCTCATTTTACTTATTAGACTGCCATTAGGGGATTGTTGGGAAGCAGGTAGCTTAAACAAAAACTTATGAAGGTACTGTATATCGAGGTCCTTAAACAAAAAAACCTCTGGAGATGAGTTTACATTGACACATTTTCTCACACCTCTCAGTTGTCTACGGTGTGTTTGGGTCTGTATCCGGCACCAGAATCAGCCAAAACGTACTCAAGTCATGAGTGAGCAAACAAAACCAAATAGACATAAAGTTCAAATGCAAATAGGACTCCACCTTCAGCGACATCCTGGTGTCTTCTCAGAGAAACAATGGAGCAACTTAAAGCCAGTGTCATGAGGCCAAGGAGGTGGAAAGCGCAAATATACTGTGACAAAAGCTCAGTTGTACCTGTGTAACGGCCTCAGGTGTGGAAAAACTGTCGCAATGAAGCATTTGTGTGCATCTAATAAAAAGCCCAAAGAATGTTTCCAAAATAATGTTTTTATGTGGCATAAAACTGCTGCTGTGACTACCACATGCCATTATCAACACTACCTTTATACAAATTTATTACTGGTGCAATTGAAATTGTTAATCACGGGGTACCTGATTTTCACATTCATGTATTTTCTTTTGTTTTTTCTTTACTTCTACTACTCTACTCTCTTTCTGTTGAGAAAAACATACATTTTATCTAGTCCAAGTAATTTCATGTATCTAAAGACGAATAGTCTCTATGTATGCACACTGTGGAGTTGTTTTTAGTAGGAGGAATACTACACTGCTACACACAAAACATTGTGGGTCCCATTGCTTTTACTGTAAACAGCATTAGCACAGTCAGAATCACAAGTTTATTCAGACTAGATTTGTTCAGCATCATGTCGACACGAGTTGGTCTGTAAATCAGATTGGACAGCAACACAGTATCTGCTCATATTCATGCGCTCGTATTGTAAAGCTTCACAAGGAGGGAACGCACAATGGAACACACATTTGAGCTTTGCAATGCTTCCTTTTATAACAGCTTCGGAAATCGCTTATAGCTGTCTGGCTGACAAGTGTGTTGATTCGGATAGATACGGTATTGTGCAAGACAGAGTAGCGAACAAGTGCGCGGGAAGGCCTCTCTATCTCCATCCTTTTGAGCAGCGCTTTCTGGCAAGAAGAGAAGCCAAGTTGGTTGCCGCTTCGTCTGTCTCCCCCTCACAAAGCCTGATGTGACTGCAGGGCCTTTCAGTTGGGCAAAGAGACAAGAGCTTTATCTTAAGATCCACTTCTCCACCTCCTCGCGCTCTCTCTTTTCTTGGTCCTTATGGAAAAAAGCCTGTTAGCTCCGGTGGGAGGGCGAAGAAAAGAAGCGTTTGTTTCTGTACCCTCCCCACCCTCGGTGATTCCACTCTCACCATCTCCAATCATGTTCGACTTCTGTCTCGCTATAAAAACTTTTAGAAACACCATTGTTAAGGCCTCAAAGAGCAAAGGAGATGCTTAAGCATCTATTCAGACTGTTGTTACTCTCAGATATGAAAGGTAGATGAAGAAAACAGTTCCAATAGACAGTGCTTTTATTTAATATTTATAGCAAATAGAAAGTGCCTGTTTATTTTGATTCAATTCATCAAATGATTGAATTTATTTAAAGCAAAAATACGTAATTTTCTGAAGGTCAGTCAACTGCATAATTCCGTGGATATATACATTTAAAACTATTGAGCATTCTCTGTTGAAATATATACTCTTAATCCCATTTTGTTGTGGATTACAGCCAAGGAAGCAACCAAAAAAAGTATATATTTTGGCTTAAATGTTATGTTCCTGAGCTTTTTATTGCAAAGTTTTTACTGAAGAAGAAAAATGCATTTCACAAATGGGATTATTCACTAAAAAAGTTAGGTACCGCAGCTTTATAGATTTTGTTTTTAAATTCTGTATGTTTTTATTCCACTGAAACAGTATATAAACAAATCCTTACTAAGCAGACTTACTAAGCATGTACAATTTATTCATACCCTGTGGGCAAACTTTGTTCTCTGCCTTTGACCCATCCTGGAAAGATGCTGAAGATCGGCTTGATTAGGACTACCAGTGCTGGAGGATTTCTTTTTAGAGGCAATGTAAAAAAGAAATGTAAGCAATTTTATTTGTGAATTACGGTAGCAAGAAAGGTAACTTAGTTCTCACCATAACAAGAAGATACATTTTAAAATGACATAAATAATCACAATGCATTATAAAGTTTGAGGAAATACAGGCCTCGTATAACATATTTATAGTAGGGGAAACTGTTATAATATGGTTTTAAACATATCTCCATCCATCCATTTTCTTCCCCTTGATCCATTTCTGGGTCGGGGGGGGGGGGCAGTCAGAGCTGCACCCAGTACACAGAGCACCAGCCCCTCACTGATCCTCCTGCAGGTGGTGAGTCCACAGGAGCTGAGATCTTTCATTGGGAGCTTCAGGCAAAGTGGGGTTAAGTGTCTTGCCCAAGGACACAACAACAACAGTCATCAGTGGGAGTCGTGAAGTAGGTCTTATGGTGGGCTTGAACCCACAACCTTCTGGCTCATAGGCCAATGCTCTACCAACAGAGCCACTGTTGCCCCTAGTTTTAAACATATCTAGTGTATCTATATGGAGTTCCTAAGTGAAACGATGTTAATGGAATCAAGATGATGATGTTGCCAAGAGCAATGCACAGACATGTCTATCATCTATTTCTGTGTTTGCTGACAGGCTTGACGAGTGGAGCTAATGGTGAGCCTGCTCCCAGCCTTGGGGCCAGAGCCAGTGCAACAGGACCCTGGCCGCCCTCCGCTCTCACAACACGGTGAGTGAGTGTGCTCATGGGCCAGCTCTTTCACCCACAGCTTCTAGAAGATGTATTGTGGATTCATAGATGTCGATTTTCTGTAGCTGCAATATGTCGGAGGAAAACACGCTGATTGTCGCGATCTTCTTGCTAACATATTGTCTAATGCCTATAGGCGTTTTCATACAGCAGCAGAGACGTGTCGACAGAGGACACCACTGGGAAAGGTTGGCGTGTTTGGACCCGTGATGGCTTTTTACCACGGGGAAGACAGGAACATGTCCAAATAAAAGGGTCAAAACAAACACCCGACATTCAAATTAAGTTTTCCAAACTCACAACGCACAGCACCCAGGACCCCAGGGAATTGCAGTATAACGGAAAGTACTACAGGAAATCTGAGGTTTTGCTCAATGCGAATGAACTTAATGATTTTATGCATGTTTGAAATGCACCAACTAACAAAAGAATTTAACCTTTTGTCAGTAACTCAGATGTAAATGAGTGTTTAAGAGTGTTTAAGTGTTTTGTACACTTTTACCAATCACCAGCCCACAGTCTGTCAATGATTATAGTATCGGCTTGGCTCGATCAAGATTATAAAAAAGTACCAGCCCTTCAGTACAGTATCTGATTGTCTCATATCCACATCAGGGTGGTCTCAAACTGAGTTATTGAGCCTGATAACAACTGTCCCGCTCTATAGTACTCTCCTCGCTCTGGAGTTTTGACATAACTCGCATGTTTCTGGGTGAATGTTCCATCACTGGGTCTACATGAATGACATGCTGAAACACTGTGACTAAAGACGCACTGAAAGCCACTCTCTCCTTTGTCTCGCACACACTAGAGAAATATAACCATCCATCCTATTGTATTGGGATGAGTGGGAGCAGCGGTGGAGGGGCTGGTCGCTGTCATAGCTTCACTAACATATTGCAGTATTTATATAGGATTTGTGTGTATTAGATAAAAACGCGCTCTTGTTCTTTTCATCCTCATAGGCTTTTCATGGCTGTTTGACTGTAACACTGATGACTCTCCCCTTCTTTCCACTCTGCGTTCCTCTAAGCCCCCTCCATCCATCCCAAATCCCTTCCTATCGGCCAATTTAAACGAGCCGGGCCCTGGGAGTGAGGAGACAGAGATGCTGCATCCTAAGCTCTTTTTTTTTAAACTGTAAAAAGGAATAAGAATGGTAGAGAAAAGAGTGGTAAAGAGGGTTAGGGCAATTTGGCAGCCTAACGCCCGGCGCGTTTCCCCAGGTCTTTCCCGGAACCAACATTGGCGAGATCCCCAAACAGTTTTACAGATAATGGCCACAGAAGGGGGAAAAGACAAAAGCCATTGCATTTTTATTGCACAATTTTGTCCCTTTTTCTGTTGAAATACGCTTTGTATCAGAGCCTCTTCATAATCTGGTCTCTGATGAAGTTTCATTGTTTGTCATGTGAAGCCAGTGACAGCTTAACTGAGATGGAGTAGGGAGGCATTATAGCGCGGGCGTTTTCCCGTTTGGCTCGGTGAGAAAAGAGCAGAGAAAACAGACGGAGGAGAGCACAATAGCAGTTTGGGGGCTCCTCGCCGCATTCCCACATTCACAAATCCAACTCCAGCGCAAGGAGCGAGAGACATGAAACTGGGCAGCATCCCAAAAAACTGTGATAGCTGCTGGTCCTTCTCCGTAGAACTGGCTATTTTCAGGTTTACTTTTTGAAGACCGTCACACAACATAGACAAGCGGATTATTACACTGGGTAACAAAATTGAGATTAGACGTTCTATGATGTTCAGTATCTTGTTTATCAAAAAACAAAAGCCTAAAATCTAGAAATGGCCTACTTTGCGTAACTCAAAAGTAAGAATTGGAACATGTTGGTTAAGCACGAGCGCTAACCTTTTGACTTTTCTCTTTTCCTTCTGAAGTGACCGAAAATTAAGTCAGAGAAGTCAAGTGTCTGAAGCCCTGCGTGTGACGGTGAGCGCCGATGCCTTCAGGACTCGCAGACACTACGGTATGTCACCTGTCTGTGGGAAAGCAGTTCACTAAGCTGACCTATGGCCCACAAACTCATCTACACTTTTAGATAGCGTTTTGTAATATGCTACAGACATTTACCTGAGCACCCACCTCCATTTTGTGGTAAAAAGCTGTTGCTTCCTCTGCGCTATTGGAGATTTTAAGACTTATTTCCTTATTTTGCTAAAGATTGAAATGTTATACTTTTTATGCTAGAGTTAGGGATTTTATTTTATTTTATTTTAGTATAGAGTATTATTCATTTATCTTGTGCTTTTTGCTCCTCATTCCTGTTCTGTAACTTGCGATGCAACACTGAAAGCTCCCCACTGTGGGATGAATAAAGGATCTCTTAATCTCAATACTAAACTTTACATTTAGCAAATAACAAAACATGGCATACTTCGGCCTTTCTTCTTCATAAATATAAATATTTTATCCTGGCATTTGACATAAACCATGTGAAAAGAACTCTCTGAGGCAAAGAAGATGTTATCTGAACACTTAAACTGTATATTTCTGTAAAGTTTTAGAATGTCTGGCCTTTAGTCTCTTTGCTGTTGAACTGAAGGTGTATGTTTTCCGTTTGTGGTGAACAATGTCAGACTGGTCCAACTGGTCGGTTCAGGGTGAACTGTTGCCCCTCTTTATGCTCCGTTGTAACATGGAAAATCTCGGATGGGACAAAGTTATCATGTAAGCAGAAAGTTACAGAGCGGCTGAGGCTGTTTTGCACTGACCCTTGTGCGCGGGACAAGACCCATATATACTGTAGTTGAATTATCTGGAAGCGGCCAGTATTTGATTCTGCAGGAAAGTCATAGATGAAACAAGTCTTAAATGACACTTTCTTATGAGTGAGTGATTATTGTGGTCTAAACTGTACAAACGTAAATCAGTACATACAAGGATGAACATTAATAACATACTATTATGAGGGTGTGCTAACTGTAGGGCTGTTGTTCTTATCAGCAGCAGACACCAGTAGATTTCTGGATCTAAGCCCTGCTCTGATTCTCATATGACATTGTGTGTCCCTTTGCACATTTAGCCTGAGTGCTTTTGCTGCATGACTCACTGGTCATTTAGGTAGACCACTTTAGGAAAACATCGCTCCCATCCCTGCCATTCCTTCTGTGCCCTCCATTTTAATCTTTTTTTTTTTTTCAGGTTGATTAGCAATGGTCTTTTCACTGTCATTTCATAATCCGGACTGTAGGCTATTGTAGGTAATTTGCATCCGCATTTTAAAGTGTAAAAGCCACGGCCGGGTTTTAATGTCAATCATAAACTTATTAACGCACAGCTCAGAGCCACAGATGTAGATGAGTGACAGTGATTATATGTGAGGAGCAGTTTGTTTGTGCCCCATCACACTAAAAACTTTACCTTGTGCATTTTGTTGGTGATCCACAGGTCTTTCAGAAGCTGACAAAGCCACTGCAATTGTAAGTTTATAAAATCCTGAACATTGTACTTTCAAACAGAATATGGTATGTGCTGTGATGTTTGGTGTGCGATTCTGATTGGTGTACTCGATATAATACAGCTGTGATAATTAGTCGTAACTCATAGTTTTTTCAATAATCTCTTTCAGTAATCGACTTATTGTTAGCTGCTCTATTACAATCTCTAACACAAGTGCTGCGAGATGTGATTTTTGAGCAGTGATTGTGAAAAAATAAAACAATAAATGCATAAAAATACCAATGTAATAAAAACATGTATTCGTCAGGAACAAATTGTGTATAAAAGTGTCCTTTTTATGCCTCCAATTGAGATCCAAATCACATATCCACGAGCTGAGCTGCTAATCAATTAATCAAATGAATAATTTGCTTCTTTAATCTATAATCAAAATAATCATTGAACCATACAATACATAAGTGACCAGTTCATCTAATCACACGATCCTGAATACACATAGCATTAAAATGTTCTTTATTCATGAAAGAAATAAGCTGAGATCACAATACTAGTTATATGCAATGTTGCTATTTTCTCAATTATGTATTTCCTCTTAACAGTTATGCATCAGGCTTTTCTAAATGACTGTGCGAGTAAATATCATTCCATTGAAAGTATGTTTTTTTTGTCTTTAGGAAGAAGATGAAGACCCTGGGACCCTTCAAGTAGTGCATTTAGGAATGGTTTGACAACGCACGATCATAGTTAGGTACTTTTACTGATGTATTCTTGTTGCATTCAGAAGTCATGTTGTTGGAGAGGTATGTAAAATATTGTAATGAATACTTTGGATTGGCAAAAGTATTTCATTTATGGTAATACTTTTACTACTCCAATCAGACAATAATATGGCACAGGTCTGAAGGTGTAAAATCGGGTCCAACTTAATGTAAACATTACCACCGGGGTTTTGCATTTATAAAACATGACAGACTCTGTTTAAGCCTTACCATTAATAATAAGGCAAAATAAAAGCTCCTATTATACTTCCATCAGCTGTGATATTCAATACATTTCCTCTCTGTGTGCCTCACTGATGTGTGTGTGGAGGCCAAGATTACGGGCCACAGTTTTATTCATGAACAGGAGCCAACCCGCGACTTTAAAGCATCGCGCCGAGCCCCTTTCCTGAACAGCAGCCATGGCCGTGTCAGAGCTGTCGACGCGCCGCGCTCAGCCACTAATCTGACAGCGCCGCGCGAGCCCTAATCCCCACTGTATCGTAATCTATTTACTTTGCATTCTAAGAGGATTTCCACCAAAAAATATACAAGAAGCGATGTTGGGAATGGACAGAAGATCAGCCAGGATGCTTTGCTCGCTTCCCTTTTTGTTTGTTAGCTTTAAAAAAAATCATTGTATGTTTTTTGGGGAGTCAATTCACGGCGAGAGGGATGGGTGAAAGGAATTACATTTGTGACTGATACTAATACTTCTCTTATGTAAACATCAAAATGCTGTGTTTCTTTTGGGATGATACAGTCACACTACAGAAGCGGCTGGCGATAAGTGGCATCTGTCGCTGCCTTTAGTGCATCTCTTGACACGTTCATAATTTACAGAACCAGGCGGCATTATCTTGCGATTGTTTGACTTGACAGCTTGAATAAAAGCTGCAAAATTGCTTAACATCCAAGCACCAGTCCCCCCATGCACACAGTGGCCTACACGCAGACGCGCCTTTTGACGCACAAACAGTGAAATCTCTTCTGTCATAACACTATAAACAAAGTAGACGACCGAATGCTCTGCTCAGTTACCCTTAGAGCAATTATGTCAGCTTTGTGAATCAAATGTAGTTATGCCTCATTTAAAATGTAGCCAGCAGCTCATTGCAAAAACACTGCCTTTCTCTCAAATCTTGGGTCTGTTGAGATGACTTGCAAAGATAGGCTTATTAGTGGTATTAACATAGTGTGTGGAGCTGAACGGCCTTGTTAACATTTGGAAATGAATCAAGCCTTCAGCATTTGAATTTATCAAGGTCCATTGTATTTCCTTCACCTCAAAGTGTTTTTTACCCGGACCTTATCACAGCTAATGATGCCACTGATTGCACTGAAATGCTCCCCTCAGGCTCTCAGGTTTGTTTTACGCACAAAAAAACATAATAGGCAAATATCCCAACATGCCTTGAGGCAACAGGAGGAGTACAAATTAACTACAGATGATAAATTGAATTAAACCATTCTGAGTTCATAAATCTATTGGTCAGACTGATTAAGAACACAAGATAGTATAGTGTTGGATAGGAATGGCTCTCATTTGCTTAAGATTTCTGTTTTATAAAAATTCATTTTCTGACACAACCTTGTTCATTTCTTTTGACCACCACTTCAAATTCATCTATTTTCTTTATCCTGCGCCACTCATTTCTTTTCCAGAGCTTCTTGCGGCCCCTTTTTAAAGGTGAAAGGTTGCGAGTCAGTTGTAGACCATAGTGCAACGCCATGCATTTAAGAACTTTGCCATTGTTTTCATCAGTCATTGCACCTGGATTAGTGCGAGGAGAGAAATTGACCACTTGCAAATAATGAGTCTCCAAAATAAACAAGGAAAGAGTGAGAGGTGATGCCTGAAGGCCAGTGAGTTCTGTGCTAAGCTTCCCAGGACTGGAGCAGAGCAGGCGTGTTGTGACTTGGGACATACTACATCCTTTCCACATGAGATAATATCGGCTCTTTTTAAAGACTTCTCTTACCATTGCTTTTGTCCTTCCATTGAATTCACAGCAATGGTCGACTCAGATCTATGAAACTGCAATACATGTTAGTTTGAAATCATAAACTGTCTGACTTTTTCAATCAAATAATATACATTTTAAATAATATGTTAGAAATTATGATATTATTGTTATTTTTTTCCTGCTTTTGGTCAGAACTTGTTAAAATAAATGTTTGTGCCTGTCCCAAGCATCAACTTTTATCTTTGTTTTGACCCTCATTCTTATTCCTTATCCAGTTGTTCATCTGCTTTTATAAGCACAGGGCTGTCTGTGTCCTGTCTGATCTCTTTCAGTGCTTGCTTTTTCAGAGTCTTTTGGAGTGGTCTGTCCGCTGTACTGCCACTTGGACTGCTCATTGGTGGTTTAAATGAGCAAATGACATTTTCTGTGGAAATTATGGTGAAATTATGAATTTGGAATGTTGCTCTCTGTGGAATAGACTTGAAATGGAACTGACGAAGCAGAGTAACCAGAGACGCAGACTACTCCCATGGCGTGTACAGTTGACCCTGTACTCACCCAAGGAACAGTCCTACTATATCACCTCTCACTACGAAAACACCAGGCCCAGGTCTGGCCACAATCAACAGCCAATGAGCGAAACGACACTCACGTGAGTGTTCAGCCTGCATGGTATCAGATCTGTGGCCTTCTCAAACTACAGCTGAGGCCTCCTCTGCTGTCTGCTTTATCTGCGTCTGGCTCCTTCCACAGATACACATCAAACTGTTGATGCAAAAATGTCTGCAGTTCCGGTTCATCTCCTGAACAAGTGTGAGCAAAATGTCAAAAGCTTCCATTCGCCCTCTGGAGCAAACCAGGGGTCAGAGGTTGGCAAGCAACGTGCAGAAATCAATTCCCTCCTGAGAACTGAAGTCCCTATGAGCTCTGAGACCGTATCCTCACTGTATTAAGAACTGAGGTTTCTAACCAAAGAAGCGTATTCTCTAATAATTACTCTAGTAATTACTGATCAGAATGAACATGAAGTAATCAATGTTGAAAGATCTCATGTCGTCACTATGTCTCAGACAACCGACTTTAGAATCCATGATACAGAGATGTATTGTTCTCTCATTATTGTATCAAGCTTAGCACTGTTTGTGCTAAGATATTATTTCCAGGTATTAAAACAATAGTAACTTTGAAGAAGTAATGCATAGAAAGATAAAACAGTATACTCTGATCATTGTAGATAAGTTAATGCTATATTGTGGGAAATGAATATAATATAAAAATATAACCAACACATGTTCAGAGATCCTAATTCATAATGGTAATGTTGTTTCCTAATGCAATGATCTCCCCCTTTTATGATTCCATTCAATAGAAAGTTAAAATCACACTCTGACCGATCCAGATCAATCTAATCTACGAGATTGTGGCAATATACGCAAAGGAGCAGAAAGTAGAAGAGCTGTGGGGCTTTGCGGAGGGACACACATTTGTACCTTTTTCATTTAGACATCCAAAATGGAGGAAAAACATTGTTTAATGTATTTTAAACAAAAGCTAATTATTTGGGGCTTTCAACTTATTTAAGCAGTTCAGCTCTACACTGAAGGACTTCGTGCGCGCATTGCATTCGGCTACAATATTGATATTGACATGAAAACCAAGAATAATGGTTTCTAAATACCGTATTGACGTGAATAAAGATACAACATCATTCTTTACGTTGTGCGTGTTTTTGTGGGTGAGAAAGTGGTGTTTTGTGCCGTTGTGTGTGCCCCGCGGCCTCCTGCACAGGCCCGTGTGTGCACTGCGTCTCTGCGGCTTGTGGAGGCGCAGCTGTCCCGCAGACCTGTGGATCACTGCTTCAACAATCCCACTTTATCTCAGACAAATGTTTGTTCGATGCAAATCCGACAAATCCGCCGCTGTTCGGAAACACTCGCCTCGCTGTTTGCGCGTCTTGGCGCAAATATGTTTAATGTCCTCTTTGGCAGATGTTGATTCAGCTGCGAGGCTCATTTCCATAAAGAGAGCGCGTGTGGGCCGTCAGAACCCGCGCACTACAATATATCGATCACCTGATCGTTGGCCACACAGGAGGGATTATCGATGCTTTCAAGTTGGGGTTCGGGGACCGCAGAGCTCCCATGGGCCCACTGGGACAAACACTCTCTAATGTCATTATACACACTTTTTCACGTGTGTTCATCAAACCAGTACTGGCCTGTTGCAGTCAGGCGCAGACTGACGCTCGGACTCTGGCCTTCACGGGACGTGCCCACGGCGTCACTTGAGCCGTACATGGCACCGCCTCGGTCATTAGCATCAGGGCGCTGTCATTATCGCCCATTACAGGTCTGCATTCATTTACAGACATCAAATGTCTCCCAGCTCCTTCTTCGGGATTTTTTCTAACCATTGCTTTAAAAGACATGGTCTGCCCTGAGCGAGAGAAGATGTAGCGTTTCAATTTGACAGAGACATAGGATTAAACCAGCTGCGCTCTAAAATGGAAATGCGGGGCCTACACGCGTTCACGCCTTGTATTAATTATAGACTCATTTGCATTTACCCTCTTATACGAGGTTTAATTAAAAAAGAAGCAAAATAAACAAGCTTTAAACACCAGTGTGACTCGTTCAAATGAGAAAACAACCTCATGAATATCAAACCTTATGTGCCTGAACAAGGCTGATGGGTATTGGTGCAAAACAAAAATAGAACGTGGTTGATAATTGGGACTTAACAGATCTTTATTGGATGAACATGTATGTAAAAGTTGTCTTATTAATGTTACATTCAACATCTCACTGCCATTTCGGGACGAGAAATCCATTTCCCCTCAAATATACTTTGACTTTATAAAGCCAAGTGCTGTGTTCAAAACATGTCAGATGGCCAGAGGGGAGGCCTACGGAAATTATCTGGCCGAAAACTTTCTATCGAAAAAGATGAATCCCAAACCGAACATAGAATGAATTGATTTCAGTATTTCAGACAATTCAATTTGTTAATAAAACAGTATTGATATAAATGCCAGACTTGATGACCAATTTGCTCTCTTTGGAATAGTCAGACAGATTTACATACAATGTTTTTTTGTAACTTTTTTCCTCCCAAAGTGGTCTAAGCAATTTCAAATTGGAAACACCCACTAAGCATGGTCATTGTAACTGACCCAAATACATATTTACATATTTCAGCTGCATGAAGTAGCTGACTAAACCTCTGTCATTCTAAAATAACAAATTTGAGAAATAAAAACTATACAGGTTTGTAAGGGGAGGTAAAGAGTGTCTGTTGGTGCAGCAGAGGAGTATTCCACCTTTCCCCTGTCCCAGGAGAGTTTGGTCTGGACTAAAGTTTGGTTTGTCAGGTTCTTCCTGAATGTGCCACTCCAACATTTCAGATTTAAGCGACTTCATCGTAACAGAGCAAGTAAAATCAAAAGTCTGAGGAGCACAACTGCAGAACATGGTGCAGGGCTCTTTGTCTTTAAAAACATGTCCGAATGCTTAAGGGAAGAGTTCGACAGTGAGAAAAAGCCCATCATAAGACTTGGAACCTCCAGGAGGCTTGGTCCTTGTAGTCCAAGCAGTCTGTGGCATTAAAGTTGAGTTTCCACGAGGAGGCTGCGCTCTGCTCTTTGTAATCCAGGCAGTCAGAAGAGTTGAAGGCCAGCCCCGAGCCTCCATAGGCCTGGTGGTGGTGGTGGTGGTGCCCTGAGGACTGGCTGATGTGGTGATGGGGGTGTCCCGACATGGAGGAGGCCGTCATGGGGCTGAGCTGGTGTGGGTGGTGGTGTGAGTGCATGGGGGCCAGGTAGGAGCTGCAGTCCACACTGCTGAAGTAGGAGCTGGAGGGGGGGTAGCCCTGGCCGTAGCCCGCCGTCTGGTTGTAGGACATGGGGTATGAGGTGGCTGCGGTGGCAGAGCCCGACATGGAGCGCTGCATACAGGAGGCGTTAGAGGGCGGTCCGGGCTCAGGCAGGGGGGCCACAGCCGGGGCAGGGGCGTTTCCTGGAGAGATGGCGGGGCTCCAGATGGAGGACACAGTGCTGATGGAAGTGGAGGTGCTCAGGGCCGGACCACTGTGGTTTGTGGAGGACGAGGAGGAGGAGCCCGCGCTGGACACGGCAGGAGGAGTGAACTGACCGCTGCTCTCTGAACCCGTGCTCTCTCGGGCAGGGGACGACTTCTTCTTTGGAGGCCTGGCTTTGGTGCTACTGCCGCTCTGCTGCTGCTGCCGACATTTGGCCCTCCTGTTTTTGAACCACACCTGCAAACACACCACTGTTATAACCACTGCAGCTCGGACAGGGCCGGGCACTACTTTATGGAGCAAAATTGAGGGTTATTAACTATCAAGGTTCATTTCCACCTTGGTCCCTTGGCTTGGACTATCCAGGGGTCTAATTTCATACCAGGACGACAGTAAGATAACAGGCTATTGGGTTGCACCACACAGTAGGGAAACTCTAGAGCATAGAGAGGGTAGGATCATTGGCATTTAGTTTCACACACTTTCTGAAAAATCCAATGTGTGAGACCTCCTTTCTTGAATTTAAACGCTTTAAACAACACCATTTGTCCAACGAGTGTTAGAACAACACAAGGCCCATGTTTACATGTTCCTTTTACACTCATCTTAAACATTCAATGATCAGGCCACATATTGGAAAAGACTTCCAAGAAAGGTTCCAAGAAAGAATATTCTATTGAACAAAAACACATGTAGTGTGTGATGACTACAGGTGGAAATTAGCATCTTTGCTATAACCTGGTATGCATCTCTCCTTTGTGTTAATGTTTAATTGTACACTGTCCCTGTTCAAATAAAGTACATTCTATACCATACCAATGCAGCCTCCAACTGTAAAATTAGTCCCAAAATCTATTGCTACATCAGAGGAGTAACAGATTTCTTTAGGGTTCTTCTCTTTTTTCTCAAATTAAAAAGGTTGGGCTACTCTTTATGATAGATTACATTTTTAAAAATGGGGACTGTTTTAAGTTATACATTTTTGGCAGTTTAAAAACCCAGAATATTTCCTATGTATATTTTCTATTCATCTGTCAATAAATAGTTGACAAAAGAGTCTTACCTGCACTCTTGACTCGGGCAGGTTGATCTTGAGCGCCACCTCCTCACGCATGAAGATGTCCGGATACCGGGTCTTTGCGAACAGGGACTCCAGGACGTCGAGCTGGGAGCGGGTGAACGTGGTGCGCTCCCGCCGCTGCTTCCTCGGGTTCGCTGCGAGATAATGGACTGGTCAATATGAAATAGTATAATCAAAAGTCACATTTAGTTAGCAGCAAAACCAAATATCTATCACCCGATTATTCTCTTCACTAAACAAATAAATCCACAAACTACACTTCATGAAATATTTAAGGGATACATACAATACAACAGTTTTACGTTTGATTCAAAAAATGCGTCTGTGTGTGGGTCAAGGATGAAGTGTGTGCGTGTTCACGCAGAAGTGGGCTTTTAGACTAAATGCTACAAACGTGAAAGTTGATTTACGGCCCTTTTCATATTTTATAGCCTGCATTTATGCATATTTATTCACGTTATTGTCATGGAAAAGCCACAGAAGATCCAATGCAATTGCCCCTCTCCCTTCTCTACATTTACTCAGGCTGTGGAGCAGGACCAGTGCAGGTTAAATATTGAAATAAGTCGCTTTCAGTTTCTGGAGGTTCTTTTCTAACATTTTCAGTGTAATCATGAGTTATTACGCGCGCACGTGTTCGCAAAGCCCCTCGCTCACCCGGATAGCCCACGGACGGGTGCAGCAGGTCCATGGCGGCCCCGCTCAGCCCCAGGCCGTTGACGCCGTAGGGAGGCTGTTTGAGGTAGGACATCATGCTACAGGCGGTCACTGCTCCACCCAGCTCCAGCTCAGGCCAGTGGTGCGCTTTCCCACGATGCTGCAGCTTGACGGGACAAGAGACTAATCCAGAGACTGCAAAACAAAAACAACAACACACAGTTAAAATCAGCCATTAAAAATGCAGACACACAATTGATATACCCGCGGAAAAATATAGGATAAATACGCATACATGCAATTATATCATTACGTTATATTGCGAGCGAAACAAGTTTATTACAAAGTTTAACTACATTATTTACTTATACTTGAAATTCGATTTTTACGCACGAAAGCACTGAAATAACGTCCATTAATAGTTGCACGACACATCTCTAAATTAACAGCAGGGACGCACATAATTCCCCCGAAGGAATATTGGATTTTTGGGAGAGGGATAACTGGGGTCAAACGGCCCCATTATAGACATCTCATCCCGAACACGCGCGTGCATGGCTGGATACATTTGTGAAAAAAATAAAAACTTTGGGAAAAGTTATAACTAAACAAACTGGAGCCGGCCATTGCTATCTCTCATATTTCGTTCATATTTTAGTAAAGCGTAATACGCAGAGCACATTAATCTCTAAAAACAGGCAGAAGAAATGCCAACTGAGAGAAAACGAAATTAAGTTTATCTGCAATATCTTCATGTCTGAGTGTGTGGCCTCCTGCGCGCAAAATCCCAACCCAAACTACCCCATTAATATAGATTAAATTATTTTGCACTGCATCGTTTAAATTAGAGGTAATGCAATTAGGAAAACTATCTCACAGAAATCAGAAAGGTTTAAATTAAGTTTGGAAACTATTAAATTTACGCGCAGACAAATCCTTGTCCCAGTCCTTTACAGAATCTGTCTTGTTTTAATTTAATTAACTGCGTGCATTTCAAATGTAGACAGAAGCTTTGTCCACCATTATATTGTTGGTTATATAGGAGTAAAGGCCTATATAATAATAGTACATTTCCAAATCACTCTTGCACAAATCCTATGGCAACACACTGACCCAAAACAATGGCACGGACGAGGAGACGAGAAGTTTCAAGAGTTGTAAATGTGACTAAATGTTAAGTCAAACCTACGGGCGCTGTTTAAATATTATGAATGACATTAGGGCCCATGATGGGACTGATTGTTTTTCAAATGAGCCGCTGATGGAGCCGAGTGTGTGTATTGCAGCGGCCCGAGTGAAAAAGGCCAGATCCCGGTGCAAATGAACTCAATTAGAATTTAGATTAGACCTCCGGGGAGCCAGCGCTTCACAAGGACTCTTATCAGTGAAAGAAATTAACAAAAACAAAACACGCCTCTTCAATTATCTCCCGAGTGCTGGCGATGCTTTAATGGCCCAATCGCTGCGAAAACAAGTGGAATAGAAATATGAAATTATCTACTCTGCGAGAGGCGACGTTGTTTAACCCGAGTGCGTAACAATTGATATGTTCATTCAATATCACGCAGCGCTCTCAAATCAAAGTCCGTGCAGATGTATTATTATTATTATTATTTAGATTTTGAGATCCTCGCATACATGTAGTTATACAGTAATAACAGCGAAGTTTACCTGCAGTTTCTGTCCTCTCCTGAACTCCCGAGGCAGCTGACAAATTATCCAGCAGCAGCAGCAGCAGCAGCAGCAGCAGGAGGAGGAAGTGCAGGTCGAGGTGTGCAGCGCAGTGTCGCGAATCACAAACTGCGCAAAGCGAACGGCATCACGGATAAAAACACAGACTGGAAAAACACGGTGTCTTTAACCCGGGCGTCCGCACGGCAGTTCCACGCCTTTTCACAGCCAAATAAATGAAGTTTGAAGGCGCATGTCGCGGTCTGTCAGAGGGTTTGGGGAAGGCAGATTGATCAGAGTCTCTCCGCCCTGAGCCTCTATGAGTGAAGGACATCTGGAGAACTGCTCCGTCTGGGCCAATCAACGCGCGCGGCTTTGGTGAAGGACAGCGCGAGTGGCCAATCACGCGCCAGAGCGGCTGCCATGCGCCCGACCCCCTTCTTCACGCACGCGACCCCCGCCTCCACGCGCGCGCTCTGTGGTTTTAAAAAGATAAATGTTTTTACTGAGGCCAAACAGAGGACACAAATGGGAGAAACCACATTGGAAATATATAGGATTTTTTTTATTTTATTTTTCGTTGTTTTAGTCTTCTATAAGCCATAACTCACATTCACTTTTTTTTAATGTAATGTTTTATCATCATAGAGGCCCAGTTGTTTCAGGAAATCTTCAACCGAAATGCGGGTCAATTTACAGCCAAAAAAAATCTAAAAAAACTTTTTATTATAATTTGACTGCAGTGTTTTCTATGTTGTTTGGGGGCAGAACCTGCATCATGGAACAGAGAAGCAAATACGCAATCTCTGTGGGAATTTATTTTATGGAACACACGTCCTTAAATGACTTTTTTCCTCCATGGTTTATACGTAAAATAGGAAGATGCAATTTTAGCCTATGCGTTTGGATTTTTTTTTCCCTTCCCTGGTCACACAGCCTCTTTCTCTCCACACGCAAACACGCAGCAGCCTCATGAATATTAATAAGATCCAGGCCTAATCCCCATTTAGATTTACATTTGTGGATGGTTGACGTAAAGTTTAATAAGAAGAGGCCTCTGAGACGAAGAAAGAGAGAAGAGAGAAAATAATGCAGCAGACTTTGTTCCAATGTTTTAGCAGCTTTAGGAGACGGTGCCTTAAATAAACAGGTTCCCCGCTCTCTTCACAAAAGTAGGCTAAACTGCGAGGCTTTCTTTAGTTTTGAAGGCAATTTTAAATCTGGAAGTAGAGCCAATGCACAGAAAGATGCCAGAGATCAGAGACATAAACAGTTGCAATATAATCTACACTTTATGGAGTGGTTTGGAAAATAGAAAAAAAAACTTATTTGGAAAGATATACAGCCGTGTAAATCCAGGCGTCTTTAATCCCCACATAAAGGTCCGAGCAGAGAGGGCCCTGGCTGAAATAGCAGCACCTCCTCTGAGTTAAATTATGCAAAAAGGCCATTCAGCAAATATGGTCGTGCCAACACAAAAGAGCGGCGTTTATTGTGACATTTCCACTGCATTTGTTGTTTTATTCCATCCTTTCCCTCGATGCGCGATAAACCCTCAAACAAGTATCAAGTTATCACCAACCTTTTGTAATAAGAGTATTTTGTCTAATCCCAAATTGCAGCTGAGTTTTCTTAATGCTGAGCTGGTAAAGCCTGGGATTAGGCGGCGAGGAGAGCAGAGGAGAGGAGGGGGAAAGTTTGGTCCCTTCAGCCGGCGGGATTGGAAGTGGGGATGTAGTCGGTGCTTATTAAAGGCGCGGTGCATAAAACACAGAGTTGGAGCCAAAGCACTGGACGCACACAGCGGCCTCAGGTGGAGCAGAGGCCGGGGAGGCACCTGAGACTGAGGCCAGAAACATCACAGCTCTTAATCCATTCTGCTGGAGCCCTGCGCGCGTACAGCCGCCTTTACGCAGCCACAAACGCATCCAATAATGCGCATTTGTCCTCAGATCATGGATCAGCTGAGGTAAGACTTAACTCAACTTATTATTTTGTTTAGTTCATCTCCTATTTAATTTAGAGTAAATTATAATATAACATTTAGACTAAACTTTATACTCTCAGATAAATCTGTACGCCTCTGGTCAGATGAGCTGCTCCTAATTTCAATAAGATTATTAAAACTCCTAAATAACTTTTACGCACGGACATTTACCGTTTCCAAACAGCTTCTCCACGGATGATAGCGGACACAATGGTAATGTTCATGCTGTATTCCATGGGCAAGTGACAGGTGGTCATTTGTGGCGGCTCCGCGCGTCTGGGACTTTACTGCAGATTACAGCGGCCCTGATGCACCGTGGCACCGCGCACTAAAACTAACGCCTCAGGGGAACAGCCAACTATTAAAGTCAACGACAAACGCACGAGGTCACATCACAGAAGAAACGAATTGGCAAATTAATTTGAAAGTGTTAGAAAGGCCGGGAGGACGTCTGCTGTCAGAAGCCATTTTGCCGCTCTAATCAGGGATGGGAGCCGCCTGCAGGGATCAAGTGCAGGGTTCAGACCAAACACTTCTCATTTCTGTTGGAGGTAAACACCGCGCTCATTACACCGCGCGACAAATATTCCGTTCAAATCAACACCACTGTTTTTCCTAATCTAATTTCACAATTTGTGCGCATCTGTGTCCAGCGCCACATCTGCTGTGATCCTCTCTCACCTCACACAGCAGCATGAGCGACACTTTTCATCTCCAAACGCACGACTCTCAGTCACAGGGGAACGGAACAGAGCGGGATAAAGCGCGTCGCTAAACGACGGCTCCAGTGAAGCCGCGGCTTTTTCTTACAAGTTTTATTATGGAGCGAGAGAGGGGCACGTAAACACATTGGAAGACCAACAATCGGCCTGCTATACATTATTATAGGATTTATTTATCCACACGTAAACGTAAAAGCCACCATCCTTGATTATATTTTAATTACAACTTAATTCATTTTCAGAAAAAGAACAATTTAGCAGTAAAAAACCCACAATAAAACAGGAAGCTAGTGTGCGTATATGAAATCACAGAACTTTATTGAAGTTGGGTTATGATACTGGAATAAATAAACAGCTGTTCACACTTACACGTCTGAAAAGTGAAGCTATGAAACTTGTGGAAGCTGCTTCTGCAGACAATAAATACAAACCAAGTTGTGTGTTGAGCAAAATGCATGAAATGCAATAGTAGAATACTTACAAGCAGCTTAAAGGAAACAAGCAACAATAAATAATATATTTGTTTTGCAAGAATCCAACAAGGAATCTTATGCTATTGGTCAGAGCAGGGATGAAATATACAACAAGACATGGTTCAAACGAAGCTGAACCAGCTCAAATGTTTGGTAAACTGCTTTCAATAACAATACAAAAGGATTAAGAAGGTGAAATCGACATATTCATGTAAATGTTCCCCTTTAAGATATGTTACAAGAGTGAAAAAAATAAAAAATTACATAGTCAAGTCATGTAATTTTAAAAGTATGCGTTTTTTATCCATTAAAAGTCTTCTTGAAAGTCTGGCTGCTCCAAAAGTCCGTTGTGCTGTACCTCGAGCTTGTGCTCATTACACTTTACAGTCCACAGGACTTGCACTTTTTTCTCATGCAGGTTTTTCTTAAGTACCTTTCCAAAGTGCAAACTGTAAATAACAAAGTTTAAAATATGGAATTGAAATGTTGGAAAAGGCATCGCTGGCTCAAATACTCCACAGAGCCTCAGAGAATTAGGAAACTATAGAATAATGAATCAGTTTGTACAACAGTGGATCACTGCAGGACACACTTCTCCTCTTTCTTGGACATCTTCCCTTTGTTCTGCTCCAGCGTCCGCTCCAGGTGCTCATCCTCCTCCTCTGCCCTGCGGGGACAGGTCACATGGTCAGAAGGTCATGATGGACAGTACACATTGCTATGACAACAGTCTGCAGATGGCACAATGCCAGGCTGCAGCCCTGACCCGCCTGCCCCCTCTCAGCCAATCAGAGCTCACACCTGCACTAAGTCCCGCCCACACAGGTGCAGCGCTGACTTGAGACGTGTGTGAAAAGATGCTTCTATGTTCAACGGCTGGATTTAGACTTTAGCAAAACATATTTCCCATTGATCTTTGAAGGATGAAATGTGACTTTAAAGTAACTTACTCTTTCTCTTGTGCGTCCAGATCCCTGACCAGTGCGTCACGTTTGTTCACCAGAATCACCAGTTCATCCAGAAGAAGCTGTTCTCGCCTCTTCTGGGCCTCCGTCTTCTGCCAATCTGCAACAACAAAGAGAGGACTGAGATCTGAGCCTCAGAACTGAGACCTGGACATGGGACCTGAGACCCGAGAACTGAGACCTCCAGAAACATTCAGTGCAGCTACTCTGACCTGAACTCTGATTCAGGCTCATATCACAGACCCACGGAGTAACGGGCGAAGACATGATTCTCTTTGTGCACAGGCATCAGCAGGGACTAAACAAACAATTTAGGCCTCAAGCCTTTTACTTATAAAAAGTGAACGTGTCAAACTTTGATTTTATATTTACGTGTGAGTGTGTGTGTATGTAATGTAAAAGTCTACTGTATCTGTTCACATTTTCAAGTCAATTTAATGAAATTCAAAAAGTAAATTATTCCAATTAAAAATAATAATTCCAATTATTGTTTAAAATGTGAGAATAAATAAATAAATAGGTCCCAAAAATAAACAGGTGTGCCTCAGTCTGAGGTCTTTGGGTCCGTTCAGGAAGGGGCCCCACAGGATCCAGGTGGGACCCTGATCCAAATCCCCTCTGCTGCTCCCAGAGGAGGGCTGCTCCCCCCGGGGCTCACATATCCGCCTGCACCCTTAGGAGCCCAAACTCCCTCCTAATAAAAACACTTGGTTAAGATAATAGATTCATTATCATATCAGCGCCACTGCTTTAGTTTGATGGCACATTTACTGCAGGTGCTGAAGTGGGCCTTTGGAAAATGAAATAAGCTCTTCTTCAGTCCAATAGTGAGAGTCAGACGAGGAGTGTGTCCCGCTGGGTTCAGTCTGTTTGTCCTGAAAGGTCTGCTCAGACCGCTCCGGACACTTTGAAGTCGGCCGCGGAGCGAAATGAACACAGTCCCAATATTTGACGCGCTCCAACATTCTTCCGTTCCCCTTTCTGCTCTGAGAAGCAAACACAACTGTCTTTGTAGTGTGCAAATATTTTACAATCTGTCTAAATATGCCTGAAGAGTGTTTGAAGTGACAGGGGAGATGTTTTACACCGTTTAGAAACAGATGACTCATCTTTTGGATGACTAAGTAATATGATATTTGCCATAACCACTGCGCTCTCACAGACCTGCCCCAACAGGACCAGCCCACATGGCAGACGGACCAAAAAAATCACTTAAGTAAAAACTCCACTCCCCACCTTTCTGGAACACTCCAGCCAAAAAGCCAAAGTCCTGGTGGACCCCGGGGGGCAGTGAGGGGGGTTATGGCGCTAAGCCGCAGCTGTCAATCACAGAGTCAGAGTCCCGCCCCCCTCATTAAGAAGGTAAACAATAAAGAGACCCGATGAGAGACGTGACCAGGCAACAGCAGAACGAGGCAGGCTGCACAGGAACAACAAAATACCCCGCAGCCCAGCACAAGCCCCGCCCCCAGGGCACAAGCCCCGCCCACAGCACACTGAGGTTAAAGAGGGAGACTCGGAGACAGAGCTACAATCCCGCTGGATTAGCCCCTTTCCCTCTCTCTATCGGGTCGACAGGATCGTGCTCACAGTATTCAGATAACCCTGAGCGTGCAGATGGTAACCATGTGAGTGCGCACTGCCACACAAGAATGCACCCGTTCAAATCCCCATGACCCCCCCCCCCCCCCCCCCCAGCGGCCCCCACACACATTTATTCAACACCAAAGTGCTGCAAAGCCACGTTTTAGGGAGCAATGAGAGGGAACCAGGACGGCCAATCAGAGCCCTTCACCACACTCTGTTTACAGTCAAACAGGAAGCAGCCACAGGTTGTTAGACCACTGCTTCTCAAACTGTGGGTACTGGGAAGATCAATTATTTGATACATTTAGAATCATTCTCGTCCACATTTTTGACCTCAGTTTAATTCATTATTACACTTTCTAATTAAGACCTAGGAAAGTCCATCAGTAAATATGATGGAACTTGGGAAATATATTTCTTGGTGTGAAAAGTTGTAGAACCACAGGTCGAACAAAAATGTATAATATACTTTTTTATTTAACAAAAAAGTGTAATAAGGGGAAAGAAAATGTATAAACTGACATTAAAATAACTAAGGTGATAAAAGCTGACCCGACTTGACTCACTCTGTGGCTCAAATGAGTGCCACTGAAAATCCTACACAAACAACCTCACAAAATAAACTAAATTAACGAGTGGAGTTCAGCGGCCTGTGGAAGCAACACTACTTGTTATCGGCTGTTCCAGTCAACTAGCGCCCCTGAAAGAGTTGGCGACATCATCAAAAGTGGCGGGTGTGATAGGATTCCTTTGTGAACCTAATCAATCAGGGTCTGTAGCGCTCTGCCCCGATGTGTTACAAAGCCCAAATAGATTTACAAATGCGCTGTGTTTGGAGGTGGGTGTGTTGCTGTTGGGAGGGGTGTGCGGAGGGATAAGCCCCTGCATAGGATTACATATTGATTTTAAACATATAAAAAAGCTTATCATATCAAACCGTAACAGGAAAAACTCGAGGACCCGGCCATGCATAAATCCCTTTTAGATGGCAGGAGGGCGTCCACTTTAAAACATGCACGCACACAGACCCACCTGAGGACCCCGACACCAGCGCAGATACATAGGTGAGAATCGGTAAGCAGATAAAGAGGCCATCGTGGATCAATTTTGAGGGAGCGAGACGAGAGAGCGTGGCATACAGATGGCACCTGGCACCGCCCCAAAGACGCACAAGCAGGGGGGGGTTTACGGTGCATGTCTGGGGACTGGACTCTGGCTCCCTCTGGGCTGCGACGTGCCCGTGTATCGTGCTGGTCACACTTATTTCTCATCTGTATACAAGCATGGAAGGGGCACAGAATGCTTAGGCTGGATTATGGAAGATGGAATACCCAACTTCCCCCTATGATATACACATGGAGTTTGTCCAACAGAAAGGGCAAAAGTATAGAGCGCTATGGCCTACGCAGTCAAATGTGAACAAACGAGACCACAACATGGTGTCTTCATCCTATTGGAACACATATTGTTCGCATACTCGCCCTGGGGGTCACTATTTGATGCTTTGGTCTGAGAAAAACATCAGAATCAGATTTATTTTATTGCCACTGTGAGCGAACAGTGGTCTGTGGTTCTTTTTCACTTTTCTGTCTGATAAAGCGGATCTTAACATGTGACCGTGGCCAACAATACATAAACGTGGAAACTAGTGATAGAAGAAAAAGGAAATAGTTGAATGGGTTTGAATAGAGTTTGAAAGTTAGGTAACCCAGCTTTCTATGAGCTTTCTGACAATACCGACATGTGTCTCCTACAGCCTGAAACGGTAAATAGACTGTTGATATGTACAGGTCTGTCTTTGCTACATGTTTTAGCACAATCAAGGCTTTAATATTGAATCTGTGGAGACTGAAAACAACGGTTTGTGATTGTGTGATTATAAATGTACCACCAGGTCAGTGCAGGAAATCCAATACTTTGCACGCAGACATGTATGTGACCTCGTCGGCTATTTAAGGATGATGCAACTAAATTAGTCACAGTGTGCTTCGCCCCAGGGCCACACAGGAGTAAGATTTCAGACGCTTCTGCAGTGCTATTGTTTGACTCGCCTTCTGGTCAAATAGGATGTGGCACTGTTCTGTGTTGTGCACCAGACACGGTTTGACTCAGACCTTTGTGTGTGTGTCTGTTTATGTGCAGTTAATTGGGCTGTTCCTGATTTGTTTCATGCAATACTGTATTTGTGTCGTCCCAGTACTTTGTGCGCCCACCATTGAATTATAGCACGTTGATGAGAACACAAAACAGCTTACTGGTCTTACAGATGATGTAAAGCATGGATGTGAGAATGAATCAAGGTAACAGGTGGCATGCGATATGAATATTAAGTATGAATGTATTAAGTCAAATATATAGCATGTTGATATTGACAGTGAACTTAGAATCTAGACATTAAAAAAGCTGATATTGCGTCTGCAGAAAAAAATCTGTATAAAAGGCCCAGAGGAACAGCTCAGTGGCTGAACTGAAACTTTGTTGATCTGAACCAGTATATTTTATATTTTTCTCTTTAATGACTACGTGCCTCCTGTTTTTGTCTGTTAGAGCCAAAGTCAGTGCCATGGTCGGGAAATTAACTTGTCCCTTAAATAAACGTAATAAATATATTTAAAAAAAAATACTTTGTCTGATATACAGCAAAAATCTAGTTTCATTGTTTAATGTTATTTTGTTTGCTTAAAAAAAAAAGTAAAGCCCTTTAGCCGCCAAAGTAGCAGAATTGCTACATGAGCTCCTGAATCCAGGACACTTTCTATACAGCAACCTGGCCTCCCACAAACGTTATTCGTTTTAGAGAGTGCTCCTTCAGGGCTTTTCACACACAACAAGTGAAGGGGAAGGGCCCCGCTCCACTGCAGGTCAAGTTAGCAATCAGAGTGCCTTTAATACCTTTGCAATGCTGCCTAATCGTCCGTCTATCACAGATTTAGACAAGAAAATAAAGGAACAAGGTACAACAAATGACTGTGTAACTGTGGTCAAAGCAACCAGAGGGGAGCAATTTAATTTCAGACATTGGGCTAAATAAATTACAAATGAAAATTGTTTTGTGACAGAAAAATTGCTGTCCTCTGAAGGCCGTGAAACGCGCCCATAAACTCAAGGAGGAACAAATATTCACACAAATAGAAACATTGATATCTTAAAGACTAATTTTCAGACTGATCCTGGTATAGCGACCAATAACACTTTAATGTTGTTCTTCTGTACCTACTAATCATTGACATAGTGGACCAAGAGTGGAAAAGTTTGAGGCAATTTTGAGGTTTAAAGTTTCCGCTGTAGCAACTATGTCATTTGTATCTGCCAGGATCTACTGGTCCGACAACGCCTCCTTAGAAGACGATTGTAAAGAACAAATAAAAAAATTTCAACAACATTCAAAGCCAGGGGACTCTCCTCTGCAGCCCGCTCCTATCTGTGGCAGCAACAGAAGCCCAAGCAGGTAATGCTGCTTTCCTTGGGGGAACGAAGGCCAGCTGATAAGTTAGACGGCGGCAAATCCAACAAGTCCAGATGAAGGAGGAGAGGGGAGAGTTGACACCACACAACACCATCACACCTCCGCTCCACAATTCTTTCTATTCGCACAGGGACACGGCTTATGTTACTGCGCAAAAGGCTGCGAACAGACAAAAACATGAATATTCCCAATCTCTTCTCGAGTGTCTGCGTGGTTCAAGACACAAAGTAAAAGCAGCGCAAGACAAATACGAGGAATAAATTACAGTATTTGGAAAGCAAAGCGAAAATGCTCCATGACAAGGAGAGCCATGAAGCAGAAAACTTAAATCCTTCCCTTTGACTGCAGATGAAACCGCGCTGCAGTTCAATAAAAATAAATAAATAAAACGGCCCGGCAAAGACAGAGGCAAATCAGCAGCGCCACAACTGGCACGCATGTCTGCTCCTCCGACCGCCCCTGCCTTTCTTGCTAATTACAATTGATTTATTATGGACCAGGTAGCTTATCAGGTGCCCAGTGTAATTACAATGGGTGTCCGAAGGCTGTATGCAGAGGTGGGGGTTTGGGGAGCGGGGTTGGCGGTGGTCAATGTCGAATGGCAAAATCAATTAGCATTGATTTGGCAAAAGGTTCATTTTGCCAAAGAGGACGGCGTCGAAGGGGATTAAACTTGCCTGGCCCCTTGACAACTTTGATGCGACACAATGGCTGCATTCCTGGCTGCGCCGCAACAGTTAACAAGCTTTCGATAATTTACCTGCATTTGTATTTGAGTCTTTTCTCTGCGCCGCTGTGGCTAAATTTCAATTCGGGCCCCAGCTAACCACGTCGAGGAACGAAACAGATAGCATTGATCAAATATCAACGAGTGAAATCCCTGGCAAGCGCACATCTTAATCCTCATCAAGAAGTCAACACGGAATTTCAATCACCCGCTTTAGACACAAATGAAGCAAACATCTGGACAATACGCACAAAGCAACTCGCGTTTGCATCGAGCGCTCAACAGCAGCTTCCTGTAAAAAAATAAATAAAAAAAAATTGGGATAATCTTGCTGCTGTGACAGTTTCCCGACATAAAAATATGTTTGAAAAGTAAAACAGTAGGTGCAGTCGTTATGATTAAATAAAGCGTCAACCTGAACCTTGTTAAGTTTCTCTGTCAGCATGTTGTCAGATTATTGGGTTTGCTTTTATTTCCAGTGACTGACGTTAATCCTCGGCTCCTGCATTGTACAGAATTTTAATTTAAGTGGTGCTAGCTGCTTTTGCAAATGCAGTTAATGGATAAAAGTTGAGAATTGTGATTGTCTGACACCTGGCGGTTCTCATTAAAGTGATACGGAGGTGTGACTTACCCTCGATGGCCAGCATGGCTCGCAGCTCCCGGTTCAGCAGCTCAAAGCGCCTCTCCAGATCATGCTCTTTCTCCCTGTGGCAAGAGTTGCGGAGGAAACAACACAGACGGTCAGCGACAACAAACTTCATCAATATGTTAATGACGAAATCATTAAGCACTTAAAGAAACCTGCAATAAACATTGATTGTGAGAGTCGCCAGCACCTGCACTGGCTTCACATTAATCTACTGCACACGGCTGATACAGAGCGGAGAGCCCTGGGTTCACAGCACAGAACATTTCAATACATGCAGCGATGAGGAGGTAGTACTCTGACCCATATGTGGCAAGAGCTCTGTTGTGTGCCGCTTCTCTGTCTGCTGCACACTGGGGGAGTCTTGCACAGTTTTTCCAGTGTGGTTTTACTGCAAATGGTATATAAATTCTTGTATCTTGAATCTATCTTGTATCTCTGAGGTGGATTGGGATGGAAAACTTTGGAAAAGTTTGTATTGTTCTTTTGTTTCTAGAAATTAAAATAAAGCAAATATATTTATGATAAACAGGGGGTAAGGGCTAATGATGATATGCCAGTTAGTTATCAAGATATTTTAGAGGTTATACACAAAGCCTTATTTTAAGTATTTTAAAAGGAAAAATAATATGCACACTCCAAGCTCACTTATAGCTCATCGTTTGCTAATATCTGTGTACCTTCTCACATTATGGAGATATTTTTAACAAATTGATACTTTTGAGTTGAATATGCGTGTGTATATTCTAGTACTTGTTACTAGGTACAGGAGAACTGTTTATACATACTGTAACTTCCATAAATGCAGATTTAATTTAATCATAGCAACTTTTAAGTCTAAACATACAATGACACATTACTGTTGTGATTATCCTTAATGATGTGATCAGTGACACATGTGGAGCCATGTAGAATGAAGAAAACCTTATTCAATTCAAATAAAAGGTAAGAAATGTAAAAGGCAGATATGACCTTTACCAGTGTGTGATCCTGAGCGTGCCTCATGAATCCCTCTGGTATAACTGTGCTGCACAAATTAAATTCCAGCTTCTTTCAGACATATTTTAAAATGAGCTCATTTGGCCGTTAATAGAATGTGTCCTTCACAGGCGTCTTTTCTGTTCGCCTTCACAAAGAGAACAGAACGGGCTCATAATCAGGCCCTCTGTCAATTGGCCTCATACACTTTAAATGGCCCTTTCCCACGATGTAATGTGATTATGAATACTTCAGGCGCCGCACTTGTTCAGATCTCACATGAAGAAAAGTGTGTGTCACCTGCCACAGCTGACCACACACAAAAAGGTTGCTATAGACTCGCCTTTGCTACGTTTCTATTGATTTCATATCCAATCCACATGTCAATCAATGAGTGTATAGACACAGGGGGCGCACAGGAACAACTCTCCTGGGCGGCTAGAACGAGAATCTTGCCATTTATTCATTTCAGATCACAGAAACAGCCATGGAACATGCAGTTGGTCAAAGTGAAGTGCCTCAGTAAACATCAGATCTCTTATTTTGTCCCAAACATCTGCCCATACACATAAAACATAAAATACACTGTATGTGGAGAGCATCATTCATAATTTCATAAAGTTACTAAAATTACACTTGAAACCCTTGTTGCCTGTCTTCACGTTCTGCTTTCTGATTGGATGATGGGCTTTAGAATCATAAACAACTTGAAATGAAGGAAATCAGCATCACACTTTGATCAGACAAGGTTATATATGATTTCTACATGCTGACCTTGTGTCTGGGCACAGAGATGTAGATGTAATATAACATCAAAATCATTGAGGACAAGGTGTAAAACAGTGAAGATAACAGGTTAAAATAATCAAATTTCAATGTTGTTAAATAGAATAAGCAGCAAGTTTTGACACAGATGTTTTCCTGTTGGGGCACGTGTGGGTTTGAACTGCTGTAAAACAGTGAAAGTCTTTTTAGAGATGATAAAATAGTAATTTAGACTGTTTTTAAGGGTATTAAGAAACTATAGGAATAGCTACTGCAGCTAAGTTTCAAGTTTGCAAAACTCTGTATTATGTGTGACTACTGAAGAATAACTCCAGTTTAAAGTGGTGAAAAGGTTAAAAATGACTTGTACTTGTTGACCTACTGTCGGGGGACACATACATCTGTAATAATGACATACTGTCCCTTTAAACTTAAGTTGCACCTTTGCACATTGTTCTAACTCTGATAAACGTGAATACAGGACTGATGTAAGGGTGACAGGTGTGAGATACGTACAGCAGGGACAGCTGGTTCTGTCTGCGGATGAGAGCGTTCTTCTTATTGACCAACATAAACCACTCCTGCATCATGGATTCCTCCTCCTCCTTGTTGTTGCCTGAATAAGCAAAACACAAAACAAATGTGTGAGCTCCAATTGGATCATAAGGGTTAAGGTAAATATGTCAAACAGCAATTATGGAAAAAAAACCTATAGAGGCCATATAATAGAGTGTAAATATTAGGGCCATATCGGTCTAAACACCACGATAACAGCTCACACACTTCACATGCTCAATGCTCACTTAAGTGTGTATGTTGGCTGTGCAAACATTCACGCTTCACACCACGACTTCACAACGTCAATATGGCTTCAACCAGGCTGGGATTAACTCCACGATTACAGTCAAGCCTCTCAGTGTCGGCCAATACATATCCAGCAATAACTCAGCAGGCCCCCACGACCGACCTAACATGCCGCTCCAGTCTCCCGTGCTTACAGTAATACCTGCCCGGCCTGCGGTGAGTTAGCAAGCCTCTGATGCATGGCTAATATAAGCTTGGCCTTCGCCTGCAGCTAAAGCGCAAGCTCCGAGTCACAGGCTTCAGTGGGATACACGCAGCTGATACTGGCACTGCACAGCAACCAGAGAGAGATAAATGTTAGCATTAGCAGGATCATAGCGGCTACAGTGGAGACCATGGGATCAGCGACTAATCTTACAAATACGATTATCACTAAGAAGAACAATTATAACAGGCTTAAGTGAATTCATTTAAATTAGTAATGTATTTCATGTTTCGAAAGTGACACCAACAACTTGTTTATTAGAAAGATACAGCCCAGTCCTCATCCTCTCACATGTGGGTTTAGGTTACATGATTAATTGCAATCAAATCGATATTTATGTGGTCACAATAAGCAAACTATATGATTTCTTTGCAAAAAAAATGGACTGAAGATAAGCAAAACATCACTGGAATTTGGAAAAATGTCTCATGTTTTGAGTTTACTTTGAAGATTTATCAATGGAAAAAAATCAAGAATCTTTGCTCTTCTTGTTGGGCAGAAGTATTTCTCACATCAAATTTGACATTTCATCATTGACATAAAGCATGTCCAAACCAAGGTGCGTGGGCCAAATGCGACCCGCTGTGTAATTTTATTTGGCCCTGTGCGTATCCATTGACGCACTTCCACAGCCAACTTCAGCTCCATGTGGTATAAGCTCAGAAATGTTGGAGTCCAGACATTCACTTTGTTTGTATAAACTGTGATTGTGCCACAATGTGGGGTAATGGTGTGAATCAATAAAGACATACAGTTTCATACCCTATTTTAAAGCCCAGAGCAGCACGTAACCAGTCAAAACAATCCATGTCATCAGCCCCTGGTCCGGTGAACTAAAGTGGCCCTGCTACTAAAAACTTTAGACGTCCCCAATTTACATAATTGATGAAAGGCAAAACTGTCAAAAATGTGGCCTGAGGATAGGAATTTTATGCGAAAAGATTAAAGCTACTTACCAGTAATTCAAGTATTTATATGTATATATCTGCATATTAGGTAATCTCTTCATATGAGAGTATTTTTTTCATTTTATCTCTTGGTCAGAAATATGATGCAAAATGGTGCAGCGTGGGTAAGAGGAACCGAGCAGTGTAATAAACAACACTTTGGAAATCATTCAATTCTCCCTTAGCTGCTCCTTCACCAATAAACCTGAACAACAACAAAATCCCAGTTTCCTGAACGGTCATTTCAGCTGGGACATGAGCAGAGGCTTTATCAGTAAAAGCAGTGTTCAAGCGTTCTACATCTGTGGGCGATAAAATGCAAAAACAGATCAAAGATCATCTTATACGAGCTTTTGTATTTTATCTACAGCTTTCTCACTTTCTCTAGAGACCTGGCTTTGTCAATATGGCAGCCATTTAAACGAAATAGTTGTGGAAAAATGAAATGGCCCTAGCACTTATAGAAAGTTGGAATATATGAGGACGGTTGGTAACGACATTATTGGGGGTAACATATATTCGTTTGGTACTTTTCATAGCGTTGGCAATGAAAGGCAGCCAGGAGAATGTGTGTGGACACAGGAGATACTCTGAGCCAGCAGATGTATGTAATTTCATTTAGGAGGATAGAAAAGAGGGGCGGGAGGGGAAAGGGAAAAGTGCGAATGAAAGAAAGCTCTGGGATTTAGCAGAAATCGGGGGCTCGTGGATTACTGTAGTCAACTTTGAAACGGACGACACTCGGAGGGGGGATAAAGCCGCCACTGACAGGTCATTGTGTTGCCTGGGAGTCAAATAAAACAAGCAAATAATAATGGCAAATATTAAGCTCCAGTGACATTGTGGTGAGGCGAGCTGAAGACGAAAGGGGGATTATAAAGCTATATCCCCCACCGCTCGGCAGCCGGCAGCCACCAGCCAACCACTGGTCCCATTTTGTGAAAAGGAAGAAGGGGAAAGGCTGCAGAGAGCAAGGAAACGCGGAGGTCAGAGGAAAGGTAGCGGGAAGGACAGACGGGACAAGGAGGAGGAGAGAGGGGGGGGGGGGGGGGTCTGTGGGGGGGCAGGTGAGTGATTCAAAGAGGAGGAGACTCGACAGCTGCTACACTCTTCCTCCCCAGGGCTGACCCCTGACATCCACTCTACCTGACTCTTGGAGACGCACACAAGTAGATCTGCAGCATTAATCGCAATCACAATTTTAGTAGACGCAATTAGAACATCTCAAATACTGCAATTTTGCAAACAGAAAAGGGGCAACTGAGAAGCAAACAAAACCACTTGAATTTGAGAAAATATCTCTTGATTCAAGTTTATTTTGTCAATGGAATAGTATGTTCTTGTCGAGGAGAAGATTTTTCAGAATCTATATACCATCACAACTCTAATAATCAAATAAGCATTTTCTGAACCAAGTGGGAATTGAGTGTATGCTATTTATGTAACTCTTGGGTAATCTTATTGTGAACAAAATCAGACTGTTTAAAACAAAAGATATTGCGCTGTAATTAGCGATTATTTGATAATTGATTATTTGGCAAATTATTCTTTGAAACATTCTCCAAAACACAGATCAAGAGATGCCCCTGGAGAACATCTTCATAGAGACGACTGGTTATCTCGATAACCAAATCAATTTGGAAACATATTGTCATTTAAATCGTACAACCTTGTCTCTTTTTAAGTTGATGTGATGTTAAAAAATTATTGACAACTAAAAAAGTGGGCAACAATATTAATAACTGATTAGTTGTGATTAATTGATTCACTTGTCTCAGTCATAAGACATTTATTTCTGATATTTAATATTTTCAGGTTTTATGCCTATATATAGTCGCATTTTGTTCAATGCAAGTTTTGCGAATAGTTTATGCCAGATACATAATCATTTTGACTGGGTTCATGTTTAGTCGACCAAACATTTCTTCCAATCAGAATGGTCAGGAAGAGAGGAAGTGTTGAATATTGCGCATCATCAAGACAAAGGTGTAAATATCTCTGGCAAACGTGGCTAACTGTGTCTGTGAATCCAGCCCTGGCTTGGCCTCGCGGTGGATCCATGCTGACTCTCAGGGGGACGTATTGGATCAAAGCATCTGGCGTTTGGCAGGAGGCAGTCGGGGTCTTGCTGCTCGCCTCACAGGCCCTTTCTCTGTGTTCGACACCGAGCAGGGCGCGAAGGAAACAGGCCAAAGTCTACAGAGACAGCGAACAAGAAATTTGGCACAGGTACAATGTTTGATCATGACATCAAAGGATTAGAGGAAATATGTCTGAGGTGGATACGTATTCCCGATCCCGCAAGAAACGTTATCGCCATTAATATCACCTTTGCTACTTCGCCGTTATCATTTGTGTCGACGATGGTGAGAAACGCACAAAAGATACAATCAATTTCCGACACATATGCACACAGTCACTCTGGCAAGATACAACTGATACACACATGGCGACAACTGCTCTATCTGATTGCCTGTCTGTGTGCTCTTGTTTCACTCTCTCTGTCTCGCACACGGAGCTGACCGGATTCAATGACACAGGCCCACATTATCCCTATACGTCAGGAGGAAAGCCTGCTTAGCATTGCCGATTGTTTGGATTGAAGGAAATCAAAATGGCACAAGGGAAGAAAACGCTTCAGTGAAAAGAGAATCAGAATGAGCTTCAATAGCCAAATAAGATTAAGATAGTAATCTTGGCCACTTTTCCTCTGGTTCAGAGAGAAATAATGAAACCGTCCCCAAGGTGGACAGAGCAAGGCTGATGGAGGTGACCGATTGACTTTAACTTCTATTACAAAATGTCCTAAAGAATAAGAAGGATTAATTAATTGAATTAGAATTGATTGTTTAAGTTTAGATTCTATCATTTCTACACCATGGTCCCAACCGCTGTAAGAAAAATTCAATATATACTTTGACTAATAAAGCCACACAAAACACCATGGGCATGGATAAAAAAACATTTAGATAAATTAGGATAAAAATATGAGACACAAACAAATTCCAGGAGTTAAGCAGCCCTTCTACAAGACTTGAAATATTGAAATGTAATGACAAACACAAACAATACCGAAGACCAAAGCTCGCACATTACTTATCCAACTATTTTGTCATTTAATCCAATAGCTGTTAATCCAATTTATCTATTAGTCATAAAGAGAGAGGAGGAGAACCGGTGAAGGAGGAGGAGTGTGAGGGAGGAGACCCTGAACTTCTCTTCTGTGTCAAAGTCCCCGTGTTTTATTTCGGGACGCGTTGCACCCGGCTGTCGCTCCCATGGCTGGCTGGCATCTGAGCACGGCTCCGTCTGATATCAGCGGGGATCAGACAGATGAAAGCCAGAGATGCATGAAAGGCAACGGCGAGAGGAGGAATAAAAAGAACAGGATGAACATTGTTTCCTGTGATTAGGTATAGAGCTCGTTAAAAGGCTGTCACTGCAGCGACCTGAATATGCATGACAGGGGCCGGCCTCATCACAGAGGACGACCGGAGGGGGCGAATTGTGCGTAAGTAGCCGAGTGAAGTCTTGATTTAATTAATGTGAGTACAGGCCTGTCTTATTAGGGGAAGAGTGCTACTTGTAGGGAAGGAAGAAAACGGGGCCTGAGAAATCATATTAAAAGTGAAACAGCAACAACTTATACGAGATTAGTTATCATAGAAGTTTGTGTGCAACTTTGATCACATTTTCTTACAGCTGTAAGATATGATTTAAATATTACAAATAGTTTCCTCAAATAAACCCCAAATACTAACAATTTACACGCCGCAATTCAACACTTAGAGACAAAAGTTGATGTGCAAGAATCAAGCCAAACTCACCCACTGCATACATATGATTCCTCCTGCTCGCTCCCTTTCTATTGGCCTCTCTACTGGAGTGGTGCTGAGGGCTATTTTTCCATGGAGGCTTGTTCGAGGCCTTTATAGTCATCCTCAATGGCACAATGGTCCCGGCATATAGAGCAGATTCCTGCTTTATTGAACCTGTGTATAATGTCTACTGAATGGAGCACATTAACCGACTCACTCTCACCTCCCCCCGGAAACGAAAAATACAAAAAAAGAAAAAACGAGAAAAAAATCTCGCTCCTTACACTGTGCAACAATAGCTGCCTTTTCCACCGGTGTCATTTGTCAACTACTGCTTGCTTTGCAGTGCACAATGCAGGATGTGGAGGGGCAGGAGAGGGCCTGTGTGTGGCTGAGGGTTTGGGGCAATGGGGATGAATTGACTCTTTAAAATCATAAGTAGAACTGTATCATTATTTAAGTTGTTTCTTCACTGCAGGTGTGGCCATTCACATGCGGTGATCAGCAGTACATATCAATAATATATCAATTATTCAGAGAGTGACAGGTGTCTTTGCCCTCATCAATAAAGTAACATAATAGGAAACAAGCGAAGATGCAGTTAGTTTAGTTATTCTACAGTTTAGAAAGAACTAGGCTGAAGTTTGACACTTATCCCTGACCCTAGTTGTTTTAAAGGGGAACATAAATGTTTTTTCAACAAACATTATTTTCAACAAATATCTATGACACCTAATTCAACCTCTTTCAGATCAGAATCTGTTGGATTTCTAGAAATGTCATGTTTGGTCCAAATAAATTGCACAAAAGTTGCAGTGCCTATCTAAATGACTGTAGTCACTGTTATTGATATTACTACCGATTCTTGTTTCTGTACGTTTTAAGGAACAGCGATCCTCCTGCAATTAATACTAGATAGTTTGAGTTAAATAAGTTTTGTTTTGCATCCTCTTGTAATCCATCAGGACTTCAGAGCGGACATGACCAAACCTTGGACAAACAGCTGTGACCCTAAGCTAACAGATCAAGCTGTGGACATCTCCACCTTTCAGCGCAAAGACGGGCTCTTGATCAAACAGATCACACAATGGACTCTCCACAGATAAAACATTCATATTAACAGAATAAGATGTCAAAGATCCAACAACTATATGCTTTAATATCTGAAATAATAATCCTCAAGAATACAACACTATGACTTTATTGTTGTTGATTTAACAGTTAGGACGCATGACAATTTAAAGTGACAACAAAACGTTAGTACAACCAAGAATCATTACTCAGTTAAACCAAATAACTTTGGGAATAGAGCGTTTTTATATATTTCAATACAGTACAACTGACATTGACCCTCAATATCAAGACTTCTACATTTTCTTCAAAGCCCGAAATACATCTCATGAAGTGAAATCCCACTTTTGTATTGTATTATCAAACATACAGTTGTCTCTGGCAAAATGTATTAATTGAATTTGTGTCTGGAATACACATTAAAACAAAATTACTAGTTAAAGCATTTTAGTCACTTTGCCTTTATTATAAATTTGAAGTCAAAGCTTTGACCACATTCAGAAGTACTTTTGTCCATTACTTCTAAACGTTCTGCCCATGGACTGAACAGGGGACATCATTGAAAGCCTGCAGGTCAATTATAGGAGCCAAACTGACCACAGACAATAAACCTAAATGGCATTTCGCAGTATTTTCTCTGTTTGTCTAGGTGCAGCGACTGAGCCGTGACAGTCACACAAATGCACTGCTCTTCAGCGCCCCAGCCTCCTCCTCATCCCCCCGCTCCATCAAATTGTGTTTTTGCTACAAATCAATAAACATTATCAGAGAGTGGCAGACTATGGGCTGGTGGAGGCAGTTTGTGTCTGTTTAAGCCCAGACCGCCCTGTTCCTATCACACAGTAGGTGAGAAGGAGGAGTGAATACTAACAAAATGTGTATTCAACTATATATAAAATTACATGAAGAATGGAAATTTTGGTACGGTATAATAATAATAATAATAATCATGCATCGTTTTTCTTTAGTGCATTAAGTGTTCATTGGACACTCAAAGACGCTTCACATGGCATTATTCATTCACACCATAGACAATGATGAAACTGCTATTGTAGACACGGCTGCCCTGGGGCACACTGAAGCGAGGCAACCACTATGTGCCACTGGTCCCTCTGACCATTCAACCGCAACAGTGTAAAAAAAAGCCAGCTCAGTGACAGTAACAAATATAAAAAGTGAATCTATACTTTATTGTCCCCGTAGGGATATTTCTCCTCTGGATTTGACCCATTCCTCTAATGCCACTAGGGCAAGTGATCACGACAGTGCAGCACCCAGACCCCCTAATCTGTCTCTGGCTTGGTCCATCTTCATGGAGGATTTCGGCATGTACTTAGGCTAGAACAAGACATTGTTGTCAGCCATACAAGATTTCTTAATTACCTTCCTCATTATTGTCACTGTTTTCTTCGTTCATTACACTCTTACCATGACGCCTTTTCCTCGTACCCCACTTTAGGGTATGTCAGGCCTGTGTGGATGTGCCGTCAGGTGAAGAGGAGGAAAAAGAGCGGCTGAATTGAGAGGCTTTCCGCAAGGCCAGAGCACTTCAGGTAATTAATATAGCGAGAGGGGGGCAGGCAAGGGGAGCAGCCAATATGTTTCTGCCTGTGTGTTTTTGCAGACAGCCTGATTGGGGAGCTCACCTGCTGATACCCCCTAAAAGGTATTTCATTAGCTCAGTCTTTTACCATGCAAGCAGAGGAACAAAGCTCCGTTACGCCTGTCTCCACTCCAAGTGGACAGGGCCCTCCAGGATGTCCTATAGCTGTGTGTGGGGAGAGTATAAAGAAGAGTGGGAGAAGAGGCTATCCCCGTTCATAATCTCATGACAAAAGGCAAAAAGGCATCATCCTATTAACGCCGTGATCTTCAACCGGCTCATGCGAGCTGCTTTCCACAGGGGGCTCTCTTTTATTATTAAGGTGAGTGGGTGATAGGGAGCTCCCTATTAGCCTGGGACAAGGATAGGTGTGGAGGGGAAGAAGACACAGGCAAGACCCCATGTAGGGTCCTGCCTGGTCCTTTTCACCATTCTTCACAGAAGAGCCTTGGTGCTCTAGACCTTTGCTTCTCTCTTCCATTAGCCCTGAGAGGCCGAGTGTGAAAGCTTCTTCAAGCACAACAAACCAGCACTAATGCCTACTGAGAAAGACTGCTTCAATTTCCAACTGCTAGAAAAGATTACTTGATAGACCAAAACATCCATTAAGAGATCAAACATGAATAACACTACTAAAACGGCAAAATGGCATTTGGTAAATCTAACGTTTATGCTGCAGAAAGAAAAATCTAAAACACGGCAAATTACTGTCATTAACCTTTCATTTTCTCTCCCCATGTGGAGGAGACACTGCACAGAAGACCAGTGGTGCAGTTGTTGGTTGCAATCAACTGCCCTAAAAATGGTTCAATTTTGCAGTTTATTGTTGTTGTTTACAAGGGAAAAACCCCCAAATCAAACCAAAAATATATACGTTGTGCCATTTCAACTAGTTTCACAAAAAACACATACTGCTTATATAATGTGCTCATAAATTAATAGGTAAAATGTTTTCATGATTTCCCTGCAGTTCTAAGAAAGTTGAGCCTGTGTGAAGGAAAACTGCTGTCACCACATGTCTAAGGGAGAGAAAAAAGGAGTGAGAAAGGGAGAGATTAGTCCGTTTTTATGTTTTAAGGGTTTTGTCTTGCGCTCAGCAGGGGACGAGCTGTAGCCTCAGGTTATACGGCAAAGAGGAGGGAAAAATACTATTTGTGAATGAACCCGGTGTACTTGCATTTATGTGACATGGTCTGATTTTTACAAAACATACAGAGGATAGGGATTATAATAAATGCAGAGGAGACAATAAACATACAAAAGATTAATGTTGCACACAGAATAAATATGCTTTGATAAAATTTTTATAATTTTAATGCAATGAAAGGGGACTATTGTAAACTCTTAAAATGCACTACATTATTCTTATATATTTGAGTGTCTTTCACACACACCACACACCATGTCTCATCATGGCACTCTTTTCTGTTCCGTATCCAGTAAAAAGCTGCTCTGACCTGGGTGTGTAGCTTATTAACCTCTCCATCAGTTCTTATCGGTATATGAAAGGCCCAGTCATCTGCCACTCCTCTCCAATCTAAGGGCAAATTTTCTTCTCCTCCTCACGTCACGACTATAATTCAATCCAAGCGCAAATCATTTTTGGGTTGGGGAGCACATTTGCACTTTTACACCTTCACAGTGAAAGGTTATTGGAGGTAATATTTTGTCAACCTTGAAGAGGTGTCTTTGAAGGTGGGCCACTGGCTAAAATATCAACAATACATACAATCTGTGTATGTGCGGTCTTCCATGCGCACCGGTGTGTCCGGGTGTAGAATAAATTAATGGCTGATTTCTCCCCTTGCTTTGATGGCATTAAGAGTCCACTTCTCCACAATGTAGCGCGTTAAATGCTTTTCTCTTTTCCACTTTTCCCCTCCGCTCTTTCCTCTCTTTTTTGACAAGCAGGGCCACCCAGCAGAAAGCAACTGATGCAAAACGCCAGAGTAATCCCCCTCTCCATCCACCACCCTCCTGCAATCTTTAGTCTTTTGACACAGTAGCCATTATCTGTGGGATTTAGCTAAACCAAACCTTCATGTATTTGTTAGGGCCTGGGTTCGTTTTCTCCTCTGACTGCTCCTCTTGAGTCGCCGAGCCAGGGAGGAGGGTTACATCATGTGTACAGCAATGTAAAGACAGAAAGAGGAGAGGGGGTCTGCAAACCCATCTGCTTCAGACTCTTCTATTGTGAGATCAGAGGGGCAGACTCAAAAAGGTAGAGGTAAGGCCTGTGAATAAGGCTTTCTCATTCACAGATAGAACAAGACAAAATGGTCCGTGTGAAATTTCAACTCTTCTTGTAACTCAAAACAAATAAGTTTAATTACATTCAATTATGTGCTGGAAAAATATCATAACACCAACAAAGCAATGTGGAAATTGTGCTTCCCAAAAGAGTATGCATGTTCTTAATAAGGTTAGTCAAGAAAACTGCCTAAAATAAAAATACACACGTATATCAAATATGATATAAATATGATACAAAGACAAGTAGACGCATCTTCCTTCTCAAGTGAGAAATTCTGGTGACCATAGTCTCCCCTGCACTAAAAACATTGTTGTAGGATCAGTGTAAAAGCTCAGAGTTAAGCCCAGGCTTGGTGAAGCTAAGCCAATGTTAAGTCAGATAGTTGAGTCCATGGAGAATGTGAGGTGTGAAACACGCGAGGGGCTTACGAAGGGCGGAGGGACACTTGTTGGTTTAGAGCTAAAACAAACTTCGACACCTGGGAGTAGTGGTAATTGTTTATGTGACAGCTCCAAGCTCAATCAACTCCATTTGGGTCAATTAGAGCTTATGCACAAGGCACAAGGACTAAATGAGTATTAGCATCCCAATACTCAAAAGATTATAACTACATGTTGCAGTTTGAATATGAACAGCGCCCACATTCTATGAATCAATATGAGACTGTTTATGCCACGATATTAAACTGCATACTAAAGGTACTGGTATTTTCAGAAATCAGTTTCACATTATCCACATGACATGACACTTGAAGGACAGACAAACAGAGGTGTCAGGCTATTTGTGTCATAAACGAAACAAGGCAAGAGATTTTATTTGTTTACTATAATTCCATACTGTAAACTATGACAATCCAGACTGCTCCTGTGCTCATCACGTTTGATTGTAATCTGTGATTGTGAGAAATCTTTTAGTTCGTGCCCATATGAGCAATAAGCATCAAAGCCCATGAAACGGAAATTCTCCAACATAAGTGTAAATGCTTAATTGAATTTGGCAAATTTGGATCACTAACCAAACAAATCTGTGTGGTGTTAGGAAACTGTGATAACCCCCAGTGGAGAACTCGCAAACCACTACTGACAGACAGCTGCTATCTATTGGCACAAGTGGCTCCGCCTGCCCCATTAGTCGAGAGGGGTGTGTGTGTGTGTGTGACGTTGGGGGTGACTTGACCCCCTGGGGTAGATGTTAGAACAAATTTGAGTGGTGTCATATTACACGCCTTGTGACGGGAGGCCGATGGGAGAGGAATGATGAATTTGCCTAATGAATTAATCTGTGGACCAGTAATGGCTTCACTAACAACATTAGTCATCCTTATTAAGCAACTGGGCTCCCATCTGTACTTATAATAATGTGATGCGCTGTGACATTATCATTACTGCTTTTATGTTAATTTACAAGGCTTGTTGCGGATGTCAAATTACAAAAGGACTGTATAAATTGTGTGACACCATAAAGACCAATTTCAGCTTCATATGACAAAACATTTATGTTGACATATCCTCCTTAATTGGCCCAATTTCCCCCACTGCGTTAGTGGTAGCTATGGAAAACAAATAGCCCGCCTTTCTAATTTGAAACTCCATTACATTACAAGTGATACCACAACTCAGCTGCCCCACCGCTGCCTGGAGCTCAGATTCAATACACACATGCAAAATTGCTGAGCTTAAATAGATATTTAAATGGTAATGTATTGGGAAAGACAGCTGTTGGTATTTGTAGCCTGGAGTGCTCATTACAATGGGAAATGGGGAAAAGTGTGTATGGAGGGGGGTGATGACAACGGTAGCATGGCGAGCAGCTGTGTTAGCAACTGAATGGTATAATTACAGGCCAAACCTCTGTCATTAACCTGTATTGTCGAGTGTCACCACATCAGTTACCATAAGAAAGCCTTGATTAATTGACTGCAAGGTAGAAATTCAATTACGGAAGCAGTAGCGAGTAAACCAAGTAATGAACTACTATCAACAAGGCCATAAAAATCATCCCTTGAGCCACAAACACCATTGAATAAAATGCTCAAAGCGTTACTATGAAAAAAAAATGTGAACAATGCCTTATTTTATGTCAAATTTGTGATTGTGCAGACAGTGATGGCAAGGCTCAACGTCCCCGCTTAAAGCCCTGAACAAAATGTCTTTGTTTATGTGGATCTTGCGTGTCTTTAGGGCCTGAATACATGTTCCGATCACGGCTACAGTCCGTGTCTGACTTTTCTTGTGTGTGACAACGCGTTTGGCAGCACACAGCATGGTTTGTTGGCCTGGCTGCTACATGGTGTCTCGAGCAGAGGCGGCAGATGAAAGCTTTGGCGGGATGTTCCAATAAAGAGCAGATTATCATAAGCGGCTATTGTCCACTTCCCAATTCTCTCCCACGCCAGCCCCCTCCCTCCTCACCCTGCACAGCACAAAATGTTAATCGGCCCTATCACTGGCAGGCCAATGATGGGAGGAGTGTGTGACCCAGCCGGGACAAGTTTAATTGGTTTAAAATTGACAGAACGATTGGAAAGAGATAAAAGAGGAATAAAAAGTTAAGTAATTAACAACCAATCAGTACAGTTTTTTCAAGAGGTGGCAAGCGATGACCACCTTCTCCCTTCGTTCCAACAAGCCCCGCCCCTCTGGTCCCACCCGTTGACTCCATCCACCCAGCTCGTTTTATCTGAAGATTCTCAGACAATGCCTTGAGGATCCCGTTCCCTAATCTTCCTAAAAATCCCCTTTCATCCCCACTGTTAAAGAATGTATGAAAGCCTGACACCGAGCTGGAGAAAATGGCAGTGAAGGGGGGTAGGAGCGCCGCACATCTGGGACCCAGGGTGGTATCACTGCATCCGTTTGGGAGGGGGCTGGGTTGGACATAGAAGCCCAGTGCGGTCCCTGAAAGTTGTCAAATGAAATTGTTTTGCTGCTCAAACATTTAAATGGCAGAGGAGATTAGGCAGCGAGCGGGAAGCGGAGTGTATCTGACTGGGAGTTGGGGGGGTTAGGGTTAATCTGTGTTCTGACCCAGTTGAACTTTCAAGTCACACATATGCATTTTCACACAAAACAAAAAAAGGCCTAAATCCTTTATTTTGGCCCCTCAAAGGCAAGAAAAAGGCAATAGGTTTAAAAGGAGTGATCCCTAGATTTCTTTTCTTCACTATAGGAAAGAATGGCACATTTGCTCCTATGAGAATTCGGGATGATCACAAACACATTACAATAGGCTATAATTTATCCATTCCTTCGGAACCTCAGCAACAAGAAAACTTTGATCACATCCATTAGCCTCAACAGGATTTTGAATTGCATGCTGCTAAGTAAAAAAAAAAAATCCTTGTCTCTTTTGTCTTGCGTAGTACTTCATGTTCAAACCGTTGTGTTAGGTTTACCAGACATCCTTCTGACTTTCAAAATGACAGCTAACTCTTGCTAATACCTAAAATATCCCTCACTGGGATTATTGTTGTATCTCTGACGCAGTTCTTTGTTACAAAGCATTAACAGGTTATTGTCAAGTGAAAAGACTAGGTGAATTAATAGAGCACCTGAAAACAAAGCGGGTAGCAGATTATAGCCTCCCTCTCCGTCTCCATCTTTGAGTCTGTGAACTGGGAGGGTATTATGGTCCTGACACTTTTTCTGTGAAAGATTAAACTGGTTATCCCATTAAAGTTGGTAAAATGCCATTCTTGTGTCTTTAAGCTCTCATATAGGAGGTCAAGATGAGCCTGCCTTACGCGTACAAGGCGGCTATGGATGTAATCTGTCCAAAGTTACAATAATTAATGTTAAGCTTCTTCAACAATGTGTTTGTGAAAGAAGTCGTCCTGATAATATACTTAAATCTCTGCTCGCTGTTTGTGCAGCGGCGACAACACAGATGAGTCTGGCTATGCGTGCGCGTGCATATGTGAGAGAGTCCCAGTGCCACTCATGTTGTAGCTCGGCTTAAATCTTTAGTCAAACTATAATCTGACGTGGCCACAATGCTGGATTAGAACAATATGGGAAAAGAGAAAAATGACAACTGCTCACTTGATGGGAAGGAAAACACATTTTAATACATCACACTAATACCCGCACAGTTGTTTAAAGCAAATGATACCAATTACAAATGAGTAAATATATGTGGTCCAATAGTGTCAAATAAAAAAAAAAAAGTAGTTTTCCATAGTATATATCATTATATATACAATGTCTCCCATAATTCTACACACACAGCATTAAGGTATTGATCATAAATGTATGTTGTCCTCAATTAACAGTTTTTTTTAAACCTGCATATACTTGCATATTAAATTAATGCTGCAGTGATTTACAAAGTTAAAATGTGATTAAGCACTGTTTTTGTAGTCGAGCCTCACAGCGCAATGCATATATTATTGCACCTGAAGGATTTGAAAAACTTCAGCTGAATTGATTGAAACACATACTAAACATTTCCAACCGGAAACACCTGGATTCTAGAATGGATAAGATACTTTGGGCCACTTGTGAAAAACTAGAGATAATTTAATTTAGTGTCCAGGGGCAGATAATTGGCTGCCGTAGTAGATTGCCGCCACATGTGAATGAGGAGGAATAAATAAAATATGTTTGAAAGGCAACATTGAGCGGCAATAACACATTTCCGTTTACAGCCTACTAAATGTACTTGTACGGACGGTAAATATCAGCCACAATCTGTAACTATTTGCGCCTGTCAGAAGTAGATTCTCCTAATGTAGCACATGTGAAGGACAGTGCTCCCAGTGGTGCAAGAATAACAAGTTCATTAGTGCAGGGGGGTATGCCGCAGGAATTCAAATCCCTCCCTGACTCAGCCGCAGTCTGTGATTGGCTGGCGGTGTCGGCATGGCGAGACTCATTAGAGCCCAGCAGTAATTAAGAGTTGTTAGAAAGTGAATTCTCCAACCGCAGATTAGAAAATTAAACTATTTACTGATTACATATTAATAGAAGACAACAATGGCGCTTGCCATAAGCTTGGAAGGCAACCAAGGAATAAATCTGTGTACTTAATTACCATAAACAATGGGAGCATAGAAATGGAGTTTTATGCACTCTCCCTCCTGTAATGTGTCTGATATCAGAAGACACTTGACAATTCTTGTTCAATTATCTCTATTATTTAATGTGCTGTGAACTGCCTCTGAGAAAATAAATTAACCACCCCAATTACTTTGAATTCATCTGGGGAGGGACAGAGCATAATAGAAAATGCATAGTGCTCAAACTTGGAGAAGGAAAAATATCCATAAAGCATTATGAAAATATAAAAAAAAACGTGATAAAAATCAACTAGTAGCAAAAATACTAACCATACTCCTGACTCTGGTGACGAACAGAGACATGTTTTACAGGTAAAAGTAAATATTAGGGGACACAACTTGTCCGGGGGAACACAGTGGCTCTTCTCAGGTTGTGTCAAAGGTGAGAGAAATGAGCTTTACATATGGGTCAGTCGGCCTCTCGCCCCTGCTGCTTTCTGCCCTGTCCGGGCATCACTGCACTCTGGCCTCACCCTAACCTCCCTACAAGTAGCTTACAAAGCTCTCTGACTTATAGGGGTGGGCACGAACTCGGCGGTGTTGAGACCATCGCACAAAAACACAAGGAAGAAATGACACAGTAGTGAAACTTGAAATCCTAAAGTCTAATGAATCTTTTGACAGGATGACAAGACCGCAACCACATGGAGCACAAAGTGAACCATCAAGAACCGTTTTAGGGGCTTTATTTGTATTTGGCTGTATAAACATGAATCATGAATAACAGGAAACATTTGTACATCACAATGCATCAAGGTACAATGTAATGAACTACTACTGCCAAATCCCTAGCAACCACAGTAAAGGACGAAATTCTGCTTCTTTATTCCACAAAAGTATTTACACAAAGGTGTTATTGCAATGTGACCAGTGTTTTGTTCCCTCATGTCCCTCTGCAGTGCTGGAGCTAGTCAGAGGTACCAGATCAATAGCAGATGTTTTGCTTACAGCCAATGGGCTGCAGCTTCAATCAGCTGGTCATGCTTGAGAGAAAAATATCTATCATCTATGACAGTGTAGGAAAGGTGACCTCGGCTGCTCGGGTGATAAAGGTTACTTTAGTGACCACCTGTCATTGGCACATCTCGCTCTGACGCCTCCAGACTCCAGCCCAAAGGTACAATCCATAAGCTATTGGATGAGTGCAGAATGAGATATGAAATGCAGCTACTGTGCATGCGGCAAAAAGTTGAAAACATGTGACTGAGTCACATTTCAGGGTTTGATGAATGGTTAATACTATCATCAAAACTTTAGGACCCATGGTATTGTATATATTTTACATATTTAGATAGGATGTTTTTTGTGTTATTATTTAGGTTCTTCTTCTGTATTGAACATAGTAAACTGTTAAAATAACAAATCATTGTGGCAGGTGTATGAAAGTATATAACCTGCGTCTCTGTGGCCAGTGGTTGCTTTATCAGTGGGTGATGCTGAAAAATGGAAAAACATCCCCTCAGAAAGACACAATGGCATGTGCTCCAACAGGGAGAGAGGGCACAGATGCACAGAGGAACGAGAAAACGAGGAACTCCAGCATTACAATCACAGCAGAGATAGTCACAATATCAGCACCCAAATGGGATGGGGCAGGTGAGCTGAAATCAAAACCATTCGCTTTCCTTTTCAATAAGTCTATACTTTTTTCCTATCCTGTCCTGTGTTGCCTATTTTGGGCTTAGGAGCCAAAATCCTCAAAGTTACAGGCTGATATATCAGAAAGAGCATGTGAGCTGCAGCTAAATATTACAAAAGCAAACAGAGGATTCTCTGCAAACTAAATCTCCACACTTTCACACCTGTTTTTCACTCGTGTGCATGGATCTGGTGTGTGAAATGGCGTGGTATTCTCCCATTTCAGTACAGGACTTAACAGCGCCATGGCCCTCTTTTTTGGCTGGGCACACTGTCTCATGTCTTAACAAGGATTTACCCCAAACCAAATCTTTTAAAAATTCCAACATTCCAAATTCATATCCACTGCCAAAGCATATGCACTTTGTACGCAGTGCAGAGCAAGCATTTGTGTATTTAACATGAATTTGTGAACTGTGTCAACGCTTATGTTGTGTTGCCTTTTTTATATTTAGTTCCTCTGCCTTTAACTCACCCCGTCCTTCCTTATACAGCATATCAATGAAGGCCAGATATGTACTAGGGAAAGGCGCATGTGTCTGTGTGTATCCGTGCATGGCTCAGCGCACTGTTCAATACTGTGCAGGCTGGCTGGGGCTGTGCTGGCAAACGGCAGCAGAGAAGACTTGGGCTGGGGCACCGCTATCGCACCCAGTTATCGTTTCCCCCATGAAGGGCTCCCTTATCACCCCGGCCCAGAGAGGTCTCCCTTCTCTACCCAGCCCCACTGCCCCCACCCTCTCCCTCCCTGCTCCACCTCCTTCACACCCCCATTCCCTCCTTTCATATCCACCCAGCGCTCTGTCGCGCAACATTCAACTGAGATGGGGGGGCCTTCAAAGATTCTCACAAACGCACACACAGAAATGCACACGGACCCTCCCAGTGCAGTTGTCTATGTGCGTGCGTATGCTCAATTTGCCAAAACAGTTTTTCCAGTGTAATTGGGCTTGGGGTACCTGTGTCCATGAGATAGCGCAGCCTCTTCTCCACGCGCGCTGCTCGGGCGTCTATGTGCCTCTGCTCGCTCTCCAGCGCCGACAGTTCCCCAACCACATACTGACTGGTGTCTTTGAACGCTTTCTGTCAACCAGAGAGAGCGAGGCAGATGGAGACCGTCAGGGGAACAGGAAAAGTAGCCCGATACAACATTAAACACAGGCAAAGAAAAAAGGGTGAATGGATAAAGGATAAAGAGAAATTTTGCAAACAGAGGATGAAAAAGAATGGATGCGAGTCAGAAAGATATCTGAGACAGAAGAGACAAAATAGTCTAATGTAGAAAGGACCTGAATCTTAATTAACATACAGAGTGGTAGTAATCTGAAGGAGAATGATCTGGGGCCTATGAAACAAACTGTTGCTTCTGAAGGTAAGAAATGTTTGAAGATGGGCTGGCTGCCTTTTTGGAAAAGAAATTAACAAAATATCTATGAAGGACAAAGGACCGCAGGTATTTATATTCTTTCTTGGGAGCAATTTTTCCTTTTAAATTAAAATGTGCATCCATTGCTGTATAATTCTGCTTTTGAAGTTGCATCCCCACAAACATTGAAACAAACCACCTGATCACTTCAGTCTATTCTTCAGATACAATTTTCAACTAGAAGATCTCTTTTGTATTTACTAGTGAGGATCATAATATATTTTTTCTGCTGAGGTGTTTTTTTATCTTAATGGGAATGTGAAGTAGTGGGCTGAAGAGAAACTTTTTTTTTTTTTTTTTTACATATTCCACCCAGGCCAGCACTTTTGGCAGCCCTCTTTAGTTGTGTTCATCAGAGAGCTCAGTGCACATGTGTTCTAGCCTGTGTGTGTGGTTACTGATTCCCAGCAGCCTGCCCCTCCTTCTGCCTCACACGCTCTCGCTCTATCACCATATTTTTCCTTGGCAAATCAATTTTACACATGATCAGCCCACTCCCCTTGCCGCACTCGGCCCAGCCGTAATTAAGAGGAGGGAAATTACCATATATATTATATTAATGCAAACATCATTCAGCAGGTAATTCTTGGCTGATCGGGATAATGAAAAGGTTGAACACCCATTAACCCTGGGGCCCAGGCAGAGGAAGAGGAGGAGGGCCTGTGTATTTGTGTGTGTGCTGGGACGAAGGTGAAAGTGCAGTGAGATTCACCCTTTGGACTTTGATGGCACAGACTCAATGTAATAATAGCATTCTTCTAGACACACTCTTAGCAAGTTTAAATATGAGCCAGGATAAGAGCTTGTGTGTAATCAGGGCCAATACTACGCACACACTCTAAATTGCAGCGCAGCTCATATCTACCATTTCCATAATTAAAATGACAGTAGGCAAGATCAATACAAAGATGTCTCTGTTGAGAAATGGGGTTTGGTAAGTGAATGGGAATTTTGTAGCAGAAGGACAAGGTGAAGAGTATGAGGTAAGTGTTAGATAGAGCATGCAAAGAAAAAAGATGTATCTATAAGATGACCATAAAAAGCTAAGCAAAAAGGAATTAAACAGGTCAAAAGGAACCATTACTGGACTCTAATCTGACATTGTCCAGAAAATGTCAACTTCAGGTCATTTGTAGATAAGTTATGTTAAACATCTTTTCAAGTCACAAAAAAGGTTTTGAAGCTCAACATGGTACACGTACTATCAATGTATGAAGTGGTATAGCTAGGATTTTGTTTTAAGAACCAGATTTCAGGATTAATGCTCTGGACACGGAACACTTGAGTCCTTTCTCTTGGGCAGCGGATAAAGTCCATTCGGGCCAGAACCATTCACTTTAAGAACTGTTTTTCAAATTTTGCTGCTTCTAAACATTTTACTCACTTTAAATGACTCACTTCAGCAACACTTTCTTCACAATGCTGATATTACAAATTATTATTCATCATCTTAGCTTGATAAAAATAAAAACTTATTTTTCTGATTCAGAGGATGTCAGAAGAGTGACAAGCAAGTTTCTTCACACAAAGAACAAACCTCCTCCTCAAATGGTCGGAAAATATCAGAGTCTGGTGAACCCCTCTCATCGGCTGTTCGCTTCATATCCTCAGGAATGGATTTCTGCCTCTTTACTTCTGTGAAAAGAGCAGTGAAAAGAAGCATTTACAAGGTTTTCACGGACGTAGGTGTGATCTTTATGAACCGACCCTATTTGCAGTAGCTTTGGATAGTTGAGTCCAAATACAAGGCTGCCACAAACGTCAGAGCAGCACTGCAAATGTCTTACCAAAGATTCATAAATCAAAACTGCATCAATTCATTATATACTATCCATCCATCCATCCATTTTCTTCCCCTTAATCCATTTCTGGGGCGGTTTAGTTATTAAATAATAAACTTTCTAAAATAGATTTAGACAACTAACACAAGCTGATTTGCTTTTCCTTATTCATGACAAAACAGACAATTCAAGTGCATCAACCCTAATGATGAATTTCAACAGATTTTTTTTTCAATAAGATATTTTTTTCCAATAATCGTGAATTAATCCAATAATGGACCGTTTATTTACAGACTCCAACACATGAATGCACTGACAGACATCACATTTTCATCAGAAGTAGTTGCTGTATTTACGCTCATAACCATTTAAAAACAGACAAGGCTTTAGTTTTGACAACGGGGTGGTCAAAACTAAAGCCCTACATTTTAAATTAAAGACTACCTAACCATCCCAGATATGTCACTGAAAAATGGAACATCATTGATGCATCAGCCAAATTTACACCAGGGGTACTCAAACTTTATAAAACCAAAATCTACTTTTACAGCAACTGTGAGCTGAGATCTACTTAGGTTTTGATGTAATCATTCAGAATAACATGATTTTGTATTTATTTAGATACACGCATAAGAAGGTCCGTAATTTACATTTGCAAAACATGTTTGTTATGACGTGAATCACAGGGGAGAAAGTGGGAACAAAGCAAACTATACGCAGCTGTACAGGGCGCTCTGCATGAAGCGGGTAGCTACTTCATAGTGCCCCTGACATTAGGCTTTAGTACTGCATTATTTTTATGTTTCCACAAACCAAACCAATGACAGAAGCCTCCATACATCAAAGCTATACTTAAGATTCAGTGATGCTCTGAGTGTTAGTTAGTGACAATGACATTTTTTTAATTGTATTGTGATTGTTCATTTGCACATCAAAGAAGTTGTAAATAGTACAAAAATAAGAGATTTTTTAAAGCAGAATTATCTGGCAGTTAACTTGACAACTACTAAGTATTCACTAATAGTATTTTACTCAAATCGATTTGAAAGATGGAATCTATACAGCAGTGATAAGGTACGATGTGTTTAGGACTTACCTGGTTTGCTCTCCACATACTGACTGAAGGACTTCAGCTGTGTTTTTCTGACAGCAGATTCTTTATTGAACATAACTGGACTTCGTAATCTCTCTGTTGCCCTCCGCAGACGCTCTGCACGAAGCTCATCTGCTTTGTTCTGTCACAATAAAAGAGACACATTTTGTTTATATTTTTTCTCAATGATGCTTCGCGAATGGAGATTAAACAAAGCAATGACGCAGTGGAATTATTAATTTTAATCCCAAAGGATTTATCAAACTGAAAGGTAGAAAGGTTTAAAGTTGAAATCATCATTTGAGGTAATACATTATATTAACGGAATAATGTATTAGTAAAATATCATAATAATAACAATTATATACAACACAGTTACAAAACATCCAAGAACAATAATAGGTAATTTCTTATTATATTAGTATATATATTCTAAAGCATTCAACATTCTTTGTAAATTCATTTAAAGACATTAAAAAAAAGAGTTATTATTAAATGAGTAATGAGTCATCTTGAAAATCATTTTCAGTCTAGAAATTATCTTTCACACAATTAAGCCTAAACAAAGTCATGAGCATTGATTCAGCACTTTAAAGACAATACATTACATATACATTTTATACTATTTGATATAGACATGTGATGATTTTATCTACTTGTCAGGGGGTAAAATACAGTACTCTGGAGCTCCGGTGGATATTAGACGATGTGTGTGCACTAACACACTGCAGTCTGACTCTGACTCATGAGAGACAAAAGGAGGCAATTAACTTGACTTTCAACAAAACCTCGAACCATAAAATATATTCAAATTATGCAAAATGCAAAAAAGCACTATTGTTTTCAAAGTGAACATGTGTAAAAGGCTACACGCTTGCTTCTCTCGCTATCACAAAATGGGATGCGGAAATGCTATTTAACTTATTACCGTGGCCTGCGAATAAACCAAGCCGAGTGGAAAAGAAACCCGGTTTGGGCTGAGATTGACATAGCGGTTACTTTAATAAGACTCGAAACGTGTAATAAAGTCAACAATTAGGGCAAACATGTTCCACTACTTGAGATTGTGAGGCAAGACTCTAGAGTTAGAATGCCTAATTGAGACAGTGTGCAGTAAACAAAAGGGAGCTGTTAGTTTAGTTTTAGATTATTGCCTTTCAATAACAATGTGGGCAATTACTCTGCTGTCACTTTGCTTTGTCTGTCAGCCGCCCACTACTTTAAATCCAGTCAAATTTATGAACTGAAATGGCCAATTAGTAATTTCCGGCAATATAAGGCTGGAGTGAACCCGACAATGTAAGAGCCAACACTAGGGCCATCCCCAGGAGCACCACAAAAACTGCTAATTGCAGAATGAAAGGGAGGAGTCAAGTGGCTGCTTCTGCTGTTAATAAAAACGGTAAGTGGAGCATAAAGTTTGATTGCAATAAAAAGCCCCAAGTGACGAAACTTAATCGTGAAATTGTTTGTATATAAGGATGGTTAATATACAGTGGGGCAAAAAAGTATTTAGTCAGCCACCGATTGTGCAAGTTCTCCCACTTAAAATAATGACAGAGGTCTGTAATATTTATCATAGGTACACTGTGAGAGACAGAATGTAAAAAAAAAAACCAGGAATTCACATTGTAGGATTTTTAAAGAATGTATTTGTAAATTATGGTGGAAAAGAAGTATTTGGTCAATAACAAAAATTCAACTCAATACTTTGTAATATAACCTTTGTTGGCAATAACAGAGGTCAAATGATTACTATAGGTCTTTACCAGGTTTGCACACACAGTAGCTGGTACTTTGGCCCATTCCTCCATGCAGATCTTCTCGAGAGCAGTGATGTTTTGGGGCTGTCACCGAGCAATACGGACTTTCAACTCCCTCCACAGATTTTCAATGGGGTTGAGGTCTGGAGACTGGCTAGGCCACTCCTGGACTTTCAAATGCTTCTTACGGAGCCACTCCTTCGTTGCCCGGGCAGTGTGTTTGGGATCATTGTCATGCTGGAAGACCCAACCACGTTTCATCTTCAAAGCTCTCACTGATGGAATCAAAATCTCACGATACATGGCCCCATTCATTCTTTCCTTAACACGGATAAGTTGTCCTGTCGCTTTGCAGAAAAACAGCCCCAAAGCATGACGTTTCCACCCTCATGCTTCACAGTAGGTATGGTTCAAGTCAGTATTCTTTTTCCTCCAAACACAACGAGTTGAGTTTATACCAAACAGTTCTACTTTGGTTTCATCTGACCACATGACATTCTCCCAATCCTCTGCTGTATCATCCATGTGCTCTCTGGCAAACTTCAGACGGGCCTGGACATGCACTGGCTTCAGCAGGGGACACGTCTGGCACTGCAGGATTTGATTCGCTGTCGTCGTAGTGTGTTACTGATGGTAACCTTTGCTACTTTGGCCCCAGCTCTTTGCAGGTCATTCACCAGGTCCCCCCGCGTGGTTCTGGGATTTTTGATCACCGTTCTCATGATCATTTTGATCCCACGGGATGGGATCTTGCGTGGAGCCCCAGATCGAGGGAGATTATCAGTGGTCTTGTATGTCTTCCATTTTCTGATAATTGCTCCCACAGTTGATTTGTTCACACCAAGCTGCTTGCCTATTGTAGATCCACTCTTCCCAGTCTGGTGCAGGTCTACAATTATTTTCCTGTTGTCCTTCTACAGCTCTTTGGTCTTGGCCATAGTGGAGTTTGGAGTTTGACTGTTTGAGGCTGTGGACAGCGGTCTTTTATACAGATAACGAGTTAAAACAGGTGCCATTAATACAGGTAACGAGTGGAGGACAGAAGAGCTTCTTCAAGAAGAAGTTAGAGGTCTGTGAGAGCCAGAGATCTTCCTTGTTTGAAGTGACCAAATACTTATTGTAGCGTCCCCGGTTGCTTTGGCTGGTCACTCGAAACTGATGGTTCACATCTTTATTGTTTCTTTAGCATGTGAACAACACCGTAAGAGCTACAAAGAATCAACCAGGGACGCTACAATAAACGGGAGAAGTGGCAGTTGGACCAAAAGGTTGTGTGCTACAGTAAGAGCTTGTTCCCTCATCAACCAGGTGCAAAGAGCTGAAACAAACCATGGAAAACCTTGACTGAACACTATCAAGCCACCAAGAACTGTAGCACACAACCTTTTGGTCCAACTGCCACTTTCTTCTCCCGTTGCTAGGCAACGACCTGTGGCCAAACAGTTGCCATGCGCACAAAAATAAAGTGTTGAACATACAATAAATGATAATCAATAATGGTAAAACATTAATTCACTAAGTCATTTACACTTATTTTCCACCATAATTTACAAATAAATTCTTTAAAAATCCTACAATGTGAATTCCTGGATTTTTTTTTCACATTCTGTCTCTCACAGTTGAAGTGTGCCTATGATGAAAAAATGACAGACCTCTGTCATTATTTTAAGTAGGAGAACTTGCACAATCGGTGGCTGACTAAATACTTTTTTGCCCCACTGTAACATTAACTGAAGTTATTGAAAGGTTGGTTTCCATTTGCAGTACAAAACTTTGTTTAATGAAGTGCTCCACTCCTCACTGTGTTTCCGACTCACCCCCCTCCCTGACCCCGCCCCCCTCTGACAGCCACATTGGGCCGGCAGTCGGAGGTGCTCATCCCGAGAAAAAATCCGTGCTTTATACAAAGCACAATGTGTCTATCCAACTGTCTGTGAAACTGTGTGTTATTGCTCTCTGCTGTTTATTCTACTGTTTGTCGCATGGCGCCGTAAAGATGGCGCCGTGGCAAGAGCTCTGGTGTGTGTCGTCTTCTCTGTCTGGTGCACACCGGGGTAGTCTTGCACAGTTTTTCCAATGTGGTTTTACTGCAAATGGCAAATAAATGAATCTGAATCTGAATCTGCTGTCCTTGTCATATTTGCGAGCGGATCTAGATTTTGTTGATTAATTATTGGAGAACAGTGCAGACACCAACCAAACTGCAAGCCCCAGCATTCTTCCAAAAACACAGCAGACGTAGCCCAATAGTATTTCCCATGAGAAACACATTCTAGCTGCAACTTCCAATGCTGGTTTGTCACTGAACTGGTGGATACACTGGTGGATAGACATAATGTGAACAACATTCACGCTCATATTTTGAGCATATGGATATTATATGATGAACCACTACTTGCTTAAGTTTAAAAACTCCAGAATGTAACCTCTCCTCACCTCTGTCCTATACAACTTCATTGAAATACTACACAGATGACAAGCCCACATCATTGCAGTGATCAGCTCTTGTTCAGATGCACATGCAGCAGACCACCTGCTCATTGGGTTACCCATGTCACAGTCTGGGACCAGCAGATATTGAGTCCCTGCCTCCTCCTGTCCTGCTCCCTTTCTCTGGCTGTGATCTTTTATCAGCACCATCATTGCTGTGGTAAGCTGTGGTGAATTCATGGGTTTTGGTTTGGTGTCTGAATGTGCAGGCCGCTGCGTGACTAATGTTGCAGTCTGCTGAGCGTCGCATGGCCTTATCGTGCACGAGATGCTGCGCATGCACACAATCACTAATGAGCGAAAGGACCGTGTGCGCTGAGCTTCAACTATACAGGATCAGAGCATCCTCCTTGAGGCCTCCCAGAATGCACATCTTTCATTATGAAATGTTTGACGAGAGATGATTGTATTTTCTGGATCAGAGTTAAAAGTAGTCATTAAAAATTACAGTAACTGGTTAAAATAAATTAAACAATACGTGTGGACTCGATGATGCTCCCTCTGGCTTACAAACTCTGTCAAATGGGAAAACAGGCACACATAACCTGTCCTTTGGGCATAAAGGACTAAGCCTTTTAGGCTTTGAACACAAGAGGGTGTTTATGTGAATCGATGATCAAAGACACTCTGTGTCGCCATAAGACCAGAGGGTCTCACTTGTAGAGACAGTCACACACATTCACCTTATTCCACTTGACATTCAAAATCAATTAAATAGATGTAAAGACTAGGCCTGGCTAGGATGTTTACTCGATATTCACATCAGAAGATATAGACACATGCAGCAACAAGCCCCCTTCCCCCTGCTCACACAAGAAGTGTCTGAAAAGGTCAGAGTCAATGAATGAGCTACAGGTTAGGTACGACATCATAATGCCACTTTCTATGTTAGACTGTTGGGGTGACACATTCTTCTACATGAAGAGCATGTGGCCATATGGATACATGACTACAACTGTAACCAGAAACAAATATACAAATGATGTACCTCTGGCCCTTCCACTGGACTAAGTGGGGAGTAAGAGGACACAGTGGGCGATGAAGAGGATGATGTTGAAGATGGAGACGAAGGTGAGGTCGCTCCTGGTTTAGCCTCCATCTTATTCAGCTTTAGATCCACATGTTTACTGTTCAGACCTGGAGATAGAGAGGAACACTCAATGCCAACAATAAAAGACAAATGTGTTTATTTCATCCAACAAGTCATGTTGAATAACATTATTTACCAAAACTACAAATTAAATTTTAGTCCATTTCATGTTAGTTAACTGAATCAACAAAGAACAGAATAAGAAAACACAAATAACACTGAGATATGGCACTTCAAAGCTTAACAGAGCATTGCTTGTTGTGTTTCTAATAGTGACTTCGCCTATCTCACATCAATGGGAATGTGGTGACAGAAATAATAGCATTTTTCTGAAAAACAAAGTAATTATTACCTCTGAAGATTGCTGTGAATGCTCCCCTAAAGATATGATTTATTGTGAATTGCGACAACTTTTTGAAGTGTATTAATCACATTTAAAACTTTCTAGTAAAAGAAACATGAAATAAAGCCAAAAAGAAATTTACTCAAGTGTGTTAGCAGTGTAGTTTAAAGCACCACAGACATTGAAGCATGCAGCCTAAGCCAGTGTTTTACCCAGAGAGGTTAGCTCAGAGCTGGGGTTAGTAAGCTCCAGCAACCCCAGTGCAGAGGAAGTGTTTGGAAGTGAGGCCTGGAGTGGCAGTGGGTTAGTGACCAGAGGAACTGTAGAAGTTGAATAATGTGCAGCTGGATCAGATTTAAACTGGAACTGCTCTTCCTCAGCACACTCTTCCTCATCCTCACCCCTCCTTTCAAAATCAAAATCGTCCTCATCACGCTGATCCCTCACTCCATCTATAGCATCTGTGGATATGGAACAGGTCAAAAGAGCAAGAGAGAAAGCAGAATAAGATAGTGTTAAAGCAGTTTTTTAAAAAGAGATGTGAGAAGATTCATTATTAGTTTTCAGAAATAAGAAGCAATATAACATTCAAATGTTAGTAAAAAGAAAAACGCAATCAATGAGAGTTAGAAATTTTTGAGTTTTTCTAAGGCAGATATATTAAATCATAGGCTCTTTATCATAGAGGCAGAAGTTGAACACATTCTAACAGGTAGCTGCATTGATGATTCCCTTTGTGATCAAAATCTGATCGACAGGTTGACAGGTTATTGCTAGGGAAACTATTTTTAACAATCACTTTGAGATTTACATTTGTTCATCTTGTGGGTTTGTTCTGAGCAGCTGAATCCAGTTTATTATAAGGAACAATTGCCTTTTAATTGTCTTCATTCGTACATTTGTTCACATTTGAGTCCCAGACAAAATAACCAGGCAAATTTTTGCAAGAAAAAAATGAAAGCATATATTCCATTAGGTCTCCAGAGGGGTTCGAAAGAAAAAAGAGTGTCTCCACATTTCCAACAAAGAAAATAAAATTACAACAGGCCCATGCAGAGACTCGAAGAGCTCTAGCTGCATGGATAACCCACTATGGATTAAGACAAAAACAATCAGTAAACAGCGACAGAACACGCAGGCTCCCTCCTCTGCTATTTACAACTTGCTGGGCCGAGCCGCAAAGAACAAAGCAGCAAAGATTGTAAATAAGAAGAACATTTTCTCTATTTTTTTTTTCCTAATTTGCTGGCTGCGTTGTGGAGCGTGCTACCAAGTACCGTCCCTGCGTGGATGGTTGGGGTCTAATTAATAGGAGGCCATGGTGATAGAGTTTGGAAAGTTTCTTAGCGGGTAGATACTTGGAAGGGGGGTCCGTGCTGCACTGAAGGAGCGTGAATGGTGAGTTTGTGTGTAGGGGCTAGGATTAGCCGTTCTGCTCGGCAAGCCTTGTGAATCACAGCCCAAAGCATTTCTCTTCTCCTCACCTCCCCCTTTTGCTCCCTTCTTCCCTTCTACTCCCCTTTTAATGAGATCAACAATTAGTTCAATTCAGAAAGGCTGAAAGAGCAAAGAAATCAAGTGCCCCTCTTCTCGAGAATACTTTTTTGTCATTGTCATTTTCAGTTAACGAGTCACTGATCTCACTTCTATCTACGGATTTACTCATCAGGCTTTTGTCAGTTGAAATTTTCCACTCATCTTAAACTTACACGTAATCTAACAGACTGGTCTGAGATAACTAGTAGTTACAATTAGCCCTTCATTCACATCGTTGTATCTGGTTCGTCCAATGTTATTGTTATGTCCAGAGTTATTGTTATGTCCAGAGTTATGTGTGGTAGTCAGGCCCCTTTTCTCTTAGGGCACGGTCACATAGGTTTTTACAAACGAACCAGGCCAAGTGGCCCGGATCGTCGCCACAGGGGTGTGAAAACGGCCCGCGGTCACATGAACGTGTTGTCTGAACCGTGCCAGAGTAGTACAACGCCTGGTCCAGCTGGTGGCGCTAATAATAACTCCAGTGACTACCACGTTGTTCGAGTTGAGTTTCCGCTTTTTTTCCTGTTTACATCCTGCTACTGCAGCTTGCAGGCTCGAGCATGCACCGCGTTGTTTGCATCAGAGCAGTGTGAACAAGTGTGAGATATGTCTTTCCCCAAAATGCAGCGGTGGGACACGCGTGTGTTGTCTGTGTGTACGGGCGCGCTGCGGACACGGGAGCGCGCCTTTATAGTAACGAGCGTAAAGCGCTGAGAATGAATGAATGAAAGACAGAAAAGTGGCTACGAGCGACCGGAGCGTGTGTGTGTGTTCTGGCGGTTAAATAAAGACTGATTCTTGAATGTCTGAAGTTAGCACCACACTGAGAGCGAGGGTCAGGACAGAAGAGAGCTATACCCGTAGGATATACCACGGTCCGGGGCCTTATATGAAAGGTTAAACACAGCGGAGAATACAAAAGTGCAGGAGAGACTGTGTGAAAATGCGTGTCACAGGAAGACGTAATGTGACGTACAATATCAAGTCAGCACGAGGCACACATGTTGCAGCCACATAGCACCTAAAGCCCGGATCTAATTGTGAAGCGGGCCCTGGCACACTTCAACCGTGCTTTAGGCTGCGCATGTGACCGCAGCCTTGGTGCAGCCTTTACATGTTGCCTGATGATGTAGCTAGATGGTCAAATATTGATCAAATTATGTGCGGTGGAAAACTTAACATTAATCATCACTCGAATCCAGCCATTCCCATATCAAACCTGGTGGTGGCAGCATCATGCTGTGGGGCTGCTTTTCTTCAACAGGGATAGGGAAGAGTGTCAGTGTTGATAGAAAGGGGAAAAGTGGGTCAACAAAATACTTTAAGCTGGGGTGGAGTTTTACCTTCCACCAGGACAATTTCCCTAAACAACAGAACATTTTCAACGCAATGTATTCATGTGTTAGAATGACCCAGTCAAAGTTCATACCTAAATCCAATCAAACACTGGCAATAACTAGATACTGTAATAGATACAAATCCATCCATTTTCTTCCCCTTTATGCATCTCTGTGGGCTGGTGCAATTCAAATCTATATTAGGAGCCGAGCCAGTTCCACAGAGTATTGACTCAGGTGGGCTACTTGCATGCATGGCATACTTTGTAATGTATCCTTTTGGGCTAAATGTGGAAAGTTTGATTGGGTATAATGACTTTTTCAAGGCACTGTAAACTGCCGTATAGTTTCCATAGTAAAGTTTTGTAGGTCACTTCAAAACTTAGTTTCAAAATCAGTCAATACATTTCTATATGCCACAAAATATAACAAACGTCTTAAACAACAAGAGGCATATAATAATGGTCATTACCATAATAACCCCAATTTCAGGAAAACGAAAAGCAGTGGGACGTGCACACAGCATATTTGTTCCTCCTGTAAGCTGTTATTAGAAGCGTTTTTGTATTTGGGGCATAATGTGGCCACACCATGTGTTGTGTTGATTAACAATTACTGAGGGAACGAGACAAGGGAGGAGTTTCAGGGTAAATTGCTGCTCTGAATATTGGGATGGTTTTTCAGTCTCTGGGTTGCAGTCAAATATAATTTTCTTTTTCTGAGGATTAAGCAGATCCCCTTTAGAGAGCATAATGGAAAACTGGGATTCATGGTGTGTGCTGGAAAAGGTATACATTAAAAGAGAATGTGTCGACAGATATGATAGCTTGTGTGAAGTGTAACTGACCTCCAATAGGACTGGTCCTAGTTCCTCTGGATCTGTCTGCATCTAATGTGCTCAGGTCAGACATTTTGACTCCAGATCGAGCTTCAGCAATCAGCTGCCTGGCCCTTTCCCTAAGCTGCCTCCTCCGTTCAGCGTCTTGTTCCTAAAAATACAAAGCACCTCAAACAATAAGACACGCAACAAAATGCAATCATTAAATATAATTAAATTGAAGAAAACTATCTGTAAGACACTGCACACCATTTATGCATTTGAAGTGTATGTGGTGGAACAGCACAAGTCAGATACAGTATTGAAAATGCACCTTCAGTCGCAGAATTGTAATTTTGAGACCGAACTGATCACGCTGATAGTGTGGGCACAACACAACCACCCATCCACCACGGTCAGAGCAATACTCTTTGATGAAGGGAATTGAAGAACACATAACTGATGAAATACTGCATGCGCTGGAACTAGGGCTGTCAAAAATAGCGCGTTATTAACGCGTTAACGCAAATCAATATTAACGCCGTCATTTTTTTTATCGCGCGATAAAAAAAAAAAAAAAAAAAAAAAAAGATTTTTTTTTTTTTTTTTTTTTTTTTTTTTTTTACTTTTTATTGCATACAAACACATAGAAACAAAGAAAAGGACTAGTTCAGATACATTGTAGACAGAGATTACAAACAATATGTAGTTGGAGATACAGGGGGCCAAAGAAGAAACCCAGAAGGGCACATAGGAGGGGAGGGACATGAAGTGGGAGATGGGGGGAGGGGTTAATAAAAAAGGCAATACAAGCAAACAGTATACAGTCATAGATATACCGAAGGTAAACAGAGAAACAGCATAGAGTATTTACATGAACAAATTTACAAAATATTTACAGATTGTTTATCATCATCATAATGACACCATGATGTTTCTATACAGTCTATGGTCTATACCCACACACACACATTGAAGGGGCTTTTTGTTACCAATTATTTATTTTGTCATCCATTTATTGATGATTTTGCATCAAATGTTAGTGTGTAATATAACACTACACATTGTTTTCAATAAAAAAAGCAATTGCACACAGCACGCAAATGTGTGACTAATTTGCGATTAATCGCGAGTTAACTATGAAATTCATGCGATTAATCGCGATTAAATATTTTAATCGTTGGACAGCACTAGCTGGAACATTTATTTCGACTTTGTTTTCTTGAATGCAGAAAGTAACCAAAATAAGAATCAATACTGTTATCTACCTAACATGTAAATTATATTATTAAATTATAATGTATATTAAACTTTTCTCATCAAATTGAAGGAACATTTTGGTTAAATACATTTTTGTAGACTTTGAAAGACATGCACATGGCTCAAGAGAATAAGATTTTTTTTTCTATTTGTCCCTAATCTTACTCCCTGTGGTTTCCTGTTAATCAGGCTTCTCCATATTGAGCCAGGGGTTTTAGAGTTGGCCTATTGAATCCACCAATTTACCCATTAACAAAACAAGCAGTACCCGCTAATGAGCTACATCTCTCAATTTCCATGTCAATTGTTTGTTTGTAGCTATTGTTTGGCCTGGACAATAGACAATAGGGTAAGTGACAGCAACCTAATGCACAGGGTGTATGTGTGTGTTGGAGACAGGTCTGGTGGATGCCCACAGGGCAAAGGGAACACACCTAGAGAGACTGATAAATAGCAAGAGACAGAGACGGTGGCAGGAGTGAGACCAAAACACAGATAACAGTTAAGGAGCTACAGTGGAGAATTACACAATGCATTATATATACATTAGAACAAAATATTCTGTTATTATGAAGAAATGTCCCACACTGTAGATTAGGATGACACTGTATACCAAATACTCTATACATTACTGTAAGCAAAGATGAGAGATACATAGCTGGATTGGAATTGTCTTTACTGACAATAATACATTTTCTTTCTATGTGGGAAAATATTGAACGATTTAATCTTAACATCAAAGTTGGATGTCAAAAGAGGTACACTATATGCACACTTCTTTATTACAATAGGTCTAGAGTTAGAGTTAGGGTGATGAGACCAGGTTTGACCTTCTGGAAAAATGGATGATAGTGCTGGCCATGGCAAATACAAATACGCTTGAATTATGAAGGCCACATACATTACAACAGCATTCTCCCATGGACGCTGTACCTTATTTTCAAGCCTTTAAAGACAGAATAAACGGAAATTGCTTTGCCTATCCAGAGGCAAGGATTATGAGCATACAACATGTCAGAGGTGCTGATTAGAAAAAGCCGTCTTACAGGACAGTTCATCTGTATGCTATATAATTCTCCAAAGCATTGTGAATAGACCGGCAATTCATATATACTTCCTCAAAATGTTGTGTAAAACTGATAAAATGAAGCCAAATCTGATGACCTTAGGTGTTCAGAAGTCGGAATCCTTTTGTTCCTTCCACACACAAAACAAGAGTGAACAGTTGCAGACTGTGGTTACATTAAATGCTGGAAATGTCTGCAGTAAAAGCTAAACGCTTGAGTGCTGGGCTGAGACAGAGGGTTTCTGTGGTCTTGGCGTTGGGCTGAAGCGCTCTCTGAACGGGGGGAGCAGGTTGTCGCCTTCACTGCTCTTTTCGAGGCCAGTGGTAAAAAGGAGGGAGGCCATGCACTAGTGATTTTATACAGAGACCTGGCGTGGGCGCAGTCGGATGCCCTGTGCACCAGACACAGCTCCACTGAAAAAGCTTTACCAACCTCCCAGATAGCCAGCCAGCGCAGCAGCCGCTCCAGACATTTGTCATGACAAACTCATTCACCGTTAAGAGCTTCTTTAGGTCTCTATCTTGAATTGGCACATACACAGACAATACAAAACGGAAAATGGCAACATGACTCCAGCTACCGGGTTCTCATGTTAATAATGGTAACAAATTGCACATATATTTCAGCTGTAAGTTAAACTAACGTCGTGATACTATATTTTCACTATAGATATGTATTTTTATATTTTGTTTATTATTGGATATTTGGAAGACCAGTAGAGTTATCTTGTAATATAGAGCTCCAAAGATGACTGTGAGGGAGACTCTTATCACTTGGCACCAGACGGAGTACGCGGATCAATGAGCGCATGAGGCCCATAGTGATCAATGCATTTGATAAGGAATTAAAGAAGAGCCACTGTACAAGACTATCAAAGAAACAGGACATGGCCTAATTATGATTTGACATGTGCGTGCCCATGATAGGGGTCTGTATCTACCACTCTATATAAAAGGTATACTCTGAAATATAGAATGCTCATAAAAAGCCTTATTATTCAAACTTCAAGGAAAGTGATCTATATATTTCATTGAATTTGTATATGTAATCTCTAATCATATCTAGGCCATCATTTGATACCAAAACATAATTGACTAAATATTTTTGTATGTATTTATATTTTACATTATTCAGGTATTTTGACCAAAGTACTGCTATTTAACATAAGTTATGGTATCATTTTCTAGGAGATTGTTGATGTATTTAGCTATTAAAGTGTTTTAAAAAACAAAAACAAACTTAACTTTTTACCCTAACCCTAGTCCAAACCATGGTCTAACTACCATTGCTGGAAATTTAACAAAAATAAGTGAGAAGCCTCCTTTAAGAATCCTCCTTTGGGCACCCCTGAACTCAGGCTCTGACAACTCCAACTGGCTGGTTTAGAAAAAGTTTTTATAAGAAAGAAATGTGTATGATTCTGATATTGATGGAGGCTTGACAAGAACGCAGTAGAGATTATTCTAGCATTCAGGGCCAGAAGTTCACCAAATTCTAAAAGATTTAACGTCAGAAGAAAAATCTTTTCGAAGTACAAGAACTTTTGTTAAATAGTAGTTGAGTCTAAACGGCCCTTAGAAACTGGGCTGAGTCACACTGTATGCAATAATTGTGTGAGAGAACAAAGCACAGTTGTACAGTGCGACTGGTTTAACAGGAAAAGTGAAGAGAGGAAACAACACTCTTCACAAACTGGCAGTCGAGTGAAAAGCTTTGCCCTTTAAATAGACAAGATAATTATGAGGGAGGGACCACTGTGCAAATAAAAAAGGACTGAGAACAAGAGCTGAAGTTTGGGACCTTAAGGCATTACATCTATAGATATTATTTTATTTTTTCTATACAATTAATGCATAGAAAAACAACTAACGACATAAGTATGAAGTAAAAAAATAAAAGAATGCAGTCTATCATCCGTGGTACGCGTCTTTGTCACTGAATCTCATGATTATCAGGAGGGCTCCAAAAACGGGGAGAGTAAAATGAAAATAGGTTTAAAATATAATTTAAGGATTGTAGGATTTTAATAGAAGAAAATCAATGGTTTATATCTAACAGTAATATACATTTTGAAAAAGATAAATCATGCTATTAGGTCAATATTTAAATGTTTATGCTATTTTTCTAAGCATATGTTGCAGTACCATGATGTACACATTTCATACTGCTAATAAAAACAATTAAGCGGCTAAAGCAAAGACTTTCCAACTCATCAATCAATAACACCGCTCAAAAATGATATCCATCCTTTAGTGCTGTCAGAACTTTTGTATATCAAGCATGAACACTAAACACCAATTTGGATACCACAGCAACTAATTATAAATTAGGTTTGGACTATAATTGTAAACTACTACTACTACTACTAAACTATAACTGTTAACAAGAAACACTTTGAGATTCTAGATTTGGTGCTAGTTTTAAAAATGATTAACATCGTTAAGTATTTTCAATCCTTTTCACTACTCAACTCCACTGTACATAGTACAAAACAAATTACTTTCTTCATTTAAATGAACCTACATATAGTATATTCTTAATAAAAAGACAATATTCCAACCGCTTGCACTGTCTGTAACCACTTTCTAATAAGTGGAACAAAGACAAATCAAGTGTCTTTGTGAGGGAGAAGACAGCACTACAAAGTGGACCACTCTTGTGTTGTGGAAGTGATGTGGTCAAATGTGCACATGAGGTATGTGTGAAGGCCCATCAGAGAAGAAAGGGAGAGAGAAATGTGAAGAGACGTAGAGGGCAAGTGCATTCCTCCAATAACGCTCAGAGGGAAAAACATGGTGTTTCTGGGCTCTCCTGTGATGGCTTGATCAGCTCTTGTGATGCAATGGAGAAAGCGCTCTTTCTGTTGCTCGTTACGGCACACACTCAGTTCTGCTTTGATCTCGCCTCGAGCCAATTCATCCACGACACATCCCCTCGCTCCCCGACACAAGCAAGCACAAGGAACTCCCCACCTAACTATTTAGTTTCATTAGGCACAAATTCTTAAGAAGGACTGGAGAGCAAAGACTGAGAGGAGGGGGGCAAACAGGGTGACGCTCAGAAAAATAAAAGGTCTGGAACCACATTAAAATAAGGCTTGAATATTAGAGCATAGAGAAGGGTTGTGACAAATTACATTTAAGAATGGACCATTTCACCATAACTAAGGGGCAATTATAAGGGAGTTGATTTGGTAGATTTTGTAAGTTAAACGTGACCTCGAGAGGATTGAGCTGGAATATAACTTAGGACTGTCATGATATTGAATTGTGTTACTGTTGTGATTGTGAGAAAAAGCATACATTTTCTCCATGCACAAGAACAGAGAATTTGTCTGAAGATTTCTTAAGTCTGTGAACATGAACATTAATTTACATCATTTGCATTTTGTCTTGTACCCCACCCTATGTGTCATGCCCTCCATTTCAGCCTTGTTTTTTGATGCAAATAAAGTGGAAAAATTACAAAACAATTTCCATGTAAAAAGAAGTAGACAACAGCCAGGGAAATGAGGACATGGAGCATCTTAAAGAGATTCAAAGAACAGCTGATGAAGAAAACACCCACAGGTCACAGCCGCAAAGACCAAAGTTCTTTCCACTTAAGAGTACGACAAGAGAAGAAAACTAAGGGGGTGGGGTCCCGCAAAAATCAAACGGCACCCAATTATATGAATCACAACGAGTCACTGAGCAGGGGAACTCTTACCTGCAAAACAGCCAAGCATTTGCGAGCACTTTCAGACAAATTCCTTTCTCCATTACGCACACACTTTTTTCTGTGTTCTTGGACTCTGGTGTAGCAGTTTTGCACAGGATGCAAATTCACAGGACAGCATGGAAAGACATTCTCCGAAACGTTTGGAGTCTTGATAATTAGCCTGGCCAGACTGCTGTGAAATTACTGTTCTCAACTGCTAATGGAAGATTTCTACACACAAACACACTACTCTATTAAAGCAATGTGGATGGTCAAGAAGTACAAGAAAGTGTTCTGGTGGTCAAAGATTTGATAACCTTTAGTGTTTTAATTATAATTACTTCCATCATTAAACGGGAAGTTCATTCTATGGTAAGAAATAAACAATGTAAAGGCCTGACATTGTAAAAAGAATTGATTTACCAGAGAAGTTCACAAATTATATTGCGGCATAAAGTACTATAGGGTGAAAGCACTACAGGTCAAATTTCAGTTGGCCTCAGGATAATCCCAGGAAACGCTTTTTTGTTATGTTAAATAATTGATAAGTAATAAAAATAATACATAAGAGTATGTATTTAGTGTCAATATAAAAATCTAAATTTTAGAACGTTTGGAGGTACAAAAAAAGGCTAGATAAGAAGCTGAGGCGCTGTAGCTTTTGTCCTTTGATTGCAGAGTTACTCTAGTTAAACGTGGGAACAATGCCTGCACGGAAAATAGTAGGGGGGGACTGAGGTATCAATTCATTCATTCAAAATCATTATCTAATGAATTTGACATTAGCAACTCCAGAGGACTTTTGTCTATCTAAATTTTCCGTGGTAAGTAGAGAGGAGGGTAAAGCTGGTTAATTTTGTATACAGTGTGGCTTGACTGTTGAACGTTGAAAATTCCAAAAGTCCCCTGGTGGAATACATATCAAATTCATAATCCAAATCTTTGGGAGCAAAAGTGATGATTTTTTCAGGTAAATAGACCCTCTCCCCATGCATAAGCACATACTTATGCATGATTAGTCAATATAGTAATGACCCAAAAGGCCTCATTAATGACACAACAAAGTCAAAGAAGTTACAAGACAGGAGGTGCAGATATGATGACTCTATACTGATGAAGAATATGATAACTGAAGGAGAGTGTGACAGACGGCAGAGTGGATAGAGAACAGGAGAAAAGTGAACCTGTGACCTTAGATCAAAGAGCCAGTCACTGTGGGCTACAATTAGGACTGGCAGGAGGGGGACAGCATAGGTCAAAAGAACAGGGCTTACAACCCCATACTCCTCTTCGCACACAAAGAGCACAGAACAGACACTGCTGCAATTTGACAATGATTTGGAGATATTTTGAATAACAAGGTTGACGCTACAGCACCATCGCAACCACATGTTTGCATAACCACTGTTATAATTACTTATGTAAAATATATTATGAAATACATTATATTGCAATAGTCAGGTGCTAAACTGTAAGAAGTTAATCCTGTGATATATGGTTAAATATACTGTAATTAATTCATAATACAATGGTCCTTTATTTTCAAAAGGGGAACAGTTTACATTGCATGCATTGTACTGGAGTAGACTTAGGTAAATTTATATTGTGTATAAAAAATATGTATATTTACCGAATGTGAGCGAGCAATACATATATGTGCTACCCCTCTAAAGAGAATTAGGTGAAAATAACCTAAGACACTTCTTGCCTCGACATTATCCACAGCCGCAAAAGAATAAAGGAAGTTTAATTGAATTAACTTATACCTTATGCATACTAAATCAAAGCACCTACTCAGACAAATTGAGAATTAATAGGGGAAACAGCTTGGGTCTCTTGAGCTGATAACATGGCAGGCGCAGGCACACGCACACACACATACACGCCATGCTAATCAAAACAAGACATCAAGTAATCTAATCTGAATCACTAACAATTATCAGCACATTGGCCCAGGGGCCAGTCGTATTCCTTTGATCAATGCTTTCTATTAAAAAGTGTAAACAATTCAATATATCCTCTTGCCCCCTCTATCACATCTTTCTCTGTGTGTGTATGCATGCGTGTGTAGGAAGGGGTTATTAACCAATTGTCCTTGAAAATGAGTAAGGAAATCGCAAGACGAGAGAGATGTGCAGAGAGCATAGGGCCAAACCAAGCTACTTTGAGAGGCTAATCTGAGAGAGTCAGCCATCTTGCACAACAAGGGACATTATAGAGGACCTTTATTTTTGCCACCAAGGAATATACCCACGCCACAACAGCTTTGAAATTGTTCTAATTTGGACTTTCTCCCCAAACAACTTTAAACACTTCCCCTACCCCCTTTTTTTAGATGCTGAAATGGTTATTTCTGTAGCCACACTCATACAAACAAGACACAAACACACACTTCTAATTCAAGGGCACATTTATCTTTAAAGATTTGTGTGGCGAATGCAGTGGCATGTGTCTGCTGCCTTTTAGATATTTCATTACTAAAAGGTATTTATTTCATTTTTGCAACAAATCTTTTGTCGTCACAATTCTCACAAGACAGGATTTTTTGAGCAGCCCCTCTTCCTCTGCCTCAACTCATTTGGAGAACGTCAGTACAGATTTGACCACAGAGCTTTCCCATGGAGGCTTGTGGTCCATTGGTGCCCCCCTTCCATCACAGTATATTATGTTCAGTGGAGCGTGCCTGGTTCAGAACTGGCAATTTCAGCCATGTCTTCTCTAGTCTAGTTAGCTTCTACGCAGTAGCCATGCTCTTCAGTTATTGCAAACGTACTTCTGCTGACAGGTGTTTGTGGACAACATTTATTTTGAGGGGAAACTGAAAGAGCTGCAAATGTGTCTGAATGTCACAGAAATTGTGAAACGACCAACTAAACATAATGAGAGGCAGCCCTAAATGGGACAGGAAGGGGAGAGGAGTTATTCAGACAAGTAGAGGCACGAGTCTTCAAGAGAGTACCAAGTTAATCCAGAACACATTAACTCTGTGCTTGCCAATAGGACCAAAGGACAAGCATAGTTGAAACCAGTTGAGCATGAAAGCATTTTCCCACATACTGTTCTGTAAAACAATCTTAATCACTTACATCAGAAACTGTTGAGGTTTTTGCTGATGCAGCAAAAGCAGAGTTGGGTACATTCTTATTGCTTGCTTTCACTGCAGCATCTCGCCGAGCTTGTTCAAGCAGAAGTCGAGCTCGTTCCTTGAGCTCTTCTTGACGAGAAAGAATTTTCTACAAGACATAATAGGTACATAATTAAAACATAGACCAGGGTTTAAAACTGTATGACATGACGGTGAAATAGATCGTACCTTTTCAGCTGTAGGACTTTTGACAGGAACTGGAGTCGAGGTCTAACAAAAACAAAACATAGGCTTAAATTCAATAAAATAAATCAAATTATTATTATCATTCCTCATATAAAAAAACTCAAACAAAAAACAGTTCTATTATTTGATATATATTAGTGCTATTAACTGATTCAAATTTCTAGTCTTGATTAATTGTATTTATGTCATAGTTAACTCAAAATTAAATCACATTTAACTGCATATTTTCCCCTTGTATCAATGTGGCTTGATTTGGTTTGAAAAGGGATTGGGCGAAGCAAAAAGCTTACATTAATCTCCTCCAAAAAGAAAGTGACGCATCTTTCAGTCACAATACATACTTATGTTAATTGTGCAATCAAAAATGATGCCGTTAAAAGTAGGTTTGCATTAACGCTGTTATTAACGCATTTAACTGACTGCACTAATAGAAATATATATTTATAAACACACAAAGAAGAAATGCAATATAATATTGAAATGTACAAACTTGAAACAAAAAGTAAATTTATATTTCACAACCCAATGTTTGAGTAATGAAACAGATTCCGCTGCTGGTTTCAGGTTAAGAGCTCAAATATACATGACAAAGCTGAAGTTTGCCAAGTGACAATTGCTTATTTTCTTACTAGCTCCTTACTAATGGAGTGCATTATAATTCAAAGTGCATTTTGCAGATTTATAACTGGAATTTCAAATTGAATCCATTGTTTTCCCAACCCTACAATGATTGATAGGGACACACCTCCTGATGTGTATGTTTGGCTTGGCCAGGACCTTTGCAGGTGGATGTTACCTATAGTTACCCATGTTTTGGGTACAACCATAACTTTGTGATACTATAGAATACCTTCTATAGTAGACTTAGTAGACTAAGTGATGGATCAAATCAGGCATCATCAGCATCATATCTCCCCTGCTGCCCATGCCTCGTGTGACCTTTACACTTGTAAACAGGAAACCGTAGTCTGGGGTTACCAAAGCTGTGGTGTGTTTGGTGTACGAGTATGACATCTTGTCCGCACATGAAAACAGGTACGTGCCTGTTAGTGTGTCAGGCAAGATGAGGTGTGCTGTGCGCAAAGCGTTGCCACGCCTGAGTAGTCACGACTCTTTATGTCATCAACCAAGGGATGAGAAATATAATGAAAAATATAATGAAATGTCAAAGCAGGGGGTTCACTGAGGTGCCCTCTACAGTCGCTAAATGTTCATAGCCGAGGCTTGACAGGTCTCATATCTAAGTGAAAGTCTGTGCCAGGGCAGCCGTGGCTACAATAGTAGGTTACATCCACGGTGTTTGGAATGCAAAATACAGACTGTAAAGACTAAACATGTAAATAACACATTGATGCTTTTGATTAAAAGTATCATCATAAAGAGTAATTGACAAACTAGGTAAATGAATGCATTGTATAACATGTAGAGCATGCGAGATATAGAACGCGATTTCATATTATAAAATCAGTACCAGTTTAGAGCCAGTATCTATGTGGTTTGTTGGTGGAGGGCTGGCGTCTGATGTCGGCTCTGATGTTGGCTCTGATGTCGGTTCTGACTCTGCGTGGCGCAAACTGGCTCGCTTCTTCTTAATGAGATCAGCATCTCTGTTATAAGAAAAGCCCAATTTCTGTTGTGGGGGTGATGAGGACAACTGAGAAGCTCCTCTTCTGTTAGGATCTCCCGACTCCATCCCACACTCTTTCCTTTCTTCATCCTTTCGCATGTCTGTCTCCACTCTTTTTGGGAGGAGTCCAAGGTCCAGGGTGTCAGCCTTAACTACTTTTGGTCTCTCCTCAGATGTCTTAGACTCAAGGACCAGCCTGGAGTCTATTGTGCTGGTTAAAGTTGTGCGTGGTGCTGGAACAGGACATGGTGATGATGGTTGTGAAGATGACACAGGCGCTATGTCTGTTTTCAAACTTGAGTTTATCTGGTCTGCATCCTCTGTTTCATTACAGTTTGACTCAACTGTAGGTGAATCAGCCTGAGATACTGGTGGCCGTTGCTGTACATCATTTAGTTCAGCATAGAACTTGTCCTGGCCAATAGACGCATTAGTGTCGGTCTCAAAATCACCAACTTTATATGTGCTGCGGCTACTGTTCTCTTCTATCTGCACCACGTTGAGCTCCTCTCCAGAGAAGTGTGCTCGGATCTGGTACAAATAGGTCATTACTGTCAGTTTGTCAGGAATTGCTAATAGCACCATGTCGGAGGGTTCTAGGAGACGGGAAATGCCAAGACTGGCAAAGCCATCATATGCCTGTAAAACATACACATATAAAATGTTACTCAAATGATTTTTAAACAGTTATGCACTACTATATATTATTGATTTGTATAAATTGTGTCAGTTTTGATATAGCTCTGGACAGTGTACATACAGTATGTATGAAGTATACATGTACAAGACACCATGCACATCTTGGACATCTTCGGTGGGGCTTATGGCAGTTCATGTCAAGGATGGTTGTTCCTGATAAAGGGAGGCAGACAATCCTAGACAGAACACCTAATCCCAAAGTATATGTGTCTACGTACTAATATGTGTGTGGTGTCCTTATCTATTGCCTACATCAACCTGCCCACGCTCTCCATCACGCGTGTAATTGGGCTGATTAGACTTTGATGAGAAAAAATATGTCTGATTATCAAGCAAAGCAGCATACCAAGTCCAATCCCCCTCGTGAGATAGACTGGCTGAGACAGAAGGGGGAAGGATGAAAAACATTATCGCATGCAATGACAGGTAAATAAATAGATTAGCACTTGCATGGCTCCTATGCTCACATGACCTGCCCATCCACCTTACACAAGTATCAGACCTCGTATCTTAACCTGCTTGATAGTGTTGATCCAAGTCCAACATGTTGCATTGCATTTGTTTCAGCTCTGTTTGATGCCATCGATCTCACATTCCCTAGGGCCTAGGATTTGACTCTATAAATATTTCATACAGATATAATGTACTTCCTAAAACTACTGTTTGAGAAGAAAGTGTAATTGCATTGTTCCCCTCGCACACAGGACTGGCTGTCAAAGGAAGCAAAAATCTTTGCTCTTCAATGGGGACAAAGTTAAAGAATTAAAGACAAAAAAGTGAGCTGAGCAACAGGGAGGTTCATGAGCAGGGTCTTGATTCAGCATTTAGGCAAGCTTGACAGTCTTCTTGACCCTTACGCCAAGTAATTTATTAAAGAATTACATGTTTAGTATTGGCTGCCCCATATTGCCATTGATCAGTCAGAAGAGTGCTCTGGATAAAAAATAAATAAATAAATATATATATAAATGCATATGATTTTATCTTGACATTTCATAAACTAGGTAAAAAGGATAAACATATACACAACCAATATATACATACTTGAAATTATAACTCAAATGTGAAGAGAATTAGTTACTTTAAAATAATTTGTACTATAGCACAGATCAAATATTACATTAATAGAGAGTTTCTCAGACATTAATGGCAGGGCTTTAGATGTGGACTAAATGTCATCGCTCTATGCCCCAGGTCGCTGCTCCCTGCTCCTCCTCACTCCCGTTCGGTGACTGACAGCTATCTATCGTTGTCAATCATCAGCACCCTTTTCCCTCCAGCCCAACCCCTCACAGTAACGCTCGGGGCAATTTAGCCCGCTGCTCGGCGCTTTGCTATCAGATGGCATGACAAATGACTTCTCCTTGGTCTCATTACACACACATAACTGCACACAGCAACTCAACAGACAGGGCCAACACTGGTCAACAATTTGAACTCAATCTTGAGCAGGTTAACTTTTATACACCAACTTATAATGGATATGTTCAAAGGTTGCTACTGAATATTCATCTTATTCATCCTTTTCTCCCGCAACCTGCTTCTGGTATTGATTGAGCTTATCAGTCATAATTCAGTGGTCTGAGCTTTTTGCAATCATTCTACACAGATAAACTCTGAAAGGAGGAGGGGGCATGTCTATCAACGACTCATAAAGAGGGGAGATAGATGTCATTTTGGTGCATTTCCATTCATGCAGTGCTGTCAATACATTTAAACAAAAGCTTCAAAGGGATTTAAAACGAACAATGGGACACACTGATCGTCCTCTTCTATTGGTCAGCTTTATGCATTTACACAAGTCTATGGTGATATAGAAAAGGTTCATGTAGATCTTCACACTAAACCGGTTACAGTGCATGCCTACCAGCTATCACTTTCTACACCATATTCCTATATTACTTATATCTAGTCAATTCCTTCAGGGCTTCTTGAGCACCTGGAGGGGGTGGGGGGCAGTTGGTAGATATGGGATTGGGTCTCCTTCTCCCTCCACTATGGTTATTGTCAACAGGGTAGCATTCATGCCTAACAGGGCCACCAGAGGTTATCGGCCAGGGAGAGTGTGTATGAGAAGAGGAAATCAAGCTGCATGAACCCGACTCATATCGTTCGCTGTAGCCCTCAGGCCTGGTGTAGTAACAGTGAAATGGGAAAAATGGCAGTAGATGCTGAAAAAGAAAGTGGGAAGCTAGAGGCACATACAGAAAATGGATATGAAACTGAACATCTGGAATGATAGAATATGGTGCCATCATGGGGCTCAGTTGCCATTATAGCAGTTTTTATATCACTCTAGTACATGTATCTTTAACTTCATTTAAAGAGCTGGTTGTATTGTTGGTTGAATCCTTCCCAGGGACGAGAACCCATCACTTTACTCTAAGTAACATAATGGAGGTGGAACATTACTGTCATGATTCCGTAGAAATAATTAAACCTTACAACATTCTCCTGGATATGGTTTAAACAGGATTCATGCAATATAATAGATCATAGCCAACAGAAAATGTTCACGGAAACGCACATGCAGCGATCCTTGTGTAGGACTGGTTTAAGCATGCTGGCAGGTTTTCATACTTTTGCCATTGCCATAGAAAACAAACCAAAAGAGAGAAAAAATAAGTAAGGCATTTGCGAGCTGGAATGGGTAAAGGTAAACATCAACAAACTTCTATCAGATAGTCCATTTAGTGTTATTCATTCGATCCTCCAAGTCTAAACAGTCGGTTCTAAGCATAGTCAAAGAATAATGGCAGATCTTTAAATAAGGCTAAATGGAGATGTGAACAGCAGGTAGCCAAGTGGTAAGAATGGCCCAGCAGTGGCTGCTTCTTACCTTTTTGTTGTTTTCTTTAATATCCTGAGGATTTAGCAACTTGTAGTCTCTGAAGGAACAGTGGGGAGGTTTTAGAAAGGGACAAAAAAAGAGAAAATTATGATGCGTCACTGGCAATGGATGATGTTTAGACGTACAGTGTTTGATATTTAAAATTCAGACATGCTAAACAGAAAGGAGATTTAGGAGACTATAGGTCATTGTTAAAGTTTAACCTATGCAATACATAAAGAATAGCAATGCATGCTGTACATACATCATGTCTGGCCTGAAGTGATGAAGCAGAGCGCAGAAAGCCAAGCCGTTCCTCCACGATGTAGTAAAGTTGGTGATTTTCACCCCTCTGTAGTTTTTGGTGACATCACGACACCAGACCAAAAGAGACTGGCTGGCATTTGGCTTCCCACCCAATACTGGACTGGGAATAGGGCTAGGCTGGACGAAAAAAAGAATAGTTAGAAAAAAATTAGACAACCTAGAAAATAAAGCATGAAGATAATTTATAAAATTAATTAAGGCTCTTTTTAATTTTTAATTAAAAAACTTTTTAATTTAATTAATTAAAATTAATTAAGGCTCCCCCCTGGACTGCCACCTTAACGTGGTGGGGGAGTTTGAGTACTCGGATGATCCTGGGAGCTAAGCTGTCTGGGGCTTCATGCCCCTGGTAGGGCCTCCCATGGCAGACAGGTCTCAGGTGACGAGTCAGACAAAGAGCAGTCCAGAAGACACCATGGACAACACTAATATGAAAACAGTGACGTCGCCCGGCATGGCGCAGCCGGGGCCCCACCCTGGAGCCAGGCCTGGGGTCGGGGCCCGTATGCGAGCGCCTGGTGGCCGGGCCTTAGCCCACGGGGCCCGGCCGGGCTCAGCCCGAAGGGATGACGTGGGCAGTCCCTCCTGTGGGCCCACCACCTGCAGAGGGGTCCGTGGTGAAGCGGTGCTGAGAGGACTGGGCGGCAGTCGAAGGCGGAGACCTCGGCGACCCAGTCCGCACACACAACATCTGGCTCTTGGGACGTGGAACGTCACCTCACTGGGGGGGAAGGAGCCCGAGCTTGTGGGGGAGGTTGAGCGATACCGACTAGAGATAGTCGGCCTCACCTCCACACACAGCTTGGGCTCTGGAACCCAACTCCTTGAGAGGGGTTGGACGCTCCACTTTTCTGGAGTTTCCCGCGGGAGAGGCGGCGAGCTGGGGTGGCCATTCTCATTGCCCCCCATCTCAGCCGCCACGTGTTGGAGTTCTCCCCGGTGAATGAGAGGGTCGCGTCCCTCCGCCTCCGGGTGGGGGACAAGTCTCTCATTGTTGTGACGGCCTACGGGCCTAACAGCAGTGTAGAGTACCCGGCCTTCTTGGAGTCCTTGGGAGGGGTACTGGACGGTGCACCGCCCGGGGACTCCGTTATTCTCCTGGGGGACTTCAACGCCCATGTGGGAAACGCTAGTGACACTTGGAGAGGGGTGATCGGGAAGAGCGGCCCCCCTGATCTGAACCCGAGCGGTGCTCAGTTGTTGGACTTCTGTGCCAGTCACGGTTTGTCCATCACGAACACCATGTTCGAGCACAAGGGTGTCCACCAGTGCACGTGGCACCAGGACACCCTAGGCCGGAGGTCGATGATCGACTTTGTTGTCGTATCATCTGACCTTCGACCGCGTGTCTCGGACACTCGGGTAAAGAGAGGGGCGGAGCTGTCAACCGATCATCACCTGGTCGTGAGTTGGATCCGCTGGCAGGGGAAGAAGCCGGTCAGACCTGGCAGACCCAAGCGTATAGTGAGGGTCTGCTGGGAACGTCTCGCTGAGCCCCCTGTCAGACGGACTTTCAACTCACACCTCCGGGAGAGTTTCTCCCAGGTCCCGGCGGAGGAGGGGGACATGGAGTCCGAGTGGACCATGTTCTCTGCCTCAATCGCCGATGCGGCGGCTCGTAGCTGTGGTCGCAAGGTCTCTGGTGCTGGTCCCGGCGGCAACCCCCGAACCCGGTGGTGGACACCGGCAGTAAGGGATGCTGTCAGGCTGAAGAAGGAGTCCTATCGAGCCATGATGGTTCGGGGGACTCCTGAGGCAGCTGTCCAGTACCGGCAGGCCAAGCGTGCCGCGGCCCGGGCTGTTGCAGAGGCAAAAACCCGGGACTGGGAGGAGTTCGGAGAGTCCATGGAGCATGACTATCGGTCGGCCTCGAAGAGATTCTGGCAAACCATCCGGCGCCTCAGGAGGGGGAAGCAGTTCTTTGCCAGCACCATGTACGGTGCGGGTGGAGAGCTGCTGACATCGACTGGGGATATTGTCGGGCGGTGGAAGGAATACTTTGAGGTTCTCCTCAATCCCCCCGTCACGTCCTCTGTTACAGAGGCAGAGGCTGAGGATGTTGGGGCGGGTACATCCATCTCCCTGGCTGAGGTCACCAAGGTGGTTGGTAGCCTCCATGGTGGCAAGGCTCCGGGTGTGGATGAGATCCGCCCTGATTATCTAAAGTCTCTGGATGTTGTAGGACTGTCTTGGCTGACACGTCTCTGCAACATCGCGTGGCGATCGGGGGCAGTGCCAATGGAGTGGCAGACCGGGGTGGTGGTCCCTCTCTACAAGAAGGGGGACCGGAGGGTATGTTCCAATTATCGTGGGATCACACTCCTCAGCCTCCCCGGTAAGGTCTACTCCAAGGTACTGGAGAGGAGGCTACGGCCGATGGTCGAATCTCGGATCCAGGAGGAGCAGTGTGGTTTTCGTCCCAGTGTTCTCCATCGGATACTCGAGGGTTCATGGGAGTTCGCCCAACCTGTCCACATGTGCTTTGTGGATTTGGAGAAGGCGTTCGACTGTGTTCCCCGGGGTGTCCTTTGGGGGGTTCTCCGGGAGTACGGGGTCGGGGGTCCTCTGCTGAGGGCCATCCGATCCCTGTATGACCAGAGCCAGAGCTGTGTTCGCATTGCCGGCAGTAAGTCAGACCTGTTCCCGGTGAATGTTGGCCTCCGACAGGGCTGCCCTTTGTCACCGGTTCTGTTCACTGTATTTATGGACAGAATATCTAGGCGCAGCCAGGGGTCGGAGGGGGTCCGGTTCGGAGACCACAGGATTTCATCTCTGCTGTTTGCGGACGATGTTGTCCTGTTGGCTCCAACGAACCAGGACCTGCAGCATGCACTGGGACGGTTTGCAGCCGAGTGTGAAGCGGCTGGGATGAGAATCAGCACCTCCAAATCCGAGGCCATGGTGCTCGACCGGAAAAAGGTGCCTTGCCCTCTGCAGGTGGGTGGAGAGGTCCTTCCTCAAGTGGAGGGGTTCAAGTATCTCGGGGTCTTGTTCACGAGTGAGGGAAGAATGGAGCGTGAGATTGACAGGCGGATCGGTGCAGCGTGCGCAGTTATGCGGTCGCTGTATCGGACCGTTGTGGTGAAGAGGGAGCTGAGCCGAAAGGCAAAGCTCTCGATTTACCGGTCAATCTTCGTTCCCTCCCTCATCTATGGTCATGAGCTTTGGGTAATGACCGAAAGAACGAGATCGCGGATACAAGCGGTCGAAATGAGCTTCCTCCGCAGAGTGGCTGGGCGCTCCCTTAGAGATAGGGTGAGGAGCTCAGTCACACGGGAGGAGCTCGGAGTAGAACCGCTGCTTCTCCACGTCGAGAGGAACCAGTTGAGGTGGCTCGGGCATCTGTTCCGGATGCCTCCTGGACGCCTCCCTGGGGGAGGTGTTCCGGGCACGTCCCACCGGGAGGAGGCCCCGCGGAAGACCCAGGACACGCTGGAGGGACTATATCTCTCAGCTGGCCTGGGAACGCCTTGGGGTCCCCCCGGACGAGCTGGAGGAAGTGTGTGTGGATAGGGAAGTCTGGGCGTCTCTGCTTAGACTGCTGCCCCCGCGACCCGGCAACGGATAAAGCGGAAGAAAATGGATGGATGGATGGATAATTAAGGGTTAATGACATAGCAGTATAGAGGTATATGGACAGCCATGTAATCCTTTATTATTTATCTCACCCTTCCCTATTCCTTATCAGTATTAAAGAGAGTTCACTATTAGAAATCTTTCCTCTAACTGGCTGCAAATCCTACAAATCCTTAGTGGCGTGTAGAAAGTGGTCTTCCACTAACAAGCTTGAGATCCACACTGCCCTCATTATTCACAAGGCAATAGACTAATCTGGTAATGGAGACGGCGATAGAGGATAATTCTCTCAGATCATTTGAATGTTGAGTGGAAAATACAATGAATTGGATTAATTAAGGAGCAGTTTAAGAAAAGTATTTCAACTGTTATAATGGTGATACATATCATAAATCCATTTACTATGAAAATAAAAGCAAAACCGCATTTCAAATGTAGACTTTAATTAAAAGGGTCAATAAATGATTTAAAGCCATGAAACTTGAAATAAACTTGTTCATGTTTGCTTTCACCTTCATGAAAATAGAATCAAATACAGGAAAATTCCCCAAAGAAAACTAAAAATGATTTGAAACTGGCAGCAAAAACAAGGCAAGCAGCAGCCCCCTCTGTTGGGGATTGTGAGATACTACAATTGGTGGTCAAGTGATGGTTAAAGAAAGGAGCTGCAGTCATTTTGGATATTCAAGATGAATATTTCGTTTCAATAATAAAAAATAAGATAAATAAATAAAATATTTAGTAGTCATCAAAACGCCAGTGAACAAGCAAAACAACATTTCAATTATTATTAATTTCAATAACATATTTAAATCACACCATAACAAAGACAAGCACAATTCATTGCATTAGGCAACAAACATATTGTATAATTGTTGTAGTTCAATCTCAATGTATGATCCTCACTCTTGCTAAAATGCCACCAGAGCAAAGACATGAAAGAAACTGGAGGCCATCTTTAATGGCAACTTCTAACCTTTGTTAGAGTGTGTGTTTTTGTGAGTAGTGGAGGCCCCTACGGCCACCTCAGCTTTGGCAGGCGGCAATGAGTGCCTGAGGGGCGGACATTTGACATTTCCGGCTCATCTCTTAAAGAGGGCCTTAACCTTTACCTATACAGCTTCTCTAGACACATTTTGAGAAACCTTGACACAGACAATATTCCAAACTAGAAAATAAATTGACAGATAGCTCCAACAAGACAATAGCAATGACTTCACAAGTACTTTTTAAAATGTCGCTCCACACTTGAATTACTTTGATGTAGTTAGACATGTTTTGTATTTATAAAACATCAACCACCAAACAATGCTAAATTATACTGAGAGAAAAGCTGAGCCTTAAAATTATGTGTAAGAATATAGTCAACACATGATTGTCTAGACTAATATAAAAAGAGGAAGTGAGCAAGGTTCCCCTCAACATTATAGAATGTAGAGTGGTCTTCCTTCAGGCCTCTGCTTTATACTTTTTAAAGTGACGGTTGAAAGTAGTTGTCTAATTTGAGCGCTCTAATTACATGGGATTAGAGACCAGGTGCTATTAAAGCAATTAGACACACAGCACACTTCAGCGCAGCACACTAGCTGAAGGAAACAACAACAACAACACCACCACATACACACACACACACACACACACACACACGCACGCACACCTGTCTATTATAACCACTGGCAAGGTAATGCATATTGTATTAGGCAGTGGGGAAAAACATTGAAGAGGCCAACTAGCCCCAAGTTAAACACAATACTTGAACAAACAAATAAAAGGACCTCTTGGAAAAGACCTGCACAACATTTTGCTAGGTTAAAAAGTTTGGATAACAAAAGGCGGCAAATGTTTATTGATGGTATTTTATGCTCGTCAAAAAACAAATATTCTCTGCTAGTTTCCAATGTAATTCCATCATTCTCTCTCTAGATAATCCTTTACTCCCGTTTCAGGAGGAGCAGATTTTAAGCCATTAAATTTAAACAAATTGCATCTTGTTTTACAGGAATAAGCTGCCTTTCCTTGAGACAAGCACAACAATTTATGCGAAGCAATGTGTACTCCCAACTTATCAAACATTCGGTATGTAGCCTTAAGGAAGGTGTGCACATATATGTGCTCTTTATCCCTCTGTGTGAGTGTCTGTGTGGGTGTGTGCGCGTATGTGTAAAAAACAGACACAGCCATGCAGCCGGGTCAGCTCGAGGGAGGGATTAGCAAAAGGCATTGCTTTGGCCACAAACATTTTATATTAAAAATGAAAAAGGCAACCTTCATTACTATCAGTGGCACATAACCTCCCCTCATCCTTCTGCTCTGCCACTATTATACACAGGCCGGCCTAACAGCCCGAGCAGAAATACAAGCCACTGACAAGAGATTTCATTATTCCTGATGCCTCAGTGTCAACAACGTGCATCGAAAAGAGAAAAAATGGAGGGAAGGGGAAAAGGATGAGGGAGAAAAGGAAGGGGAGGTAAGCTTAGCACAATACAGCTATGACAAGATAGCGGAAACTGAAGATGAAAGTGTTCAGGTAGTATTGGTGTGGCTGTCACAAGGATTTTAGGCGTCATTGTGATTGTGGGACATTGTCATGAGATTACAATTATAATTGTGTTTTTGCTCACAAAAAAATTAAAAATAACTTTGATCTAAATTTAACTTTTATATTCTTATCAATTGAGATGTTTTTATCAATAAAACAATATTTTTGTTGTTTAATTAGTATAAGCTTCTCATTTGAATTTATGACACATAGTTAAGAAGATGTGTAGAATGCAGGGGTCATTTAGAGGCCTTGCAAGAGCCCTAAAAAGTCAAATGGCTTAGGTTGCGGCTTTGTCTCTTACTTGAGGGCAAAACGCTTCAATGGAAACTTAACTGGCCTCAACCCAATGACATAAACCCACAACTCTGTGCAGAGAAAAGAAAAATCTGTGTCTCTCCAATCTCACTTTCATGGCTTCAAAGTGTCAGAGTGTCACATTTGAGGAGGTGTTGAATCTCATACTCTTTAAAACTTGTAATCCGCTCAAGAAGCCGATGGCAAGAAAAATAAAAGGCAACCCATTCAGGCAGACATCAGGAGGCATATTTAAACAAAAACACAGGGCTCAAGCGTTCTGTACACAAAAGTACAGCATTCTGAATAGACACCAACTGTATGTCATAATAAAAGGGCTTAAAGAACTAAAGGTTTCAATTGTTAGATTACAGTTTTAGCCAAAATAAGGTATTTGGTCAGTTAATGCATTGACCATCTCTTAGCTTTCAAAATAGACAGAAACTGCTGATCACTTCATGTAATCTTACCCATGAAATTGCACTTTGGATTGCAAAGGTCCCTGCATGTGAAGAGGGAGCAAAGTCCAATCAAAAGTTCAATTATGTAAATGCAGATGTGGAGAGCAAGGAACAATGGGGAAGGGGGAGGACAAAAGGTTGAAACAGGCTCAGAAAGCAAATGTAGCGTGAAAAATAATACACATTAACATACAAAAGAAATATCATATTACTCTTGTAATTATATGTATGGGAGGAGGAGTTGCTGTGTGAAACTGTGTGTGACTGTGCATGACTACAGTGTTGAACAAGTTGGGCTTTGGCAGGAGCACTGTGGAAAATGTGGAAGAAACTTTATGAATGTTCAGTATAGGGGTGTAACAATGCATTTTACCACAATTGCGAATGTACCCCGTCTTATTGTGAATCATGATTCATATGTTTACATACATGGTGTAAAAATACATGATTTTTGTTGCACTCTGAAACTATACTCTCCTTTCTCCTACTTTATCTGTCATCGTTATACAGTATTGTATTGTATTGTATGTACTTTATTTGAACAGGGACAGTGTACAGTTAAGCATTAACACAAAAGGAGAGATGCATGTACCAGGTTATAGCAAAGATGCTAATTTCCACCTGTAGTCCCTGGGCAGGCTGGTGTTATGTTCATTTAAACTGATTTCAATGTAGATGGATACATGACTGTGTCTTACATTTACAGGCTTTAAATAACATCATTAACAAAAACATTAAGTTTAATAACAAACAAAAAAGTTCCCCAATTTCTACTAGAATATTACCCTCACTCACTCACTCGTGCATGCAAACTTGCTTTTTCAGAAGCCATTTCTTAGTCAGCCAAGAAAAGCCATGGCATGACTTCATCATGCCATGAAACAGTCTCCCTGACCTGGACCTATGGTTGTCCCAAGCCTGGAACCGAACCGTAAGACCCTCTACTTGCGGGTGCCCTCTCCTTTCCCTTGGTCAATTAACTTTGGTCAATTGAGTTGAACTAAAACTCCCTCAAACTCCAGTCGACAAAATTGATAAAATTGCGTTGTCTTATGTTTTGAAAATTACGTTGAAAAAACCTTCAAAATAAAAGTACTAAAGGATCAACATGACCCCTACTAATGTTCTTTATCATCTTTTTAACAACAAAAGGAAAGCAAGATAAAATAAAAGTAAAGTGAAAGGAAGGCAAAGAGGATGGAACTAATCTCCTTTAAACACCATGTTCAACAAACAAATTAGTGAAGCATGGATTCTGCGATCAGTGAGTCCGATATCAGAGCAATTTATCAATCAATCTGAGGCTAGAAAGGGGAAAACTTACAGTGCCCACTTCAAGAACTATGTCAGAAGTTTAAGGGTGACTAAATTGGGGTATACACTTGAGGTGCAAGTATGTTGACACCAAGTTGTACACTGGATAGACTGCCATTGTCCATATAGTTCTGTGTGTGCATCCCTGATGAGGACAGTGATAGCACAAGCAATTAAAATGAACATAATTACAAAGTCACCCCGTTGACTCCAGATCAGAACACACTTCCACATATGCATACCAAAAGCAGATCCATCAGCATTACAAATAAGCATCTGTGAGATTTCATAACACTTTTAAGCAACTTTTGTTATAGTTAAACTCATCATTCTATCAATGTGCAGAAGCCTGTACTTTTCCACTTCATGTTTTGACTATCTCTGCTGGCACCGTGGAAGCTGCTGATTAGAGGTTTCCATGCCTCCGCTCTGTATAATACACTTGCATTCTGTTGTGTGCTTTGTTCGTGCTGTCTCTACCATCGACAATAAAACATGTCTTCTGTCTGAATTTAAGACGCGATCCCAGACTTGGCACATCTTCTTCAGGTGGTGGAAGGATGCGGGCCTTGTCTGTAACATCTAGAGAACAGAAGACCTTTTTTTTACACAAAAAGTGTTTGTTTTTTTTCAAGCCAAAACTGAGAAACCTCAAGAGAATGCATCTGGACCAGCACACTTGGACAATCTGCACAGCCCCTGATTCTACTCAGGCCTGCTGTGAGCTGCTGAGACATGGACAATACCATCGACCTCTTTTGCATGGACATCATTTGGAACAATTGGATTACACAATTTGGACATAATTTGGAAAAATTGGATTTCTGAATTTGGACATAATTTGGACTGAATTGGATTGCTGAATCTGGACACTAAAGCTGAAACATGTGATTGAAAGACACGTCACAGAAGAATTCATGGCTCGACACAAATGCAGCCTGAAGAATCAACACGGAGAAGTGGGAGAGACTGTTTTCAAAGCAATAACTGGAACCATCGACTGATGAAGTTTGGTATTTTACTGAAGATTGTTGACAAATTTTATGAAAGATCTGAACATGTTTTATGAGTTTTCTGAGTTTTTGAAGTATTCTGAGTTCTGAGTTTTTTGAAGTACCGAGTTGAAGTATTGAGTTATGATGTTATGTTGCTGTTTATCAATCCTGATGGTCACACGTGAATGTGTGACCAGAGGGGGGAATGTGAGATTTCATAACACTTTTAAGCAACTTTTGTTATAGTTAAACTCAACTAAAATCAATGTGCAGAAGCCTGTACTTTTCCACTTCATCTTTTGACTATCTCTGCTGGCACCGTGGAAGCTGCTGATTGGAGGTCTCCATGCCTCCGCTCTGTATAATACACTTGCATTCTGTTGTGTGCTTTGTTCGTGCTGTCTCTACCATCGACAATAAAACATGTCTTCTGTCTGAATTTAAGACGCGATCCCAGACTATGCCATATTCTTCACATCCCAAACACAAAGACCTATAGCAGCATGACAAAGACCTATAACAGAGACAAGGTAATGGTTCAGCTCATCTCAAATGTCTCCTGAGTTTCAGTATACACTTGAAGAAAGATGTAAACTACCAGCCAAAACAGTTAATTAGCCAAAACAGTGCTTTATTCTGGAAAGACTAAGTTAGGGTGAGGGAGCCTCATTAAATGTCAGTTATTTTCATGAAAAGCACATGCAATGGTTGGTACTACGGTGCTACCAGAAAAGCATGCCTCCTCTGTAGAACATGGACGGATTTGCATCAGTCTGCAACAAAGACACATCTGCGCCTCTTTATCTAACATAAGTATGTCCAATAACTATAACCCTACTTGGCAAGACTAAAATGGTGGAAATTAAAATAAAACCATTGTGCTTGAATGCAAAGTGTCGCAATTATATGCAAACAAGGCACTGTTCATAACCCGGCAAATACCATCCTTACAGTGAAGCATGGTGGTGGTAGCTGTATGCTGAGGGGATCATTTTAAGCAGAATGGACAGGTTGACTCATCAGGAGTCAGAAAAAGATGACTGCAAGAAATCCAAAAGCACACAGCAAACACAACTAGCCTGGGTTTCGGACAAGTCTGTGAATAACTTTGTTGAAGCCAATTGAAAATCTTAGGAAAGACCTGAGAATAGCTGTACACCCCCAAATGTAGGTGTGGCAAGCTTGTAGCATCTTACCCAAGATGCAGTAATTAAATAAAGGGTGGGAATACTTACGTACGAGCCATCTATTAATCACCAGAGATGCTATACTTGATGTTTCCTACAGTGGGGCAAAAAAGTATTTAGTTTGCTACCAATTGTGCAAGACTTAAAAAGATGAGGGAGGCCTGTAATTTTCATAGGTATACTATGAGAGACAGAATGAAAAAAAATCCAGAAAATCAAATTCTTTAAGAATTATGGTGGAAAATAGGTATTTGGTCAATAACAAACGTTCATCAGTACTTTGTTATACACCCTTGTTGGCAATGACAGAATTCAAACGTTTTCTGTAAGTCTTCACAAGGTTTTCACACACAGTTGCTGGTATTTTGGTCCATTCCTCCATCCAGATCTCCAGAGAAGTGATGTTTTGGGGCTGTCGCTCAAAGATGTTCTATAGGTTTGAGATCTGGAGACTGGCTAGGCCACTCCAGGACCTGGACATGCTTCTTACAAAGACACTTCTTCGTTTCCTGGGCAGTGTGTTAGGGATCATTGTCATGCAGAAAGACCCAGCCACATTTCATCATCTATGCCCTTGCTGAGGGAAGGTGGTTTTCATTCAAAATCTCACTATGCAAAACCCCGTTAATTCTTTCCTTTACATGGATCATTCGTCCTGGTACATTTGCAGAAAAACAGCCCCAAAGCATGATGTTTCCACCCCCATGCTACACAGTAGGTATGGTGTTCTTTGGATACAACTCAGCTTCTACCTCCTCCAAACACGAGTTTTTTTTTTTTTGTTTTTTTTTACCAAAAAGTTCTATTTTGGTTTCATCTGATATGATATTCAAATCCTCTTTTGGATCATCTAAATGCTTTCTAGCAAACTTTAGATGGGCCTGGACATGTCTAGCACTGCAGGATTTGAGTCCCTGGCGGCGTAGTGTGTTGCTAAAATCTGGAACAATCTTCCTGAAGATGTGAGACAGGCCTCCTCTCTGACAATGTTTAAAACCAGGTTAAAAACAGTGCTGTTTAGCTGTGCATACAACTGAGGGATTTTATATTTGTATCTTTCGTTTTAATGTTATGTGATTATTTATGATTTTAATGCTATCTTGTTCAGCACTTTGAGTTGCCTTGTGTATGAATTGTGCTATACAAATAAACTTGCCTTGCCTTGCCTTACTGATGCTAGCCTTTGTTATGTTGGTCCCAGCTCTCTGCAGGTCATTCACTAGGTCCCCCTGTGTGGTTCTGGGAATTTTGCATGGAGCCCCAGATTTAGGAAGATTATCAGAGGTCTTGTAAGTCTTCCATTTTCTAATAATTGCTCCCTCAGTGGATTTCTTACCTATTGCAGATTAAGTCTTCCCACCCTGGTGCAGGTCAACAACTGTGTGTCTGGTGTTCTTTGACAGCTCTTTTTTTGTGTGTCTCTGGCAGACTTCCAAACACTTTGGATTCGATCCTGTAGGGAGAAGCACTCTCACTGTGCCTAGATCAGGGGTAGGGATGGGTAGAAGAGTGCTGATAAATGATCCAGACCAGCCATCTTGAAACCAGTCGGATAGAGGGAACTATGCCTCGAAGAAAGATACACAGTTCTGCGACACGCAAGCAGCTAATGCTCTTTGAGAGCCTGTCCTGTTGGCAGAGGGAGTTTGTGTTGAAGTTTTATTTTATACTGTAAAAGTTGTATATTTGTACATAAAAAGTTGAACTTAAATTGTAAACAGATGTACTTGAGTTGTAAAACATTTATATTTTAAAACTATTTCATACTTACATCACATCATTATATATCATTATAACTACAATTCTAGACATTGTTTTGTTTGATGATAAGAAACTGTTTCATATGTTGTAAAATGTCAGGGAAGAAGAAAATATTTTTTTTCTGCTTCAAAATGTTGGATCTACAAAAAGGCTGTTTTCTTCACATTTTGGCCAAGAGACTGCATTTTTTGTGAAACTTGACATCTTCTGCTCTCAATTGCTACAAAACTAAAAAGACAAAACAATAAAAACAAGCTTTTAAAAATAATAATAAAATTAAAATAAAAATAAAGATGAGAGATAGAGCTTTCATTAGGTATGCTTTGTTTATTGTGTGTCCAAGAGATCACAAACCTCTGGCCCTATGAGGGTTGCTGCATTTTTAAAAGGGGTTACAGGTCTGTGAGGGAAATCTTGCATGTTTGTAGGTGACCAAATATCTATTTTCCATCATCATTTGCAAATAAATACTTTAAAAATTAGACAATTCTGGACAATTTCTTGATTTTTTTTCTCATTCTGTCTCTCATACCTATGATGAAAACTACAGGCTTCTCTCATCTTTTTAAGTGGGAGAACTTCCACAATTGGTGGCTGACTAAATACTTTTTTGCCCCACTGTACACCTGCTTGCCAAAGAGGCCAAACCAGGGGCTGCTGCAAGGATTTACAGAAAGGGAATTAAGGCCTTATCTTTGCAGTTACTCTTTTTCTCAAACAGAAACTCCGAGTGTGCCCGAGACTCCACCTTCACTAAGGCAGTTCTGAGGTCCTTTTATTTTCTGTCATGACACACTGGCCAGCTAGTTTAATTCAATTAAAATGTAGTGATGATTGCTTTTGGATGACAGGATAAAAGTACAGCTGCCCAAGTGGGGATGGTTTTCAGGAATGTACGGGGGGTCTCAAAGCTTTTGGGGTTACAAGAGGTTTTCAAGTGCAGAGCCTTCCTTCTCTTCAATGAAACCCCTTAACCTAACCAAAACTTCAGATGGTTCTGGTTTAAGCCCACACACAACTAGTGGATGGGATATATTAAGACCAGATTAAGATAAAGTTACCCCTTCATCGGTCGCTATGTCATTCAAACCACAGCCGTCAGTGGTCAGTGGACAGAGGAACACAGAAGCCAAAAAGATTTGCTTCATTCTCATACATACACAAAAGACTTTCTGGTCATCCTCATAAGCCCTATTAGCTTCTCATAGCAGACATCAATCACAGTTGGATTAGTCAATTCCCTCTCTAAACGAGTGGCAAGAAAACTTCCAGTTAACTCAAAAGCTAGCCTTTCTTTAGGAGATTACATAGTGATTTGTTTTCATTTTGTTCCATCTTCATCGCTTTGTTTCTTTTCATTTCTTCCCTTGCTCTACGTTTTCCTCGTTCTCTCATGCTTGCAGCTTGTGAGGTAATCCTTGGCAGATAAAACTAAGGAGGACTTACCAAAGGCAGATTACAAGCTGCGCTTTGCGAAAGGCCCTTTTACACCAGTTGACATGGGTATTGAGGAGTGCAAGCACTTTGCAGTGCTTAACTTGTGAACTCTACAAGCATCCAGAGGAGGAAGAGGTGGATAGCAGCATTAAAATAAAAGCATATTACGCATATCAATATACACGGTTGTCAAAGCAGAAGGTTCTATCTGTGGGATGCAACTGGAAAGACTTCACACCAGAAGGAATGATTACTCCAACTTTTTGAAAGCCTAATTGTTCTAATACATTTCTCCTATAAAGTTGAAAGATGCCCTCATCTTTCAATCAATTCAACCACAGGCCTGAATGAGCACAAACACCACATCTATTGCTTGGCAGTTTTCCTTTTCCCTAGACCTGGTGACAGCAATGCCCTGCAGTCTGACCCACCACAGAAAGCCTAGTGATTGGACATGGACTGCATGAATGAAGGAACTGGGTCTCTACTCTCCCACCAGATCCAATGACAGAGCACTCAGAGAGTCCAAACAGTTGGGGAAGGCTCCATGTTGGAAAAAGCAGACATTTAGGAATACTAACGAATCCCTGGACTTTTCAGGGATTATTCGACTAATATTACATGGCTTATGGAAGGCCTACAGACGACCCAGTGGCTGGGATTCGGAAATTGATCCCTGTTAGTAACTTCATTAAAGCATATGGGATTCAGGAGAGCAAAAACTCATTAATTCCCTTAATAATAAACATTTTCTTATCCATTTCAAGAGTAGCCTCCTCAATAATTTAATGGAATGTAATTTGGCTGCCTCTCATATACTGCAATTATAATACAAGAGAACTATAATTACAAGGTGAAAAGTCCTGAATGGGCATATTAGAAAAAGCACTCAAATGTCTTCGATGATGGTCCGCGTATTTTTTGTTCAATCGTGTTTTCAAATTAAAATTGAGAATGAAATATCTTAGAAAGGCTTGAATCCGCGTATCATCCGTTCTTTTGATTTTCTAAATAAAACCAATATTTAAAAAACGAGGGATGATTTTCATTCTCAATCTTTGAATGTAATGCAAGAAATATTGGTTTGTTTTTTGGTTTCTGTGGATCCAATTACAACAAAAATGCAGTAAACCAATAATGACCGTCTAAATTACTTTTTGTGATTTTCATTTGAAACACTAAAGTCCCCCGGAAGTGATTCGCAAGTGCGCACCCCGCAGGTAAACAGTGGATATATATATATATATATATATATATATATATATATATATATATATATATATATATACATACATATACACACATATACAGTGCCTTGCGAAAGTATTCGGCCCCATTGAACCTTTCAACATTTTGCCACATTTCAGGCTTCAAACATAAAGATATAAAAGTTTAATTTTTTGTCATGAATCAACAACAAATGGGACACAATCGTGAAATGGAACGAAATTTATTGGATAATTTCAACTTTTTTAACAAATAAAAAACTGAAAAGTGGGGCGTGCAATATTATTCGGCCCCTTTACTTTTAGTGCAGCAAACTCACTCCAGAAGTTCAGTGAGGATCTTTGAATGATCCAATGTTGTCCTAAATGACTGATGAAGATAAATAGAATGCACCTGTGTGTAAACAAGTCTCCGTATAAATGCACCTGCTCTTTGATAGCCTCAGGGTTCTGTTTAAAGCGCAGAGAGAACCATGAAGACAAAGGAACACACCAGGCAGGTCCGAGATACTGTTGTGGAGAAGTTTAAAGCCGGATTTGGATACAAAAAGATTTCCCAAGCTTTAAACATCTCAAGGAGCACTGTGCAAGCAATTATATTGAAATGGAAGGAGTATCAGACCACTGCAAATCTACCAAGACCCGGCCGTCCCTCCAAACTTTTATCTCAAACAAGGAGAAGACTGATCAGAGATGCAGCCAAGAGGCCCATGATCACTCTGGATGAACTGCAGATAACTACAGCTGAGGTGGGAGAGTCTGTCCATAGGACAACAATCAGTCGTGCACTGCACAAATCTGGCCTTTATGGAAGAGTGGCAAGAAGAAAGCCATTTCTCAAAGATATCCATAAAAAGTCTGATTTAAAGTTTGCCACAAGCCACCTGGGAGACACACCAAACATGTGGAAGAAGGTGCTCTGGTCAGATGAAACCAAAATCAAACTTTTTGGCCACAATGCAAAACGATATGTTTGGCGTAAAAGCAACACAGCTCATCACCCTGAACACACCATCCCCACTGTCAAACATGGTGGTGGCAGCATCATGGTTTGGGCCTGCTTTTCTTCAGCAGGGACAGGGAAGATGGCTAAAATTGATGGGAAGATGGATGGAGCCAAATACAGGACCATTCTGGAAGAAAACCTGTTGGAGTTGCAAAAGACCTGAGACTGGGACGGAGATTTATCTTCCAACAGGACAATGATCCAAAACATAAAGCCAAATCTACAATGGAATGGTTCACAAATAGACGTATCCAGGTGTTAGAATGGCCAAGTCAAAGTCCAGACCTGAATCCAATCGAGAATCTGTGGAAAGAGCTGAAGACTGCTGTTCACAAACACTCTCCATCCAACCTCACTGAGCTCGAGCTGTTTTGCAAGGAAGAATGGGAAAGAATTCCAGTCTCTCGATGTGCAAAACTGATAGAGACATACCCCAAGCGACTTGCAGCTGTAATTGCAGCAAAAGGTGGCGCTACAAAGTATTAGCGCAAGGGGGCCGAATAATATTGCACGCCCCACTAACAATAAATTATCCAATACATTTTGTTCCACTTCACGATTGTGTCCCACTTGTTGTTGATTCTTGACAAAAAAAAAATATTTTTATATTTTTATGTTTGAAGCCTGAAATGTGGCGAAATGTTGAAAGGTTCAAGGGGGCGAATACTTTCGCAAGGCACTGTATATATATTCACAGTTCGGTGACTTTCTAAAAATCACTTATAATCGTCAAGTAAAATTCAAGATTTTATGTTAAATAAATGAAAATAATAATCTAACGTGTGAGAAAGATTTAATAACTTTTAATAACCCCAACCTTCTGAATAATAAATATTTTAGGCAGTTATAGATAAGTCATATCTGTTGTTTTATCTGCTGTTATGTTGAGATATGACCTACCACTAATCACATTTAACACAACCAGTTACTACAAGTGTATGTGAAGTAGCTGATAAAAAAACGTAAATGTTGCTGGATACATGTATCAGTAAAATAATATAAATACCTTAAATAATGTTATATAAATAAAATGGGCAATGATCATGAAATTGAAAAATCTAATTTTATCAAGCCTGCATGAGTTTTATATTGATTAAAAAAGGCACTGTTAGGCATTGTTCTATTACAAGAGTAAATACAAAATTAAAAGAGTAAATACTTAAAATTAAATACTTAAAAGTACTCAGTGCTAATTACTCACCAAACAGGAGCACCAGTCTCCACTCACTCTATGAAATGGGTGAAGTCTGGTGTGCTTCTGCTTGGTTGGATGGAAAACCTGCAGCCACTCAGCCATTGAGGACCAGCTTGAAGACCACTCTTACCCTTCCCGTTCATGTGCCCGTTAGACTATCTGCAGCAGTAGTTCTAGCTAAGCTCCAAGTACGCACGTCATTATGCACAGGTATGATATCACAAAACACACTGTTCTTAATAATTTCTTAAACATGTTGACAAAATTGACAGACTTTCACGTGACAATCAATTGTAAACATAAGTTTTAATGCGAAGCAGATACAAGCCCCCCGGCGCTGACACTCAAGGTCCCTGGACTTGCAAACAAAGGGACACAGTGCGAAAACATTACCTTGTTTTATTGTTGTATTTATTATGTTTTGTATTAGGTTTAGTCTAGTCAAACCAAAAATCTAATTGTCACAAAGTACAGTGATCCCTTAGCTAAGTATAAAGACTAAGGGGAAAAATCCTTAATTAAATTCAGTCGTCCTTTTAATCCCGTACCCCACTTTGAAACTGATCACTGGCCTAATGCACAGATGTCATTACACAAAATTAAAGTTTAAAAACAACTTTCTCCTACATGTATATATGTGGGGGACTTTATCCTTTATGAAAATGGGGCAAATAATTCATGAAGTGGAAACTTGCCAAAAAAAATCTAAAGATCAGAGCAGTTAAGTGTAGAATGGTCTGACAGGAGAATATAGAGATAAAGGAAAAGAAAGGCAAGGGATATCACTGTATTTCTGGGGAGGGAGATGGACTGCATCCAACCAAATGCAACTCCAACCCATCCAACAGGAACGTTTTTTGTTCATCTGAATTAATCCCACAGACAGTGCAATCCTTTCAAATTCTCCACAAATGTTAAACTTCAAGCCGCAACGAATGTATATCTTCAAGTTGGAACAAGTTGGAAATGCAGACAACAATTTTAAAAGTTATGTAATAATACTGCTTCTATAAAAGAAAGACGTTTTACCAACACCATGTTGTTTTGAAATAGAAAAATGATCTATGAATTAAGTTTACTTGGATGCAAGTCTTTTGATACAAAAAAAATCAAAACATTTTAAATGCATCTGATTTCTTCATTTAGCCAACCCAAAGCATTGGCCCCTGGCATCAGCATTGGCAGATAGCCAAAGCTCATAGCTCTTGATAGAGCTTAATGTAAATCCCATCCATATGTATAATACCTGTGCAAAGAATAAGTGGACAAATGCCATACGGCTCTCATTGATATACCAATTTTTCACAGACTGCCAGTGAATGTGATGTTAATTCCATGACAGACAGGCGGGATAACTAGTAAAGGTATATTTGAGGTATAAATACATAAGTACAGTATTTTCTTTTTAGCACTTGCATTGTGGCATATAATGTGTATTCTGAGAAGAAAACCTTTTTGGTTCTACAGCATATGTAATAATATTAACTTAACACTTCTAATGTTGATCACAATTTGAGATTATTTATATATATTCCAAAACATCAGCATTTCACACATATCAATGTACTTTTTCCAGACACACAAGAAAAGTGTATGAAATGTAAATGGGATACAACACATGCTAATCTTTGTTTCTTGGCAAAGGTCTGAATTAATTACAAACATATGTGAGGCAGCCCTTATCCTTCAGGGTAGGTTATAAATATGAAACAATTCTCACATTCTGAGATTAGACCTCGATGTACATTTATCTTGTTCCAATGGCCCACATGAAATGCATATGTGCACACGCTGGAGATAGCGGGTAGTTACATTTTAGGGGAAGGTAAAAAAAATCTGTGAATTATACCTCGGGTAAAATACATTATAAAAACAGATACACCAGCACAAATAAACACTCTGCCCATACACACTTTGAGAGGGAAATTCAAAACCATTTTATCACAGAGTGGGAATGTCTCCTGTTAATCCTTTCTGACTTCATACATTCAAAGGTCACCTCACACATCAAGTGTGTGTGCAACCACCACTTTGTAGGAATGAGAAGCCTATGTTGTGCTGTATATGTCAACAAACCATGTCTATCATTACTTACAACCAATATAGTTGGCTCTTCCTTCACAGCCATCACAGAACTCATTCTTCCACCAACTCTTCCTTTAGAACTGAATATTTATACCTACTCCTGCTACCTTTCCCCAATTCATTCTCCCAAACCATCCAACTCTTCCTACCCCAGTTTCCAGAAGCAGCTCTTGGTGAAGTGCGCCCCACCACAGGCTACTGGCTTTGGGTAATTAAAGTGGTTAGGGCCCCCTCACCCACTGTCACAGGCAACTGCAGCTGGGTGATAAAGGCACTGTGCCATAATTACATGGGCGGCCAGCATCACCGCCCAGCTACACTAAAACAGTCAGCTAGACAGCAGCCTAGGGAAGGAGGACCAGTGTGTGGAAGGGACTACGCAGTCCTTGGCTGTGTGCTGGGGAGCGCGCAGTGAGTCGACACCCCCTTGTGATCGCTCTGCTGTAGTTAAGCCTTCTGTGTTTAAGCTGCACATAGCCCCAGTGAGACTTTTACAGCCTCTCTTTCCCACACCACCCGCCAATCATTTCTCACCAGTGGTCTGTTTCCAACCATGAATGCATGTGACCATCAGCCATTTAATTACAAACCAAAATGATTTTGGTTAATTTAATAGATAAACCCATGCACAACAGTTCAGTAAACAAATACCTATACTTAAATAAGAGCTAGGAGCACAGAAAACAGAGGAACGGGAGTTGTGCAGGTGGAATAGCTAAGAGTGGAGTTTTAAATCGAACGTAAAATGTAAAGCATAAAATATTGATTTGAAAACCTGTGCTGATTTCGTAGTTTGCTCCACCATTGCCTCTGTTAATACAGTATTAATGTAATTTACCTTAGGGGAGCAGGAAGCCAGCTCTCTCCCCATGACTACAGCAACAGAGCTTGGTCCTGCTGGTCTGGCCCTCTCCTTGTCTGGATCAGGACTGGGTTTAGGAGCAGGGACAGTGGCGCCAGCATTGGGACTGACACTCGGGGGTGGGGGTGCTCTCCTCTTCTGGCTGCTCCCCACATCCAAAGATGAGCTGCCAATGGGAGGTTGTACAGGGCTGGATGTCCTTGGCTCGAAGAATGGATTGGATCTGGGATTGAGAGAAGGAAAACAAAGGGATCATGTTAGCATGAATTGAAAATAAACTGCCATTTAAAAGGCCACTATGTAGTATTTCTTTCAAAGGGCCCTTAAAAATTATTTCCTTGGGTATAGAGAACATTTTGAAAAAGGGATATTACAAAATGCCATTAGTGGGGTCTTTAAAGAATGATGAACAACATGTTTTGTAATGGTTATTTGATTTGAGGAAATTACTTATGTATTTGATACATTCCAACAGCTGCTCAAGGGGAATCCCCCATAAACGTATTGTATGGACATTTTTCAACATGTGTTCTATATTCTTTGTGTGTTTTAACTGTTGATTCTATGATCTGTGTTGGTGATTTCAATGGTTTTGTTAAGTCCTCTGAAATGACTTCTGTTGTGATTTAGGGCTATACAAGAATACATTTTATTGTATTGTATTGTAAACGAATATGTGATTCCTCCAATCATTGATTTGACGGCACTAATCACTGAACACAATTTCCTTACCTTTTAGCTATTGGAATGTATCAAATATATGATGGAAAGAACATTAAATTAAGTTGAATAAACGATTAAGTATAACTAGATTAGTAAGATTTTTACATATATCCTGCACGAGAGGTTTTTTGGAGTGGAGTTTGCATGTTCTGCCCATGTCTGCATAGGTTCCCTCAAAGTGCTCTGGTTTCCCTAAGACTAAAAACAAGTCGTATACGTCAAAATTCACAGAAATTTGATCTCACTTTCATACACATCACAAGAATTTAGCTTTCAGTTGCAATAGATCCTTCAGTCATGACAAAGTTGAGCATCAACATTTGGGGATGGGTCCCGGGAGTAGCACTGTGATGAACAATGCTCCTGACAGGTTGCCCTTGTGGCATTGCAGGATGGGTCAAATGCAGAGGACTAATGTCCATCCATGTTCCAAACTTGAGAGAACACGCATGATAAATAAATCAGTGTGTGGTGTGCAGCCACATGGCAAAATCAATACATCACACACAGTGCTTTTCCTCACAGCTATCCCAGGTCAGATGGTCTCGAGAAGAATACTATATTAATTATGTATTTAAATAAAACTATATAAATAAAGATGACTTATTTATTTAATAAGAAAAGTTACCTTAGGACCAAAAAAATATGGTGGACAAAGAAGGGTTTTGTTTGTAGTACTTCTAAATCTGCAGAAAGTGTTGTATTACAATCTACACGTCTATTGGTTTGATTGTAAATGATTATGTCAACACTAAAGCAAAGATCATAAATCATAAAACACAAGTTCACAATGTCATCCAGCCGACCTCAGCTCTGCTTATATACAGTACATCTCATGTCTCATTATTTTGAAGCTTAGAAGATAAGATAAACTTTATTGATCTCACAATGGAGAAACTCAAGAATTCAGAATGTAAATGTAAATCAATATTATCATTGGCCTTTAATTGACTTGCAAAATAAATTGTTAGCATAGTTTGTATGCTCATTGTTTTTTTAGTCGTTCCCTAGATTAAATCACAAAAAAGTAATTGCCCGCCAAAAAAGTTCAGGCCAGGGATGTCAGGAAAAGTGGAGTAATACAGAGATGGGCTGAGCAATTGAACAGCTCTAACAGACCATCGCAGACAAAAAGACATGTGAAAAGAGAGCAGTCAAAACACTGGGTTGCCCTCTTGAACTCCTTCATTCTGTCAAAAACTGCTCTTGTATCAGGAACCAACGGAAAATACTTGCCAGTCAATAACTTGTCTGTCTTTAGCAGAGAGGACAAAAACATATAGCCATTTGTCTGACGGTTTCACTCAGCAGTCGTGACCTGGTGGTTTACATTTACAACTTAGCCATGACCACTCACTAAGGTCAAACAGGCAATCAGCGCAACATTCACAAGAAAACAAAAGGACAGATGCAAGAGGCAAAACATATATAAAATAATGTTATAATAGCAAGAAGTAATGTTCAGAAAAGTAATATATTTTTTTACTTCATCTACAGATAAGGACTTTGGTGAAGTGAGGTGGTAGTTGTGATGAGGGGGGTTTAAAGGAATGAAGAAAAGTAGGAGGGAAGGAGGTAGACAAGCTTAAAGAATGCGATGAAACAACAGGGGCCTTGTTCCTGTTGAAAGAGATGCTTCCCTCTGCCCGCATGTCTGTGTGGTAGAAGGTCTGAATGTCCATGCCAATAAGATGTGCTACCCCTCTCTTTATTGGGACACTTAAAAGTTGAAGACAATGCAAAATTATTCAACAATGCTGTCAGCACTTTTTATAGTTTAATGACTTAAATTGTAAAAGAAAATTGCAAGAACAGCTTTGAATAATTTAACCAAATGTCAGCGCATTTCATTGTTTCTTTCAGCACTCCAACCCTTTGAATTAATGACACGCTTTTTACTTAAGTCTTCAAGTGTATGAAGCATTAATTGACAGGTGGCACTTTATTATGCAATTCTATCTAACAAGTTCAGAGAATGGAGAAAAAAACATTGAATACGTCCAATACATGGAGGATTAAGTCTTACTCATCAAGCTCGTCTTCGTTGCGGTTTTGGGCAGTTTCAGCGTAGAGATACTTGCTCATGTCGACAGGCCGCACAGCTTTCATTTGCTTGGGTATGGGGGGCTCAGAGCTGGGGTCTGGGTCTTGGTCTGCGTCTTCAAATGGGTTTCCTGGTGTGTCTGGATCTTCAGACTCATTAAATGGATTTGAGGAATCATGTTCATCTTCTTGGTGCCTAGAAACTGGCTGGATAGGGGTCACTGTTTTCAAAAAAATAAACAAATTAAAACGGGAAATTACTAGTGGTCATTCTAATGGCTTATTCCTTCTATACATTTCCAACTCAACAGTAGCCTTCAAGCTAACTACATAGTATGTAAAGTACATGTTAATCTTATTAATATATTTTAAGTTTTATATGAATCCGTGAATCATTTATGCTTGATTGGTGTCCTTTTATGTTATGTGGGTATTATCCTCATACATCTGAGGATAGATAATATTTACCCAAATAATAGCTTGTTAATGTTCACCTTACCTTCCTCATCAGGCTCTTCAAAAGGATTGAGGTGGTTGAGATCTTGGAGGTCATTTTCAGCCTCGTCAAATGGATTAATACCCAGAGCGGGAGGTGCATCTTGATCTTCATCTTCCAAAAAGTTCAGCTTGTTGATCAGTTCTATTGCAAGGAATTCATGTTAGGTTTGGCATCAACTTGCATCAAAATAAAGTAATTGATATTAAAACGACAAACACATCATGCTGCACTTGAGGGTGAACCACAAAACAAAGTACATTTAATAGATTCCCCACATGAAAATTAGTTTGGGAATACTAAAGCAGTTAAAATGTATGCATATATAACCAACTGCTGCCACCAATTGGTGACAATGTCACTAAGTCTTCTGGGGAAAAATGCCAATGCATTTAGTTGCATTGGTTGCTTTGGTATAGTACAAAGAGATTGTGGAGTTTAGTTCACTACAAGTGCAACAAAACAAAAAACAAAACTGAAATAAATTCACAAAAACATCACAATGGGCCGAAAACAAAATTGACACAATAACAACACAATGTAACTCAAACTGGGAAAAAGGAACAGGCGAATTCAAATACCCATTGGTGAAAAACAAGAGGTAAAGGAAGAGTGACTGATGAGAGTTAAAGAAAAGAGAAAAAAAGACCTTGGGATGAAGCGGCAGGCTTAGCTTTGCGTGCTCGCTTTAGGAAATCATCATCATCATCATCCCCATGTAAGCAGCTCAGGGCATTCAACTGGTTTACTATCTCTGTAAACGGCAGGCCCATACAGGAGAGGTGGTAGATAGGACAGCAGAGAAGACAAAATAACACGCAAAATTTTACATAACAGCCAAAAATAACTGTTACATTTGAGCTGGAGTAAAAGCAAACACGCGTACCCAATAGTGGAAAAGTCTGCTGGACACCGTTTTCTGTATTCAAGATAATTAAACTTCTATACATTCAATAATGTAATTTAGACTATGTTGTGGCAGCCAGATGAGTCTTGAAAAACAGTGAATATACAGTGTCCAGGTGACACACTCCACTAGGCCTGTAACAATTTTCAATTACTGTGGACAATATATTGAACACTACTAAATGCCACTGATGTATGTACAATACAGCAGGATAACCCCAGTAAAGCAGTTTTTCTATTTGGTATATTCTTTGTAAATTTACTTTATTTAAAATTGAAAAAACTTTCTCCACTTTTGCAAAGAAGCTGTAGTGTAGTAACAGACAAATGTTGTGGCTCAAAAGATAATGTTTTGTCCACCAGTTATTGAACGAACAATGAAGTAGATATAGTAATTATCATGACATGCCTAGTCTCCACTATGGGCAACTCCTGCAGAATAACGTCATTAAGAATTATGTTCATTTTATGTGACACTACCAGACACGACAAAAGGACTTTTACCTGGCTATGCATACGGTTTGCATTCAAAAATGTGAAATTTGAGCAAAGCCATTCCTTTATCCTTTTAATCTTTGTTCCCGATTTAAACAAACAAGTATAGACCTTAAGTTAAAACATTTATCACTTGTTTTTGTGTGTAGAAATAATATCTTCTGCACAAAAAGAATAAACACATAACTTCATGTAACATGATATTGTACATGAACAGATTCTCAAAGATGGTGTGTGTTGTTTAGGCAGCAGGGTAAGACCTTTGATTCATGGATGCAACCAACTGAATCATGGCTGAAGACACTCAATGCACACACATACAAATGAGATAAAGGGCATAGTCGAAAGAAAAGAGGCATGGACTTAATTCAAAAGAGACGCTTCAAAGAAAGTTGGATTAAACAAAGCAGAAAGAGACTAGGAATAGACTATAGAATAAATAGTAAACTCAGTGTAGCCCATAAAAGGCAGCATACAGTGCAAAATAAGAGGATTTTGCAACTGAATAAAACCAAATTAATAAAATAAAAAGAAGATTTCACAAGATGAAGAAAAATGTTTTGAAAATAAAACTTTCTGAAATAATGCTTGCAATAGTCAGATCTTATCAATAGTATATCACAATTTAGCAAATTTATCTAAACACACATTTTACTTGAAAAAACAATGTAACAAAAATATTTATCTAAACTGGTTTTGCAAACTGTTTAATGAGTTTCATTCATATGACCACTAAAGCAGATTTTTAAACCAAGATAACTTTGTTTGTAAAAAAATTTAATTAAAAAAACACATGTATTCAAGCCATATTTACCTGTGATTTTTGCCGTTTTCTCCTCCTGATTCACTCTGTTCTCCTCATCCTCATCATTATCCTCTTCAAAATCATCCAAGTTGCCAATATCTGCCTGTTTCATACTCATCAAGCTGGCGAGACTCTGCATGTCTTCATCACTGAGTGGACAATAGAGTTAAAATATAACATAGGCTAAATATTACACATGTTAGATAAATGCAGTATCTGGCATTTTTATTTTATTTGGTGTGTCGTTATACAAAAAAAAAAAAATGATACTAAGATAGACTATAGAAAAGATTGAAAAATCAACAAAAAGCAGATTTTTTTTACATAAATAATACATTATAGTTTTTTTTCTGAATGGCACCACAAGGTTTTATACTAATCCCAAGATCAAAATCTTTCAAAACTGCTTAGAGATACTCACATCTTGTTTTAATTATAAAATATTTTTTAAGAGTGTCTATGTGATACTAGTTTTAGTACTGGTTAATATCTGACTTCTGACAACCCTACACAAGGTACGTCTCTTCTCTACATCTCCCCTCTGTCACTGCCATTATGTTCTGTGCATTGAACGCAGTTCTTTGTGGCAGTTCTTTGGGTGCTTCCAAGGCCCGTGGGCTCATTTGAACAGTGATAGAGTTTGTTTGTGTGGTCCGCATCATTTGGTGAAGGGTTAACAAGGGTTATGTACCATCAAGCTATCCTGCACACAAAGGCCAAGCCATGATTTTTTTCCCCAGTCATATGGCAGGTTGTCTTCCAAATAAACTTTTTTCCATCAAATTAGACAGAATAACGATATAGAGCCCAAATACAGTGCCTTGCGAAAGTATTCGGCCCCTTTGAACCTTTCAACATTTCGCCACATTTCAGGCTTCAAACATAAAGATATAAAAATTAATTTTTTTGTCAAGAATCAACAACAAGTGGGACACAATCTTGAAGTGGAACGAAATGTATTGGATAATTTAAACTTTTTTAACAAATAAAAAACAGAAAAGTGGGGCGTGCAATATTATTCTCGATTGGATTCAGGTCTGGACTTTGACTTGGCCATTCTAACACCTGGATACGTCTAGATTTGGCTTTATGTTTTGGATCATTGTCCTGTTGGAAGATAAATCTCCATCCCAGTCTCAGGTCTTTTGCAGACTCCAACAGGTTTTCTTCCAGAATGGTCCTGTATTTGGCTCCATCCATCTTCCCATCAATTTTAGCCATCTTCCCTGTCCCTGCTGAAGAAAAGCAGGCCCAAACCATGATGCTGCCACCACCATGTTTGACAGTGGGGATGGTGTGTTCAGAGTGATGAGCTGTGTTGCTTTTACGCCAAACATATCGTTTTGCATTGTGGCCAAAAAGTTCGATTTTGGTTTCATCTGACCAGAGCACCTTCTTCCACATGTTTGTTGTGTCTCCCAGGTGGCTTGTGGCAAACTTTAAACAAGACTTTTTATGGATATCTTTGAGAAATGGCTTTCTTCTTGCCACTCTTCCATAAAGGCCGGATTTGTGTAGTGCACGACTGATTGTTGTCCTATGGACAGACTCTCTCTCTCAGTGCCTTGCGAAAGTATTCGACCCGGCCGTCCCTCCAAACTTTCATCTCAAACAAGGAGAAGACTGATCAGAGATGCAGCCAAGAGGCCCATGATCACTCTGGATGAACTGCAGATAACTACAGCTGAGGTGGGAGAGTCTGTCCATAGGACAACAATCAGTCGTGCACTGCACAAATCTGGCCTTTATGGAAGAGTGGCCATTTCTCAAAGATATCCAATAAAAGTCTCTCAAAGTTTGCCACAAGCCACCTGGGAGACACACCAAACATGTGGAAGAAGGTGCTCTGGTCAGATGAAACCAAACTCAAACTTTTTGGCCACAATGCAAAACGATATGTTTGGCGTAAAAGCAACACAGCTCATCACCCTGAACACACCATCCCCACCTCAGCTGTAGTTATCTGCAGTTCATCCAGAGTGATCATGGGCCTCTTGGCTGCATCTCTGATCAGTCTTCTCCTTGTTTGAGATGAAAGTTTGGAGGGACGGCCAGGTCTTGGTAGATTTGCAGTGGTCTGATACTCCTTCCATTTCAATATAATTGCTTGCACAGTGCTCCTTGAGATGTTTAAAGCTTGGGAAATCTGTTTGTATCCAAATCCGGCTTTAAACTTCTCCACAACAGTATCTCGGACCTGCCTGGTGTGTTCCTTTGTCTTCATGGTTCTCTCTACGCTTTAAACAGAACCCTGAGACTATCAAAGAGCAGGTGCATTTATACGGAGACTTGATTACACACAGGTGCATTCTATTTATCTTCATCAGTCATTTAGGACAACATTGGATCATTCAAAGATCCTTACTGAACTTCTGGACTGAGCTTGCTGCACTGAAAGTAAAGGGGCCGAATAATATTGCACGCCCCACTTCTCAGTTTTTTATTTGTTAAAAAAGTTTAAATTATCCAACAAATTTCATTCCACTTCACGATTGTGTCCCACTTGTTGTTGATTCATGACAAAAAAGTAAAATGTTATATCTTTATGTTTGAAGCCTGAAATATGGCAAAATGTTGAAAGGTTCAAGGGGGCCGAATACTTTCACAAGGCACTGTAATTGCTTGTACAGTGCTCCTTGAGATGTTTAAAGCTTGGGAAATCTTTTTGTATCCAAATCCGGCTTTAAACTTCTCCACAACAATATCTCGGACCTGCCTGGTGTGTTCCTTTGTCTTCATGGTTCTCTCTGCGCTTTAAACAGAACCCTGAGACTATCAAAGAGCAGGTGCATTTATACGGAGACTTGATTACACACAGGTGCATTCTATTTATCATCATCAGTCATTTAGGACAACATTGGATCATTCAAAGATTCTCACTGAACTTCTGGAGTGAGTTTGCTGCACTGAAAGTAAAGGGGCCGAATAATATTGCACGCCCCACTTTTCTGTTTTTTATTTGTTAAAAAAGTTTAAATTATCCAATAAATTTGGTTCCACTTCACGATTGTGTCCCACTTGTTGTTGATTAATGACAAAAAAAAATTCTCATCTGCATTTATTGAAGAAATCACCAATTTCATTATTTCATTTTACAGCTGTTTGGACATATCAGCGTGACTTACGTGGCCTTCCCCTCACGGAGAAAGATGCAGGAGAGAGAGAACTGTAGTGTGGCCGATACCACCTTTTTGGAGAGAGGCTTAAACTTGAGTTTGACATCGGTTTGTGTGGGCATAGGGCTGGCATACTGCTTCATGTTGATACTGCTGGTTGCCAAGGCCTTTCTCCTTCCTGATGGTGACTCCTACAAACACATGGACAACAGATCACCCTTTGATAAACCTAATAATAAGAACCAGCATTTGTATGATCATTTTGAATAAGGACAGCAGAAAATTGTATATAAATATCTTTTTCTTAAAGGAAAAATTATTAGGGTAATTCTCTCACAGTAAAATTGACCTTAAAAATCCTCACAGATATAAAAAAGGTCCATGCTGAAACCATTTTACTACAACCGTGAGATATACTTTGAGCCAGGGGCAAGCAATCAAATTGGAATTTGGGAATATGTGACAGACAAGGAGATAAAGGTTCGAAATTCAGACAGACCCTTCACATATGCGCCTGTGTGTGTCCTCACTAGAGGACAGTGTGAAAAATGAGAACTGCTGCAAAACCTTGTCACTAAGTAAGATATGGAAACCAAACAGCAGGAGATGTTCCAGAATTTTGTCTGCCTCCAATGCTTTCAAAAACACATTTTCAGAGTTCACAGTTTATGTGCATTGGCAGATCTCAAAAACAATATCATTTTTATTATGTTTTATTTTTTAAACCTCCATTTAACAAAGAAGTCCCTTCTTTTTTGAGGGAGATTGAAATCTTTTCATTCTGCCTTTCATTCGCATATATTTAATTTTCTTTTCAATTAATAATTAGGTTAATCTACAAAAAACACATTGAAAACCAGTTTGGTAAAAAAGCAACTAAAAATATTTCCAGCATATAATATCAAGCCCCAAGGTTCATGCATGATGAAAGATACAGATGCAAACTGAGGTGTTGCTCAAGTGTTCACTAAGGCCAGCTGGAGTTCCCCCATGAATGGAGGTATCTGATTGGTCAATCCATATATAGCTCATATTTGGATTTACAAAAGAAAATATCAAAAAAAAAAAAAAAAAAAACATACAGCAAAAAACCATGGTTGTTTTAAGCCCAAAATGGTTAGTGTGACACAAACTGTCACTGCGCAAGAGAAATGTAGTTTTCAAGGTAAGCCAATATGAGCCAGTGAGAGTTGGAGCTAAACTTCATTCATGCACTTCCCTATTGGGCTTCGGTGAGATAGGGGTGAACATTGTCCATCCATATACTGTCCATCCAGTCTATGAATGTAACATGCCATTAAAATGCTAAATATAACAACAAATGTGAATCCACCGAGTATGTAACTTTAACATCATTGCAGGATATGTCTCCTTTTAGTCAAAAGCTAGCAGTTGACAGTAGGTATAGTGGTTGAAAAAAAACTATTAACATTCCTGGAATGTATTCGTTTTTTTAGGTAAGTGAACTTATAACCTTGACAATCACACCTACTTATTTTAGTCTTATTTTAGCCCAATTGAAATTGCCTCTTTTTAAAAAATGCATGTATCAGAATGATTGACCTAAGACAGATTTTCTGCTTTAGTTATGTCACATAAAGAATTAATGTGGTGCCATCAAAGCATCCTCCAAGTTAAGAGACAAAGACGAGCAAATTCTCTCTCTAACTCTTATCTTCCAGCAGATTACAGCCTGCTATTATACTAAGCTAATAGCGCATGCAGATACTTTATGAATGAATTTGTCCAAGGCACCAAACACTTTAGAGGAGGGGATTTAACAAAAAGGAGAATAGGGAATGGATGGGAGGAGAGGGGTATTGAAAAATAGAAAATACTAAAGGATATGCAAATACCTTTTGAAAGAATGGAATAAGTGTTTCAACAGATTTGAGTAGGCCAGCAAACAATGGGACTGTGCTCTATTTCCCTGGATGCCGCTTGTCAATCAATGCAGCTTGCAAGTGAATGTGCGTGTGTGTAACAGAAAGGTGGATGGGATTATGGAGGAAAAGAGGTTATGACATGATGTGTAAAATGAAAGGAAAGGACAATGCAGAAGTTTAATTTAATACTAAGAGGGCAGGACTATCAATATGCACTCTCCTCTGTGCACTGAGAAGGACTTAATACCCAAGTCCAATGTTTGTGGGAATGATAAAGTAAAAAACGCTGGAAAAAGACTGGAATAATGCCTTTATGTGTGCCACCCCCTGGCTGGCGCCAAGTGTTACTGCAGCTGAAAATCAAAAACAAGTGTTATACATTGAAAACTTTTGTTTATTCCGTTTGTATTTATTTCTAGTGAATAAATAACTTTTCATCAGAAGTATATAGTCATCTGTATTTTTAGAATAATATTTCTAAATTATTTTTGGAGCATCACCCATCATCAGCCTGTGCCAGGTGGCCCAGGATCGATGCAACCGTGCACCCTGGTGGGGGTAGAAGGGTCAGGCCAGGAAGGGGGTACTCAGAGTTTTACAGAGTCCCAAAATGCCAAAAGGACAGATCTGGAAAAAGGCGGGGCAGATTATTTTTTGTCACAGAGAGATGGATTAATTAAAATGAGCGCTAATAGAGTTTGGTGTCAGAAACTAGCAGCTGAGTAGCGTCAACTGGTGTTTCCAAGTTTAGCCCTGCGTCAAGGCGGATATTATCGGAGCACATCACTCAATCACTGCACCATAGGTGAAATACTCCAACAAAGTATCAAGATCTGGAGATGGGTCCTGCTGCTTTTGTCAGGTTCCATAGTGGCATTGGAATAATGCATCAAATGTAAAGGACAAAACTTCCATACACATTTTTTTGTAAAAAACTAACTTAACTTAAGATAAGGTTACCCAAAAGGGGGGTGGGGGTTCCTCTAGTTTTGGTTTGTGGAAATCTTACCAAGTTTGCACACTTTTGGTAAGAAAACACCAACATTTAGTTTAAATTATTTTAGTGTCTACTTCTGCAAAGCTATAAAGTTACATACCAGCGGTTTTAGTAATTTTATTTTTATTGTTTATTTGTTTGGTTACAATCAAAGAGCTTATTTCTTCTTTTACGGGAATCTTTACTGTTTGCATATCTGTGTTTTGTTTTGAAATTGGAATCACTGCAGTATATGCTGTTTTATTATTACTATTATTACTCTGAACATTGTAAAGCGCTTTGGGTGACCTTGACCTTATTTTGTAAACTGTCTGATGTTGCAGAACTTTTGTTTTTTGTTTTGTCCGATGAGGAAAGTTTTTGTTCAAGTATAAGCCATTTCATTTGTCTACGTTTTTGTTAAGTGCATGGCTCCAACAGAAGAGGACACTCTTTGTTTGATGTTTTTTCTGATCTGCCTACATCTGTCTGTCTTATAAGCCCATAGGGGCAAGACACCAAATAAGAAATAAAATAAACCAAAAAAACTAAACTTTGGTCAGTAAAATGCGCTTTATAAATAAACATTACTTATTTACTTACCATAGTTTAGCTTTTTAGAATGATCAACTTATTTGTTTTGTTTGTGTGGATGGATGTGTTTTTAGTGCTACTTCTCCAAAAAGTATCTATCTATATTTTTTATTATGAGGAATTATAAAATAACCCAAGTTCTCACTGAGTCATCCTTCTCTCTAACCTTTCCAATCATTATAGGGTGGGTTTTCTGTTGTCAGCAGACTGGAGATGGGGGCACTGTGCATTTATTCCTACCTCAAGGTCATAGTTATTGGAAATGGAGACATCCAATGTGCTCACATCTCTCTTGAATCCACGCACAATAGACTGATTCCTCTGTGTCATTTTGGCCTCCTCTGATAACAGATAAGGTGGGCCTTTTACCATGCCGCTATTATGGGCTTTATGGGCCCATACACATGCAGATGAAGACCAATGCATTCATCTGCTATTGTAAAATGAGGAATGATTTTATTCATTTCTTCCAGTCCAGGTTTAGCTTCTTTTTTTTCCTGCTAAGCTGTTACAGGTTTTGAAAATTGAGGGGTATTTATGAGAGTGACAAGGGCAAACAGCCCAGCCACTTTTACAATCCTGAAGAAAACAACTTGAAGACGCATGCAGTTCAAAAAGCATGAACCATGTCTTGTAATACAATGTAGACAGATCAACCCATTTAAGTCAAACAGGATGTTATGTTTTAGGAATCGGGGAATCTCTGCATCAAAGATTCTGAATTAATTGACCCAATTATTAGCGCATTTAGCCAAGAACTAGTACATGACACAAGTGTAACATCAATTAGTAGCAGAGTGAGTGTGTGCATCTAAATGTACAATGAGAGAAGAATTATATTAAGAAAAACAGTGAAAGGAATGTCTTATGTGAAGTTGAAACTCAAGGAGCCACAAACTGGCTCTTAAAAAGCGTAATCCTACCCACAAAAGATCATTTTTGTGCTGGATTGCACTGCTCACACAATTTCTACGTGCCAGATAACCATGTTTCTATATTCCAGTTTGCCTAGTCTAGATACTTTAACCACTTCACAAAAAACATGTTTTTGAAATATCAAAATGTTATTTTGATATTGCAAAAATCTTAATTTAAACACCAACATTTGACCATTCTTGTATTTTTTACCCATCATTTTTAAGCATGCAACTCGTCTTATCAGTGTGTCCAGGATGCCCTCCTCGCTCCAACGCTATGGTCTGTCTTTTGGGTGGCCCTTGGTGCCCCCTGTGCACACTCAGACCTAGAAGATGCACTTCAGACAGGGGGCTAATGGGAAAATAAATTACCACCAGGCAAAAGTCCTGCCTCTGCACTTCTGCTGGAGAGAGAGAGGGAGAGATGGTATAGTTTACAACAAGTGAATGGTCAAGTAATGGAGGGTGGAAAAATGGCAGTGAGGACAGAAGTGACTGGTTTAACAGTGACTAAAGAGAATAAAAATGGGAGAAAAATAAATTGGGAATAAAGTTGCAAAAGACGGGTAAAGAAAGGTCAACTGGATTAGAGTCTATTCCTTGTCAGTAAATTGCCCGCTCATCACTTTGCCGACATTTCACCATCTTTCGAAAGATGGCCAAAAAATTCCATTCACTACATTGATGCACAGTGCCAATGCAATCGAAGTATATACAACCAACACAACAATTTTGTTTTCCACGATTTGGGATGGCCTATCAAACAATTGCCCCAGGTGTGAGCTGACTTTTCTCCCAGTCCGCTCCATGACAAAGGTGTATTCTCCATGCTAAGTGACAAATTTGTGCAGACAAAGAGCATTAGAAAGCTCACGCTCTGCTTCAGTGCTTCTAATTGTGGCCAATTTAGAAAATACAATATTCATTTTTAAGAAAGAGCCAGAAAAAATGAGTGACAAAACAATGAACATCTTCTACCAGGGGAGAATCAGTAAATGGAATAGGCAAGAGGAATAAGGTGTGGAAAGTGTCTGTGAACCCACAACACAATATTCAATCTTCTGTTGGCAAGACATGCAAAGTGTATTCATATTTAAGGAACTGTGTTTCCAAAACAAAAGTGCTCCAGGCAGTAGCTACTAGCATGGACCATAACCCGCAACAGGATTCCATTTGCTGTAGGGCTCAGGGCTGTGCAACTACTTACTTATCATGATTTCAATTATTGCACAGATTACAAAACTGGTGAATAACTATATAACAAATAACCACCATTTGATCGGCACATGTGCTGGTTCAACCCGCAATGGAGTGTTTTTCCAAACAAGGAACTGAGGATATCTGGTGGTACTTTAGTGGATATTTGAACCTTCCATTAGTATCTCCCTCCATTACACCAGGTCTAAAACAGGATTGTTCTAGGTTAAATAACTGATTTTGATACTGAACTGATCAATTATGATTAAGTTGATATCATTTTTGAGCAGCCCTAACTCACTGCTGGTCTTTCACTTTTTGTCATTCTATAAGCAATTGAAATTTTTCCACAATTACAAATACATTACAAACACCTACATTCACAACACATTATCTCAGAGGGAGACTAATCACTAACCAATCGGGTCAAGCTTATGGATAAACAGGGGGATTTGCCAGGCAGTGTTTTGTGTGCCACAAAGCCCGGCTCCATCACATGCCGCCATCTTAAGAAGCAAGAAAAAATAAAGTTTTCTATTGAGATAACTGCTTTGCTGTCAACATTGTAACACAGGTCACATTGTGCCAAACCTTGTTTGACCACTGAAAGCTGTCATGTAGCCCATGACGCCAAAGACAATGTGGGGATTAGAGCCAGAGGTGAAGGAAAGAAAGTGACAATGTGTGATGATTAAAAAAAAGCAGGATTTTTTTTACTAAAGAAAGACACAACACAAAAACAAGTTTAAAAACATTAAACTGCAAATGTTAAGGATGATGTAGGACTTTATCATTGAATATAATTTCTTTTTCAGTTTGCCACTTAGCATTGGGAGCCAAAACAGAAAGGTTAGAAAATTAGAGGACAAAACTCACTTCTGTCTGCTATATAGAATCATCGATAATACAGTTGAAATTTCACTGAACTAAAATTGTCACAATATGAGCGCACTTCCGTATTTTGCCTTTTTAAAGGCCGTTGCACACTCCCCACCAAAGATCGGATGATTTTTTTTCAAAGCAAGAGCTGGTGGATAATTCACATGTCCAGATTCTGCGGTGTGCAGAGGAGTCAAGTCAACACAATGGCGTCTTGCATGCAAATATACATTCCTCAAACATGCATGAAATGGTCTGAAAACAGTGTGTGTACAATCAATGACTAGGGAAAACAACTAAAACATAGTAAAAAGCTGAACACTTGTGGAAGCACTACACTGTAAGCCACTACTGTTGGCAGCCACAGCTGTCCTGAAGCAGATAGAAGTAGCTTTATGAACACACAAAAACAAAAGGCAATGCTTCCTTTACATGATGAACTAACAAAGAAGCTGAACGAGCAGGGTTCAAAAGGAGCACTGAAAGCCAGCCCTACGAGGGGCCTTATGTTACAGCCACTTGGTTCCCCCTCCTTAACACTCTTTCGACAAGACCAAAACACTCTCCGGCCTTACATGCCATTTAGGCTTAAAGTGGCTATGGCAAGTTAGACTTTGTTTTTTGAAAAGACAAGTTGGCGGTATAAACTTGTTAACATGTGACGTGTCATTTACCAGCTGTTGTTACTTCCTGAGAAGGTGTGGTCAGCCTGTTTGACCTGACAGGTTGTTCAGAATGTCCACACCCCCTTTCGCCCAGTGGTCTATGTAGGAGGGTGTCTCATGTGTGGTACAAAAGGAAGACTCCATCTCTGTTGATGCGTTTGTATTTGTTGTTTTCAGATCCGATTACCTGTGCCCCATCCTAATCTATTATTTCTCTTGTCCTTTTCACACTACTTTTGACATTTTTGACACAACTTTCAATGGATTTCATATGTTGCGTTTCACCTTTGATCTGGTATAGACAGTGTTGTGCGTGAACGAGTTCAAAAGAACGCGTTCATTGAACACGCTCATTTTTTCGTGAACGTTGAACTGAACGCAACACATTTTTAAAAAAAGAACTTGAACGTAAATTAGTTCATTTTATGTGTCATGAACGGCAGACATCACTATGAACGTTGGAATCTGTTTTCTCTTTAGAAACGCAACGAGAGAAAGTTCCTCCCTCCTGTATTCTTGCACTTTTTCCGCCGAAATCTAAAAATTCCTACGGTTTCCACCGTCTGTGAACGCACCCCGACTCCGTGTTGCGGTCAGTGGGGGAGGGTCCCAGCTCAAAAGTGGCCAAAATGACGTGCGCTGACATGCTTGCAATACCACCCCGGGCCGATGGGGGTGGACCCAGAAGTAGAATTAGTAGAATTGTTTTAAGTCTCTCGTTCAAATGAATGGAGTTGCGCCGGCTGACGCATGCGCAGATGCGTTTTTTCACAATTTTCTTGTGGGCGGGACCACTCGCGGCCATTTTGGATTGCTCCAGTAGAGCACATTTTTTGGCCCATTAGTTAGAACGGCGGAGATAGGCGTGACTCTGTCCATTAATATATACAGTCTATGGTTGCGGTGCGGCGCTGTGAGCTGGTGCTTTTCACATGTGCCCGAGTCGTGATGAAAACACAGGGTGAGTTAGCGACAAAGTTTACACCGTTTACATTTGACATAAAGTATAGACACACGCACTGCAGCGCATTACTGTCTGTAGTTTATGAGCAGAGATGGGACAACTCCGTTTTGCTCCCATTGAAAACCATGTAAATCTTGTCTGTTTTGTAGTCAAAAGGCTCTCCTCCTGTGGGTGTACAGGAGATATTATAATATATATATATATATATATATATATATATATATATATATTTATATATATATATATATATATATATATATATATATATATATATAGCTCGTAGTGTGAAAAAAATATGTATTTAAGTATCTCACGAAAAAGTAAAATGAACTGAACTTTGAACTAGTTCAGAATTAAAAATGTGACCTTTGAACGTGAACTGTTCACTTTGAGCATGTATGAACTGAACATGAACTAGTTCAGAAAAGCTGTGATCTGTCAGGTCAATCAGGCTGACCACGCCTACTGCAGCAGAAGCATGTTCACAAATACATCTCAAATGTCTTTCAAAAGAATAAAAAAAAAATTCCTTCAGAAGGCCAAATTGGGATAATGTCTACCATGGTGGGGCCGGAGCCATTTTTATTTGGTTGATGATTTATTTAATTTAGCAAATATCCACAAATTATTACTAATAAAATGTTGGGAACATGAATGAGAGCAGAATAAATGTATGACATGCCATGGTAGCACATATTAAGTTACAAGCCTTCACTGGGTAATATCTCCTGATTAATTTAACATACCAATACGAGGTGACCACCTGGGAAGGGTCTGCATAGAAATGTGAATTGGGCCTGATGTAGCTCCCGGGCCGCACTTTGCCCAGGGGGGGTTAGACTTTACTTTTCACAAAACATTTAATAAATATTTTCAATATCATGCCTGCCGAGGGACTATATGAACACAAGCTTTGTAGCTATACCTCGGCATACTTACATTTGTTTATACTGAGGCCATTAATGGACACAATGGCAGTTTCGAGCCGCAGCCACATCCCACTTTGGTACCTGGTTTTCCTACAGGTCTCCCATCATAGCCCTAACCAGGCCCTGCACTGCTTAGCTTCAAAAGTCTGATAGCTTAGCATTCATATGCAGATGGCACCACAACTTTATGGTTGTGACATCACGCTAGGGACTGTCCCATAACAGTACTCCCAACTAACAGAAATGTTGATTGACAGATTACATGAAAGTGTAAGGTGCAATTGTGCCAATTGAGCACCATTTATTCCTACTGGAAGTGTTCCAGAACTCTGCTTTACTTCTTGACACTTAAATAAAATTAATTCATTACTTTGTGTAACCATCCATATATTTTCCCATTTTTCTTGGGAAACTGAAACAATAGAAGTATATTCGTATCATTCACATTTGAAAAAGTAATTAAACTCAAATTGCTCAAAAACAAAGAGCTGTCATAAAGACTTGTAAACGTAAAACATTTGTATGACCCCTGAAAGTATTGACGGCCAACACATACCGCAACAACAACACGGATCAACATTTTGATCAGGTCTTGCTACCATCACTAGCCATGATCTACACACCAAGTTTCAGTTCCTTCTGTCCAGATGAAGACATGATTACAATAACCCCCTGTTGGCAGGGTAATAACCACAGACGCAAAAGGTGAGCTATTAACTTTCCACAAGGCAGATTGTATAAAGTATTCTCTCAAAAACAAACACAACATTTAGCACCCAACTAGCTCTCATTATAAGAATGAGTGGGTTTACATACAATGCACGCAACATGACACGAATGCAGAGATGTATAGACTTCATGGTGGTGGCAGCAGTTAGTCAGCAGACCAGTCATGTGATGGAGTAGGGTGGGCTGGATTAAAACGCAAGTAAGCCTATTAGGGCAACATGAGGGACCACCCAGCCTCCACCTGTACACCACAACAAAATCTGTTTACTTGATACATTTAATTTTAAGATTTCACATTTTACAGGATATAAATAACAATTGCAGCGATCAATTCAATTTCATTGTATTCTTGAAATCATTTTCCAGTTAGGGGAATCGGAAAGGTCTGCATGTTCAAACAATAATTTGCCCCAACAATCCCCATGTATTTGATCCATATGACGCTTCAGATGTAAGGCCCACAGCACAAGTTTATTTTCAGAATATCAAATTAACAACATACAATTACCTCCTCCGATAAATTAGTGCTTTGACTTACAAAAACTATTTATGAAATGAGCAAAGGTAAACTTTGGAGACACATGCATGAGCACAGATTAATCCCAATTTGACGGCCGCAGCACAGGAGGAACTTTTGGGATTTCATACTTCATACCAGCTTTTGTCACCTTTGCGTGAATAGAAGGAGGTTGCAATAATTGTGTTTTTCTTCCCTGAGGCCCAGTCAGCGATCACAAGCCAGTGGCCTAGGTAATGTGTTCCACGTCAAAAAGGAGGGAGGGTAGACAGTGGGGGCTGAATATAACATGTGTGGGAATGTCGTCGATCAGTAGGTTTAACGTTTAACTAATGGACTCTCAATAGAGTTCACAATTATATCACATAATGCTATTTTCAAATCGAGCCTAGAGGAATTAAATCATTAGGTGCTAAAGTAGCAGAATTGCTACACGAGCCAAAACGCAACATTGTTTCCCACAAATTCCCCTACATTTTTCTTACATATTGTTCTTTATTCTCCTGATGATTTTAGGATTTTAATAATCCTCCATCTCATAATTCTAAGGATCCTCCTTTTGTCTACTAAAAGCATCAAATGTCAAAAAAAAAAAAATAGACCTAAAAAGGTATACAATAGAGAAAAACAAAATCATATACTGCTGCTTTAATAATCCAGGAGTTCATTTTATTGCTTGCATTCATTATGCTTCATTATGTTACTTTATGTGATAATCCATCGTGTGATTGACCATAATTAAATTTCTAGTAGTGGTTTAATTGCCAGGAAAAAAAATATATATATGAATTTCCAGATATGAGCATGGAACTTCTCTAACTCTAATCAAACTTGGAATGTCGGTGGACATTGGTTGATCCCAGAGAGGCATGGTGTGAGTGTGATTTTTATTAAATATATTGAGACATGATAGCTTAGACAAAATTGTCAAATGTGTGAGTTATGGAAATCCCTCACAAAAGCTTTGAAGATGGAGGGACATTGCCATCTCCAGTATTGTTAATATTAAAAGGCACAATCCACACAGACACAGTAAGGTTCACACAAAAGAATCAGTCTGCATAAGGATTTCAAATATAGCCATCCAATCTTTTGACTCTCAATTTGCTCACCTTTTTGATAATATGCTCGCATTTAAAAGAGCAGTCAAAGGCGAGGGTAGTGTGGTAAAGGACAGGGCATGCAATTTAGAGATACTGGAGTGAGGCCATTTCTCGCTTGTCACCTCTCCTTTCCTCCTTCAACTGTGACTTCAACCCATCTTTTGATTATGTGATTCGCTTTGGCAGACGAACAAATACAGGAGAGAAAAGGTAGTGTTTGACACTGTCATTTTTCAATGACAAAATACAATCTATAGGCAGGACTGGTAATTCAGCTGCAAGGGATTAGCCTAGCATGAGGTTGGCCCCCAGATTAAGAACAAACCAGCGCACAAGGATCTTAAATTTCATCATCTCCACAGCTCCTGCACAATGGCGTATTCTTCCCCCTTTCCTGTGTCGTCTGATGAGGGGTCAGAAGAGCTCACCTCTCAGTTTGCCTGCTTCAAGTCAAAACAATTATGGAGCTATACAAGTATAATGTACTTTAAACATTAAAACATTTTTGAAAAAAACTGTACAAATATATTTGCAATTACTGTATAACTGAATATAAAGACAATTAAAGAGGATGAATAACTACGTTCCAATTACAGATGATATTCCTCTGATGTTGGGCGGCACTGCCCTCTTGTGGAGAACAACAATTATGATAAAACATAATAATAATAATGTTTTAGTATTACCTATCATGAGGATTATAAAATAAATATGTAAAGATGTCTCATAATATGTTACTCAAGGATTGTTTGAGGTTTTTCTGTGCATTACTCCAGTGAGTGGACTGACCAGGCTTTGATCTCACAGTCATTAGTCTGGCATGCATACACAAATGTGTTTCCTTCTCATTCTTTGCTCTTTCTTCACTCTCCCACGCTCTGCTCTGAGGACAGCGACTGACCTGCACGTCTTCTCAGATTTTTATCAAAGTCGCTGCCAAGGTGTCCATCACTATATATTAACCCACTTCATTATATAACTTTTTTTTAAATACCAAAGACTGGATCATTTCACTGGACTTATAGATAAAAATGAAAAATGTTAGTATTTTCTCAATGCTAGTGTGGCCATCAATCTATACTGGACTGGACTGAACTGTCTCCAAAAAAAAAACACTCATTACATTGTCTGAGTAATTTGACAATTCAAATTATTTTGACGAAATCAAAAATGCCATAGATCCTGTTGTCACAGTTCTGATGCCAATATGTGAAAGAATAATTTGACTTAGCCAGAATGTGCGTGGGTTGCATTTAGATTATATGGTTAATTCAGAGTAGAGTTTTGCTTTTCAGCCCGAGCCTGAGCAGGTCCGAGGCCCGACCCGAGTTCTGGCCGGGCTTGGGCCTCATTTCGGCGCTCAGCTGTCGGGTTCGTGCCGGGCTCGGGCTTCTTTTTTTAAAATACATATTTCTTTTTTTAAATTATTATAATTATTTTTAAATTATTTTTATACATAATTATATGCATATATATATATATTTATTAATAACAATGTCCGTTGATTTACAACAAGTTATTAAAAAAAGTTAATATATTAATGACACCGTAACCGGCGTGTCCTACAGCAGCAGCGAGCCGTGAACGCATCATCCCCGTGTCTCCTGCTGCATGCTGTGGTCAACAGCGAACAGGAACAATAGTAGAAATGGATCGAGTGGAGACAAAACAAATTCAAAAGTGGAGACTAAACTTGCAATTGGAAGGTGAGTGCGTACAACAAGGAAATCAGATGTGTCGGGTTCTGTCGGGCTCGGGCCTGTTATACAGCGTTCATTGGTCGGGCTTATACGGGCTCGGGTGTCGGGCTTGATTTTTCAGGCCCGAACGAAACTCTAATTCAGAGTACTGCATTTTGATCAGTGTTGGGAAAGTTAATCTAAAATGGTAATATATAATCAAGTTGATTGGGATGAAAACAATATTATAGAATCACAATACACTTTAAAAAGTAACGGAGTTACACGATTGTTACTTATAATCACACAAAACAGAGGTTTGTTTTAAATGCTTATGTGTCAGAAATAAGAAATTTGGCAAACATGCAAGTTCCATTTAAAGTGATTGTCTGGAGTTTGTCAGAAAGAGAGACAGAGAGGTACTTGATTTGAAAAAAACGACGCAAGCTCCCTCCCCCTTCCTTTCTGATTGGTCTACACCTACGTTTCCGTAACACTTTGAAATGTTAATCAGAGAACATATTATACATATACATTATTAATACACATGCACGGAGGTTTTCAGAATTATTTGTGAACGTTTTAATGAAAAAAAATATGTTTTTATGCACACAAAAAAGCGATCGCGGCAAACCAGGAAGTGCTATTATCATGAATTGCACATTATAGGACACATCTGCAGAGGATCTGATTATGGATATAGGTTCAGTATATACATAAGTACCTCAGCGCGGATGTTCAGAATTCTTTTCAGTTTTCATGTAGTTCCAGAGCCTAATAGAGGCTCCGCGAAAACAAACAACTGTGCATGCGCGCAGCTGCGAGCATCAGCGCCGATGATTGACATCCCTTGGCATGACTCGATTGGTTAACCTCGACGGCACCGTGGATTCTGAACCATAGCTAAGAGCAGGGAAGGCGGGACTTGCCCGTAATATTAGAATTAATATAATGACTTATTTTATATCAACATTTAAGGCCAGGAGGTCAATTTAACACATTTCCTAAAATTTGTAATTCATTTAGAGTTACAGACTATCACTTTAACTATGATGACGCCGTTTTGATAACATTGTGAAGACAAAGCAAATGTCCAAATACATTCAATACACTAGTAACTTCACCTACTTTGATTGTACCTAGAAATTATTTACTATTTTTTTGTATTAGTTCAAAAAGGGGGGTGAAAGTGGCTCAGTTGGTAGAGCATTGGCCTTTGAGCCTGAAGGTCATGGGTTCCTTCTCCACCGACTGCCACTGATGTCTGCTGTCGTTGTGTCCTTGGGCAAGGCACTTAAACCCTGAAGTCCCTGATGAAAGATCAAGGCTGTGCCATAGAGCAGCCATCCTCCTGTGGACTCACCACCTGTAGGAGGATCAGTGTGGGGCTGGTGCTATGTGTACTGGGTGGCATCTCTGGCCACCCCCCAGACCCAGAAACAGATTAAGGGGAAGAAAATGGATGGATGGATGGATGGAGTTCAAAAAGTAATTTATCACTGCACCTATAGGAAGTAACTTCTGTATGTGCAATATGGCACCACATGTGTCCATTGCCACTTTTAGCCCACACCCTCCTGCAGCTAACATGTATCATTCACTGTTCAGACAAAATTGTTTTCACTGAGTTCAAGCTATTCTGAGCTTTAGAATGGGGTATGCATATCCATATTGATTCACACCACAAAAGCAACAGTCAGTATATACAAATAAACTACTGGATTCCAAAAGGTCCGAGCTTTACAACAAGGTAGCAAAGCAGAGGGCCAGGTAAAACGACACAGCAAACTGCATTTGGCCCACAGGCCTTAGTTTTGACATGCCAGCACTGGAGTATAAAGGTATGTACTAGATATCAAGATTATGTTTTTAAATACTCTATACAGTTTTTTTTTTTTAAGTATAGTTGTGCTGTACATAATATTCATTTTGTGTCTGTGTGCTCCTCATTCCTACCGTTCTGTAACCTGTGAAATTTCACCACGACAAAATACTCCTAACGCTGATTCTGAATATTCTGAATACTTTCACATTCATTTGCATAATATCAATTAAATCATCAAGAAGTTGGTTGCTCTGCTTTTGTCACATAAAATATACCTGCTTACACAACCACATAAACATAAGTTTCATAACATGCTGTCACAAGATCAAGTCATGCATTCAATAGTATTTGGAAATAATCTTAATCTTAATATTATGATTAATGGTGAGACTGCAGCCATGTACACTGACATGTAATGGCGCTGAAATACCACGTGGTGGTGCTGAACACACACTTAACTCAATGACCATCCAGTTGGATTAGCAGTAGCAGTTTACTTACATTTTCTATTACAAATGTCCACTCCTTGTCTTCAAACTCCTCAGCATGCGGGTCCTGCGTTGTCAGAGAAAAAACATACGTTAACAAAGAATAATGCAGTTATTTTGAAAAATGAAAAGAAAAAACACACAAACAAACCAGGTTGCTATATTGTTTCTATTTGGTCAAAGTCCATGAAACAAAATTGAAATCTAATTATTGTACTGTAATCTCTTTTGAGATCAATATAAAATCTCACCTTTGGCCCTCCCCTATCCTTTTCCTTGAATTTGTTTGGTTGTCGTAAAATAAACATTCCTGAATGGAAATGTTATTGTACTCCTAACAAGAAGGGAATCTGACCTGTGTTATTTTCACCACTGAAATGAGGTGTGTGAATATGCATGGTAAGAGGACACGGCCCATCGCTGCGGAGGCCTGCGTGTCTAACAGCGGTGCATTTCATGGTCATATTCCAAATATCTACTGTCTAGAGAGGACTATAATTCAAAATGTATTGATAATCGATTAGTTGACCAATTATTCGTTCAATTATTTGATTAGTTGTTTAAATCTCATAAGGTCAGTGAATGAGATCTTCTTTAAACATTTGATCAAATAATGCCCCTGGAGATCATGAGAGATAACTTGTTATAACGTATTCTTAATTAAACAACCCAACCCTACATTTTCATTTCATTATAGAGAAATACCTGAGTCATCAAATCTTTAGTCATGTTTAAAATCTCTGTAGGGGAAAAAAAAGTGGAAAAAATATATATGAATCTATTACTAAATTAGTGGACAGCTATTTCAATAATCGATTAGTTGCTATTAAATCGATTAACCAGCCCTACTAGAGTCCATCATTACCATCTCTTCTGCAAGTACACTTGGGGTATAATAGTATAATTTCGCCCGAACCCAGCCCAGGTCAAAAGCCATGCATGAACCACCGCGTGAGGTAGTGTTTTTGTAGAGGCGTGTTCAGTGTCTAGATATTTGAACACCGAATATATTTCATGCTTGGGGTCATTTCATAATTACCCTGGCAGATGACGACACACAGGGGTAATACGATGCTTAAAGTGATAGTCTGGAACTCTAAATGAATTACAATTTTTAAGAATTGTATTAAATTGACCTCCTGGCCTTAAATGTTGATCTAAAATAAGCCATTTAATGAATTCTAATATTACGGGTAAGTCCCGCCTTCCCTTCTCTTAGCTATAGCTCAAAATCCACAATGTCGTCCAGTTTAACCAATCAAGTGATGCCAAGGGCTGTCAATCATCGGCGCTCATGCTCGTAGCTGCGCGCATGCTCAGTTGTTTGTTTTCACGGAGCCTCCGCATCAAGCTTCCATTAGGCTCTGGAACTACATGAAAAATGAACAAAGAATTCTGAACATCCGCGCTGAGTTACTCATTTATATACCGAACCTATATCCATAATCAGATCCTCTGCAGATGTGTCCTACAATGTTCAATTAATGTCAATAGCTACTTCCGGGTTTACCGCAATCGCTTTTTTTGAGCATTAAAACATTATTTTTGTCATGAAAGCGTTAATACAGTGCCTTGCGAAAGTATTCGGCCCCCTTGAACCTTTCAACATTTCGCCACATTTCAGGCTTCAAACAAAGATATAACATTTTAATTTTTTGTCATGAATCAACAACAAGTGGGACACAATCGTGAAGTGGAACGAAATTTATTGGATAATTTAAACTTTTTTAACAAATAAAAAACTGAAAAGTGGGGCGTGCAATATTATTCGGCCCCTTTACTTTCAGTGCAGCAAACTCAGTCCAGAAGTTCAGTGAGGATCTTTGAATGATCCAATGTTGTCCTAAATGACTGATGATGATAAATAGAATGCACCTGTGTGTAATCAAGTCTCCGTATAAATGCACCTGCTCTTTGATAGTCTCAGGGTTCTGTTTAAAGCGCAAAGAGAACCATGAAGACAAAGAAACACACCAGGCAGGTCCAAGATACTGTTGTGGAGAAGTTTAAAGCCGGATTTGGATACAAACAGATTTCCCAAGCTTTAAACATCTCAAGGAGCACTGTGCAAGCAATTATATTGAAATGGAAGGAGTATCAGACCACTGCAAATCTACCAAGACCCGGCCGTCCCTTCAAACTTTCATCTCAAACAAGGAGAAGACTGATCAGAGATGCAGCCAAGAGGCCCATGATCACTCTGGATGAACTGCAGATAACTACAGCTGAGGTGGGAGAGTCTGTCCATAGGACAACAATCAGTCGTGCACTGCACAAATCTGGCCTTTATGGAAGAGTGTCAAGAAGAAAGCCATTTCTCAAAGATATCCATAAAAAGTCTCGTTTAAAGTTTGCCACAAGCCACCTGGGAGACACAACAAACATGTGGAAGAAGGTGCTCTGGTCAGATGAAACCAAAATCGAACTTTCTGGCCCCAATGCAAAACGATATGTTTGGCGTAAAAGCAACACAGCTCATCACCCTGAACACACCATCCCCACTGTCAAACATGGTGGTGGCAGCATCATGGTTTGGGCCTGCTTTTCTTCAGCAGGGACAGGGAAGATGGCTAAAATTTATGGGAAGATGGATGGAGCCAAATACAGGACCATTCTGGAAGAAAACCTGTTGGAGTCCGCAAAAGACCTGAGACTGGGACGGAGATTTATCTTCCAACAAGACAATGTTCCAAAACATAAAGCCAAATCTACAATGGAATGGTTCACAAATAGACGTATCCAGGTGTTAGAATGGCCAAGTCAAAGTCCAGACCTGAATCCAATCGAGAATCTGTGGAAAGAGCTGAAGACTGCTGTTCACATACGCTCTCCATCCAACCTCACTGAGCTCGAGCTGTTTTGCAAGGAAGAATGGGAAAGAATTCCAGTCTCCCGATGTGCAAAACTGATAAAGATATACCCCAAGCGACTTGCAGCTGTAATTGCAGCTGTAATTGCAGCAAAAGGTGGCGCTACAAAGTATTAGCGCAAGGGGGCCGAATAATATTGCACGCCCCACTTTTTAGTTTTTTATTTGTTAAAAAAGTTTAAATTATCCAATACATTTCGTTCCACTTCACGATTGCGTCCCACTTGTTGATGATTCTTGACAAAAAATAAATGTTTTATATCTTTATGTTTGAAGCCTGAAATGTGGCGAAATGTTGAAAGGTTCAAGGGGGCCAAATACTTTCGCAAGGCACTGTAGATCATTCTGATATATGTATAAAGTATTCTCCGATTAACATTTAAATGTGTTGATTTTTTTTAACGGAAACGTAGGCATAGGCCAATTAGAAAGGAAGGGGGAGGGAGCTTGGGTCGTTTTATTCAAGTCATGTACCTCTCTCTTTTTTCAGACAAACTCCAGACAATCACTTTAATGACAGTGGAACAAGTCGTGGATCGCTGTAAACCTCTTGCCATCAACATTTGATAAGCTTGCCATGCAGAGGTGTCCAAACCGTTCCAGAAAGGGCCGCTGTGGCTGCAGGTTTTCTATCAGACCTGTAGCCCACAGCGGCCCTTTCTGGACCGGCTTGGACACCTCTGCTTAGTCCATGTGATTTCCTGACTGATTTTGAAAGTCAGAAGTTAATAAAAAAAATGCCTCCTAGGGTAAGCACATAAGATAACTGAACGTTAAAACACTAAGGATACTTACCTTGAACAGGGTGACAGTGATCTCAATGTTTTCTGGGACTGGCCAAACCACCACACCACGGTAAGGGTTTTTAATGCCGGGTTGCCAGCTGTGGGACTGGGTGAAGGACTCACAGTTATTGGCGAGAACATTGTGCCAGTCAGAATCAGCAACATTACAAACCTTAGATGATTTCCTCCGACTTCTTCGTGTCCATACCACTACAAGTTTGTCAGGTTGCCTGCAAAAAATAAATCAGAAATGGTTAGGAGAATTTTATATAATTCTACATCAGAGAAGTATAGAAGTGAACCACAATGCCGAAATAGACGTTATGTAACAATTTATTAATGCTGTTGATGGAGGTAAGCACTTGCAATCTGGACCACAGTCCTAAATAAATGCTATTTGCCCATGGCCTAGTAAGACCTATTCAATTTGGTCTGCAGAGAATTATGGTAACCCCCTGGCTTAGAGCCTTGGTATTTTACTTACTACACATTGTGTTCAAATGCAACTGCTCCAAGTTTTCTGTCAAATATGTTTGACACAAAAAGTACTTGTATTAGTCATAACAACGAATAATCATCATTGTTTTCTGAAATAATTGCAAGGTTGCAGTTAATTATGATTAGTAATGTATTACCAATTTGAATGCCTTACACTAATGAATTACAACAAAATATACACTGTATTATATTACAAAACAAATATTACTCCCAAAACACTGGTTTTGGTAAGAATCACATTGTGATGTAATGGTTAAGATAAGATTATCATAAATTAGTGGGTAGGTTGCTTTATTTACTGAAATATATTAAGTTTATTCCATAAGCTGACAAATAATAAAATAAAATAATCATTTAATAACCCTTACCCATGAATCACAGGCTAGAAACATACAGTGACATTAATTCATGTCTTTTCACTTTTATTTAAGAAAACTATGGCAGATGGCCAACTTCAAAATCCTTCTATTATCCATCCATTTTTGACCCCTTAATCCATTTCTGGGTCAGGGGGTGGCCACACAATACACATAGCACCAGCCCCTCACTGATCCTCCTGCAGGTGGTGAGTCCACAGGAGAATGGCCGCTCTATGGCACAGCCTTGATCTTTCAGTGGGGGCTTCAGGCAAAGTGGGGTTAAGTGTCTTGCCCAAGGACACGACAGCAGTCATCAGTGGGAGGCGGTGGAGAAGGTCTCATGGTGGGCTCGAACCCACAACCTTTAGGCTCAAAGGCCAATACTCTACCAACTGAGCTACTGTCGCTCCTTATATTATTGAGCTATGAATTCCACCAGTGGCAGTTATGACTACAACAAACCATTATTGTTAAGACAATATGGGTGATTGTAAGTAATCTTTATTTATAGAGCGCCTTTCACAAACCAGAGTCACAAAGCGCTTTACAATTATTGTGGGCTTTTGTCCACTCACTCCACACAGGGATGGGAGCAGGGTCACAATTGCCAGACCTATTGTACATGTTTTTAGTGGTAGGGGAAACCTATGCAGAGAGGAACGTCAAGAGGAACCAGTTGCGGTGGCTCGGGCATCTGTTCCGGATGCCTCCTGAACGCCTCCCTGGGGAAGTGTTCCAGGCCTGTCCCACTGGGAGGAGACCCCGGGAATGACCCAGAACATGCTGGATGGACTATGTCTCTGAGCTGGCCTGTTAAGATGGTTGCCCCCATGACCCGGCAACGGATGAAGCAGAAGAAATGGATGGATGGATGAATGGGAAACCTATGCAGACATGGGGAGAACATGTAAACTCCACACAGAAAGGTCAAACCCAGAACCTTCTTGCTGAGGAGCATGAGCGCTAACCACTGCACCACCGTGTTTGGTGGGAGTCAGAAAGTTACAATACTAACTTACCAGAGCAAAACTTACAATGGATTTCAAAGAATCTATATACACAATACAGAGCATTCTATTAGGCAGGTCTCAATAACTTATTTTGATGAAGATTCCTTCAATTTTTTTAAAACATTGCCACACTGACATATCATTACAGAGCAAGAGCTTCAAAAACAACAACAGAATTAAGTAATTACATAATTATTTTCATGAAACCATGTACAACTAAAATGTCATACTCTTACAAAGATTAAAAGAAAACTCCACTACAGCAAAGAAAATCTACAGATAAATATTGAGGCAAAACATATATTGTTTATCCATCAGTTAACAGTAGGTCAATATACAAGTAATTACTGTGACAGGCGCGATACATCACATATTACTAAAGCAAACACGTTATCCAGATGAAGTCAACAAATTTGGCCGGATTTATGTTTGACAGGAGACAATGGAGAGCACACATGCTCAGCACAGATCGACATGTCACAGCCTGACACAGGCCGGTCACTTCCACTGAACTCTGACAAAACAGTGAAATGCTTTACAACTTTAGGTTTGTTTTAAACAAACATTTGTTGCTTGTCACGTCTATTCTTGACAAATATCTAACTGGTTAAATGTTGTATTTGCTTATAATTCATTAAAATCAACATAATAATATCAGAAAAAAATTCAAATTTTATACAATGTTCAAGATTCATTCATGTATCACTCCGAGGCTACTTTAATAATTCAATAAATTACACAAGTACATGGATGTGGGCAGGGGTAAAGTGAAAACCAAAATTGTCTCAGCATGCAAGCCTCAAATAACTCAAAACCATGAACTAAATAAATCTAAAACTAATATGAGTGCACTGGTTTGTGTACCCTCAGTAATAAATGACTTAAAATGTACAACTATTGATTTAAAAATACACAGCATTTTGTGTCTGGAAGTATTGAGACCAGTGAGTGCAGTCATGGTTAGCCATGCTTGTATTTAGAAGAGTAGAATTACCATGTAATCAATACATCCACTGTGTTACTGACGAGCAGGGTATAATCTTCACAACATTGCCACAAATCTAACAATGACTTAAGTTTGCAAAAATAAACTTTAATAAAGAACACATCAGTGAAGAATTGAAAGAGACTATTACCTTATATAGGTCAGCAAAAGCATATGTTTTGTATCAGGGGTTAATGTTTTGTACTATTCTGTCAGTAAGATATATTAATTGCATTACATTGTTTAAAACTATCATTCTTAACATTTACCTTCTGTTTACACAACCACATGTTCTGAACCAAGTGGTGGGGACAGCAGGTTTGAAACAAATCAAATAAACTTTAGCTATTGAGGAAATCTAATATTAATCTAAATTAACACTGATACAGACACATCATAGAAAATCCTTGCATTGGCTGGTGGAATATAATAAATCTGAGCAATATCAAGTTGCAAAACGAAGCATACTCCATCCAGTGCACCAGCCCACCCACCTTTGGCTCTAAGAAGATGCTTGCATTTTTGTCATTCCATTCTCTGACACGTTAACATCTGTCCAGGTTGAAGCTCATGGGGCTATGAGTTAGTCATACGCTGCATTTGTACTTCATAAGTCTTCTTTCACTCCACACAGAAGGTTTTTAATGTACCCATTACATCTACTTTTAATTAAATTATACGAGTATAAGATAAACTTAAATTCAAAAACAGAACAAAACTGATGAATTAAAAACTAAAATATTAAACTGACTAAAGGACCTAATATTTTGAGTCACTGACTCAAAATTGTATTGTAACAGCTCTGATTTTTTGTTGTTAATAATTGTTATGATTTATCTTTCCAAACTGTATGAATTGTGCCATTACAAATTGACTTGTTTTGCAATAATATATCTAGTATCCCTATAGATACAGTATATAAGGGGGGAAACATAGGAACTCTATCCAGCAGTCAATCCAGCAGTCCGCCCCTCCCAACTTGCAGACATGCCTGCACACTGTGTATGCGAGTTGTGCGTGAATTATGGGCACCACTCAAACATTCCAGCACAGACAGAGACATTCAGTTTTCAGGGGGGAAAATGACACAGCGCCTTGAAGTCTGTTATTCCAAAAACTTACCATTTCTTTGTGCACTCCACCATCAGCTCCTGGTAGGATGCCACAAACTGAAATTTGGAGGCATGCTTCCCCACACGTTGGAGTCTCTTCCAAACTGAAGCCATATTTGTCCAGAACTTTTCTCAATACCTATCTAGACGTCTTTCGGGATATATCCCACTTACATTTATACTAATCTGAATATATCCTTCCACGTTTGACACATGGTGAACGTTGAAGCACAACCACTGCAGTATGAATGTATATCCAAAGGTTTATTTAATTACTGAACGATAGATCCGTAAGTGGGGAGATGCTGTGATGGCTGAAATCTGAATTATTACTGGACATTTTTCATGGTTTAAAAAAAGAAATCACTCCTCCAATATGTTCGGAAAACCATGGCCCGTATTCCTCGTAGCGTTCGCTATACGACTCAATCCTGATGTAGCCCTAAAACATAAAAATACATGGTCATTACATGAAAGTAAACAACATACAGTGTACAATATTTCACCACTGTATGACTAACATAGCGGTCCTTTCGCGGGTTTGGGGTAAGAGTTAACAAACTGTCTGTGGAAGTCGATGCAAACTTTCTTCATCGTTATTTGCCTCAAGAAGTCCATGAAGGACGCCGTATACATCCAACACAGTCCCCAAAGGTTGTATTAAGCTGTATTGTTTTTATTTTTAAATGGACTATGAGATGAAGCCAGACAACCCAAAACAATTGGAGCAAACAGAGATTTTAACATGGGGGAAACCATGGGGCATATCAAGCGAAGTAGAATTATATACCATTTGACATGTGGTGTATGTAGGAATGTTATACGGAGAAATATGTTGGGCCGTAATGCTCCACAGTTGCTGCTAACCCTTTACGATCATGTAAAACTCCGTTAACAGACCAAATGACACTCACCCTGCTGCTATGCTCCAAAGCATTGTCTCATTGTCGTCCCTTCGGCCAAGAAACTCAAACGAGTCATTTTACTCTAGGTTGAAGTATAAAACAAGCACGACCACCAGGCTAATTATCGCCCTTTTCGCAAGTACCAGAGCAACCCTGTAGCTAGCCTAGCACTAGCACTAGCCTGGCTGCTAACGACAACTAGCATCATAACACGGCAGCAACGGAAGCTCTTCAGCCACATCTGCCCCAGGCCATGGATGGCGCAATTGGCGCATGCTCCACACACAACCATGAAAGATGCCTTTAATACACTATTATATATTTTTAGTGATGTTATAGAATCAAACATAGAGGCATCAGCTTTAAAAAAATAAATAGAATAAAAAAGTCGTTAAATAAAACTAATTTCCTTGGTCACTCAGCCATTTTTGATGACTGATTTTCAAGACTCACAGAATATTGTATGCTATTAGTCTGACTATGTGAAATATGAAACCAGATTCTACAGCCAAACCCCAGACATATATGATACAGAGGACACAGACGGAGAAGAAAATAGTGAAAAACGATTGATTAATCAGTCAATGTGAATGAGTTGTTAATTACATGTATAAGGCCTGAATTTGAAATGCATCACACAACTTTTCATGATAAAGGCTGCAACATTATCTTGCAAAACCTTGTGCCACAATACCAAAGCAGTTGTGCAAAAATGGATTTACCTTATTTTTAATGATTCATTCTGACCATTCAGCGTTTTAAGTTGCAAATATCACTAATATTCTTAACTCTTACCTTACTTCATATAAAGTCATATTTAAAATTGGCTATGAGGCAAGACACTTAAACCCACTTTGCCTGAAGCCCCGCTGAAAGATCAAGGCTCCTGTGGTCTCACCACCTGCAGGAGGATCAGTGAGGAGCTGGAGCTATGTGTACTGGGTGCAGCTCTGACTGCCACCCGACCCAGAAATGGATTAAGGGGAAGAAAATGGATGGATGGATAATTTTCTCACATTACAACAAGAAGGTGCCTATTTTTCCCTGTGAAAATTTGGATCACCCATTTCTCCCTTATGCCCGCCATTTGACGATCAAAAACATATTTGTTATACTGGAAAATAGTTTGATGTCATTAAATCAGTTGGCTCTTATGTGCTCTGAGAAGCAGGTTCCATGACATCATCTCCCATAGCTTTCCAAGTGCACTCGGGTGATGTCATCACATGTTTCAGGATGTGGCCAGACCTCCCATGTCCGCCGCTGGTAGCAGGCCTTGTATCAAGAGTAAATTAAATCTCCATGTGAAGTCATAAGGTCATGTGACCTATTGTGTATTATTATCTGCATTTTATTTTATTTATTTTCTAAACATGTTTAGTCAAATTATGAATCTATTCCAGCCTATGAGTCATAACAACAATGATTACAACTCCACTAAATATAAGTTATCGGCCACTATAATTAGTATCCGGAGCTCAGGGCAGCAGAAAACATTCATATGTAGGCTCAAGACACACCTTTTCAGATTATCTTTTGACTAGTATTAATTATTCCATTTTATACATTTTATTTTAGTTTAAGTAAGTAAGTAATGTTTATTTATATACCGCCTTTCACAGACCAGAGTCACAAAGCGGTTTACAATTGTTATTTTTGGGGCACTTGTCTCTCACTCCACAGAGATGGGAGCAGGGTCGCCAGTACAGGAGGCGCATGCCAGACCTATTGTACATATTTTTAGTGGTAGGGGAAACCGGAGTACCCGGAGGAAACCTACGCAGACACGGGGAGAACATGCCAACTCCACTCAGAAAGGCCCTGGCCCTACGAGAGTGCTATCCACTCAGCCACCGTGCCGCCGTGTATTATTGTTACTACTATTAGTTTGTGTAAGCTCTCAGTCGTACAGGGATTAGTCAAAGCAAAGGAAGGTTTCTCACCCATCATCTGTACTTCTTAGCAAGTTTTCCCGACGTTTCGTCCTCAACCTGGGGACTTCTTCAGGGAATGAATTCTCGGACCGCGCGTTGGAGATTTATAACCTATGGGTGTGGTAAGCCACACCCTAATCCTGATACTAACTCGTAAACAATCTCAGGTCTGCTTGATGTAGAAGGGAGCAGGTCTAACGACCCTGCTGAGGCTAACGACCCTAACTCCTTAGCATGTCACAGACCTATTGTCTGCTGGGATGCTCAAGTGGAGTGCAGGTCTCACCCCTCCTAACTCATTAGCATGTCACTGACCTTGTCCCAAGTTAGGGCGTTGTTTTTAGGATGTCGTCATAGATGCGAGGCAAAACAAATCTTAACCCTCCTCCTCTGTTAAGAGAAGGTTTTTGTTTCCTCACAAAAATGGCTTCTTTCACTCCTCTCTCAAACCAATTCTTCTCCCGAGCCAGAATTTTAACCTCTGTGTCATCCACCGTGTGGTTGGAGGCCTTCAGGTGGAGATGAACAGCCGACTGTGGCCCACTAGAGTTTTCTCTACGATGTTGGTAAAGTCGTTTCTGTAGAGTTTGTTTGGTTTCTCCAATATAGTGGTCAGTGCACTCCTCTTCACTACATTTAATTGAATACACCACATTGCTCTGTTTGTGTCTGGGTGTTTTGTCTTTGGGATGCACTAATTTCTGTCTTAACGTGTTGAAAGGTTTGAAATACACAGGGATTTTGTGTTGCCTAAAGATTCTTTGTAGTTTCTCTGAAACTCCCGCCACATACGGTAAGGACACCCCTCTCCTCCTACTTTCTTCTGTCTGTAGGACTGTGTCTCTGGCCTTTCTCGTCCTTTGGGCTTTAGTAAAAGACCACTTGGGGTAGCCACATCTGGAAAGTGCTCTCTGAACATGTTTGGTTTCTCTGTTCTTTCCCTCCGAGCTAGTGGGGACCTGGTGGGCTCGGTGTTGAAGCGTTCTAATGACCCCGAGTTTGTGTTGTAGCGGATGATTTGAATCAAAGGCCAAGTACTGGTCAGTGTGAGTGGACTTTCTGAAGACCTCAGTCTCTAATTGTCCGTTCTCCAGTATGATGACCTTACAATCTAGAAAGGCGAGTTCACTCTCCTTAGCATCCTCGCGGGTGAAATTTATAAAAGGGTCCACCGAGTTAATGTGTGCTGAAAATGGTTCCACTTCCTGTTTCTTTAACTTAACCCATGTATCGTCTACATATCGAAACCAATGGCTTGGCGCTGTCCCTTGGTACGAGCCCAGGGCTTGTTCCTCCAGTTTCTCCATATACAGATTGGCCACTATAGGAGAGACTGGGGAGCCCATCGCACAGCCATGAATCTGTCTAAAGAAGGTGCCTCTAAATTGGAAATACGTGGTGTTAAGACACATTTCAAGTATTTCACAGATGTGGTCAGCTGTTAGTTTCGTTCTCTCCCCTAGTGTGGCGTCTTTCTGTAGGCTTTCTCTTACAGCCTCCACCGCCTCTGTAATAGGGACCGACGTAAAAAGCGATGTCACATCAAACGAGACCATTGTCTCATCTGAGTCAAACTGGAGGTGTTTGATTTTATTTACAAATTCTTTTGTGTTTTCTATGTGATGGTGGGTGTTACCCACCAAAGGAGCCAGAATGGTTTTGAGGTGTTTAGCCAGGTTGTAGGTGATAGAGTCTATGCTACATACAATAGGCCGAAGTGGAAAGTTTTGTTTGTGTATTTTTGGGAGGCCATAAATACTGGGGATGGTGTCTCCTGGGTAAAGTTTGTAATATAGTGGTTTTTCAATAATGCCCTCTTTCATTAAGTTCTGAAGGAAGTCTATAATCTTTTTCCTAAACCCACTGGTAGGGTCCCTCTTCAATGGCTGGTACGTGTTGGTGTCCAAGAGTAACTGATTAACTTTGGCCTCATAGTCTGAGCTGTTGAGGATAACTGTGCATCTGCCTTTGTCAGCTGGTAAAATAGTTATATTCTCATCCTTTTGTAATGCCAATAATGCTTTTTGCTCATCTAATGAGACATTGGATTGTGGGGGCTTCGCACTTTTGAGTGTGGCAGAGACTCTCAGTTAGTTTGTTGTTTCTAATGGCTGCTTCTGCTGCTGTGATGTATTCAATTGTAGGAATATCTTTTTTTTTTTTACTACTACTTACTACTACTAATACTACTATTATTAATATGTATTAATAATACTAATACTACTATTATTAATATGTATTGTGATAGTTTCCTTTTAGTCTCATTTTTATCGTTTTAGTATCCCCAGTGTTTCCTCTGGAGGAACCCTCTGCACTATGAGAAATGGTCGGCTGTGGCTGTGGGGGTCTGGCTCTTGGACCTGGTGGGTGCCTGGAGCCTCGGCTTCATGTCTCCTCTGGGTGCTGTGGTGTCCCCTGGTGCAGACGGCTCCTTGGATGGCGCTTCTTCAGTTGGTTACATCTGCACCTGATAGTCTCTCCTCATGGTTTTACTGGTCTATGTCAGCGTGTGTGTGTGAGCATGTATGAGTGTGTGTGCGTTCTTAATAATATATGTGGTTTGGGGTCGGAAGGAGGCGTCATGAGCCGGTGGGATTGTTTTTAACCAAACTGTAAAGCACTTTGTGTTGCATCTTCTGCTTTATAAATAACATTTGATTGTTGTTTGTAAAGTATCCCACCACTCACACCCCCCGCTAAAAGACCAAGGCAGCTCAGACTAGAGCAGCCATCCTCCTGTGGACTCACCTCCTGCAGGAGGATCAGTGAGGGGCTGGTGCTCAGTGAAATGGGTGCAGCTCTGAATGCCACCCCCCGGCTCAGAAATGGATTAAGGGGAAGAAAATGGATGGTTTGATTGCCCTGTAAAATCAACCATTATGGTTGACTTCTGTGGCAATAATCTTGTGAAACCACTAAGTACCTTTTTACTTTATTCAAGCTCTTTTTAACATTTGAAGTGATCCTTGATCCTCGTCTTTTCAAAACTCGTTTTTGAGCTCTAAACACAGGGATAGTCAGATTTGTATTACATGCAACAAGATATAGGAAATATGGTAGCTGGATATTAAAGTAAGATCATTATAATGAGCCTTGTGCTTCTAAGCAAGAAGGTCCTGGGGTTGATTCCTTGAGCCAGACGAGTTTGCGAGTTCTCCAGTGTCTGCGTAAGTTTCTTGTTCCATTCAAACAATTATCTTATTGTCTAATGTTGGTGAGGTGACAACATGGATGGACCTGCAATAAGGTCTTCCAACTGCAGGAATACAGATGACAAGGGTCCAATCTACTGCCCCCTCTAGTGGATATTTATTTCTACACAATACACAATGCAGATATTTCATAAATAATACAACTGAGTAACACAATATACAAAAACAGAAAAATAGATCTTTATTTTAAGTCACAATCTAGGCCGCAAATGTGGAATAGTCTTATCAGGTGGTTGGATTCATACAGAACATAAAAGGCACGCTCATGGTGAGAACCTCAAAAAAGCTAGTGCAGTAACAAAATTAAAAAGTGAAACCAAACGTGAGGTAGGGCATTGAAAAAAAACAAACAAAAAAACATTAAGGGAGTATGTTTGGGTTTGTTCAAATTGTATTTCCACAACTATAGAATTAGAGCATTACTAATCATAATATTAAAAGCTATCAGAACATAGTGACTCTTCAGTATTAGAATAGAACATAAAGGCCCAACACCTAAACTGATCATCAGCTTAAGTATCCAAAACCTTTCTGGAGACAAAAACAACGTAAACACTTCAAGTAGACAGATCATGGTATTATAAATGGTCAATAAAAAAACGATTGCTTACATTTTAAACTGTACAAAGTGTATCAATTTGGCTTATTTCTTTCATTCTATTATAGCAAACCCTTTCAAAAAAAGAGAACGTCCAGCCATTTCAGAACAGCCTAAAATGAGACCTCTTGCATCCACAACGGCAGTAATCAAATAAATACATACATGGGCAACGGAGAATTCGTTAGAGCATCGTGGTTAGTGTCTCTCTCCACCCTAACCAGCAGGGGGAGCCCCAACAGAGAATATTGTCTTATCTAGCTGTACAGTACATTCACGTTACTTCGAGTTCTGTCAATAAATACTGAAATAGACTCTCTTCCTATGATAGCAGTAGATCATTGATATTAAAATCAACCCCAAACCTTGATACATTTTATTAACATTTACCAGAAACAGCGTCTTACTGTAGGTTCTGTAAAAGTACCTTCTCCACTCCACTATTGATGTTTGAGTAGAGAAATACAAATAATTAAAACATTTCAACTATATATATAATGAGCAATGTAACGTCTATAAATACAGGCTCTTGGTAAAGCAAAGCAAAGCAAACTACCTTCAAATAAGCAAAACAGGCCAACTTGAAGAGTTTGGTCTTAGCATTGGGGTGGAATTCTGTGCAAAATTCAGAACTAGTATTATTATATAATGAAAGATGGCTTTGAAATTGTATCTAACAGCACATGGACAGGGTAGCAGCACAGTCTCCAGTAACAGTCAAGGAGGATGTGTTCACTTTGATTTCAAAGACTTGAATTTTCACAAATCTTCAACTGAAGATAATACTTGTCTTAAACCTTGTATTGAATTTCAAAGAAGACACTGCCTAATAATGGGCTACTTGTTTTTATAATACAGCATTTAGAGCAGCATTTAGCTGTCACACAGTTAAAGCTTTATAATGGTTATATAAATAGTATTGTATAAATATGTGCACACACCCAATGATCACTGTAACAAGTTTGGTACAGATCATTCTACAGCAAAGCATGGTTAGAATAAAATACTATGTTGGCTGCACAATGCATCACTCGCATTGCCTCAAGACTGTGCGATATCACAACCTCTATATGTACAGCTGCCACCTTCAAAAATAAATAATATCATTTAACCTTGACCTCTAGAGTCCCTATTGTCATACACCTTGTAATCCTTTATCTTTTTTTCTTTTTTTTCTTTTTAAAGATTGGGCGTGCAACAAAAATCACTGACAGGTAAGGTTGGGGCTGCTGAGCCAGGTCCAGATTTGGATCATCTCCTGTGGGGTTCTGGGGTGAACAAGCATTAAGCTGTTGTATGCGCAGGGATTTGACCTGTATTTCTCTTCAATGTCAAATGTTCTAAAGCCCTTGTGTTTCTCTGGGGCCAGCCCTAGCTTCCTGAGGCACATGCCTGTGTACACATCATCAATGGGATACAGTGCCACATGCTGTGACACATTGTGCAGACGAGCAGCAATATCCCCAGAGTAGAGATAGCCTCCACCCCCAGCGTACGGAGGGTATGTTCCCACATACATACTCTCAGGGATAAAGTATTTCACCTTTTTGTCTCTGTGTGGGCCAGCATTTGTGATCACATCACCAATAAACAGGTTTTTAGCCTTAGATTCAGGAAGATCTTTGAGGAAGTTGAGGATGCGATAGGTGTTTACAAAGACGTCATCGTCGCCTTTGAAAATAAAGCGCGCACCTTGGCAGCGAGTTTGAATCCACTCCAAGAATAAAACTTCTTTGACAGTAAGATTAAAGAAGGAGTCTCTATAGTCCCACTGAATGATGTCTTTATGTTGCCGACTCTCATACTGCAGCATTGCAGACAGGTCTGGATGGTGGTCCTCCACAGTGGCATTACCAAGTAGGAAGACTGTGACAATGGTGTGATTCCCCAAGGAGCCTGCCCTCCCCCAAGACTCTCGGATGGCCTGCCGCCGATCGAAGTGTGGGGCCAGAGACTTAATGGCCAGCAGCAGAAATGGAGGCTCCTTACAAATGTCCGGCTGGTCCACCTTAAGAGGGTATGAGCGACAGTGCATGTAAATAAGGAAGTCCTTAAAGCGCTGTGGTAGAGAGCTGTAGTCCTTTACTTTAGTGGTGACCCTGAGGTCTGGCTGGCAGGGGTCAGCACCAGAGCTTGTGTCATTGAGCCAATCTGGCAAATCTAATAACGTGGAATTGGCCAAAATGATGGGGTTATTATGCATGTCCAAGATCTGCTGCTGCCAGTTCCAGTAGGCCGCATGAGGAGTCAGCTTGTTCCAAAATGATTTTGACGGGATGATAATTTTTAGCCTGTTTTTATCCTGGTTGTGGTGTCGAGAGATGATAATAAAGATGAAGAGGTTGACCATCATCACAGTCACACAAACCTTGAGTTTCCTTCGGAGCGCCATGATATGGATCTGCAACTCTCACCACCTGGACACAAACACAACAGTGTGATACTCCTGAATATAACGCTGGATTGAAGACATGACTTCCAAATGAAGCCAAACATTAAAGAAGCTATACACAATTATTTTTCTAAGTAGTTCATAAAAATCCGTAATTTAATTGAAAACTTGAGCTCATTGATTCAGCTTGTGTATGAATTCAGGACGTGAAAAGTGCTGAGTAGAGACTTAGCGGGACGCTCGTTCTCCTCCACTCACAGAACGAGGAGCGAACAGCCTGCGTCCTCTAGCCTCTACAGCGCTGGTAAACACTAGGGCTTTGACTTCAAAATTCGAATATAATTCTAAAATTTAAAAATATACTGTATATGTGTATCATATCAATTTTTTTTTTTTTTTTTCAAACAAATATTAGACAGCCCTTATAATTCGAAATGTACTTAAATAACTGCAAATAAAATAGTTAGCTCCCAAAGGTTTCACCGTGAAGTGCTAGGCAGGTAACAACTAAGCTAGCTACTTCAAAAACTCTCTGGAACTACATGAAAACTGAACAAAGAATTCTGAACATCTGCGCTGAGTTACCCATTTATATATTGAACCTAAATCCATAATCAGATCCTCTTCAAATGTGTCCTAAAATGTTAAAATTCATGTTAATGGTTACTTTCGGGTTTATCGCGATCGCTTTTTGTTATATTAAAACAGTATTTATGTCAGGAAAACGTTAACAAATTTTGAAAACTTCTGTGTATATGTGTTAAGAATGTACTGTATATGTATAATGTATTCTCCGATTAACATTTAAAGGTGTTGATTGGTATTTGTTTATTGAGCGTGGCTAGCTCGGCTAGCTCCTCAGCACAGACAGAAGTAGTGACAGGCACTGAAAGCTCGTACTTGCAGACTCTTGCGTTTTAGCTAAAGCCCCACCTCACTTCCGGTTCACGGGAAATGGCTTGAGTTTCACTGGAGTTCAGCAGTGGTTTACACGAGTTTCCCAAATAATGCTCAAACGGAAATTATACTATGAGGTAACTGGGCATTTTTGGGACACAAAAGTGCTCTTTGATTGTGCTGTCATTGTGTTTTTATAAAGTTTACCTGGCCTCGGTTCAAGCTCTACCTCAGAGAGAAAGCACAGTGACACTTTTGGATCAGTCTCACAGCTGAATGTATCAATCTAATTACTAAAAAACGTCACTAAAACCCACCTAAATGCCATAGAATAGCATAGGCAGGAAGTGAAAGAGCTGTCCTTTGTTAACCGGAAATGACGTCACGCCTCCCCGTGCATATAGCCCATTTACACACCTGAATTACAAACACAGATTGCATTGCCAAAGGGCAGCGGTCATTATTGGTTTGAGAGTTCTGTTATCAAGAAAAAATGATAGGTAGAACGTTTTGAAATTACATTCAAGTCAATGGAGTGTTCTACTGCTGCTGTGAGGAGCTGTATAATAAAATTATATATATATATTATTCATTATTATAATATATATTTATTCTAATGTTTAAATTAATACATTTGGACGCGAAACTAGCGGTATTCTTTTACTTATATATTGATCAGATCGCAAATTAAACTAGATGGCTCTGTGGGATGAGAGCGTAGGGGAAATGAGAAGCCTGTGAGCGAGTTGGGGGCAGTGCTAAACATTCAAACCTTGCAGAAAAGGGTATTCTTTGCTTGCAGTCACGTGACGCATAAACTTCCAGTTAACGAAGTGGTGGTCAGGCCAGCGAAAGTTGCTGCTGATATGCGAAGAAAATGCAACTCTTCCGAGTATTTCTTTGCTTATTTAGATATGTCATGACACTTTGAAGCTACTGTGGTTAACGTTCTAACTCATCATTCTAACAATATGCACAAGGCAGTATTTTTTCACTACATGTTTTGGTAATATCAAGGTTGAAGCTACTGGCAGCGTGGCGAATGCTAATATTTGTTAATATGCTAATAAGTCTCCATTCCTCCACGGTATAATATCACTTACATTCTGTAACGTCTTTGTTTATGCTGCCTCTACCATCAACAAAAAAACATATCTTCTGTCTGAATTAAAGACAAGATCCTAGACTGTCATTTTCTTCACTTTAGATTCTAATCCTCGAGATCGATACATTGTTAAAGTCAAATTGTGTAACGATATAGACCCTAATATGATCCTAATGCGTTATCGGAGAATAATTTGATTTGCGAGTTAGAAAAATATCCCCCAGTTCAGTTCCTGAATATCTCAGACTAGCTAGAGTTAAAATCAAGCTTTTGCACTACTAAACAAATGAAGGTTTGGAAAAACATGGATGCTGCAACTTTTCCGTCTGTCTGTGGGTTAAGGAACTCAGAGTTAAGGTTCTGAAGGACAAATCCTGCATCGTAAAGAGCTGTGTAAGTAACGATTGGTGAATGAACTTGTCATTCAACAAAACGATGGGTCTGTGGCTGTGTTCTTTTCAGGTCAAACATTCAGTGTTTATTTAAAACGCCAACTCATACCTGACAATTCATTAAATAAAGATGGGGATGTAATAACTGAGCATTGTGAAAGCATGGCTGGGGAATTAAATAATCCTTTAAGGTATAAGTGTTTGCTAGTGAAATGTTAGCGAGCCACTTTTCCTGCGTCTTTTCGTAAAGTTCTTAGTGCGAGGCTCTATATTAATCTCGTCACGAGGAATCCTAAAGTATCCATTAAAGGTTTTGCGATCGCTTAGAATACTTAAAACAACACATGCAAAAGGCATATTCAGACACGCTGCTCTGAACAACTAGCTTGGCTGACCACCAATTCGTGATACGTATATGTAATGAGGTGGACGTGACGTCAATTGCAAACAAGCAATAGCTCCTTTAAGATTATGGGACTGAAGTGAAATGCCGAAATACACTCCTCAATCTGGTTCCATATTCTGTCACTATGCCTTGCAATGCATCCATTTTTCACAATTTGGGCATTGAAATTAATAAATGTCCTGTTACACACGCAACAAAAAAGCATAGGTTTTTCTAGAGGCGCGTTTCAGGGTTGTCTTTTGGAAATGATTTTACCCTATAAACCCTCACTGCCGTTCCAGCACTACAACCCCGGCCTGTGGAACATCCTGGAGGAGCACAGGGCCATGGAGAACGTTGAGCAGGCTCAAGACACACCCTTTAGGATTAGCAAGTGACTATTTATATTACATAAATATCATTAATTAATTACGGTATGTATTATTTATTATATTATTTTTCATAGTGTTTGAGTTGGTGAATTGACCAATACACCAACCAACCCCAGAAACCTCCTAGGGCTCCTTCAGAAAAAGCACTTGAGATACTAAAAACGTACACAACTCTCACCTTTAAATGAAATTATACATAGAACTTTAATATGACACAAGGTGGTATAGTTTATGGCATATTAAAAGTCCCTGGCTCTAGGCTTTCACTCTGCACTGCTACATTAGTTCTGTGTATTGTTACTCTTTCAGCCTCCTAGCAACGCCAACGCACTGCTGCCCCTCAGCCCCACTCCCTGCTTAGTGCCGTTCACCTGCCTTCTCCTGAGCACTTACCCGTGGCTCTACATTTTATGCTAAATGCTTTACATGTCCTGCGAGAGCATCTAAGTCAGGATACATTAGCCTCACTTGTGGTTTTCATGGGAGCGACTGATGATCTGGCCCCTCCCTTCTCATCCGCATTCTGTCTCTTCTCAGGGATAATAATTACGCCTTCCTGCCCGCTATACCAACAAGGGGTCTTCTGGGAAACGAGTGGGTGGGGTCCTAAGAAAAATGCTAAACAACATGTTGACAGGACTACAGTTTTATCAATAAAGTGTTGTTAGCCGGCTGTGCAAAGGAAGGTTTCTGACCCATCATCTGTACTTCTTAGCAGGTACAGATGAGTGAGAAACCTTCCTTTGCTTTGCTTTGCTTTGACAACTTCCAGAACGACTGAGAGCTTACACAAACTTAACCGGCTGTACTTACTGATCTAATACAAGCGTTTCTCAAAACTAAAATAAAACTGCTATGTAAACTTAGAATAACATATTGGAGCCAGAGAGGTAACGATGATGAGCATTAAAAACAATTGCATAGCACAAAGATTCCTTCTTCAGCTGAGAACACACAGATGATGTGTCTCTTTTAACTCTCCTGAGCAGGGTGGGCCGAGTGTATATAAAACAATTGTAATGAGATTCAATAGCCCATTTCTAACCCATAGGGTCCCCAGCAAAAATAATCACACTGTCCAATTCATATTTTGTATTCATACCCTGTCCTATTCAAATTTTTTGACAAAATAAAAATATTTAAAAAAACATCACTTAAAAGTTTGTTGAACTCACCTGAACAATAGGAGGCGTCCTAGGCTTGTTCCTTAGTCTTTGTCCCTTACCCCATATTGATCACAACTTCTGATGGTAAAGGTGTCAAAGCCATCTGGAAATCGACATCTCCTGAAATTAGATTTATTTCATTTATTTTTCTATCTATAAATAGATTATTGTTTTTACCAATCAATTATTTCAAGTTACAATTGTGAGAAAGCAGGGCTCATATTCTTTTCTCAGATTTATGTAAAGAACTATATTGGTTTAGTATTGTCCACAGCGCAAATAATGCATGAATGCATTGTATTGAACTGTAATCCAGGCCGTTCCACAGATGACCCCCCTGACAGAAACATTCAGCTGAAGCATGTTCTGTGTCATAGTCTGGTGTCTTATCTCTCAACACTTTTGTGCCAAGCTGCAGCCTGCCCTGTCTGAACTGCACTACACTTCAAAAGTGTTCAAATGGTAACCTTGAAGTTACAGATGGGTTCCAAATCCGGATGACCAGATCCCAGGTCTGGAAAACCACACACCAGAGCCCCTCAGTAAGAAGGTTGAACCTTGTCTGTTGCAGCTTAGATGCACACCTTTTACAGCTCACAACAGAGCCCAAAAGCAGCACTTTTCAAGCTAATCATTTTTGCTATAGAAAGGGGCACACCTCACTGTTTGCAAATGTATAGATAAGCAACACCATTCAACTTTGAATGATGGCAAACAATATGCCTTGATTACAACATTAAAGTAAACCTGTTTATGTGAGACACAGGAGAACATTAACCTGCTAGTTTGGCAATTCTTCCAAAGTAGAATTGCATGAGTGTTTGAATCCAGAACATTCTGTACAGTAACCCCGACTGCCAACAAATGTTTCCCGACATTACTTTTATTTCATTCTGCAATTGGGATTAGTAGTCTAATCTCTTATAAAGGTTCCAGGGTTCTACCGTTTGTCTGTTTTACATTAAGTTTATGAAAAAAGAAACAGGGGCCAACATTAAAAGAACATAGAATAGAAATAAAACATTTTGCGGTGACGTGAAACACAAGTCGGGAAACACAGTGCAAGCCATTTAAATGTAAGTACACAGTTTTGTTTCAACTGATGAGAAACTGCACTTCATTGAGGTGTTGAAATACTTTACTGAGCTTCTTTTTTTGCAAATATCTTTCCAATAAACACATGAGTCACCTTTCTGAAGTCTTGCATGAGTAAATGTATAAACATGGGCAGAAATGATTGATGATTGAAGGTGAAGATGTCCTTAAGGCCCCCTCTTTGAGTTGAGTTACTCATTAGTCAAACAAAACACATCAACCAAGCTGTTAATACCAAAGACGATTATAATGATCAGTTCTTACAGGACAAAAAACAGATCTGTCATTCATAAAAAGAGCCAAATTATTAAACATTTTCGGTTTTAAATAACCAATGAAAAGAAAGTTATATAATGGTTGAGTTAGATTTCTAGTTTTGTAAATCGCCAAAGCCCTCTCCAGATGAGATAGAGAGCAGCTGTGAGTGATAGATAAAGAGACAATAATCTGCAGCACAAACACAAGATGTATCTAGGGCGCTTGAAGACATCAGGTATTTATTTATTTAACAGACAGACAGACAGACACAGACAGTTTGTGACCTCTTGTTACTCACATGACAAGATAAAAATTTTTTTTTTTAATGAAAACAGTAATGTTATAGTCTAATTTCTTACCAGGATTTACCGCTATACCGGTAATTGTGACATCCCTAGACAAGACTAATAGAAATCAGATATTGCGGTCAAACTTTGCGGTCATATTTACTGCACAGCAAATCATTTTTAATAAAAAAAAAAAAAAAATAGAGACAAGTCATAAACCCTGGTCCTGGAGCTGAATGACGGTGTGGGTCACAATGAGTAACTTACTCAACTGGTTCGCTGTCAATTTAAATAAATACTCTCCCACAACCGACTACAACAAGCCACATTACCATATAAGATGGTAGAGGGACACAAAGACCATAATAATCCCCCTTCTGCGCCCTTAAAATAGACAGGAATTTCTCATTATCAACAAATACTTGTCACTCCAGCTCCACCAGCAAAAGGTCACCTCTGTAGTCAACTGTTTCACTGTAATCTTAAGTGTTGTAAGAGCTGTCGACTCGGGCAAATGCTTAATGCACTGCACAAACATGTCACAGTTAATCCATTCACATGACTCAACTGTTTGAGCAGTGGATGAGCAATGAAATGTATATCTAATGTAGCCATGTGCTATCCCAGTGCAGGACAGTATTAGATGCATTTACATAAGTCAGTGAGCGGTAAGATCCTTTTTCATTGGGACAATGTGCATTGGATTGCATGTTGATTGTGGATTTTAGCTTTGGGCTAGAATCCATCAGTTGTGCCACAGTTGCACTCACAAACACACACTCATTCATCCTAAACTATTGTACATGTTTTTCAGTGGTCGGGGAAACCGAAGCACCCGTACGAAAGCTGTGCAGACACGGAGACACAGGGAGAACATGCAAACTACACCAAAAAGCCCCCCATTTAACCACTGTGCAACCGTGCTAGGTTACACCAAGCTTAAGAAAATACAAAATAAAAATAATTACCATGAATTACATCATACAAATAACAAATTATATAAAACTGAGAATATACTCAAATGGCCAAAAAGAAGACTGCTGTTTGGCTGTCTCGGCATTATTTCTGTGGTTTTACATTTCTGTTTCCTAATAATACTCTGAGTATGGAAGCAGAGCAAACAAGAAGCATAAACTACAAAGAGCCATTTATCTTGACTTTGTGTGCTTGCGTGCGTTTCCATTTTAGTGCAAAAGTATCACTTCCATTAGCAGTTTCTGAGGTTAGCCAATAATTGGTCATTTGCGCCATGAGTGACTAGTTAATGGATTAGAGGCAGTGCACTGTAGGTAAGAAGATAATACTTTTTATACTGTTGTTAGCAAATATCTTAGAATAGAAAGTATATTATAGTAACAGGGCTTTGATGCCCTAAGGTCATCAGGAAGGGTGTTCCACAGACGGGGAGCAGCAGAATCAAAAGCTCTGTCCCCTATTGTCTTGAGGGTGTAATGATCTGATCGTTGAGGTCTGTGATGTGTGGGCATCTCTGTGCAGACAGAGGAGGATGTACAGGCGGAGATGGGGAGTCAGTGAGTGGGGGGTCAATAGGACCCTGCCAGTGCTATAGGCTGTAAGATAAAAAGTTGGGGCTGATATTTTCTAAAACGTCAACAGATTGTTTCGCTCATTTGCCACATTTTTTAAATAATTTTTTTTTTAATTTTAAAAGTTGGCCAATCCTTCATTGTATTTATAGATCAGTTGTTTGGATCCCGATCAATGTGATTTTTCATACATTTGTCCAAAACAAACCTCAAGTGATTAAAAAATTTTGTAAACAAGTCATCATTTCCTTCTGCTGTCAATTTTATTTTATGCATGCTTCTTAAAACAATTGATTCTGAAATGTTGACGACCATTTCCATAAATTGAATATTTGTGAATAAATTGATGAACTTTACTCTAATTCATGTGCATTCTTAGAAAAGTCTGAAGCATGACTACACGGTTAGTAATGCATTATTCCACTTAAATGTCCACTTTTCCTCCGCTCCAACAGAGCAGGGAGAATGTAGCTAAACACTGATACCTTGGTTTTACTGCGACATTGAATTTTCTTGAAGACGGCTGCAAACTAAAAAGGATCTGAGAACATCCATCCATCCATCCATCAATCCATCTTCTTCCCCTTAATCCATTTTTGGGTTGGGGGGGTGGCAGTCCGAGCTGCACCCAGTACACAGAGCACCAGCCCCTCACTGATCCTCCTGCAGGTGGTGAGTCGACAGGAGCTGAGATCTTTCAGTTGGGGCTTAGGGTAAAGTGGGGTTAAGGGTCTAGTCCAAGGACACAACAACAGCAGTCATCAGTGGGAGTCGTGAAGTAGGTCTTATGGTGGGCTCGAACCCACGACCTTTAGGCTCAAAGGCCAATGCTCTACCAACTGAGCCACTGTCGTACCTGGATCTGAGAAAAATTGCGTTTATATTAATAGAGATCTGATAAATTTAATTTTGAAATTTGCTCTGTGTAGCGACACTAACCAGCTCAATTCAAGGTGTCAATACTTTTACCTTAACTAAATTATTAATAACCCTCTAGACTTTGTTTGTCTTTTTCAGAAATTTGATGTGAAACATACAGTTTCAGGGCTTCCCTTGTTGTCTAAGAAATAGAGGACTTAAAATCAAAAGCAAATAATATAAAAAGATGTAAGAAAATCATTATGAGAGCACTGGCCGCTATATAGAAAGTCTCACAGATTCAAGAGCTCATGTCAATTCTGCTACTTTGGCAAAAAAAAGGGAAAACTTTTAAATGTATCTATCCCTCTACTTGATTTAACTTTAACTTCTAACTTGATTCAGATTTTTCCCCACCACCTCTGATACTGGCACTACACACAGGGAGTCTTTTGTGTTGGCAGATTAGTTCACTATAAAATCCACTTCCAGTTATGTGATAAGGGGATCAGGGACGTCCAGGTAAAAGCATTCATACCAACTTTCTCTTGCATGGCCCAGTTTCAGGCTATTTTAACACAAAGACCAGCTGAAAGAAGATTGCTGGTTTAATTTAAATGTTGGCCAATATACATCTAGAGGCTCATATGTTTAACTGACACAGGCCTAATGGGGACAGCCCATAATTAGCACAGCCTCATTTAGACTGACCTAAAAATGAAATTAAACTACACTTTAAATTACGGAAAGAGGATGTAATTTATCTGATCATGGTTGTTGAAACACAGAATAAACAGACTGTCCAAACTAAACAATATAACAAACATACCACATGCAAGACAGGTTTTTTTCCCCCAATGTTATTAATTTTCAAATGAAACCTTGAAGTGAAAAAGGGGGAGGTGAAATAGAGGTCCAATATAGCTTTAAAATAAATAATATAACAATGTTTGATACCGATTATCTTGTTCTAAAATCCACACGCAGATTCTCATGAGTAACTTTTAGTAGATAAAATGGGAAATGACAAACCACAGCAGACAGCAGACAACACTGTGCTTCACTAAAAGCAGAACAAGAAAATTACACAGCCACTTACAAGTAGCAGCACCCCAAAAAAGGAGGTGCACCACAAGATTGGGAGATATGCTTGTTTGTTGTGTAAAAAACTAGCTTGACAGGAAAAACATTACCCCTTTCACATAGATTGTGTGATATACTTTATGTGTAAAATAATAACGATATGAAGATTATTTTTACACGATCAAGGAAACTTCATTCTGCGTTTGTTGAGGGGAAAAAGTGGCTTGGGTATTTCTCTGTCTAAACATAGCAGCTCACCCTCTGCAGAGCAACAGTGGAAAATGTAACTCATGTGATGGGGAAACATTTTTATCTTGCCAAACTCAGTATTGGTGGCGTGGACACATAAGTCGCAGGGCTCGTCTCTCTAGTCCAGTGCAGTATCAACGAAACTTTGGCTCGCTGGTGGCTATATGCTCCATCAAACATACCTGAAATAACTGTTCAGGTAAACCTTCTTTGGATCAATCCAGGACGCACGTGTTAGTCCTGTATTATACAAGAACCTTCTAATTATGCGTAGAAAGAAGCCAAAAAACCAGGAGAGCCTGTTTATCATATTTATACACAATAACAGTGAAATGACTTGATGATAACAGCTGCTAACTAACGCGCGGCAGCAATAAGTGTAGCCAACTTCAGTAAGATCAAACTTCTACAGGAGAGTCGCCCACCTTCTCACGTTCGTCTCCACACTTAACTCAGTGCATAGCGGCGGAATTAGTTGAGTTGATCCATGCGAACTCCTCAGCAGCTCCACGGAGACTCTGGTGTGTTTTTGTGCTTGTCGAGCCCCGGGTCTTCATGTGATCACAGCATACAGACCTGCACCGCCCCGTGCGCGCTTTGGCCCCCAGGGGGCGGAGTCCACATGACGTCACTCCATGAGCTTGATAGGCAGGTTTTTAGGTCTAATTATTTCACTTTCAGGCTTTGTGTACAAGTGGCATCTGAGGAGCACAAAACAGTAACCCACCAATCACGTCGCTGCTCTTTTGGTATGTAGTGTGTAAGCCTTTTTATTTTTTTTATTGGCATCTGTATTTGACACATCCTGTTAAATGGAAAGTACAGGTAACTTTGTTGACCAATTTTGACCATGAATACAAAACAGCATTTTCTTCCATGTGTTAAATTAAAATACCTACTTGGTCCCACTATACCCTATACTTTACCCTTCTCTTCTCTACCCTATACTCTTCTCTATCCTACTAATGGTTCTAATGAAACCAGGGCCACAATTTTCCAGCTCACCCAGTCACAGAGCACCAGCCATTGTAATAATGGCAATTAAAAGTGGTGAAATTATAATTTTGTCTTTCACCAATGTTGGCCTACGTTATGGCATTAATGTCCTTAATTATAGAATCGGTAATGTCACAAAGATGTTTTGACACAGTGGGAAGGCTTCTGATTGTTAATTGGGTGATTACAAAATGACACTGGTAAATCTTATCTGTTCTGTTCCACTCTGGAGGCTGTGTCTCAGGCCTGGTTTAGACGGAGACGCTACAACCGTTAAAAAGTAGAGTTGGGTATCGGTTTGGCCTCCTGTTTACATAAAGGCGGTGTTTCAGGGGGGTGAAAACGCAAGCATTGAGAAACGGCCTACAAAGTGAAACAGAACAGATACGCTGCTCAGCAGGGGGCTGTTTCACAGCTGTGTGAAGAAAAACATGTGAATAATCTGCATGCAATAACCTTACTTCCCTGCACATACATTTGAACATGCGCAGAGAAAAAACATAAACAGCAATGGCGCTGGATCAACTAATGCTACATGTGCTTTGAGAACTACACAAAGGAGAATTCCCTTTTTTGTTCATCCAAACAAAACCATGCAAAACTCTAGATTTAGTTTCCATTTTTGCAGCTACTGTTAAATGCAGAATGACGTTGGTGCATTCTTTCACGTCTTTGCTGTGGCCTGAGGAGGATGTTGTTGAGGAAGTGGTTAACTGCTGGGGGTCACGCGTGTCGTGTTATGAAGTTCCACTGCCCACAACTGGCCGGGTACTAGAACTACATTGTTTTCCATAGCCATCTAAACGCTCTGCAGGAGCCTGGTGGAGCCTGGCTTTTGTTTAACAGTGTGGGAACACTTATCTGCTACATTGTTCCCATATTAGCAGTTATAACCTTTATTATTTCTACTATACTAAAGATAGCCACACATGTAATTTTATCATCTGTTAAGAAAAAGACAGATATTTGTATATTATTTTGGTAAAAGTAGTATAAGGTGTGGTGAGCTTAGCAAAGACTGCTTCGTAAAGGTTAGCAAATACATAATTTATCACAATAATAGGCCTTCCAATATAAGTTATGATCCTTGCCAACACATGTATGGGGCTACATTCAAATACACTATTCAATGATATCACAACTATAAAACACCCACAATTTGTTTAATAATTAAATTTTGTATACAATACATCGCCTATCGTTTGAAAGATCTGACAAAACAATATATGCATGATATATGACACAGGATAGATTTGATGTTAATTGCATTTGATTCTCATCACATTGTTCTAATGAGTGCCATTAGCGAGCTGTATCAGTCTGCCCGCAGTTTGACAATATGCATTGACCTGCCTGAGCTAAGGGTAAATGCCTGTCCCTGCACCAATCACAGAGAGTAATGGAGCAGTACCTGTTCCAGCCCATGACACTAACTTGAGGGGATAGGATGTCAGGGAAGGCGTGGGTGTGAAAGGCCCAACGAGCGGCCAGGACTCAGATGTCCTTCAGCTGGCCTCCCAGAGTCTCAGGTGGTCACTGAAGCGTTGTTCTCTGTAATCACCCAAGGGTATCTCCCGCCTCCAAGCACACCAGCACTCAGATCCCCTTGTACCACCCAATTGTCTGTATTATCATTAATTAATACAAGACCATAGTATGGCTCTGTGTAAGAAGTGCAACAAACACATTAATTGGGACATATTATTGTCTTCTCTCGCATTAGTCGTCTGTTACGGAAGTCTAAATAAATTATGCGTCTCTATGTGTTTGCTCTATGTTCATTAGGTGACAAATGAAAAAAAAAAGTTAAAAATGAAATTATTACAAAGGAAAGTAGGGCTTTTATAAACTGGTGTTTTTACTTTTCTGAAAAACCATGCATTATACTGTACACAGTTTATAAAAACTATGGGTTGTTGGTCGAAGCCTCAAAACGGAAACTGGTTCACTTCCGACATCCGGTGCATTTCTTGACTTTTGTCATTAGTAAAATACACATAAGACTTCTTGGGAAGAAAAGTGAAAAGGGAAGTTTGAATTGAATTAGAACAGTGACTCATATGGCAGATCACGATGATTCAGCACTGGGCCACGCTAATCACATGTCTTTCTTCCTCTTTAGGGAATTGGGAACTGTTTAAGCAAGAAAAAGGAACATCAACAAATGACATTTACCGTAACTCTTGTTGGACTGCTTTGTATCCACTTAGTTACTGCATGTTGGCAGTAACTAATTCCAACTTTCTGATAAGTGCATAAGAGCATCATCACCGATGACCCTAAGTGAAGATACACTGTGTGGCACTGAACTGGTGGTGGTTTCAGAATCTGTATCTGAAAGAACAACAGGCACTGTCAATTCCTATGATAATCAATGGCTATGAAAAAACATCTTGATAATCTGCAAAACAAAAATATAAAACATTCTGACAGTAACAGTTAAGGCATGACAAAAATAGTTTACATTTTTTTTTCTTTGAAAAAGTAAAGTGAAAAACATGGCAAAAGTCTACTCACCACATCAAACTGCTGTAAACTGCCTCCAAGGTCCAGGAAATTCCTAAGACATCTCTAGGCAGCCACTCATTGTTTTTCAAAGTCACTGAGACAGAGTTCCTCATAAATGTTTATTATACTTCTGCTTATATGGAAATTGTCCCCGTTCTGCAAGAGAGGCTCTGGATTTAATGAAAGTAAGAATTGTTGAACCATGTCCATGTTGAACCTTTTCTTGATTATAATGAAGCAAATAAGAACAACCAAATGTCACACATTTAGCTGACTTTAAAAACAATTTAAATTCAGAACAATGGTTTAAAAGGCCATAGAGATATCGAGAGATCCACAATGCAATGTTATAATATAAATCATTACAACGTTTGTCTGTAAATTAGTCCCGTTTTAGCTCCATCCAAACATAACTGAATTCATTGCATATAAAAACCTACCAAAATTCATCATATCCAAATGTTCCCAAAAATATGGATATCGTCTTAATTTTTATAATGAACACTTCCCCATCACTTTCTCTGTGCTGAGGGCATCACTCTCTTTCTTTCACGTACTTATCTTTTAAGTACCATCAAGGCATTTTCCTAGAACCTCCAAAATGGGCTCAATGATATATTTTAACATTTGAATGAGGACCTGCCCTCTGATTATTAAAAAAAATGTCTTTCACAGAAAACATGTCCTGAATTAGTAAGAGGAGCTCCTAACCATCACAACAGTTTCATCTGGAGTGTGATACTCCAGATGAAACTGTACAGGGGGGTGATGGGAAGGAGCTAACACCTTCAATTGTGCTAGTAAGGCAGACATTACAACAAGAGATAAAATACTATTGGTTAAGGAGTCAAATATCAAATACACATCTAGTGTTTCATTTCAAATGGAACAAGTAGAAATTCTTGATTTGATTCGAACATAAGCTGAACTTCCACAGTTGCAGTACTGTTTTTTGTCTTTGCAAAAAAATATTTGTTAATTTGTAAAAATGAGGAAAATTCCATCATACAAGCATTTTGTGATTTGTATTTGTGTAACAATAGGCTCTTTGTGGCTGTGTAGATCCTGGCAGTGATGTCCTTGTGTCGTGTGACATTGGGTCCCGAGTGTAATCCATTGGTTTCTCCGGCATAGACCGGACTGTAGATGATTTTTGTCAGTGTGTAAAAATCAAAAGGTAATCAGCTCATCAATATGTACATGTGCATCTGCGGTATTTCCCTGGATGAACTGGAAGTGTGTGTGGAGAGAGAAGTCTGGGTGTCTCTGCTTAGACTGCTACCCCCGCGTCCCGACAACGGATAAAGTGGATGAAAACAGATTGATAGACGTAATATTATCAATGTGAGTCGTAGGCAAGGCAAGGCAAGTTTATTTATATAGCACAATTCATACACAAGGCAATTCAAAGTGCTGAACAAAATAAGAAAGCATTAAAATCATAAATAATCACAGAACATAAAAAAGAAAGATAAAAATATAAAATCCCTCAGTTGTATGCACAGCCAAACAGATCCTGTAATGGTCATATTGATTACCATTTTTATAAATATCAAATGTATTAAATATGTTAGCTACAAAAGCCACAAAAGCACTGGGCAGTCATCATCAGCAAACATTAACACGTCTATCGGAATGATTTAGGGAAATGATGGTGAAGTGCCAAGTCTGAGGACACAACAAGAATCCACAGCCTCATCCCAACAGTCTACAAGCACAAACCAGGCTTCCTCGAGCTCAGACTCTATGATCTGCATGTACAACAATGTTTTTTGGTTGTTTTCCCCCTATTTGTTTGTACAAGAGCAATTGACCGTTATTGGGTATATCTGTGCAACCTCTACATTTCCTGGCGCTATACTTTATCTTGTCACACCAAAAAGTAAAAGTCAACCCTAAAGATACAGAGTAAATATTTGCTATTCAGAGCTAGGTCTCAAAGGTGGCATTGGTGGTGTAAGTATAACAAAGAAAGGTTATGTATTAGTAAATTAGTGAGTTGAACTATTACTTATTAAGCACAGTGAGGGTCAGTACCTTGTATCACGTTACAGTGTATGAAATGCATTGCTCTGAGCAGATGATTACACAAAGTCAATACATCGAGCCAAAAGTGTGTTCTCAAAGCACACACAACTGTCAATCATTAGCAATTAGCTCTCATGGCCTGGGACAGGGTGTGGGGAATGATCATGCCTTGATCATGAGCAAGAGTTTTACAGGTTTAATTCACATGCCAGCCTGGGCTTTTCTGTGTGGAGTTGGAATTATTCTCCTATGTCTGGGTGGGTTTCCTCTGGGCACTCCGGTTTCCCTGTGTGCATCTGACTTATATTTCTGAGAGAACATGCTGGCAGCCTGGTCTTGAGCTGGGGGGTTTACGACTCATGCCCGGATGACAACTACTTAGTGAGTATTGAAACTAGAGTGACTCTTTGTGCTTATCCCCTTTTTGAAACCACAGATTCACTTGAGACTAACAAGTCAGTTAAACAAGAAGGTTTGACTGAAAACAAATGACATTGCATTATTTTGTGCCCTAACCATCATATGTGAAACTGAAACATGACTCTCCATCAGGCATTGTTCTGTACTTCTGCCTCTTTTGAAATAGAGATGACAGTGTGAACAAAAAAGATTGGTCTCATTTTAGGATGGATAAAAATGAGAAGTGATCTGTTGCTGGGTGGATGTTTGGTCTGGTATTGGTCCTAGTCTGTGTAAATATGGTGCCTTCACAGACCACATAGTGTGGGAAATAACAACACCATTCATTACAGTCTGGTCTTAGTCTAAGTCTTCCAAAGATTAGAGGAAGATAGAATAAACAGCAATAAGTGCATAAGTCATTGCAGTTACTCAATGAAAGTAAAATGCAGGTGTACCAGTGTAGGCACATCGTGATGCCGTCTGTCGACAGCTTATCAATCCTTGAACTTTATTACAGACTCTAGGTCCAATTTAAAACATACTGACAAACAAGACAGTTATGACTTTAAGAGACAGCCATACCAGCTTGTTGTTTCTAATGAAATGAAAGTATTTTGCAATTGCCACCAGGTGACATTTTATTCGATCTTATTCAATCAATCAATCAACTTTTACTTGTATAGCGTCTTTCCTACACAAGGCAATGCAAAGCGCCTCACAACCCATATCACATCATGCATAAATCATCAAACATTAGAATCTACATAAACATTCAAAAAACACACACAAAAAACACATTAAGATATATTAAAGACATTTAAAAAAATCACACAGTAGTTATTCCATTACATATTACATTCTCAACCTTATATGACACGCTTTCCACCACACCACCTGCTTCCTATCATATTATTTTTTTTTTAAATCCATGAATCATTAAAGATCAAGATAACTTCTTGTCACAGGAAATTCCTCTGACTCCTACCACTAAATGTAATGAATTGATGACAGCCACTGTGCGACTGTGGCCTCTTGACAGAATCTAGGTTCTGTAATTAGACATGATTACTGCCATCATCACACATTACCGGAATGCACTCACCAGTTATAGAAATGCTGATGATTCTCCTTATCAATTCTTGAATTAGGAAGTCTTGGATATTTTACTTTTAGTGATTTAAGTGACCTATGAACTGTTGTGTTTAGTCAACTAAAACATACTCATGCTCTTTGCTTAAGCTTTCTTGTTGTATTAATGTTTGGATGATTTCCTTTTTGAAAGATAAATCACATAATACTGATAATGATAATAGTAAAAATAAGGATTATTTTTATGATAGCAATAGTTATCATAATACTGATCATTATCATTATTATTATCATTATGGACACTTCACATGGCAGTATTCATTTGTTCTATATTCTACTTTGCTTTGTTTCTCTTGTGGTAATTCCGCAGAAATATAGAGTTCTGGTGCATTGGTGCATGTCTCTGTTTGTTGTGGTTGTCTGTGAGACACTCTCTGAGGAAATGGCTCCTCCCCAGCCCCTGAGCTATAGCAACAGCAATTCTGTGAATAGGTAATAAAGATAACTTTTTTTAACAGAACTGAAAAGCAAAGAGGAATAGGAAGCTGGTGTCCGAAAGAAGTTGAATATTGTTCGCATATACACATAAACTGAGGATTTACAGTCCCATTTGGCTTGGAGTTTTTGTACAGTCCAAAGCAACCTTACTCATTGGAAACCTGTTTTCATGCTATGAGATGTCAATGCCTCTTATGTTGGATAAATACTTACGTTTGGAGGATTTAACTTAAAATTAGATTTCCTAATAAAAACAACAAAATATTAACGTTTAATTAAAGCTGTGTACCACACAATCAAACTACAATGAACTATGTCCATGTAACTTGTTCCTAGTTCCTCGTTCGATTCTTTGTTTTTATGCACACTTTTGTAGGTCTCATCAAATAAAAGATAGGGTAAGCACTCAGATGATATAAAGATGGCATGTCTGTTGGAAAAAAACTTAAATGATTAAATGGAGTAGGGATTTGCACATCAATACCTACAGATCGGGTGCGTAGAAGGAGAGGCCTAATGTGCCTAATAGCCTAATGTGATAGAGAGAAAAATTTCCACAGTTGCAAGTTAAAACTAATTCATTAGAAGTGCGAAGTTTTGGCATTATGCCTTCATCAAGCAAACATGTTGAGAAAAAAGTAAAAAATGTATGAAACAAAAGGAACTCCAGTTATACTGTACTTGGCTAGCTCACTCACTGAACTGCAAGTGCACTCATCTGCACCTCCAGTTTAGCAGTTTCCGGAGTTCAACCAGGACAAAACGTGGTTTTCTCTTCTCACGCTTTTAGGGCCAAATAAAAAACATAACATTGTGAAAAAAGATAACATGCCAATTGATGCTTAGAATAAATATATGAGGAGAAGACGAAGGTCCTTTATTCGTCCCACAATGGGGAAAGTTCAGTTTGATGTACTGTATACCACACATATACTGTACGTATACACATACACATCAAGATAAGCAGCGAACATCACTTCCGTGCTCCTTAAGCAAAGTGGGGTTAAGTGTCTTGCCCAAGGACACAACGGCAGCAGACATCAGTGGGAGTCGATGGAGAAAGTCTCGTGGTAGACTCGAACCCACAACCTTTGGGCTCAAAGACCAATGCTCTACCAACCGAGCCAATGTCGCCTCCAATTTATCTTAATTAGTGAATAAATATTGTATAAAGAGATACTGTATACATTTATGTTGTTCTAATTCGTATCCAGTATGATTGTTATTATCCACACCACAACTTTTTATTTTCATGCTGAAAAAAACTTTGTGGTTCATCTCTTATTCTCTAAGGGAACTGAAATTCTCAGAGGGCACTTTTGAATCCCCATAATGCTGGAATAAAAAGTGTCCCATGTTAAAATGTTGGTGTTGTAAGGCAAGGCAAGGCAAGGCATGTTTATTTGTATAGCACAATTCATACACAAGGCAACTCAAAGTGCTGAACAAGATAGCATTAAAATCATAAATAATCACAGAACATTAAAAAGAAAGATAAAAATATAAAATCCCTCAGTTGTATGCACAGCTAAACAGCACAGTTTTTAACTTGGTTTTAAACATAGTCAGAGAGGAGGCCTGTCTCACATCTTCAGGAAGAATGTTCCTGTGTAGTTGTGTGATATTTGTGTGAGATTTGGTAGGAGAGTTTACGTTCTCCCAAACAAAGAAAGAATTGTAGAACACACAAGCTAAACCCCTAGAGAGGGAAAGTGAGAATGCAGCAACATTGAGCCAAAAATAGTCATGTACATCGAAAGCCCGCACAAGAATGCAGGGCTCTGATACCACTTGTCCTGTGGGTGACCTCAGGAAACTTTATCTGCTCAGTGCAATCAGAAATGTGAGAACAACCTGCATACTTTTAGGCTAAAGGCAGACTGGTAGAAGCTGATGCAAAATAAGCCCCCTTGCCCACGCACAGTGGTAAAGGCTCACATGTCTGTTTATCATGGTGCTGCTGCCAGGTCCCACCAGAACCACACACACACACACACACACACACACACACACACACACACACACACACACACACACACACACACACACACACACACACACACACACACACACACACACACACACACACACACACACACACACACAACACACACACACACACAACACACACACACACACACACACACACACACACACCCACACACACACACACACCACACACACACACACACACACACACACACACACACACACACCACACACACACACACACACACACACACACACACACACACACACACACACACACACACACACACACACACACACACACACACACACACACACACACACACACACACACACACACACACACACACACACACACACACACACACACACACACACACACACACACACACACACACACACACACACACACACACACATTCAGTGCACTGACATGTATTTACCAGTAACAGTTGATGCATAGAAGCTGTCATGGTTTCGTAATATGAATTATTACCTCTAACTGGTTTTGTAATGTCATAAATACACACACACATTCAGTGCACTGACATGTATTTACCAGTAACAGTTGATGCATAGAAGCTGTCATGGTTTCGTAATATGAATTATTACCTCTAACTGGTTTTGTAATGTCATAAATACAATGGACACCTTTGTTACCAGTGTCTTGTCCTGCATATTAAGCATGTTCAGCAACTGGTAAACCAAAAAACAGAATTGTGTGATTGTAATTCTGATGAATTCGGACATTTTGGAAAAGACAAAAGATGGAAACATTATAAGAGATTGAAATCAATAACTGAAATAAATACAAGATGTACGTATTTAATAAAAATGTGATGATAACGTTTGTGAAAAGCCAGCTCACTATAGAAAGTGTCATATTTATGAGCTCATGCAGCAATTCTGCTGCTCCCTAAAAGGTCAATGTATGCGTGACCATTGCGTAGGTTGATGTTTTTTCTAATTAATAATAAATAAATCAGTTTGATGAGAAAAGGCCAAATATGATTTGTGCATTATCTGCTTGTGTAAAGACATGTACATACAGTGAACTGGAGAATAATTGTGTTAAGGGATCACACAAATGTCATCGGACGTTGTGGATTTTTTTATCTGCGATTAATATTTTAGGTGTTTGTATTTGATATCTACGCAGTGTATGAAACAGCTCCATTACTATCTTGCTTCTCTTCTCTGAGAACAACAGTTTGCTGAAATCAACTTATATGAGCTTTTAAACATGTTCCAAAGCAGACCTGAGTTTTTTCAATCCACCCTAATATCAGAAACATGTAACTCCTCCATGTTGTGCCAGAGGCTCCAGTCTCAGTCCTGTAATACTACGATACTATGACTTCACACTCAGAGCAGTTTCCAGCCTTTTACAACAATAGTATTGAATATTCTCATTTCTGTCGCAAATTTTCCTATTGCGACAATGCTCCAGCTAAGCAGCATCTTCATTCACGCTGCATCCCTCCTCCTCCCCATCTCCGCCTCGTTCCGGGCCAGCTCTTTCCTCCTTTCCCTACCTACCATCACCAGGGTTTAGGCCCCGTAATCTCTGCTTCTTTCTGCAATTGAGCAGTGCTCTGTTGGAGTCCTAATCCTAACCTCGTTCTGTACAGCAGCAATAAATGTTTCTTGGAAATATTGTCCTCAGAGTCATACTGTATGTGTAATTTGTGTAGTGTTAGACTACTTGCCAACCAATATACAATTCTAATAACACCCATTTTTGGTCTGTTTGAGTCTCTCCAGATTGAAATAATGCATTCTTCTTTAACAATCAATCAATAAACGCTGGTCGCCACAGTCGACCAGCCATGCTGGTCGACTGTGGCGGCGTATTGTCCAGACTTAGTCACACGCTCTGAGGCCTAATCACCACTGACAAAGAACAGTCACACTATGTATCTGAGATTAGGAAGAGATGAGCCTGAAGAACAACATCAAGGTCTCTTTGTAACAGAACAGATCGATGGTTTACTGCTGCTGTGCGGTGGACATACGATAAGACTAAAATATGTGCATACTTTACATAGTTCTATTACATCTATCACTTCACTGACCACTTCCTCTGCTCTTTCCTCTTATATGCAGCGTCTAAGTCTATGTAAGGCTATTTGTTAGAGCAAAAAATATTGTGAATGTATTGTACTTGTACACATGTAATTATTAAATGTACTTGTAATTATACATATGACCTATATGTATCGTAAAAAAGGGCATGCTTTAATTTTGTTTTTTGGAACATGCAATTTGCAAATAGTATTATTTCATTTCATTTCATTTTTATTTTGTTTATTTCTACATTTTATTCACATCCTAAATAGATAAATGCTTAATTTTTTTTATAAAGATAGAAGTTGTATGGTAGCATATGTTACCATACTTATTTGGCACATGTTTTTGGGTGGAAACAGTGTTGCACTGAGGTTTATATTTAGGCTCCAATTAAGCTCCAATTCAAAGCTTCAACTGTGAGAGCAGTGGTTTGGAGGAGCTAATGAGTGGAGTCTGTTGAGTGGTGTGTCAGGCTAAAACACAAACATGTTGTGAAGTACTAACAGCTGAAGTGGGAGGTTATAGCCAACTCCACCCAGTGACTCTGGCCAGGCCATATCCTACCCTGCAAATATCAACCGAGGTTCCCATGTTTCCTATTGTCACTGTCCTCATTGGTCCACAACTGAAAATATCCGTGCAAATAGACATGATGAATACAAGACCTATAAAGCTAGCATTTTCAGAACACACACACACACACACACACACGCGCACGCGCACGCGCACGCACGCGACCGTGACCGCGCACACGCACCCGCACACACACACACACACACACACACACACACACACACACACACACACCAGAATATGTGGTTAGTCGTGTGCTAAGTGCCAGATTGTGATGATGTTTTCTTTACCACTCACAGTTGAAACACTGCACCATTCATCAGACGCCAGCTCAGAGAGGAGTCGAGTGGAAACAGGAGCCCCACGCGGACGCACAAAGACGCGTCTGTGCCTCTGTGCGCACTGGCGATGTTGGGAAGACGCTCCCGGGCCAGGTGAGGTGCAGCGATGTTCCAGCATAGTCACACCTGTACTACTTTATTCAAATACAATAGGCTGACCTTAAACCATAGCATCTAAAAAGGGGTGTGTGTAAATGGCTCAGTCAATAACCCAAAACTGTGTTAGACTAATGGATCGACTTGTTCAATGCTTCACGTGGATATCACACATGGATCTATAATAATATCACAGTACTTTGCAAAACGCCATTTGCGAATAAACAAAAAGCTAAAGAGCTCCATCTTGTGGACAAATGTGAGCAGCTTTTGTAGCTTGAGGTTGGAAGAGATTTGTGCGAGGGGAAAAGTACTTTTTTGACCGATTGTTGGGTATGTTTTCCATATTTGATATTTGCTACATGTACCACAGATAGTTTTAACAATGTTATCATTCTAATAAGTAATTGAATCGGCCCATATATCACCAATATTAGAAACATCTGTGGGTTTCCCCCGTTACATGTTGAAGCTGCATTTGCTTGAACTAAGAAACTAATAAGTATAATATTATGTTTATAGTAACTGTAAGCTAATTACACACATTTTCAAAGTATGCATTACACCACCTATATCACTCAAAAGTCATCTTTACAGTAACTAAACCTTTACTTTCTTTCTCAAAATTAATGATTTTATTTCCAAAGAATATTGTTAATACTATTCTTTCCAACAAAAGAAAGGTATAATACTAATACGGCCGACCTGTAGCTCCTGTGAAGCCCTGTACGCCTGTGCGTTGGCACATCATCAACTCTCCCTCATCCTTTCTCCTGCTCTGATCTCCTGCTGAGAGGCTCAGGGCATGATGGATGGAGAAGGACAAGAGACAGATGGGACATGACGGAGTTACAGGAGGTGAAGAAACGTGAGACAGTCAACAGTAAACCGATCACACTCTTGAATTTGATATTCCAATTCTTCTGCTGCAACTTCTCCAACTAAAATGTTGTAAATGGGAATGTGCAGAGCAGTAAGACTATTGTACAACACTCCCATTCTGCAGGTCTAATAACGCTGTGTTGACTTATCTTATTATTATTATTATTATTTATTTGTTCACAAACATAAGTTAAATCCACATCTACATCCACATTTTACATAAACATTTAGGCTTGTGAAGGGACTCCCATGAAGCACAACTTGGCTTATATGTAGGGGCCCCAATAACATTCACATGTCAAAAAACAGGACAACAACAAAAAGACATCCTCCCATAATCCCCCCACCCCAGTTCAATGCATTTAAGACTGCCAGTAGCAGTCATGCCTTACCCATGTCTGTCAAACATATACAGTCCGCTTCAACACACTCACATCAGTTCTGCAATAACATGGTACAGGAAATAAAATTAAAACCTTAAATACGCGTTAGTGCTCATTCATTCAGATCTTACAGGGACAAGACCAAAATAACATAAAATAGTAAGATGGTTGTCAGCTATAGGGGGTTCCATTATGCATAATGCAGAAGTAGTTTGTGCTTTAGATTCTTTTAAAAAAATATTAAGAGAAGATGATTCTTTTATGGAGCTGTCCAGCTCATTCCAGATCTCAGGGCCCTTGCATGCTACGCTGAAACTAGTGCACTTCAGCTCTAGTGTTGTGACTGTGGGGAGCAGAGATAACTGGGATGAGACTGGAGAGCCTAGCATTTAGATCAGGGGTGCTCAATACGTCGATCGCGATCTACCAGTCGATCGCAAAGGTAGTATTGGTAGATCGCATTAAATAAATGAAAAAATTACACATTCTAAACGAATATATACAAAAAACTCCGGGCAAAGTGGAGATTTTTGAAAACTCCGTTAATGCATTTGTGTGTAGACAGAGATAACCGGAGTTTTGCGTTCTCGCACGCCACAGTACCCCCCTAAATTCCTCTGATCACTGAAGCATGGATCATACTACCTTAAAAACTGTTCGCTGTGAGATGCTCGCAGCAGCGAACATCCTCCACATCAGAGAGCAGCAAAGTGATCGCGGGGACTCACGCTCGAAAACAACCAAACCAGGACTAAACCAGGACTAAACCAGGACTAAACCAGGACTAAATCAGGGCTGAGGACGGGGTCAGTGCTTGTAAACATACGTCTTACTCTTTACTCTGAGTGTCTTCTATGACTGTAAAAGTGCCGTTACCGGCGTCTGCATCAAAGCTCCGCCCACTTCTGTGTTTTTCCCCAACGCAGGACAGGACGTAAGAGACGCACATGTTTGGAATGTTACGAATGTGATTGATAACGTAGATGTGTGGATGCAAATTATTTTATAAACTGAGGAGGGGAAATATTTGGATTTAAAAAAAAACAGGCATGGCACATGGACATGGCACCACAGTCAAATGACATCTGTGTTTTACTCAGTAATGTTTTACTGACACTTAGGTGACTGCACATGCGCAAACAACCGCGCTCAGTGCAGGAAAGCTAAACCACGACAAACTTGTCAGCGAGTTACCACCAATTTTCCGGACTATGCATCTCTGGCCGATTCAATTCAGTGCAAGTCATCAGAGTAAACTCGGGTAATGACAAAAAATGTACATAGGTAATTGTGTTGTGCTATATTGGCTCATGCGGTTTTGCATGTACATAAACATACATTGTAGGTATAAAGAATATTTTTTGAAATAAATATATGATTTGCATTTTTGTAGTAGGTAGATCATTTTGACTTGATCCTTTTATAAGTAGCTCGCATGCTGAAAAAGTGTGAGCACCCCTGATTTAGATTGTATACTACATTATACATAATGCATGCGTTATGAAAACTGTTGCACTCAGTGAGCTTCAGTTGCTCAAACCTGTAAAAGAGAGGATCAGAGGGAACTAAGAAGATACACAACACTCTGACAGTAAACAGACATTTGTTTTTTTAGTTGTTTTGTGTACATTGAAGTCACTTATTATATGTGACAACTTAAATCTCTCTATGCACTTTCAGATCCACCCTCAGTCTCAGCTTGAACATTTTCAGACCTTTGTATGAGAACATACAGAGGTCTATAACTTTGCTAATTGCATAACATTTACTTTAGGGTTTGTTGTTTGTGACATTTGCTGCAGACTTTTCACTACTTGCGACAGGTGTGTTTAAGACAGCTAATCTGCAAATCAGATTGGAAGCTGCCATCATGTTGTCGTGTGAAATCCCACATACCATATGGCTCATCTGGTTAGGAGTGCCCTGGTCCAGTGAAATCACCTCTCCTTCTGCTGATAATGGGATGAGGCGCTCTCTCCCTTTAATCTTCTGCATCGAGTCTATACTGTAGGTCAGTGTGTGAAAGCTGCTGGACACAACTCGTGCTCTTCAGAGCCACTGGATCTTATGAAGAAGCTGACATTTTCAGAAGAAAATAGCGACAATTCATTGTTCCATCTCTGAGAAACAAAGAACTGATGGCTCTGTACAAAGATGTAAGCAAGCATTATTCTGAAGATGGTGAGGTAGGTGCAAAACTTTTTACTCAATATAGTAAACAGCAAATACATGAGAGCAGGGGTGTCCAAAAAGGGGCTCGGGTGGATGTTCTGAGATTTGGAAAATGTGCATTTTTTTGTTGGATTTTACTGAACAAGCCAGTGACACTGAAGGTCTTCCCCTTAGAAACACCAACTTTTTACATAAAATGCACAAATAGGTTTTGTGAAAATGGCATCATCAGGTCACATCCTGTCACAACTGTTGATTACTGACAAGTTAATGTAACATAATATCAGTGTTGGTGGTGTGAAGTGGTGAACGCATTGCTTTGTAAAGACTTGTAATCGGATGACATTTACTTACATATTACATTTAACTACAAAATACACTCAACAGTGCATTCTGCAGGTTTTTTTTAAATAATGCTGCCTTCTACAAATAAACAATCAGCCTGATGATGGGGAAATGGTATAGAGTACAGGAGTACAGGAGTGTGAGGTGTGAGGTTATTTATTAGTTACAATACATGCAGCGTCAATGACAATGTCATTATATTGTGGACATAGTTTTGAATGTGCCCGTATTGTTGTATACAAAAAACTTAATGGAATGTCTCCATCTGGGGAGAATAAAGGCTTATCTGACCTTATTTTGACAAAAGTAAACTGGAAGTTATGTAACTTTGTAACTTTCTGGATGCTCATGTAATACATTTGTTTAAAGAAACATTATTTTGTCAACAAACAAATTAGATATAATTTTTCAAAGGCATTTTGTGTGTTTGTGCACGTACATGTAACATCTGCATGAGCAGCAACAACAAATATAGAAATTCAAACATCAGTCACACAGTCACAATACCTGCTAAATACTAGTAAACAAACATTCATCACTATTCTACCTGTCTTCACAGGGTTTGTATGAGGACAAAGATAATGAGGCCAAAAGCAGAGGAAACATCCGCAGCTCTGTCTCTCTGGAGATCTATGGTCTACAGCGGGAGCAGCACAAACAGAACATGTACTTCTCCAACCAGGAGTACTACAAGAGGCTGGAGGAGCTCAAGAACACCCACCTCCGAAACATTGCAGAGCTGGAGCAGATCTACATCACTGAGGCAGTGCGGCGCTACAACAGGGAGGGAGAGCGACTGACCACAAGCAAACAGAGCAGACGACTCTTCAGGTAACGCACACCAACAAATCCTACTTTGAGGAGCAGGTTCAATCCACTTAAAACAAAAACCGTGTCAAAGTTTGAAATCTTCATCAATACATTATGAACTAATAATAGTGTTTTTGTTGTTTTCTCATAATGTTGTCTCAGTAGGTGTCTAGTTGTGACACTATTCAAAACACAAGGGCTTTAAGATATAAGGCGTTAGAACAGGAACACAGTTTATTTGACAGTATAATTCTTTCTTTGGGTTAGGGTTAGGGTTAGGGTTAGGGTTTTCTTCAAGCATTAATTGTTTAGTTGTTGTGTACGAATACCCTGCTAGGTGACACCGTTGGTAGCATTTAGGTCTGATCAATTGTAGTAGTAAGCTGTACACAAAATACAGCATAAACAACCCAGTGGTTCTTTTTGTTTTGTTTTTGGTGGTTTTGTGGATATGACACCAGTGGGACTTAATTCACTTCACTTAATGTTAGGCTAAAACATGTTGCTAGCTAATCCTAACAAACACAATAATGTAATAATAACTTGGAAGAGGGTCGTACTGCTTTAAAATGTATTCAGCAGTGGGTGTTCCAAGTTGCTTTCATGAATGTTCCTGACTGAATCATTGGAATGTGCAGTGAAAATTTCAAAAACCCCATTACAGGAAACAACATCAAAAGAGGAAGTGTGATTAATTTACATTTGTGGATAGAATAGTTGGCTACAAATTGGTTTGTGTCTCTGCAGTGATAGACCAGTGAGGCGACTGCAGAGGATCAACTCACAGGAGGAGCTGGACTTTCATGACACCTCCAGCGGCTCCGACCAATCAGAAGCTTGCGGAGATGAGCGTAGAGGAGGCATGAATGGGGACAAGCCACGAAGGAACACAGGGAAAGACCGCTCATTCAGGAGGTAAGCAATTCACTAATTCTACATGTACAGTATAATCAAAGCTAGAAAAACGTTGTAATAATGAGTGGGACATTGGTGATGAGTAGGGCTATAATGAACAATTGTTTTAAGATAAGATAAGATAAGTTTTGAGAACCTCCTCCTCACCTTGTAAATTTCCCTATTGTGAGATCAATAAAGTTGATCTTATCTTAATTGTTTGAAAAGGACAGTGAATATGGAAATGTTCAAACATTTGACCAAAAAAAAGCTCACAGGATGCCACTGGATTCACAGAGACATGTTACACATGAGTTGTTTAACCAGACATTTTAATTTCATTCTGTTATCATTGTAGAATTTTCTGAGTCCTTAAACTTAAAAGTTCTTTTAAGTTTATTTAAGGTTCAAAAAAAGATAAATAAATTACTAATTTAGTGAAAAACTATTTCAGTAATAAATTAGTTGGAATTGATTAATGAACTTAATGTTAATAAAAATAAAAAAATTAATAAAAAGGTTTAAGGCATGTAAAGTATGCAAGAGACAAATAATAAATATATTCAGTTTATAACGCATACCTTCTAATCCATTTAGAATGGATGTTTTAACTGTATTACTTTGTGCAAATTGTATATAACATGTTGCATTGTGTGTTTTTAATAGACTGATACTAAATTCAGATGAGCCAAAGAAGCATAAGCCATTTCGGTTCCAGTCTAAGAGCCCCAAAACCAAGGTGTCTGGCCTGAGCAGGGTCAAAGCTAAGGCCAAGTCTAAAGTGACCATCCCGAAACCATTTCAGATGATGCTTCGTGAGGAGGACAGAAAGAGGCAAAAGGTCCGCTCACGCTCGGAGGTGGAACTGGAGAACTCCCTGTTGAAACGAGAGCTGGAAGAACTGAAGGAGTGCAAGAAACAGTTTCGAGCATCACCGGCCCCTGCTCACATCCACCTGCCACTTTATGAAGTGGTTAGCCAGAGGTTCAGTCAACGACCTGCTACACTGGGCAAATGTGACCAAACCAAGCAGCTCTTTGACACTTCAAAACCCTTTCAGTTTTTGGAGCGAGAGAGAAGGAAGAGGGAGGGAAGGATTGTGGCTGAGCTGGGGAAACTGTGCTCCAGAGTGGAAACACGCCGGTTCAGAGCCAGGCCAATGCCCCGATCAGTGTACGCATCAAACCCTGTCAGACAACCGCTGAATATGGAGCGAGAGGTCACCGAGGGCCACAGTGACCCAAACTCTGACCTGGAGACGGACCCAGTCAAGCCAGGAAGCACATCACCAGATGCAAAAAAAGATGCATCTTCCAAGCCAGTGAAGAAACAGATCGAGGTCTCTATTGAAATGGTCAAAGAGAAACCATGGTCCTACATCAACCCACTTCAAAACACTACATGTAGACCTCCTCTTTGTACACAGCTACCACAAACACTGGAAAACAGTGAATACATCACTGTTTAAAGTCTACTGTTATTGTTTTTATATCCTAGACATTTGCTCTATAGGAATACATGTATACAGTATGTACTATAATGTGATGAATCATGTTTGATAGATTTTGAAATAAAGACAAATAAGACCCTTTGATGGTTAGTTATTTAGTTTGGATTGAATTAGTGTGGACCGTCCCTGGGTAAGACATCGCTGACGGAGCAGCCATCTTCCTGTGGACCCACCACCTGGTGCTATGAGAATTGGGTGGTGTAATAGTGATAAAAACAATGTAATAGATATATATACAGAAAAAGAGATTTGCAATAAATAGTTATTTCATAATTTACATAATATTAAAAAAAACAAGATAAATATGGTTAAAGGTATGTTAAAATATCTACAGTTAATTCAGTATTTACATTTTGAGTTTTTACAGAAAAGATTGTTATCGACTAGTAAGCCTGAACAACAATGGAGCGATTGGTTCTTCCCGCACCGACAGATAGGGGGGGGGTTCGCGCTGTTTCCTCACTTGTATTAAACTCCTGCAAGAGGGAAACGCACCCAAATCACTCTCGTGGTTTTCTCCTTATTTCAGGTAAAAGGGACCAATTGTTGTAATTGTATCATATTCGTATTTGTTTATAACACTTGTATTAAACTCCTGCAAGAGGGAAACGCACCCAAATCACTCTCGTGGTTTTCTCCTTATTTCAGGGGCGTAACATTTTGGAGGCACCGCTGGGATGAGCGCAACGAAGGCTAGCTCATGTCAGGAGTAACCCAAGTTGCTTTCTCATCCCCCCTAAACAACCCAGGCTGACGACAAAGAGCAAAATTCGTTACAGCAACGGCAGCGGACTGCATGAATAAAGCAAGTGTAATCTGAGGTGAAGTTACAGCCACCAGGAAAGCCAAGCTAATATTCAGAGCTAAGGCTAACGCTGCTGAGGCGCGAAAACTCGTCGTCACCTTATATCTGTGTAATAACAAAATGGAGTCTAACGTCATGGAAGAACTTCAGCTAGAAGTGATCCAAGCACTGTGTACGCTATCTGAAGAGCAGTTACTGAGTATTTTTGGACTTTTAGACATCGAGGGACGTGAACAGACACAGAATAAGCCCCGCATTGTGCTAATTACCATGATAAGCTCTTATTTGCAACGTGATGAGACGGAACAGCTCGAAGATCAAGGTATGTCAGAGTTGCTGTACATAAGAGACCAAATAAAAGAATATAAAAATATTGGAGAACCTGTCTTACCTGCGAGTCCGTACAGATGGGAGCAAGTCAAAGCAATGTGACTGATATTTTGAACCAGGGTAACGATCAGAATATGCAACAGAACAAGGCAGATGAAACTTCCAATGAACATGTAAAGTTGACTAAAGAAATCGAGGCACTACAACTGAAGCTATCATTAATGCAAACTAAAAAAAACAGTCCAACACCGAGCAGGCAAGCACATTCCCTATATACTGCTCATCCACAGGTCACTGTTCCCTGGAATAAAGACTTAAAAATCTCTGGTCTAATCGGTGAGCCGGGGCAGAAAGACCGTCTCACTTTTTCAAGTCTGGCACGTCAAATCGAGCATGGGCTAAGTAAGGGTTTTACGGAAGCAGAGATTGTGGACGCCGTCATAAGAGCCATCACTCCAGGTATGCAACTCCGTAGTTACCTCGAAGGGAAAGCCAACTTAACACTCCCCGCTCTGAGAAGAATTCTTCGATGCCACTATCAAGAGAAAAGTGCTACAGATCTGTACAAACAACTGAGCTCAGAGGTACAAAGTAATAAAGAAGCCCCTCAGAGTTTTGTCATTCGTGCTCTTGATCTCAGACAGAAAATTCTTTTCGCTTCTCAAGAATCTGAATCAGGTTTAAAGTATGATCCCACCCTTGTGCAAAATATGTTTCTTCACACGCTCCTAACTGGGTTACAGAATGACAACATAAAACGTGACCTACAGCCGTATCTACAACATGAAAATGTGTCAGATGAACTGTTGTTAGAAAAGCTTAATACTTCTTGTGCCTGTGAAAGTGAAAGACAAGACAAACGAAAACTGCTAGCCCCACAACGTGTTGCTATTCATTCTGCAGAGTCCAGCGAAAGCCCAGCTGAAAGACAAGGTAAAGTATCAGACCCACAAAAGAAATCCAAAGTGCAACCGGACATATTATCTGAACTGAGGGAAATGAGATCCAACATGACACTACTGAGTGATTTAAAAGCTGAAGTCTCTCAAATAAAAGAGTTCATGCAAAAACCGCAGTCACAAATTCAAGTTGAACCACACTCAATCCCTGTCAATCCACAGATGACTGTCCCACCCGCAATGCCGCCCCAAATGCCATGGCCCAGTCAGTATGTATATCAGAACCCCCAGTACAACCAAACGACCCCAAGGAATTATGCAATACCCGCTCCCAGGCGTAGGAGGCGTTGTTTCACCTGTCAGCAAAACAACACTGATGATTGCAGACATTGTTATGTATGTGGTAGTAATGAACATTTCATAGCAGGTTGCAGAATGAGAGGAGCACGCCAGTCTCATCCTTTAAACGGGCAAGGGTCACTCCAGAGGGACCACCAGTGACCCCGATGCAAAGTATGTCCCAGAAGTGTGAAAGCTGTAAAGTTGGAGGAGACAAGGTGAGACTCCGACAATGTGCATTGTGTAAAAATGTACTTTATTGCTCAAAATCCTGTCAAACTCAACACTGGACTGTCCACAAAGAATGTGCGCACATGTCAAGTGGTAGTGTCAAATCCAAGTCATCTAAGCATAATGTCAAAGTGGCACCGCTAATTGGACAAAAATACTTAGTGGATTGTTACATACAAAATCAGAAGACACAAGCATTATGGGATTCTGGCTCTCAAGTAACAATAGTTGATGAAAAGTGGTGGGAAGAGAATCTATCACATATGAAACTCAGAAACATTTGTGAAATATTCGAAGGTGACAATACATTGGCAATAACAGCTGCGAATGGAGAAAATATGCCCTATATTGGTTGGTTAGAAGTCACCTTCAGATTACATGTTAATAATGCTCCCACCGAGGTCACTGTCCCCACCCTTGTTTTGAGTGGCTCCAGCCTTTCTCGGCCGATCATAGGCTCCAATGTAATAACACTTATTGTTGGTAGTGAAGTGAACCAGTCCATCTCTGACCGAGACCACCTCATCCAAACTGTTGTGTCAGCATTCCCAGGTGTTGAAGTCAGTGAAATACAAGCCTGTGTGAAACAAGTGAGTACAAATCCAGTGTTTGAGTACAAAGTTAAAACTACAAGAGAAACATTGACTGTACCAAAGCACACTTCAATTTGGAGAGACGTGAAACAAGAAGCTTTTGAGTATTTTATTGGGAGGAGGTTTGGCGCCCTAGGCCCCGGTGCGGCCTTCAGATCGGAGGGGCTCTGCGATGGAGCATGCCAATCCCCCGGGACCTAGGCACTGGTGGCGGCATTTGGCAGCGGGAAGCAGATTGAAGGCAGAATGAAGCAGGGTGAAGAGGAGGAGGAGGGGAGGCGGTGGCTGCAGCTTCAAGAGGCCGAGAATGGGAGTTCCTCCGCTTTTAAGCAGCTTGCCTGGCTGGACCGGTGATTGGAAGGGGGCGTTTGCCGTGCGATAGGCTGGGGATGAGAACCGGCCTGGAGGGGTTACCTTTGGCTGACGTCTACCAAATTGAACTTACGCTGGCTGCATTTCAATTTGGAGAGACGTGAAACAAGAAGCTTTTGAGTATTTATTGGGAGGAGGTTTGGCGCCCTAGGCCCCGGTGCGGCCTTCAGATCGGAGGGGCTCTGCGATGGAGCATGCCAATCCCCAAAAAGGTTGTGAGTTGATGGAGTTTTGCAGCCTGGTTTGAAGGGGACAGACGTCGAGACTACTCTATGCTGTGACCGCTATCGCTATATACTGTGACCGCTATCGCTATATACTGTGACCGCTATCGCTATATACTGTGACCGCTATCGCTATATACTGTGACCGCTATCGCTATATGCTGACGAGTCGCGACCATCGCGCGCTAACCATTTTTTTTGCTATATACTGTGACCGCTAACCATTTTTTGCTATATACTGTGACCGCTAACCATTTTTTGCTATATACTGTGACCGCTATCGCTATATACTGTGACCGCTAACCATTTTTTGCTATATACTGTGACCGCTATCACTATATGCTGTGACCGCTATCTATTGTGACCAAACTTGCGGATCCTCATCCGAGCAGTCTCTGCCGAGCAGTCTCTGCCGAGCAGTCTCTGCCGAGCAGTCTCTGCCGAGCAGTCTCTGCCGAGCAGTCTCTGCCGAGCAGTCTCTGCCGAACAGTCTCTGCCGAACAGTCTCTGCCGAACAGTCTCTGCCGAACAGTCTCTGCCGAACAGTCTCTGCCGAACAGTCTCTGCCGAACAGTCTCTGCCGAACAGTCTCTGCCGAACAGTCTCTGCGGCGACATTGCTGCGATACTCAGCTGCTGCGACCATGCTTGCGGATACTCAGCTGCTGCGACCATTGCTTGCGGATACTCAGCTGCTGCGACCATTGCTTGCGGATACTCAGCTGCTGCGACCATGCTTGCGGATACTCAGCTGCTGCCGCCACCAGGAAGTTTGCAAGTGTTTTATGGAGATGCAAAGAGGCGCTGGGCTGCCAGGATTGTCGAAGTGTCAGGCCTGATGTATGAGGAGAGGGCCGATGATGACCAGCGGCCCAGCTGCTGGAGGGCGGAATAGGGGAGCCCAAGGGACGCGGCGCGCGTGGCGGCGCCTATCCGAAGGAGTGGGCTGTGTAGAGATGGGGAGACAGGTTACAAGCAGCAGTACGGACTTGAGTTGGGCTCTGAAACAGACGGATGACATTGGAAGGTTATCGGGAGCGCGGAGGAGATGCTTTGAGGGAAGGCGTCGGGCCAGGGCCCGGCGAACCACTGGACCTGGAAGAGACCCCCAAAACCCACGGACGGGGCTGCGTCCGTGAAGAACCACAGGGCATCTGAGGACGGGATGACGTCACTGTAAAAAAAAGATACACCGTCCCAGCGGCTCTGCAGACGGGACCCGAATGCCAGGTCGGAGCGGCACCCCGCGTCCGGGCAGACAGCGTCGTTGAGGGAGGAGACGGAGCCAGATATAAGCAGTTCCATATACAAGCAGTTCCATCTATAAGCAGTTCCATATACAAGCAGTTCCATATACAAGCAGTTCCATATACAAGCAGTTCCATATACGAGCAGTTCCATATACGAGCAGTTCCATATACAAGCAGTTCCATATACAAGCAGTTCCATATACAAGCAGTTCCATATATAAGCAGTTCCAGATATATACAGTTCCAGATATAAGCAGTACCAATATATGCAGTTCCAATATGAGCAGTTCCAATATGAGCAGTTCCAATATGAGCAGTTCCAATATGAGCAGTTCCAATATGAGCAGTTCCAATATGAGCAGTTCCAATATGAGCAGTTCCAATATGAGCAGTTCCAATATGAGCAGTTCCAATATGAGCAGTTCCAATATATTAGCAGTTCCATATATTAGCAGTTCCATATATTAGCAGTTCCATATATTAGCAGTTCCATATATTAGCAGTTCCATATATTAGCAGTTCCATATATTAGCAGTTCCATATATTAGCAGTTCCATATATTAGCAGATCCATATATTAGCAGTTCCATATATTAGCAGATCCATATATTAGCAGTTCCATATATTAGCAGTTCCATATATTGGCAGTTCCATATATTAGAAGATCCATGTATAAGCAGTTCCGTATATAAGCAGATCCATATATAAGCAGGTCCAGATATAAGCAGAACCAATATATGCAGTTCCATGCACTGTATAAGCGGTTCCAGGTATAAGCAGTACCATATAATCAGTTCCAGGTATGAGCAGTCCCAATATGAGCAGTTCCATAAAAGCAGTTCCATAATACATAAGCAGTTCCGTAATACATAAGCAGTTCCGTAATACATAAGCAGTTCCATAATACGTAAGCAGTTCCACAATACGTAAGCAGTTCCATAATACGTAAGCAGTTCCAGATATAAGCAGTTCCGTGAGGGATTAAACTGAGAGCTCGCAGTCCAATTTGAGGGATTAAACGGAGCTTGCAGTCAGAGTGAAGGATTTAAACGGAGCTTGGTTAAAGAGAGCCTGCAGACCAATGCGAGGGCTTTAAACTGATGCTTGCCCACCAATGCACGGGGCCAACTGAGCCTGCATTACAAGCGCGGGGCCAACTGAGCCTGTAGGACAATGCGAGGGGAATAAAACCGTCCGCAGATCTCATACTTACCCGCAACGCCAGAAGATAAGGGACAACACGACGGGACCACACCGTATGGCACGAGGAGGCAGGGATGCGCACGGCTCCCACCGCACCGGTCCAGACCGGCCGTATGCAGCAGCAGGCCGCGACGAGACGAGCAGCGGCGAACCCGCAGAAAGAGCCCGCAAAGGAGGAGAGCGGCAAAGACCCACGGACCACAGCACGAGACCCGCAGCAGGTGCAGCGACGTGGAGGAGGAGCAGACGACACGCAGCAGGACAGAGGACAGCAGGGACACGCACGAAGTAAGTGAGAGTAGAACAAAGCGATTCCTCCAGAACGACTCTTTGCAAGGCTTCGCTCTTTGCTGCAGCTTCAAGAGGCCAAGAATGGGAGTTCCTCCGCTTTTAAGCAGCTTGCCTGGCTGGACCGGTGATTGGAAGGGGGCGTTTGCCGTGCGATAGGCTGGGGATGAGAACCGGCCTGGAGGGGTTACCTTTGGCTGACGTCTACCAAATTGAACTTACGCTGGCTGCATAACTATGAGAGTAGAATGCCGCATACAAGGACCCCCATGCCAAGAAGACACAGTCCTCATTTTTGAGCCCGAGATAAATCCACAGTGGACTGAAGGACTTGAATTCTGTGACACTCTGGTAACAATTAAAAGTGGAATAAACCCGTTTATAACAGTTGATGTCCAGAACCCCACAGAACATGACATTGTGCTCATTGGGAGAACACTGATTGGAACAGTGCAACCCGTACAAGCTGTCTACCCTGCCTCAATTCTTCAGCCTGCTCCTACAGTCCCAGCTGCTGTCGGTCATGTGAGAGTAGGTGAAGAAGAAGTTTGGGATCCGCCTGTCAACCTGAGTCACTTGCCTGAAAAAGAGAGGTCAGTAGTGCAGAAGATGTTAAGCGATGAATGTGATTCGTTCTCTAAATCAGAAAATGACATTGGCCGCATCGAAAAGTTACAAATGTCCATATCTCTTAAAGACACTGAGCCAGTAGCAAAAACTTACCTGTCTGTGCCTAAACCTTTATACAGAGAGATGAAAGACTATTTGCAAGACCTCATTACTCAAGGCTGGGTCGAGAAGTCACACTCACCATATGCAGCGCCAGTAGTGTGTGTGCGAAAAAAATGTGGTGCGCTCAGGTTATGTATTGACTATCGTGAGTTAAACAAAAAGACTGTACCTGATCGTCAGCCCATTCCCAGGGTCCAGGATATTATGGATGGACTTGGCGGTAATTCATGGTTTTCTTTACTTGACCAAGGGAAAGCCTACCACCAGGGATTTATGGCTCCAGATTCACGCCACCTGACAGCATTTGTAACTCCCTGGGGCTTGTACGAATGGGTCCGATTCCCCTTTGGCTTAATGAACGCTCCAGCGGCTTTCCAACGCTGTATGGAAAACTGTTTGGAGGGCCTGCGCGACGACATTTGCATTCCATACCTCGATGACACAATCGTATTCAGTAACTCCTTTATGCAACATGTCTGTGATGTAAGAACTGTGTTAAAACGCCTCAGAGAACATGGCATTAAATTAAAACCAAGTAAATGTGAACTGTTTAAACAAGAAGTGCGTTACTTGGGACGCATTGTTTCAGCAGAGGGTAGTAAAATGGATCCCGCTGATACTATTGCAGTCAGAGCTCTTAAAAATAAGCAGCCCAAAACAGTAGGAGAACTCAGATCTATCATGAGTCTACTCAGCTACTACAGACAGTATATCAGAGACTTTTCATGCATTGCTGGTCCACTTTACCAGTTGCTCAAAGGACCTGCTGACACACAAGTAACTAAAAACAAAGAAATAACGACAAGACACACAAACAAAAAGACAAGAGGAGTCCCTTCAAACACGCCAATCAAGTGGACCTCACATCATCATCAGATTTTAGAGAAGTTGATTGATTTTCTTATTGAACCACCCATTCTTGCTTTCCCAGACTTCAGTAAGCCGTTTATACTCCACACTGATGCATCAAACCAAGGATTAGGTGCAATCCTTTATCAGGAGCAATCTGGTAAAATGCGAGTATTAGCATATGCGTCCCGCACACTCACTGGATCTGAAAAGAATTACCACATGCACTCGGGGAAACTTGAATTTCTTGCATTAAAATGGGCAGTCTGCGAGAGATTTAGAGACTACTTGATCGGGTCATCATGCACAGTGTATACGGATAATAATCCACTTACGTACATGCTATCAACAGCAAAACTAAATGCAACAGGAAGCCGATGGGTAGCTGAGCTTGCAGATTTTCACCTCACTATAAAGTACAGACCCGGACGCGAAAATGTGGACGCGGACAGTTTATCACACATGCCAGTGGACATTGATAAAATTATGAAAGCGTGCACAATCGAGATGTCATCTCGTGCAGTCCAAGCCACTGTTCAAGTGATAGAAACAGACTCAAATGTGCAATGGGCACTGGCTTTAACAAGTGAAATGAACAAAGATAAAAACCTCATTCCAATTCAAAGTGAAGAGATAAGCCAAGCTCAGCTAAACGACGCATGTATTGGTTCTGTTATAAATTATCTGAAGTCAGGCACAAAGCCTACTGGTCAAGAATATAAGTTATTGAGTGTGCCCACAAGAAGGCTGTTATCTGAATGGGAGAAGTTAACGCTGGACAAGGACAACATCTTACACCGTCAAACAACAGAAAGAAAACAGCTTGTGTTGCCAGATAAATACAGAGACACAGTTTTGAGAGCGCTACATAACGAAATGGGACATCAGGGCATTGATCGGACAACATCACTCATCAGAGATAGATTTTTCTGGCCCCACATGCAAAAGCACATTGAACAATATGTTAATTGTTGCTCCTGTATAAAGAGCAAGAAACCAAGTCGTGCAACAAGAACACCATTGACGAGTATAGTTACATCTCAACCTTTTGAACTTGTATCCATAGATTTCCTTCATGTTGACAAGTGCTCTGGTGGCTATGAGTATATATTGGTGTTAATAGACCATTTCACAAGATACGCACAAGCTTACGCCACAACATCAAAATCAGGAAAGACGGTCGCAGATAAAATATTCAGTGATTATTCGCTCAAGTTTGGTTTCCCTGCACGTATACATCATGATCAAGGGGGCGAGTTTGAAAATCACCTTCTCGTACAACTTTCCAAACACAGTGGCATTACAAGCTCAAGAACGACCCCTTATCATCCCGAAGGAAACGGTCAAGTCGAAAGATTTAATAGAACACTGTTACAAATGTTGAGAACGCTCACCGAAAAAGAAAAATCCAACTGGAAAGAGTCACTCAATAAAGTCATTTTCGCTTATAACTGTACAAGGAGCAAAGTAACAGGTTTCTCCCCATTCTACCTGTTATTTGGACGAGCACCACGACTGCCCATAGACATTCTTTTCAATGTGAGACAAGAAACAGGAACAAATGACCAAAAATTGTACATGAGAAAGTGGAAAAGTCAAATGCAAGAAGCTTATGAAATAGCAAGAGAAAAGTCCAAAAAGTCAGCAGAAAGAGGAAAAAGGAACGCTGATAACAAAGTGAGAAGTTCTGTTTTGGAAGAAGGAGACCGTGTCCTAGTAAGAAATATGACCCCTAGAGGTGGTACAGGAAAATTGCGCAACCATTGGGAAGAACACATCTATAAAGTAGTGCGACAAGTGAACACAGATCTTCCTATTTATGAAGTTGTGCCAGAACAAGGAAAGAACAGAGACAGTAAAATATTACATCGCAATCTACTCCTACCTTGTAACCACTTACCACTTGAGATACCTCTGAAAGTGACACGCCCGAAAAAGAGAAACCAATCTAAAAAAGAGACTGATACAGCCACACAAGAAGAAGATAGTAGTGATGAAGATGATTGGTACTTTTGCTACAATCCAACTCAACCTCAAACAGCAGTATCCTTGCCAGGAATGGACTGGAATAATGCAGCAGAAACAGATCAATGTGAAGAAGAGGACAAAACACCATCTCCACAGCATCCTGTCCTGCAGAGAGAGGAGGAACCTCAGCACATCCAACTAAAGACATCACATCAAGGAGCAGCACCCGCCGCATCTCCCAGCAACACAGCCACCAGTGATGACTTCCCAGCATCCTCGAGGAACGACCCCATGGAGCTGGACCAGACACCACATCGGCCCCGTAGAGAGAGACGTCCACCGAGGGTATTCACGTACAATGAACTAGGTATGCCGTCTTGTTGCAGTATCCAACGAGCAGCTTACCAGTACCAGCTCTGTGGCCTACAAGCAACAGATACTTCTTGGAGGTACCAGGACATGTATTACTACTACAATTACCAGCCATTGTATTGATGCATAATGATACTATTAATACATTTCTTTGTATTTGGTGATTTGAAATCATAACAAAGACTGTTTTCTTTGAGAACTTTCACAAAATGAACTGTTTTACAACAGAGGGGTTAATCACTCACGAGTAATACTCCAGTGATCAGCTGAGCCCAAAGACATTGAGAATGTGGTACAGTGAAGTTGGGATGTTAGGGGGTAATCCCCTTTTAGAAAACTGTATGAAGACGTGGTACGATACGAAGATTTACGAGTGAATGTTATGTTTATAAGACCATTTTGAGACATACTGTCCTTTGGTAATGATTGTAATTGAGAATATATAATGCTTTTGCATTGAGATCCTGCTAATGGTTTAACCTAAAATGTGTATATGGTTCAGTAAGTACGTTCATTTGAGACTTTTGAAGTTACCTTTATTTGTGTTTGAGTAAGATGTCGGGACGCCATCTAATTTCCAAGGGGTGTGTGTAATAGTGATAAAAACAATGTAATAGATATATATACAGAAAAAGAGATTTGCAATAAATAGTTATTTCATAATTTACATAATATTAAAAAAAACAAGATAAATATGGTTAAAGGTATGTTAAAATATCTACAGTTAATTCAGTATTTACATTTTGAGTTTTTACAGAAAAGATTGTTATCGACTAGTAAGCCTGAACAACAATGGAGCGATTGGTTCTTCCCGCACCGACAGATAGGGGGGGGGGTTCGCGCTGTTTCCTCACTTGTATTAAACTCCTGCAAGAGGGAAACGCACCCAAATCACTCTCGTGGTTTTCTCCTTATTTCAGGTAAAAGGGACCAATTGTTGTAATTGTATCATATTTGTATTTGTTTATAACACTTGTATTAAACTCCTGCAAGAGGGAAACGCACCCAAATCACTCTCGTGGTTTTCTCCTTATTTCAGGGGCGTAACAGTGGCAGCTCTGATTGTCACCCCCTGACCCAGAAATTGATTAATAAAGGGAAAGATAATGAATGAGTGAATTAAAATTCTTTTTACTATATATATATATATATATATATATATATATATATATATATATATATAATCACACACATAAACCGTATATTATGCTAATTGAAGCACAACATAAACATCAAAAAGTATCATTTGGTTAAAAGTTTTAAACTTCAGGTTATTATTACGCTGAAGTGTAAAACGTTTAATCATTTATTATCTAATTTAGTAATCAGTATGTAAATCCTGGTATAGATCCATGGGTAAAACACACGAAAAGGCGCGAACGGCATTTTGGCCATTCTAGCCAGTCGAAAATGGCCAAAGGTGCGTTTGACACACTTTTGACTGCTTCGAGGCGCCCCCTTGTGGCCAAAACATTGGTTGGTGGAGAAGGTGTAGAGGTGGGAATTGAACCCACGACCCCATAGGCCTGAAGGCCAATGCTCTACCAACTGAGCTACTGTCGCCCACTATACTTAACATATTGTATATATTTTGTAACAAACAAAAATAGTGACGTTTGTTCCACAAATTGTGACCAGGTATTATGTATATGAGCGTTTTCATCTGGGCATTTGGGATGCCAAAGAACAATTCTGTTGCCATTTGTTTACAAGAGCGCCACCTACATGTCACCCATAGTATAGAACATGAAAACACGTCGAAAAGACAATATATATGGAGATACCATGGCGAGGCTTTATTATAGTCAAGAGCTGCAACTTCCATTCATCTATATTATTCTCGCAACAGCAATAAATTTACATAGGTACCCAATATTTCATTTTTCTATTTTCTAGAGCAGTGTCTCCCAAAGTGGGGTCCGCGGCCCCCTGGTGGGCCGCGAGGGTACTGCAGGGGGGCCGCGGGAGGTCATAAAAAAAAAAATATATATATATAATTATTTAATGTTAAATTTATAATGTTTTGTTTGTAATATTAAAATATTTGTGTTCATTATTTGACTTGAATAATCCACTGTAATCATTTTTGTATTACAATGTTTGTAGCAGAGGCTATTTCCCCAAAATAAAATAACCAGAAGAGCCTATTCTTAATGTTGTCTTCTTGGTTATTATTTTGGGGGACCACGCAGACCCGTCAGATTTTTAAGGGGGCCTCGGTGTTACTGAGTTTGGGAATGGCTGTTCTAGAGGAATAAGAGTTAGCTAGACCTATAGGTCTACTCACATTTTTGATTTTCCTACCGTTCTGTAACCTGTGATACAATACTGAACATTCCCCGTTTGTGGTGAATAAATTATCTCAATGATAAAGCCGTTCAACTATTTATTATGCATTCACAATAAAACACCCCTTTTATCAACACATTCAACAGAAAAGAGTTCCATGTCCTCAATCCAAGAGAAGTCAAACTTGAAGGGCTCCAAGATGTTCTCATGCTCCTCACTGTCCAGGTCAAAGTCTCCCTAAACTGAGAGAAGTCTGCTTGTGTCTGGTAAAGGAAGTGACGTAACAGGGGCTCCTGAAGGAGGGGGCTCCTGAAGGAGGGGGCTCCTGAAGGAGGGGGCTCCTGAAGGAGGGGGCTCCTGAAGGAGGGGCTGAACCAATAATGGAAAGCTGCAGAGCCGGAGCCGAGGCAAATCTACCGTGAAGCAAATCCACCGTGATAGTGCGCCCTCTGCTGGTAAAGACAGATATACGACGGTATTTATTTCACGTTTTACAGTTGTATTGTTGGGATTATTGTGTGTAATTTACAATGTGGTGTAACTTAGTTTACATGTACTATTATTTTGGTTATTTTATTAAATTAAAATGTTATATTTTACTCCAATATTTCATTGTATTTTGTAGGACAGTGCCTTCATTTGTTCATAATAATAAGGAACAAGGGACAGAGACAATATTTTGGAACAAATTTACATTTTTATTGTGGTAACTAACCATCCATTGCTGTAATCAGTACAGAAAAGGAGAGAAATCATTGGGTTAATAATGTTAGCTTGCAGATTCCATAACAAAGTAAAAAGTAAAATGTGTACCTTCAGGGTCTTCCCTGTTTCCTGAATTCAACAGAAATCCTTCTGTTGAATTCCTCAACTTCACTATAAAAAAATGTAAATAATGTGTAAAAATCAAATGTTGTATGTTTGGAAGGTTTCTTGTAAAAAAAAAAAACAAAAAAAAAAGCAAATCTGAAATAAAATAAAATAACCTTTTTTCATAAATGGCTCCCTAGAGGTACGCCTCTTTTGCCTCCTTCCAGGGTATGTTTTTCAGTTGGCAAATTCCATGAATGATTGCCTGTACAAGTAACAATAAAGTAAACATCAAAACTAAAACAGTAACATTGTCACACTTTTTGGATGTACCTCTGGAAACAGGAAGCCAAGAAGGAATTCCACCTCATTGTTGACCTTCAGCACAGTCTGTGTACTTTTGATTAGGGTTCTGAGGTACACAAATAGGGTATCCTGGTGCTCCTCTGTATCTAAATAAACAGGTACCTGAAAGCGTGGCTTTAAGGAATACCACTCAGATTGTTTCCTTTTGAGTATGTCCTGTGGTACACAAATTAAAATTATATGAATGAATCAGCCATGCATTTTTTTCCCATTATGTAATTTTACATCTACAATTTTTTTTGTTTTATTACCATCAAATGCCTCTCCGTTTCTTTAGATGTTACAATGCAGTCCACAAGCCTTTTTTCCTCCTGTGTTCTATTATTGACTGCTTGGAGATGAGCAGGAAGAGTGGCCGTTGTTGTTCTCTTTATCCGAAAGAGTGGCGTTAGCTTCCCCTCAATCAGATGACTTGCCTCCATGGTCCAGAAGGCAAATCTCTGACCATGACTTTTTCCAAAAGAAAGGTAAATGAAATATACACAATAATTAATAGCAAAATTGGGGGCTTGAGAAATATATTTGATATATTTCTTTACCAACAGCGATGTATTGGCACATTATTAAATACTAACTTGATCAATTTACCTGATGTGTAAAAGTACAAAAAATTACAACATTCGTATGTTGTTTAAAGTGTTAGCTTTAGCAAACAAGAGAAGCATCTACGATTTCAAAAATGTGTTCATAAGAAATTAAAAATGAAATTAAATAACTCTATTAAAGGTCCTATATCACGCTTTTCTTCATGTTTCACACTCAATCCTATGCACATGTGTGACATTAATGTGTATGATACACCACACAACAATCAAAGCTTGTGAGATTAGAGCCATCTCTTGTATAGAGGTGACGTCACCTCAACTCAAACGAGCTGATCCAGAGAAGAGTCTGCTCCTCTGCCTGTGAGCCCGCCTCCCCCCGCCCGCACGGTGACGTAGCATCACGCTTTATCGTTTATCACTTGTACTTAGTAATTTCATACATAAGAATAAACTTTTTCCAACAATGACAATCAGTCACATCGAGCCCTATGTCCTCGATGCACAATCAGACCCTAGTTATTTAGTTTACAGAAGTATACAGCGAGTTAGCGTCACTACTTACAGATCGAGGGGGTCCGAGTTACGTCTTTTACCGTGGGAATAACGTGTTTCCAGATCAGCTTTTGAGTAAGTCCAGTTCCATTGTCCCTGTAGTTCTGGAACAGTCTCAGTGAAGTGTTGCAGATGAACCGGTATTATAATAGATCCATGAGATGAACAGATGAAAAAAGTTGAGCCGCTTTCTTCCTCTTAGGGCCAAATAGTGCGTCACATATTTACACCCATAACACACTTCATTCAAGTTGACGTGATCCTAATACTTTTAGTTGCTGACAAAAGCATAAAAACAGCAGCTCTATGTGGTGTCCGGAGACCAGACCACAGACGCTGGACTCGGGAGCCGGAGCCTGTGCGCTCTGATTCGCTGTTTTGATCCGTCAATCACCTCCCGCCGGCTTTTAATTTATTTATATTTTTATTATTTTTGACAAAAAACAGCATACTAATTGTGTATTGTTTACCCCGTTTTGACAAAAGTATTTAACAACTATTTTAAATACAAAGCAAACGGGGTCATGCGCGTCATCAGTGTGGTTTTCGTCACTGAAGTGGACCCGAGCCTTTCTGTGCCTCAAGCTGGGGAAGGAGACAGATTGCTCTCTTACAAAAGATTGACAGAATCAATGAATAAACTACTGTGGGCTTGTGTATGAAGGCCAAATAGCATTGTAATCATGTTTAAAGCAGAGAAAAGTCAAAAACCGTGATATGGGCCCTTTAAAGTCTACTCACGTTCGTTGACTTGATCCAAATGAATATTCCCAAGAGCTAAGACCGTCGTATATCTGCCTTTACCAGCAGAGGGCGCACTTTCACGGTGGATTTGCTTCACGGTAGATTTGCCTCGGCTCCGGTGAACGAGTTCTACTTACTCATCGATCAAAATGCTCGAAAGTAGGCGTGGCTTAGACATGTTTCACAATAAAAGGCCACTGCCTCTGCGGGATCTCTAAAGTCCGAAATAAAGACTCCTTTCTCGTAGTGTTTCTGACGAAGGATTGCTATCACATATAATCAACGTAAAGTCAGATGTGTTGTTGCTGTTCCAAATACTGTCTGTGAATCGCGAACTGTTTCCCATGACACTGACCTGAACAGCTGCAAGGTGCGCAGTTTAACCTGGAGCTGCGGTGGGACTGTGGTGTTTCCATTCAATAAACACATTCACAACAGCGATTTACAAACACATGACCAGCGCCTGCTCTCACACATTGTTCTCATATACTACAGTCATAAGAAATATTGATGTAGAAAAAGAAATCACATGTGGAATTAATGCTGTATGTGATCGCTATCACAGACCAGGAAAAGGACGTTCGGGTTGTATGAGTGAGCAATAATGTGACTAATAATGAGCATGCAACTGTGACAGGACGAACATGTGTGTGTGTAAAGCATGACAGCAGCAAGAGGGTGTCACTGAAAAATGACAGCAGACGGCCAAACACATGTTGTATTTGTAGAGTGGGCTAGATCCACCTGCGTGTCCGCGTACTCGCACCCCGCTACATCTGTCTCCAAAGCATTGTAACGCAATGTCACTGGCAATAGAATGGCACACCCTGTTCCTGTTACCTGTGTCGTGTAGCCACAGACACACACACATAGATCGTGCGCTAGGACGCGGTTTGGTACGTGGTGCAGCGACAGATTAACCTGCTGACGCATCTCCAGATCCTCTTTCAGAGACGTCTCTGCAGCATTTCTTTGTCACTGCGCTGCGGACATGTGTTTTACGCGTTGCTCGGTCACAATTCCATGTCACAATTGTTCCCTTGTGTGCAGTATGACTGGACCAACATAAACATTTGTAATGAACACAGCACAACACTGACATGAGCAGCTGCAAGGTTTGCAGGTGTACCACGTCCACCCCAAATATACATCATTTTGGCCATCTGCTACTGTCAGCGAAATGTCCAGCAATCAATATTAATTTGTATGCATATTCATCATCATTCATGGGCATTGGTCTTTCTCTATGAACCAATACACATGGGTTCAATATTTCCTGCGTCTTCGCTGTTGATTCTCCAATCTGTGTTGGTGATTTCAACGTGTGTCAAAAAGATTCGTAAGTGTAATGTGGTTGTTCTAGCAGTACACCAGCAGATGGTGCTGTTGTAGCTGGTTATTACCTACACGCAAGCAAACCAAAACCTATACTGCCTCGACAAGACACACTACCGCAGCTGTTTATGATATTTTTTTCCTATATTTAAACTCTTGTCATTCACACCACTGTATTATACAGTGGGATCTATTATGATAACTGGTTTGGGTGTTACTAGCTTGGAGCTGAGGGATTCTCGCGTACTGCAGACTAAATTCACGTGGGCTACACAGACATTTCCCTCATAGAACTCAAAGTAAACTAAAACAGCTGATAGAGAACCTACAGCTTTCATAAAAGTCGGATTTTGTGGGAATTTAATTGTTCCTTGTCATCCTGAACTTTTCTTCTTCTTAAATCCTTTGGTTTTCTCTATCTACACTATAGTGCTACAAACTCTGCTGGTTTGCTTGCGTGTATAACCAGCTACGACAGCACCATCTGCTGGTGTACTGCTAGAACAACCACATTACACTTACGAATCTTTTTGACACACGTTGAAATCACCAACACAGATTGGAGAATCAACAGCGAAGACGCAGGAAATATTGAACCCATGTGTATTGGTTCATAGAGAAAGACCAATGCCCATGAATGATGATGAATATGCATACAAATTAATATTGATTGCTGGACATTTCGCTGACAGTAGCAGATGGCCAAAATGATGTATACATAGTTCCCACATGACGTCACTACATACGGGGATTTGCCGACCCGGCGCCATTTGTGTTGGCATGCTGTGGGCAAAACAATAGAAAAAGAAGCTGAAACGTGTTAATGTCGTGATAAAGTTGAAAATGGTCGTCTCCTGCTGGGTCAATGGATGTTCAAATTGTGCCGGAGGTTCCGTTAAACTTGGATTTTACAGTATACCCATCATTAGACTTCATGAATGTGAGAAGACAAAGCTTTTGTCAGAAGAACAACCACGGAGGTTATGGCTTGCGAAGATAAACAGGCAAGAAACTCCCTCAAAACACGCAAGAATATGCTCGGAGCACTTTGTGTCAGGTGCGTATCGTATCTTATAATGTGTTGACAGACGTAATTTACTCAGTACTAACTTGTGTATGCTGATATCTGGTAACTTGAGAGTTTCATTATTTAGATTACTTTATTATGAGGAGGATCGGTGTCGCGTCCGAGGCTCTCGAGGGCAACGTAAATGTATTAAATAGATAATAGTTCTATGGTGGGCTAAAACAATGTTCACAAACAGCATTGCTTCTGTAAAAAGATCTGTGTCATAAAATAAACTGCTCTTTACGCCTGGAAAAATCAGTTGCCCACCATTCACCAAAACATACGGTCAAAAACGCGGAAATAAACCATAACAGCAATCCAGAGTGTCCGTGTGGCATTAGCATTAATTAAATTAATTGTTAATATAATTAAAATAATTAAATGGAGCTCCAACTGGTATTAAATCTAAAGTTTTTGAGAAATGTTTGCATTGCTTGTTAATTTTTGCTGCATTATTTGATCAAATATGTAAAACATGTCCGTAGCACGTTAAACTGTGGTGCCATTGTATTAATATACAATTATTTGCTCAAAAGTTGCCCTTTTTTTCCAATTTGCGTTTGAATATCTACATTTATTCTCATTCTTCTGTTTAATGGAATGCACAAACACAGCAGCGTGCCATCAAAGATGGCGTCTCCGAGGAGGTCATGTGACATTCATTGGGAACTATGTATACATAGTTCCCACAGACCAATGAATGTCACATGACCTCCTCGGAGACGCCATCTTTGATGGCACGCTGCTGTGTTTGTGCATTCCATTAAACAGAAGAATGAGAATAAATGTAGATATTCAAACGCAAATTGGAAAAAAAGGGCAACTTTTGAGCAAATAATTGTATATTAATACAATGGCACCACAGTTTAACGTGCTACGGACATGTTTTACATATTTGATCAAATTATGCAGCAAAAATTAACAAGCAATGCAAACATTTCTCAAAAACTTTATATTTAATACCAGTTGGAGCTCCATTTAATTATATTAACAATTAATTTAATTAATGCTAATGCCACACGGACACTCTGGATTGCTGTTATTGTTTATTTCCGCGTTTTTGACCGTATGTTTTGGTGAATGGTGGGCAACTGATTTTTCCAGGCGTAAAGAGCAGTTTATGTTATGACACAGATCTTTTTACAGAAGCAATGCTGTTTGTGAACATTGTTTTAGCCCACCATAGAACTATTATTATCTATTTAATACATTTACGTTGCCCTCGAGAGCCTCGGACGCGACACCGATCCTCCTCATAATAAAGTAATCTAACGCTAAATAATGAAACTCTCAAGTTACCAGATATCAGCATACACAAGTTAGTACTGAGTAAATTACGTCTGTCAACACATTATAAGATACGATACGCACCTGACACAAAGTGCTCCGAGCATATTCTTGCGTGTTTTGAGGGAGTTTCTTGCCTGTTTATCTTCGCAAGCCATAACCTCCGTCGTTGTTCTGACAAAAGCTTAGTCTTCTCACATTCATGAAGTCTAATGATGGGTATACTGTAAAATCCAAGTTTAACGGAACCTCCGGCACGATTTGAACATCCATTGACCCAGCAGGAGATGACCATTTTCAACTTTATCACGACATTAACACGTTTCAGCTTCTTTTTCTATTGTTTTGCCCACAGAATGCCAACACAAATGGCGCCGGGTCGGCAAATCCCCGTATGTAGTGACGTCATGTAGGAACTATGTATGTTTGGGGTGGACGTGGTACACCTGCAAACCTTGCAGCTGCTCATGTCAGTGTTGTGCTGTGGTCATTACAAATGTTTATGTTCGTCCTGTCACAGTTGCATGCTCATTATTAGTCACATTATTGCTCACTCATACAACCCGAACGTCCTTTTCCTGGTCTGTGATAGCGATCACATACAGCATTAATTCCACATGTGATTTCTTTTTCTACATCAATATTTCTTATGACTGTAGTATAATGAGAACAATGTGTGAGAGCAGGCGCTGGTCATGTGTTTGTAAATCGCTGTTGTGAATGTGTTTATTGAATGGAAACACCACAGTCCCACCGCAGCTCCAGGTTAAACTGCGCACCTTGCAGCTGTTCAGGTCAGTGTCATGGGAAACAGTTCGCGATTCACAGACAGTATTTGGAACAGCAACAACACATCTGACTTTACGTTGATTATATGTGATAGCAATCCTTCGTCAGAAACAATACGAGAAAGGAGTCTTTATTTCGGACTTTAGAGATCCCGCAGAGGCAGTGGCCTTTTATTGTGAAACATGTCTAAGCCACGCCTATTTTCAAGCATTTTGATCGATGAGTAAGTAGAACTCGTTCACCGGGTCTGCAGCTTTCCCCTACTCGGCTGAGGGGTGGGGAGTCTGCAGCCAGACTCTCTTGGAGAATCTCGGCGTCTGTGTTCATCGTCGACTTGGACCAGGATGGAGCTGGCTGCATACTGGAAGAGCAGCGCTCTGATTTGTATTCTCCTCTGTAAGTACTTCAGAACTTCTCTTAACAGTTACACTAGAGCTGCGCTACACACGATGTTTTAATGAGGTGAACTTTTCACTGTAGTGGCCTGTTTAGTGAAATAACTGTTCCCATAGGCTGCGCTAGCTCTGTTCGATGCGACAAATGTGTGTCTACTGTTGGATTATAAATAAGTCAAAGTTGTCTCATTGTTGAGGACATTGGAATGGTTTTGAAGAGAAACGTGACTTTCTTCCGCAGCACAAACATGCCGACAAAGCTACATAGCCTCTGATCTATGGATATGTTTTGCTCTGACCTCGCGTCAAACGTGTTATTATTTACAGTCTGTGTCAAACCCATCATGGGGCAGTGGGATTGTACTAGATCCTGAATAGGATCGGAATATGGATTCTGAATGACGTCTTTCATTCAGTTGTTTACAGTGGTTACTCCATGTGTTAGATCCATGTGTGTTTCTGTGGTTGTTTCCTGCTTTTTCACCGCTTCCGCCACGTGTTGGGAAGGAGCGGATGTTATGAGTTTTACTCTCATGTTTTTGACTTAAAATGAGGAGTAATCTTTTATTATTTGTCCAATCTTTGTGAAATAGAATCTATGAAGATTACGAGGCTCTGCTCTGTGCACCATAAGTAGTATAGGTAATTAAAGATAGGCCTACAAACATTAGGCAGCTGTTTGTGTAAGCCCTCAGTCGTACAGGGATTAGTCAAAGCAAAATGATGGGAGAAACCTTCTTTTGATTAGGCAGCTGTATTTGTCATATCAGTTATGTTGTTGTTCATAACACGGGGAGAATCAGAAGCAGTGTAGAAAAAAATCCAAATCCAATCCAAAATATACCATTTCGATCTATGTTTCAGCCTAAAAAATATTTACAGGTTGGTTGATATTTACAGGAAAGGGACGGATTTCACTTTGGGATTGGGGCGGGGCAGGACAGGAGAATGCTTTCCCGCGTAAGCCTCTGTATTATAATAACAAGGTTATAAGGTGCACAGTGGATCCACGACATAGGGATGTCCTGTAGCAACTCACTGTGAGTTGTGTAAACCACTCCATGCCATTTAAAAAATCTTCCATTAATTTTTGGATTAATCCGCCGGGATGGTACATGGGTCAAAACTGCTCCAGTCTAAATTGGGATACCTGGGCTCAATTCCAATGTAACTGTAAGCCAACTGTGGCATAGGAAATATCAGGCTTCTTTTGTTTCAGATTGTACTTGGGAAGCACTTGGAGTATTCGTCCAACAATTTGGAAGAACAAAGATAGATTTCTTAGACATAACATGCTCCTGTTGTGTCTTTAGGCAAGACCCTTCGGCTCCTTTGCATATGAATCTAGTCTAGTGTATACATAGCTGTGTGACTTATGTGCAGTTGAATCAGTGTTTTGTATCCAATTGAACACCTTTTTATATATATATATGCATTTGTTTTGTTTGTTTTTCTTCTGACTGTAGTTAATTTTGCAAATTATGCCTCGATGTGCAATATTACCGTTGGCCCTGAAAACATTACATTTGAGGTACCGCCCCTAAAACCTGAAGACTACGATTGTCAGTACTCGTGGAACAATGATAGCGTAAGTGCCTTCTGCAGAATTTTTATTTACTTTACATTTTATTTTGATTAACTTTACTGTTGTGTATTTTATTTAGAACGTGGTCTTGGCCAATCATTTGGAATGTCATCCAAAAATTCTCCACCAAACCATCACATCACTGGTGATTGCAAGATGTTACAATGTCACCTACAAACTCAACTGTAGAGTAAGTATGATTTTACTTTCTATATCTCCACACAGCAACAACGTTAGTTAAATTGTAGGAATTCTCTCTGTGGTTTTTTATAATCTTGGCAAGAGCAAAAAAGTAAATAGTAAACACTATCAGAGAAGTACACTAGCCAAACAAGCTGAATTTACTTAGTAACTAGTTACTTTGGAATAATTATTTTCCCTCTTTTTCCTGTGTATAATTCACATTACCTCCACAGGTGTGACGGTAAGTTTTAATTCAGTCAAGTGTATGAACTAAAAATGATTTGTTGCCAACATTTTAAATTTTGCATGATGTTTGTTATTTTCTTCTTGTTGTCTTGTCTTCTCCAGTAAACAGTGATACATGCAATTCGATTACAAGTGGAAGAAAAGGGAGGGATGGGTGGATCTTCAGAGCCTCAGCATATTCTCGTCATTGTAGTCTCCGTCATTGCAGTCATTGCAGTCATTGCAGTCATTGCCGTCATTGGCCTTGCTTTGAAAAAACTATTCACAGGTTTGCATGCGATGGATGCAACAGCATTCATCTATACATTTGGTTCTAACCATTTTTTTTTATCAGGGAGGAGACATGAGCCAATCCCCCAGGCCTGAGCATTAACCGTTCAATACTTCAGCATTATGTTTATGTCTTGGATTTTGTTATTCACACATTTATATTAGATGAATAGATCCACACTGGTGCAATTTCTTTTTTAATATTGTAATCTTTGTCTAAACTACTGTATTTGTACAGATCCATAATTATGACCGGATACAGATTGTGTGTGCACTTTGAGTACCTCTAAATATGATAATATACACTGTTTTTTATTAATTATATTAAATTATAAATATAAGCTATTTATATGAAATATCTAAGTATGTGTTTTTCTATGACATTAAATTATGCAAATAAATCTATCCTTTATACCCAACATCTGCCCTGCTTCCTCATTTAAAAATTGTAACGTTAGATTTATGTTAAAGTTATTGTACTATTTTGGGTAATCATTGTGTATATTTAGCTTTCTGCTTTGTATTATTATTTGCACATACTATACATTTTCCTGTTATCCCACAGAAAGAGTGAGAGACAGACTTGGACTTGACAAAAGTGTTTAATTGTTCAAACAGTCAAGACACTTCGCATACAGTAGCTGTCAGAGCACCCCACCCCCTCTCAAAAATACATACACCCATTTTTGAGTGTTTGTGTGTGTGTGAGAGAGAGGTTTTTTAGCAAGACATCCAGCACGTAAAACTGAGTTGAGGGAGGGTAATTTAATGGGCTGATTTCTGCAGACCAATTGCTCGTTGGGCATGGATGGGGTGAGACGTCTTGTGACAGGAAGTCTCCCTTAGAAGGTGACGTGATGACACGTGTGGGATTCCCCTCTGCAGTAGCTCAGATGTGGACCAGGTATAGTTTACTGTGATTGAACTTAAGTGCCCTCTTGTCATTGGACACCATGAGCAGCTCCATGGTTCTCTCTCAGGGAGCAAGGCGCACACCTCGGGGCTCAAGTCCATGTCATGTGATTTGGAGTTGTACTGTTATACCATATTTTACACACATGGGGGGAATAATACCCAGGAATGATTCCTAACAAACAACTGATAAGACATTTTAATATTCCTTAAATCAAACGTTATTTATGGGCTAAAGCTCTTTGCAACCGCGATTAATGAAGTGTTTTCTATCAATGTAATATTATGCAATCCACACCGTACTCATAAATGCAATCTGCATTCCACTAGATGGCACTAGTCACTCACTACTATATAATAAGAATGCATCAGTTTTCTATGGCGCTTTTTGGACATTCAAAAGTTATTCATTATTCATGAATATAAATTATTAATTCACTCCGTACACGGTGGTGATAATTTACTACTGTAGACAAAGGCAGACTGACAATAACGGTGCAACCATGACGACTCCTTCGACCATCATCATTCACGCACAGCCTCATTCTGGGCAATGTGGGAAAAGTGTCTTGCCTAAGGAGGAGTAAGTAAGTAACAAAAGTTTACTCTTCAGCCCCACTGTGACACCTGGTGATCCCAGAGGCCTCCCATCTCAGTACTAACCAGGCCCTGCTGCGCTTAGCGTCTGAGGCTTTGATATGCAGGTGGTTCATAAATTAACTTTTAGTCCTATGCGCGGACAAGGCTGTACGACCCTGACCTGGAGAGAGATCACTGCACAATTTTTCTTTTCACTGTGTCACTGTGTTCATTACTTGTTGATTACCCACATTACTTGCTAAAATAATGATATTATTATGATTATTCTTATTGCTTTGCATGTCTTATTCATTGTTATTTCAAGAGTACATCTTGTGCAGAAAGTGTTTTGAACAACGGGATTATCCTATTTCCTCCAAGACACTCACAAACTGCATTTACATTGGATGGCACAAAACTTATATATATACTTATATAGTATTATGCTATGGCCTATTAGTATTGTACCTTTATGCAGTGATTTTAATAGACAAAGACCCTGTATCGTTGCAATTACAATTTTTGTATTGATATTTTTTGTTTATTGTGTTGGACAGAGCACATTAATGAACACACCTCTCCAGATTGTAGTAATAGATAAATATGGGGCCATTCTCCCACAGTCATTCTCACAAACACACAGTCATTCACCATAAAGATGAATGACAATTTTGATAAAAAAGATAATGGCTGCGCTGCAAATATGTCTTAATGTAGTAATAATTTGTATATGAGCTGATCATAAGACTTGAGGATTATTCTAAGGGAGGGAGTTTCTGTCATTGCAATACTATAATAAATATGTCATGGGTACAGTACCTTTGACTTTTTTGATTTGGATGCCAAAAAATAGTTTGGGGGAAAATGTATAAAGCTTTTGAAAACCTTTTTTGTTGGAATTTTTTTTGGAGAAGTCAATTCAAGTTTAAGCTGTTGATTTTCAAAATCTGTGGCACATTCACACTTTTGGTCTGGTTCACTTTAACTGGACCAAGTCTGGTTCACTCAGGGGTAAAAATCTTCACAGATCTGTTTCAAAAGAAGTAAATCGGCGGCAGTGATGATTGTACACATGTTCACTAGTTTAGTTTTTTATGTCCACAAATAAAGCAGTTGTCAGCAAGTGAACCAGAATCCCACCCATTATTTGATCGAGAAGCCAAAACGAAATCTTCAAAAACAACAATTTTGTGCTCCTTGGTTGGAGCAATCACAGCAGAGGGCGCTCTGGGAGACTGCTCTGTTCAGGTTTAAAAAGAAGCCACAATCACGGTTCAGGTGTGGTGCTGAGGACACAGGTTTTTTTTGCCATGCTAAATTTGTTACTGTTAAAGGATTCAAGTTCAGTGGTTTTTCCTTTATTTTTCTGTTATTTTCCCCCCTACAAATTCATTATTAAATGGACTGACATTCTGACTTGACACTTGAGTTTCACAATTTACCATTTTATTTAAATATTTTTTTGTGTCATCTCCAGCGTCAAAGCGCCACCACACTCCCTATATAACATTTATTTCTGAATCTGTAGGGGGTTCTATGCGCCGATTTCAGTTTTTTCGCCCTCAGTTCACCTTGGCCCGTGAGTTGAACAACTGATGAAGCTGCAAATGTCATTTACTCATTTGTTTTCTATTTTATTTTTTTTAAACAAATTTCTCGTACTTCTCCCTACTTATAAGGATGTTCGATGAAACCTGCAAAAGTAAATATCTTGTGGCTTGAACCAAAACACCACAATAAAACATATTTAAGACATTGAGCATATTACAAGAAAACTGTCCAAATGATAGAGGACTTGTGTGGATAAGTGTGTGTTAAATACACCGCTCAGATGGGTCTCCTCGCCTCCCCAGCCCCTCACACCACATTAATCTGAACTAATCAGCCGTTCAGATGTTATTATTTCCACAAGAGGAACATGCTCCGTTTGATTAACTGCAGGTAAATGTATTATTCTCAGACAAGATCAAACACGACAGAAAACATGAACATGGTCAGAATATCTTATGCAGATATCAAGTAAGCCTAATTATTGCCTATATGTCTGCACTGTTGGGCCCTAAAATATAGCCAGGTGGTTAGACAATATTTTGACTTCAATTGTGAGATCAAACCTGCAAAATTTGACATAATAAAGGAGAAAATATAAATAACAATATATTTATACCTGTACTTTGAATGAATGAATGATGAATGATTAAATGCCAACAAGAACGATATATGATTCCAAGATCAGTTTCTTTCTTGCTGATTGTTATTATAGATATAGCAAATCTTATCATGTAATTATAAAAACATCCATGTTCCTCAAACCAATCATTTATACCTGAACTGAAAGTTTCTGAGTAAGTTTGAGTCCAGTTGAACGCCTGGAGCAACACTAAGAGAAAACAATAGCTGTGAGGAGGAGGTACAGATACATTTTCATGATGCTGACAGAACTTAGAATCATGCCAAGAATCCACCAGTACATAAGGTTAAAAGTTTAAACACTTTCAGCTCAAGCTCCTCTATCTCTCCCATCTCCGCTAAGTGGAAACACACTGTAATTTCTCCTGTGCTTTATTATACAGCTTGGTGCTTCATATTTGCAGGAACGATGCATTTAAGGTAATTAAAAAGGCTTCAGAGCGATCACAAGATTGTCACATCCCTGAGGACATATCTCCAACAGCACAGATTTAGCTTGAAGAGATCATACTAAGAAGCCTGTTTATGTGGTACTGCTAATGCTATTCTAAAAAACTCTCAAAGATTGCAAAGTCGTTGTTTCTTTGTGCTGGTAATCAAATATATCAGCTAATATCACAAGCAAAATTGTTAGCCATATTCTCCTACGGGTCTTTAAATTTACACTTCAGCATTGTCAAGTTAATTTCCATCGAATGAGGGAAATGGCAATCCTCCCATTTGCTTTCATTTGTTCTTAATTTGTCACAGCCGTGTCGGAGCGAGGATTCTTTTTCAGTCTGATGTGCAAAATGATACATCTGCTGCAGCTACACAAAAATGACATTTGAGTTTTTACTTTCAGATATGTGGCATTTGATTTGAAAGTCAAGGGGGGAAAGTACAATGCAGAAGTGGAAAATAACAACGTTCTTATCTAATTGACCCTCTGAGTTCACTTGTGCAAATTGTGGTCCTGTTTTCCAAACTAATGGGCCTGGAACAGGGTTGAATCTTTTTTTTAACACTATACAACACTACATAATACCATAACACTATACAATATTGAGGTTACATTTTCCTCATTAAAATAGTGTGAATGAATGTCACTGAAACAATGTCAATTCTTCCCATTTTTAATTTTTTAATAATAAGAATAATGCAGCGCTTTTTTGGGCACTCAAAGACACTTCACATGTCATTATTCATTCACTCCATACTCGGTGCTGATAATGATAATAATCTTCTACTCTAGCCACAGCTGCCCTGGGGCTTTTTCTTTGTGGAGTTTGCAGGTTCTTCCTGTGTTTGTGTAGGTTTCCTCCGGGCGCTCCGGTTTCTCATACAAAAAAAAATACAAAAAAAATACAATACAAAAAAAAAAAATACAGTACAGACCAAAAGTTTGCACACACCTTCTCAAACATAAAGAGTTTTCTTTTTTTTCATGATTATGAAAATTGTAAATTCACACTGAAGGCATCAAAACTATGAACTAACTCATGTGGAATTATGAAACAACTGAAAATACGTCTTATATTCTAGGTTCTTCAAAGTAGCACATTTTGCTCTGATTACTGCTTCACACACTCTTGGCATTCTCTTGATGAGCTTCAAGAGGTACCTGGAATGGTCTTCCAACAATCTTGAAGGAGTTTCCAGAGATGCTTAGCACTTTGGCCCTTTCGCCTTCACTCCGTGGTCCAGCTCACCCCAAAACCTTATTGGTCAAACAGCTCTTACACAGCCTGGGTGTGAATCTACAGTCAATAGTCATGAAAAGAAGGAAAACTCATTGAATGAGAAAGTGTGTCCAAACTTTTGGTCTGTACTGTACGTATGATCTGATTGTAATGAGTGAGTAAAGGTTGGTGTTGGTTGGAGGTTTTGATGCACCAGTGTGTTTGGCTTCCAGGTCAACAAAACATGTGTGCATTGAAACGGAAATGTCTATTGAACATTGCCATGACCCTATTGCACTTTATTTCCTTTGAAGTCCCATAACTTTACAGTATAATAGTTACTTCATTCTCTACCCAGACACAGACAAGCATTTGGAAGGTCCATATCGAGTTGACATTTTGAGAACATTGTCCTTGTCTGACCGCCCGGCTCACAGTAGACATTTTGACATTTCATCAGTAAAAGATAGTGTAAATAAAAACATTTGCATACTGTGAAAGGAAGATTGAAACTGAATAAATAAAAACAGGTCTGGAAAGGACAGCGAGGAGAAACCATAAAGGCAAAGTATAAATTGGAACTCTGTAAATATAGAGGTGTTGTTGGTTACCTGGGATGCCAAGCATGAATAATGGATTTGCAAATGGCTCTTTTTAGAACTTAAAAATATATATATTATCCTCGTCTTTTGGCAGCCGGAAAAACACGAGGAAATAAGGGGAATATTACACTTTTGGCTTCTGTAGAGCATATAATTTCTCCCAGTTGAAAGTACCATACAGAATTGCATATTTTGGTGCGGGCAATATTGCTTGTATAGTTGATGCAGGTTTAAAATTAAATTTACTTAATCTACTTTACATTTGATGTTGAAATGCTCTTGCTGTCCCAAACCCTAACACTACATAGTCTCAGAGATGAACTGTGGACATTTTCTACTGCAGGGTCTTGTTTTAATCTGAACTCATTCATTTACACCTGATTGACATCATCCCACATGCTAAATTGACTCATGTAAGAATTAGGTGTAAAAAATAAGGTGTAATACTAATGATTTATCATACTGAGAAAACCCATTTGGTCAAGTTCACTCTTTAATCAGCCTCTGTCTAATTATTTGAGATATTTTTGAAGTATTTAACTCAAAACTATTGATTCTATTCACATAAAGAACATTTCAGAAAACAGTGAGAACATTCTTTTATTTAATAATAGAACACTGAATGGCCCAACCAGAGGACTGTGTTTTAAATACTTTAAAGCTGATTTGCATATATTATCAGAGTCAGAATCACTTAAAGGCTTAAACAAGTTTGTGGAGTTTGTCACGATACAGCAAAAAGCTTGTAGCTCATTGAGTACAAATGCATCACAGGATTAGAATAATATTGTTGTTGTACCGTTTAGTATTTGTGTTTGTGGCAACTGGAAAAGGATAAAACTAACCCGCATCCATTCATAAACGTTTTTCTAATATCCTGCTTGAAATCTATGATGAACTTCTTCAATGTATTCCTTAGAGCAGTCTGAATGAAACCAAAAGAAAAGCAATTCTAACACATTCTCATTTCTGTTAGTAAGTAATCTTTATTTATATACCGCCTTTCACAGACAATGGTCACAAAGCGGTTTACAATTGTTATTATTATTATTATTTATTTTTTTGGGCATTTGTCCTCTCACTCCACACAGAGATGGGAGCGGGGTCGCCGAACACGAGGCGTTTGCCAGATCTATTGTACATATTTTTAGTGGTAGGGGAAACCGGAGTACCCGGGGGAAACCTACGCAGACACGGGGAGAACATGCAAACTCCACTCAGAAAGGCCCTGGTCCGACCAGGATTCGAACTCAGGACCTTCTTGCTGAGAGGCGAGAGTGCTATCCACTCAGCCACTCAGCCACCGTGCCACGCCCACCGTGTTACTTAAATATAGTATAATATGTATTTTGTTACATCCCCAACACTGCAAATAAGAGATAAAAGGTGTAAGTATGATGTATTTATGCAAGTGGCCAAACTTGCATCTGAAAGCCAGATCCGGTCAGACTTGGCGGCATGGTAGCTGTGGATAACACTTACGAATCCCGGTCGGAACAGGGCCTTTCTGAGTGGAGTTTGCATGTTCTCCCCGTGTTTGCGTAGGTTTGCTCCTTAGGGTTTCCGCTACCTCTAAAATATGCACAATAGTTATGAATGTAATGAGTGATTACCTGGATGGTGTTGAATGGGGGCTTTGATGCGCCAGTGTGTTCGGCGTCTCGCTTCTGTCATCACCGTGTGCTGAGACCTTGGTCTGTAAAATGCGCTTTCACAACATTACTTACTTACTCTGAAGTTGTGCAGGGCAGGGCCTGGTTAGTACTGTGATAGGAGACCTCTGGGAACACCAGGTGCTACATTGCGGCGGCTACGGCCGTAAAGTTCCAAGTGACCTACATTGCCTCGAATGAGTCTAATGTGTGCTTGAATGGTTGGTGGTGGTCAGAGGCACATACTGGTTGCCTCGCTTCTGTCAGTGTCCCCCAGGGCAGCTGTGACTTCAGTAGTAGTTTATCACCACCGTGTATGGAGTGAATGAATAATGACACTCAAGACAGCGTCTTTGAGTGCCCTGTAAAGTGGTATATAAAACCAATGCATTATAATTGTTATTATTATTATTATTATTTATGCAACGCTTTTCACAAACCAGGGTCACAATGCACTTCACGGTTACATGAAGATACAAGTGTAATTGTGCACAACTCTACATGATTATGGCATAAAACACTGGGCCGATCAACAGTCTTGCTAAGAAAATGGGCAGTGACGTTGCTAATAAAGGAAATATCATTTAGAGATTCGAGCGTCAATATTGGTTACTCTTTTCAACTCAGCGAAATGATAAAAACTCACTCAGCATTTTAATTGCAAATCCATCAACTCAACTCGCTACCATAAGCTGCTGAATAGATGCCAGATGTTATTATAGTTTCCAGACAAATTGTACTTGACCCCTGCAGTTGCTCTTCAAATCACAACATTGCGTTTTCAAACATCTTTTCCTCTAATGCAGCTATAATGGCACTGGGCTATAATGTTGGAGACTGCTTTCAGGTGCCGCCTTTGCACTTGTCTCTTGTATCATTTACATATCATAAGGCATTTAGCACATTGTGTTTTGACAGCATGTTCTTCTGAATGTCACATTTCCAGCCCTACATATTCATTACCAGCACAGATGGGGGTTTCTCTCTATGACAGCTCTGCATTTAAGTTTTCTTTTCCACCCTCATCACAGCCACCTCCTACACATTGCGCTTACACTCAGCATATAATCATTTTTGCCTTGATTCCAAATCAAACCTGATATTTATAGGCAGCCGTGGGTATAGTGCAAAAGGTGCTTCACATCAGGGTGTAATTATTCAGTGGCACATGCTGTAATACATGGATAAAGCTTTTTATGGTTGAAGGTCAGAGCCAGTGTCCAGTGAGCTACAGCGCTTTGATGGATGACTGTTTTCCTCGTGTTGAACTCTGCCGGACAGTGACGAATCACTGCAAATCACAAAACGCTCCTTTTTCTTATTTTCCTGAGAGATGTGGACTCTTGTCATATTCTAGAATGAATGGACTGTCTAGTTTTAAGTAAATTCCCCCTGAGCTCTGACTTAAGACTTGATGATGACTTTTGAGTCAAACTGAGATGATGTCCCTACATTTAAAAGAATACAAAAAGCAAGATAGTTTATTTCAAACTGGATTTTATATTGGGAATGATGTCACCAACTCATTCAATCTACTCTACTGGGGTATTCAAACCTCTGTATGAAATATTTTGTGTTCAATGGAAAATAAATCACAAAGGACCAACGTTGTACACATAATTATAAGGTTATGTTGTAGGAAACCCCTCCTATTAAGTTATATGGACAATTGGTTGTAATATTGTTTTTCTTTGTAGAGCAGGCAATAGATTTGTTTGGCTCGACAGAACAGATAAGTATGAGAAAAACACAATTTCAGTGCCTACCATGTCACCCAGCACCACTTCTTCACAGCTGATAATTTGAGCGTTAGAAGTCTCTTGATATTGCAGGGACTCTGCAGGGCATTGGCAACTTCAGCAGGAGAAAAAATATATATATATAACCCAGGAAATCAGAGACACAGCTAGCTCCCAATTCTTAATAGTGAGTTTGTTTAAGCCTTGTATTATCAGTGCCTCAAGACTGGACACCGAAATTGGAATTTCTACTTTGGCTGCAAATGAGAACCAGAATTCCTGAATAATTCCATGCACAGTGCATCCTCTGCCCTCTCCACTTGGCACTATATGGACACACTTTAGATTCCAAAGCAACACAAATTGGGGCCAATTGTTTTCTCACTCAGATGAGCCAGGCGTCCTAATTAAATTCATGCTTGGCTGACAGGCCTGCAGCCACAACAGGATCTGAATCAATTAATCTCACCATCATTTGGTTGTTTACTTCAACTCGCCACAACAAAAAACCATGGTGATTACACAAAAAAAGGTAATTTAAGTTTGGTGGTGTTTTTTTATACTACCCTGATAACATGCGTCAGCTACATATCTAATATTCTTTGTTTTTGTTTATTGCACTTTTCACAACCAATATGAAAACTAAAATTTACTGAACAAATCAATCCAAGCCTATGTATTTATGACATCTTCCTGTTGGCTTTGTTACTCCATGAAGCTTGGCTGTCAACATTCCATTATAATCCATAGTTTTTCCTACATTCTCTGGTCCCTGTCTCTCCTGCCAAATTAAACAGGGGGTAATAAGCCTATGTATAATCTGCCATCACCGCTAAACTCCAGTAATACCAACACAGATTGTCTGTAATTCTTCACTTCAGAAATGCTGAGTCTTTGAACTGCACTCAGCCTGTCACCATCTCTCGCCACACCCCACAGACTCCAACTTCACTACTCCACTCTGTCAAACCCACCAACGCTGGGATCACATCCCAGAGGATCTATTATTCACCAACGCCTATGACGAGAACTTTTGTTTTGATATTCTCCTGATAGAACAAAGCAGCTGCACAACAGTGCGGAGAGAGATCATCCTTGCAGTGTAATTTGAATACTGGACGTTATGAAGTTCTAAAAAATCACGTTTAAGATTTCCTCCACTTGTATGTTGTTTCCACATCCCCATACTTACCATACTTACTCAGTTCCACATGCAGGTGTGACCTTCAAGTCAGTTCCATCTACATTTACAGAATAATAATGACATTTAATTTTTGATCACTGGAGAGCTCCAACACTTACGCTGCCCCCGACTACTTCTAGTCATTGTTGGGACGAGGTCAAAATTAAGATTATAAAATCCGTTTACTACCATTAAATGAAAAAATCATACATCTTGAATTGATAAGAAGGTGGTCTTAAATATTTTTTTGCAGTGGTTTTACAAAACTCATGCAGCTGATTATTAACAATAGAGCAGCGATGCGGTGGTGATGAAACGAGGCTTTACAGTTGTCTAATCAGGTGAAGAGGTACCAAGTGTTTTCAAAGTGCGTTTCTGAAGTTCCCTACTTTCCTGGGCACATGACCAAACCATCTGCTGCCAGGCTGGGCCAGGCTGGGGCAGGTGTGCAGGAGCCAGGAGCTGTGAGTCATGGGGAGTTTGTCTGGACCATTTCACCTCTAGCACCTTGGCCCACTGAGACAGCTTACATCTGTCACTGCTCCAGCACTTACAAGGGCGGCATCCCAGACACATGGCTCCGAGCTTGTTAAACATCAATAAACGTCACATTCATATTCTGTGGGCATTATGCGGCATGAGTATGATGGATGAACAGGAGGGAGCGAGCAGAGGAGCTCTGCATCGCTGTGCCAGCTTAGACCAGAGTTTGGAGGTTTGTGAGTAGTTTGTGTCAATGCAGGTCTTAAAAAATATAAGCAGAATTTTGTCCGTTAATTATCTAGACCACATACTGTTTTAAGAAGAGATGTCAATATATTGTTTGCCTTCAATATTCATAATGTTTATCGGGAATACTCGAGACAAAAAATAAGACTTCTGTATAGCTAAACCCTTGGTACATCTAATTTTGTCATGCTGTCTTTTACTTTTAACCATAGAAAACCATCGGCAAAAAATGTGGAAAGCACAAACAAAATGGTCTGTTTTTGGGTTTGATTTATTTGAAAAAGCCTGATTGTAATTGAACAATTGTAATTACATGGTCTTAACATGGCCTTAACTAAGCAGAATCCCTGGCACATGTTGTCTTGATTTGATTATAAAAAAATCACTATATGGTAAACATAAGGCTCACTCTTGGTTCATTTAATTATGTAAAAGGAGGACAATGTTGGCGTTTATTTAGTCATAATTTAGCCTCCTAATGAACAGTATTTGGTAACAGAGACCAATTCTACAACAGAAATGAATAATGGCAGTTTGCTGTGTTTGAATGGGCAGCTGCAAGCCATGTTCAACCAAGAATGAGATTGGCCAACGCGGTATGAGGCGGACCAGGCTGTTTGACAAAGCATGGGTCTGCAGGTCAGTCATATTCATCCATTACTCATCCTAGGTGTAACAGCGGGAGGCACACATCTAAGAGGAACATCAAACAGCTGCACATTCGTAGAGCTAAATGCACGGCCAAGCTGTGAAACAACTCCACCACTCGCATCCAAATAGCCTCGTGGACCGGCTATACACAGTAATACCATCGAGAACAATCAGCACACACTTTTAGTTTTCCTGTGGTACACATTTAATATTGGTTGAACGGAGATCATAAGCAATAAGAGCAGTTTAGGAAAATGATATTTTCATAATTCTGGTTAATTATGTGGCTCTCAACAGAACAGGTAGAATTTCAAAGATAAAAACCCATTGCTATAGAAAGAAACAAATGTAATTTACGTTCAATGTGAACAAGTGCACGCAGCCTCCAAACTGTACATTTGATTGCTTGAAAAGAGCCAGGGGGCGTCTATACAATTCTCATAATTCATTATTATTTTCTCTGTTGGACACTGCAAATAGGCACATCCAGTCCTCAAAACAATAAATGGACATCCACTTTTCCTTTAAATACAATCACTCTTTTAGTCAGACAGTTCAAGATACAAAGTGTAACTTTGGACATTTTCAGGTACTATTTACAAGTGCACAAAGAATATTGTACTCATGATAGTACTCATTCTGTGCATCTTTACAGTTGAGTCATTAGAAAAAATACAACCCTGGGAAAAAAACACCAAATAAGTGTGGATGTTCCCAATGTGTTCAGAGATCAGATCTGTGCAACAGTGCACGATGGAGCTCTGAGGCCTGCTTCTCTGCCCTCCAACGCAATGGGGTCAGAAGATGATCAGCTATGGGTTAAATAAAATATTCCTTCTGGTTCTCACTTGAACCTGTGCTTTGAGAGTTGTGGCTGCTGAAAGGCAACTCTGGGCAGTCATCTGGTTTGACCGTTTTCGCATCCTCACTCCGACACATCCATTTCCTCCTGTATAAGAACCGGGCAATTATAGCTGAGGCAGACAGGGTCACAAAGATCACCAGGGCTATTACACCTGCAAAGGAAAAAACAACATGTTTGCATATCTATGTACCACGGCAGTCCTGTATGTAATTATCTAAAATTAATTTAGCACAAAATACGTTTCAAATGAGGTGATTCAATGAGGAAGACAGTCCCGAGATAAAATACAACAGTGCTGTACCTCCAATTAGTGCAGAGTCCTTCTTGACAGTATTAACTAAAGGCTGACCCATTTCCACTGATCCAGACTGGCCTGCGAGCAACACAATCTTAACATCAAAAACCATGAACGATTGAGTGTTTAAAGCAGAAGTGTTCTGCTACCTGACAGGGTGTGGGTGGTTTCAGCCGCAGGAGAACCCCCTGAAGGGGAGCCACAGCGGGACTGGACCAAGGGACCGGACACAGTGGTAGGACTGGTGTCTGGATGTAGCAGAGCTGCCTTTAGAGGACTAATGGTGTTGAAAAGCACTGAGGACAAGCAGCCGGTGACACCAGCAGAAGCTACTCGGGCCAACTCTGGGTCAAGCTCCGTAGTATCTAATAACAACAAAGGAAATTAAGTAAGACTTTTATAATAGTTTAGGAAGGTTCATCTTGTCTCCTTAGTAGAATGAGGTTTATTGGTTCTTCTATACCAGGCAAGTTAGCGATGTTATTACATTGACATGTTTTGACGGCCCCCCTCCAGCCACACGTCACTGGGACAGGTTAGTGTAAATCGGCTGGAATGAAAATCCCCACCTCCAAATCGGAGGCCATGGTGCTCAACCGTAAAAAGATGCTTTGCCCACTCCAGGGGGGTGGAGAGCTCCTTCCTCAAGTAGTTCAAGTATCTACTCCGGATGCCTCCTGGACGCCTCACTAGGGAGGTGTTCTGGGCACTTCCTACCGTGAGGAAACCCTGGGAATACCCAGGACATGGGACATGTCTCCCAGCAGGCTTGAGAGCCCTTTGGGGTCCCCCCAGATGAGCTGGAGGAGGTGTGTAGGTAGGTAAGTCTGGGCGTCTCTGCTTGGACTGCAGCCCCTGCGACTCAGCAACGGATGAAACGAGAGAAGATGGATGGATGTTTTGACGGTATAGGAGGATCTTTGTTTACACCCGCGTGCGCATGTGCCCCTCGCTGGGTGGCAACAAGACAGAGCGGTACATACTGAAGCATGGATGTGACGAGTACTTTTAAAAGAGTGGGCGAATAGCACTGTATATGAGCACTTTAACGCAAGAAGATCAGAGGAGATATAAAGACAAGCTAAAAATAAGTATATGAGACCGAACTGAACAAATTCAAAGCCCAGATGAGACCTGGGATGATGTGAAAAGACATTGGTCAGACTCACCTCTGTCTTGGCACCGATCTGCTGGGACTGGGACTCAGAGACATTTATTCTTACTTCAGAGAAAACCCAGGACCCTTCAAGAAGGGTCCGTGGTGAGAATCCATTTCTTGCGTTTTTCACCGCGGTAAAGTGGCCCAGCATTTCGCCACACATTAAAAGCGGGTTGCCCCTGTTTGCTGTTACTTACGGTAAAGGTGGAACAGGAAGCCGTGGGGATGAGCAACCAAAATGCAATGTTTAAAATTAATCAGTAGTGCGAAGTGAAAGTAGTTGCAAAACTTAAATTTGTTTAACCCCCCCGGCTTCCCGTTCTACGTTTACCGTAGGTAACAGCATAAAAGGCCAACCACTTTACCGCAGCCGTTTTTCGCTGTTCTTTTCCAAAAGAATTAGAAAAAAATGTCCCCAGCGGGCCGTACAACCGACCACACAACAAGAATGGACCATATGATTTAGTAAAACCTCTCTCCAAACGTCTAAAAATAGCGAACTCTCTGGCACCCGGTCACGTGACTGGCGCGGAAAAACTATAAACAACGACGTCACTCCAAGATCCTCCTATACTTCTGTTTTCCTCAGAAGCATCTAAGCACAGAAGTACATCAAAACATTTTAAGGTAATAACATAACGTAGTTATTATTGTCCGGTATAGAAGAACCAGATAACCTTAAGACTTGCATAAATTAGCGCCTTTGTTGTTTTCCCGTTTACTTCAAATACCTTGCACTTTTCCCAAAATGATTGACTGGAGGCTATGGAACTCCACATCAGAGGTAAGGTTGAAGTGCTCCACCATGTTCTGATCGATCTAAATACAGGTAATGCCAGGAAAATGGAACACAAAAAAAATAGAACAGATTATTATTCATGACTGCTGTACAAAAAACACTCCTGGCATTCTTGAATACTTTTACCTGTAAAGTGACACGGTCTCTATCTCGATTGAGAGTTAAACTGTGAAGATTTCCATTGGCCAGATTCCCCACTCTGCTCCTCAGCACCTCACTGACTCTGCTACTGTCCAGTCTATAGACAACCTCCACTTTACCTAGACACACATGTTGTATGTAAGACAAGGCATGGCAAGTGCATTTATAGTTCGCAGTTTATACACAGTCAACTCAAAGTGCTTACCAAAACAAGAATTTTATTAAAAATGTATTACTCCTACAGAAATACAGGCTTTATGGTTGCACTTCTTTTTACAAATAAGAAACAAGCTCTATTTTTCTGAAGAATGGTTTTATCACACAAATAACCTGTTCCAGGTAGACAGAATTTAATGGGGAATCTCAGTTTAAAAACAGCCACCCGCGGACTCTCACATTATTACCATGGTAACTCTTGATGACCGCTGGCTATCAGCACCCACCTGCATGCACCAACCTTGTTTCAAATTGCATGATTCATAGAAAGCCATTTGTATGCTTGACCTGAGAGATTTTACATATTATTTGTGTCAGAAATAATATAAACAATTATTGCTTCATTTTCTACAATACCTTCACTTTTTCTATATCTTTATTTAACCAGAAAAGTCCCAATTGGATTTCAGATTTTCTTGCCCCAGTAAGGGGGCTCACAAACATGCTTTAAATATCACCCACAGCCACATTTACTCGCTGCATAATGGATAAGAATCAGACACCTGATATGAAGTATTTCAGCTTACTCTGTCTGTTGAGCAGTAGGACCAGGTGCCCCCTGTGGATAGAGCTGACAAACAGGAGCAGAGCAGGAGCTTGGACCGTCCTGAAGCTCACATGGACATGTTCTGCTGTCAGGCTGAGGTCTGAAGGACCAGAGAAGTGTGCACTATGGTTCAAGGGTCTGTCTTCGGACCCCTGGAAGCTGTAGGTAATTGATGTGGAGGATTTGAAGCTGGCTGAAACCTCTGTGAAGAACAGAAAACATATCATTGTATGTATTGATTCATACTTTACTGTGTAAATGTCTATGGAGCAAACAGTCAAAATGTCGATGACAATTGTGTTCCTTTCCTGAGAATGTCTTTCCGACATTTCATTGCGTGCCATTTTTAGTATTTTTATCTATATTGGCAAATAGATTTGAAGCAATTTGTCTGTTTAGAGGTGAAGCACTGCCAACACCACAGCTGGTTGGATGAGACATGACAGTAAGTACAATAACAGAAGCAAATAATAGATGCATTCGCAAACACAATCAAGTGCACCCAAGGTCATCTATCCTGCATATGCAGATGAGGGAGTCACACACTGCAAATCTGTGCCTTATGGATGAGTGGCAAATAGAAAGCTTCGGTTGGAATAGAGCCCCAAGAACCCAAGCGGGGGACAGATGTGAAGGGAGGTAGAAAGATCAGAGGAGAAATGTAACTTTTTGGTCTGGGTGCTAAGAACACTGCTTCACCATACCATCCCCATGGTCAAAGCTGGGGGTGGTACAAGGTTTAGATTTTTAGTATCAAGTGCAAACCAATTTTCCAGTTCAAAGATAAAGAATTAATCTAGCTGTTCTGCTTGAGTCTGTTTTTCCTTCTGTATGAGACAAACAATCTAAAAATTGAAAAAATGTGGCAAGATGAACTAACTGCTGTTGACAAAAAATTATATATTCCTGAATGTGCAAAGCTCATAGAGACGTACCCCAACTGGAAACTTAAATTGCTGCAAATGCGGTTCCACAACATATTAACTCATATAATTGTTATTTTTGAGCACCTTTTTACCTTGGTTTTGGGTTTCAAGTTTTTGTCCAGGTTTTTCTGGGTTTTATGTTAGTCTTTATAGGCATGTTTCTGTGGCTATTATTTTTTAATAACTTTATTTTTTTTCTGTGTTTTGTATATTGGGACGGGAGTATAAGTAGGGCTGTCCTTAAGCGCTTCCGCCCCTCTCTCTCCGTCTCTCCTGCTCCACCTGCTTGGGGTGAGCCTGCTCCATTTGCGGCCTCTCCAGACACGGCATGTTTTGGTTTGGTTAGCTGTTTGTTAGCCTTTTTTCCTGGCCTTAACTTAGTTTGAGCTGGTGGGTCCAGGGGTTACATTTTCAGTTGTGAGGGTTTATTCAGGTTTTGGTTTTTCCTTTAAATAGGGTGTCTCCATCGGATTCGGACAGCCCTGTATACATAGTTCCCACATGACGTCACTACATACGGGGATTTGCCGACCCGGCGCCATTTGTGTTGGCATTCTGTGGGCAAAACAATAGAAAAAGAAGCTGAAACGTGTTAATGTCGTGATAAAGTTGAAAATGGTCGTCTCCTGCTGGGTCAATGGATGTTCAAATCGTGCCGGAGGTTCCGTTAAACTTGGATTTTACAGTATACCCATCATTAGACTTCATGAATGTGAGAAGACAAAGCTTTTGTCAGAAGAACAACCACGGAGGTTATGGCTTGCGAAGATAAACAGGCAAGAAACTCCCTCAAAACACGCAAGAATATGCTCGGAGCACTTTGTGTCAGGTGCGTATCGTATCTTATAATGTGTTGACAGACGTAATTTACTCAGTACTAACTTGTGTATGCTGATATCTGGTAACTTGAGAGTTTCATTATTTAGATTACTTTATTATGAGGAGGATCGGTGTCGCGTCCGAGGCTCTCGAGGGCAACGTAAATGTATTAAATTCACCTACTTTATCTGTTTAGCATTTTTAGGATTCTGACTGTAGTTTGTTCATTGCTATTCACCCGTTGTCCCATTGTCTGTTTCATGGTACGATGACGGGATCTCTGAGGGGATCTCTTCCATCTACACCTGCGGACTGCCCCGCCCGACCCGCCTGGGAGTGCTTCAGTCCTGCACCGGACCTGTCCACGTTCAGCGTCCACTGGTCCACGTTCTGTAGCTAGCTTAGGTCCTAGATCATTAGCCTGTCCGTCCGGAGGAGCGGATCCCTTTCTCATATGGGTCTCCCTCCCTGTGGGTTTCCCTAGTTCTCCTCCAAGGTTTCTCACTTTTTCCCACTGGGTTTTTTAAGAGTTTTTCCTTGTCGATGCAGGAGGGTCTTGTTGGACAGTTAGTGTCCAACAGAAAGGATTGGTGATGATCAGGACACTTTAGCATTCTACAACATGTATGGACATTTTCTTCTGTGTGTGCTTTATATTCTTCATGTGTTTTAACTGTTGATTCTCTGACCTGTGTTGGTGATTTCAATGGTTTTGTTAAGTCCTCTGAGATGACTTCTGTTGTGACCTAGGGCTATACAAGAATAAATTGTATTGTATTGTATTGTATTGTATTGTATTGTATTGTAAATAGATAATAATAGTTCTATGGTGGGCTAAAACAATGTTCACAAACAGCATTGCTTCTGTAAAAAGATCTGTGTCATAAAATAAACTGCTCTTTACGCCTGGAAAAATCAGTTGCCCACCATTCACCAAAACATACGGTCAAAAACGCGGAAATAAACAATAACAGCAATCCAGAGTGTCCGTGTGGCATTAGCATTAATTAAATTAATTGTTAATATAATTAAAATAATTAAATGGAGCTCCAACAGGTATTAAATCTAAAGTTTTTGCGAAATGTTTGCATTGCTTGTTAATTTTTGCTGCATAATTTGATCAAATATGTAAAACATGTCCGTAGCACGTTAAACTGTGGTGCCATTGTATTAATATACAATTATTTGCTCAAAAGTTTCCCTTTTTTTCCAATTTGCGTTTGAATATCTACATTTATTCTCATTCTTCTGTTTAATGGAATGCACAAACACAGCAGCGTGCCATCAAAGATGGCGTCTCCGAGGAGGTCATGTGACATTCATTGGTCTGTGGGAACTATGTATAGAGGTTGGTTTAGTGTCAGCACTCCATGGTTGTTTTGGCTGGCTCACCAGGTTGATTGATTGGATACTTTATTTTTGAGCCATACACCTTTTGATTTGATTACTTTGGTTTTTTTGTATTCTGGACACAAGGTTGGGGTTTGTATACCTTCAGTAAAGTATGAGTGCACTCACTCATGAGTGTACTTTTGCATGCATAAGAATTATCTCTAAAATTGTGTAACATTTCACTTCACAATTATCAGGCCTTTTGTGTTGATCTAGTATCAGCTGTACAGATACTAGTCTTTCTGACATATTAATAGAACAATCATGAACTCACTCACTCACTCTATTTTTTCTGATGAAGTCCAGACTATCACTTTAAAGCTTACTTGTGTGTCTCACATCGTGTAGTATACACAGGGTAACGAGCAGCAATGACCCTCTCACGACCACCTCCCAATCGGCAATCGTATGGCCGGATGAAAATTCAAAGTGCTTTTAAATTATGGTCGGCCCTTGTGAAGGTGTCGCGCTGTTGAAGCAATGCCATGAGCGTCTATGACCCAATTACCCTCAACCTCTTGTATATTATACTAGATCCATGCACTGATACGATCACACAGGCCCGGCCAGTGGGCGGAGCTATACAGAGTTTTGATGTGTTGTATTGAGCTCTATGTACGGCTCGAGTGAACGGCCGCAGTTGTGTGATTCCCAGAGGCTGCAATAAACAGCAACACTGGAAGGTAACGCCATGTGTTGTCAATGACAACTAGCATGCAGAGCAACAAATATTACACCTCTGGCACTGTGCCTGTGCAAATAGGGATGCAGCGGTTCATACATGGGACCAAGCTCTGGGCGAGAAACTAGTGGAACTCTGGCAGACTCACCCGTGCCTTTATGTGTCCTCCCCGCACTACCGCGGCTGAATTCAGTTGAAGTTACCGGGTAAGTTCATGTTTTTGTGCATATTACCAATTTAGCAAAGTTCACAATGGCTAAACAGTAGTAGTTGTTGATGTGGTTATTGCAGCATCCCTGGTTGAATGAGCTAGTCTCAAATTGTGTTGCTAGGCAACGCCCATTGTTTCAAGTCCGACGAGCGAATTTTGACGTACAATGTGAGCGGTCAGATCGCATAAGAGCATCGGATCGTGAGAACATAAATTGTGCACAAAGAACTTTTGCACCTTGCAATTTTTGTTCGTGTAGTTTAAGCTGAAGCCAAGTGCAACGATTGAAAATATCGCAGTGTTTGCCCAGCTTAAGACTACCATGTGTCACATAGAGGCAAACTCAGCTAGTAGCACTGCAAATAACATTTCCTGTTATGTGATGGTGTCATCAGTCCTACAGAAAACCAAGGAACATTTCAAAGCAGATCTCTTAAGTAAAATGGAAAATAAGTAGAAGGGAGTTGTTGTACAGTACCTCGGTCACAGAAGGCCCCAGTGTATGCACTAGTCGAGCAGTCGCAGTAAAAGTTGCTCGGCTGTTCCACACAGCGGCCCTGGTGTTGGCACAGGGAGCCGTAGCTGGTGCAGTGACCAGGACAACCTGCCTCCACCCCAGGGGTCATTTTCGCTCGGGCTTCCAGATCCAGTGTTAGCCCATTCATCTGAAGCGCACGCACACAGCCACGAAAGCCCTTCTGTCGAGATGCTGTGCCTCCTGCAGAAGGGACATCAAGATAAGAACAGGACTGTTCAGTTAAACAACCAATTGTGCCAATGTAATAGAGCGACGAGAGTATAAAAATAAAGATTATTACAGTGTGTAATAAAGGGAACCTCACGTTGCACTGTGAACATGTGACAAGTAAGATGACTGTGGTGTGATAAAACTTTTACAGCATTGCATTCAACACTTAAACAAGAATCAAGATTTGTCACGGTTGGCACATTCCATTTCTAAAAATGGTGATGAAACCAATGTGAAACAAAAACCAGCAGGTGGAAGACACCAAAGTGCTGAATTTTTATTGGCAGCTTGTGTGCTCACATAGCACCTTGTGAATTGTTGGTACCTAAAAAGTTGCAGAACTGTCAGTCTTCTTGACAGTTTACTTGTCCTTCTGGCCTAGCTGACTGTGACTGAAAAACACATTTTTATTATTCTCAGGGAGAATGTGAACTCTAAAAGTTATTATTTGTGACTGTGAGACCTGAGTGCCCTCAAAATAATAGCGGCAAAATTATAATTGGCTCATGTCAAATGGGCAAAAGTGTAACTCAGTTTTAACTAGTAAATCACTGTTTTTCTTTCTACATAAACTTACGCTGTATCTTTGTGCTCAAATAAACAAATAAATAAAATAGAAAGCACTCGTAGAGCTTAGACTTCCACCAAGAGGTTCCAGTGTTTTCTCTGGGTGTTTGTGTTTTCAGCAATTGAAGTGGAAGTGGAAGAGAGTGTGTGTCTGTCATTGGGGTTGTCATCTGTTTTGTTTGGGGTGGGGGAGTGTGGGACTTTATTTTTTACATTATGGGCTTTATAAATAGAGTTTGATTCTCCACTTTATTATCCCCATGGGAGAACATGTCATCTGCATTCGACCCATCCTTCCAGATGAATATTTCTCGTCATGGTCAGGATCTTTACTGGAGGGCATTCTGTTTTTGCGTAGAGAAAGCCCACAGACACCAAGAGCTGAAGCATGAGTATAGAGTCACATTGCTTGCTTTCGCACAAATATCTTACTTTTGTCTTCTGGAAAGATTTGACGAATGGCCACCAATAGAAAACAGGTAATCAAATGACTTGTCATTGAATCAGTGTGTGCTCTGTGTTTGTGTACCTATAAATAATTGGCTGTTGAGTTGCAGGTGGATGTGTCCATCAGCCGGAGCCTCCCGAGTGGCGGCAGGCAGCTCATCCACGTGAAGCGAAGCCTCTTTAATATTTCTCTCCGCTCGAATTCTGTGCCACCTATTGTCGTTCAGTGGGGCGTCTGTCTTCACTCGCACTCCCAGTGGGCCGTTACCAACGTCAAAAGAAAACAGGACCTCATTGGCAGCTGCATGGAAAAAACCCTGTGTTAGACAATCAAGCATGACATAATGCATATAATATTTGGTGAAACAAGCAAAAAGAGTAAAGCATGCTTTCCGCCTGTAACACCCTAGTACCACCAGAGGTAGGGGTTACATTTATTTTTTCTTCCAAATTAAAAAAAATGCCATCACCATACAACCACAGGTCTGTTTTTGATAAGGGACTATTGTTTGATGATGATGATTTAAAGTCAATTGTGCGTAATATGTCTTCTTTAAAACATATCTATTCTATTGATATATTCAACATTCAGCTTTTCCTCGCTGTCACTGTCAGTCACAGTGTGCAGAGTTTCATCTCTGATGAAGATGAATTCGATTTGGAGATGAACTGAAGATTTACTGAAGAGAAGCTTTGATATGAAGATACATGACATCAGCCTCCCTGCCGTGGTCATGGAGGCTGCTGCTACATCCACGATCAAGATGGCTACAAAGAATGTCTGAGGGTTATTCAAGACAGTTGACCAGGAACAGAAATTACACAAAAGAAATGAAACTGTTGCTTGACCCGGCGTTGGTTGTTCAAACGAGACAAAAAGCATGAACAACCAACTCCGGATATTTTGTAATTATATTTTCATGATTAAACATGTCAGAGTTCTGGAATTTGTTTGAACTAATGAACAGCTCACATCACTCTGATTTTGTCCTCTCTTTTATGACTACTGGTGAAATGTAGAATTGATTTTAGGACATTTTAGTCCTAACCTATGGGGCTGTGCATGGACAGGTCCCATTATTGACTGCTGTGTGGGACTTTGTCAAGACCACGCTCAGGTTGTCCAGTCAGAACCTTCTTACGGTCCCAGGCTGTGGAATCTTCTGACTCTGGCTTCTACCAGTGACTTAAACGTCCATAAAAAAAGCCATTTATTTAGAAAGGGTGTAAAAACATTAAAGCACATTTCTTTCCTACTTTTTAAAATCTTTATTTTACAGTAATATTATCTGTGAAAGTCGCTGTACAAAGAAAGACGACTACTGTTGTAGGTCATCTTCATTTGTTGTTTTACCATAGACTTTTTAGATTAAAGACATTAAAGGATGCTATTTTTTCATCGCAAAATACCTCAAAGCAATACACTTTCTGTGACAGGGTGACAAACAAACATGCACTTGGTGAACCTAAATTATTTTGTTCCACGATGAGGATTTTTGCAACCAGATTCACAGTACAAACAGCGGGAATAAACAAGCATTCAAAACAAGATCGATAACTGTAAAAAATGTGGTCCATCATTACAAATATGATATATACTGGTTATTTCTTCATCTATTACCAATAAACATTTCCTTTTCATCTTACTCTTTACTCTGGTTTAAACAGATCAACAGACAACATCATCTCAAGGCATTTTAATAACCGTAGTATTGTTTGTTCAGTGGACAGACAATACTGTCCACAGACAAAACTGAGCTTTGTGATTCAGAGCTCAGCATCCAGCTGTGTTTCTGACGACATCATATAAAGCACAGTTTCTATGTCAGTGCGTGAGGGCAGGGTATAAGCCTCCAGCTGAGTCATGGGCTGATGTGAAACTTTTACACTTGGGCTCATCCAGCTCTCACAAGTCATATCGAGCATCAAGAAATCTAGATTAAATATCTCTCCTCTGGGTTTTACTTACAGCTAAGTTCAATCCGAATGAAGTCTTTGATGCCCAAGTTTTCGAGGAAGACCCCAGAGGATGAAGTCGTTTTAAACAGGAAGGAGATATCGGCACTCAGCTCTCCATGGAATGTGGGAAAGTGAAGGTAGGAAGTCTCTTTGTCAAAGAAAGCAGCATTCCAGATATTTTCTGAAAGATGTTAAGTTTTGAAGTGAATTCAAATGTATCTTATGTACCTCTTTCTGTGTGTCAGAATTCAGAGGAATTTACTGTACAACTTACTGTCTCCATGACAACGAAGTGGTCCAACCCTGTAAGCACTTTCTGAACCAGGCCTGTTTATGTCCCTGAGGACCAGAGATCTGACTGGGAGGCTCTCTTTGTAGGTGAGAAGACCTGAATCATTGCTCCTACAAAAAAATCATCACAAGTTCACAACCAGGAAAAAAACATATCAGAAAAGGAATTAAATCTCACCAGTCGGCGTGGTCTGCGTCACAGTTACATTGATGCCTTGGATCTAGGCACTTGTTCAGCACGCCACAGGCACACTGCTGACTTCCAGGTTGAGCCCCGCCCCAATACGTCTGCACTTGCTCCCCAGTCGTCCCTCCAACCCACCAACTGTGTGGAAAGCCATCTAGTAGAAACAAACGGTACATGCTTCAGTATATGTTTTGTGTACAAAGTAAGTGATGAAATCCAAACTACCATCTACCTTGTGTGTTGAAAAGTCTGGACATCTTGCAATAATAGGCCACTTCCTGTTCGCAGTGCTCTGATTGGCTGATAACAGCAGCCAGTAGCTCATCCTCAGATGTATATTCAAAATGAGCTGAGTGCTGCTTCTTGCTCGGTGAACCACGCACTCTTGTTAGTTCAGTGTTGTTGTGTTCAATCACCATCCATGTCTTCTCTTCTGACAAAATGAAATGAGATTTAACTGTGGTCCTCTCGGAGAATATCTTAGCCAGCAGATACACAATCAAACGTTTGACAGACATAGCACATGGAGTGTTTGTTTAGCTATGCATGCTACCTGTCATGTTGCAGTATACAAGCTGTGGTTTGATGGGCCCGCTGCCATCCACATCAATGTAGTAGAAGCCTGACGTGTTGCCTTTGTGCTTGTATGCCTCGCAGGACTGCTCGTGTATCGCTGAGGAGAACAAGGTTTAAAATTAATAACTTTCTCACGCACAAATTCAGTTTATAAGACAACAGAAATAAACGCTTCCTCAAAAGAGAGAGATACAACAAAGTGGAATTTGTTGCATTGTCTCACAACACATTATGTGTTTAGCAGAATGTCAAATGAATTGTATGCCAAATGCAGCTATTAATCATTATGTTATTGTTACTTTTGCAGACGGGTTAAAAAGACAAGGTCAGGTAACGATGAAATTAGCTGGCAAGGTCAGGTATTCATGTCTAATCTAATTAAAGCTTCATCTTTAGGACAGTCTCAGAAGCACAGGCAAAATTCTATTAACAAGACGGCAGTCTTGGCCTTTGAGCCTGAAGGTCATGGGTTTGAACCCACTGAGGGACCTTCTCCATGGACTCTCACTGATGTCTGCTGTCGTTGTGTCTTTGGGCAAGACACTTAACCCCCTTCGACCATAAGGAGCGCAGAAGTAATGTTTGCTGCATGCTAGCCTGACTAATGGCTGAAGACACTCTGCAGCTGTTGGTTTATATAAAATCCGAGTTTTAACAACAAACTGAACACTTTTAGTAAAAATATGTTATTTTCACTATTATTTTAAAAGGGAAGACATATATTTCTATTTGTAGGTGATAGGTTGATTACAGATCTCAAGTGGTTTGTGGTTTCATTTGAAAATGACCCAAAACAATTATGTAAACATTTCTAAAAGAGTTGTGAAGAACAGCAAAAAGTTGTCCGTACAGTAGGTTGCAAATGTGAATGGATCAATACATAATAATATATATTTATAGTGATGGCTTCAACATTGATTTCTGTGGTTTGGGGTTAGGAATGTCTACTAAAAGACTGTTGTGAGTTGCTGGTGGTTTTTCTTGACTCTTAATCCCCTGTCCGTCACTGTGAGCTTGGTGCACACGTAGTGCTGGAGATAGCAAAGGTATTTGATCTGAGGCTGACCTGCCACAACAAGCCTGAGGACAGTGAGTTAAAAGAGCTGCGTGCACATGTGTTTGATCAGTGATCAGTGCATTGTGGACTCACAGCTGTGGCAGGTGGCGCCGCTGTAGCCGCTGCCTGAACAGTTGCAGTGGAAGGTGCTCCAGGACTGACTGCAGCTGGCCCCGTGTTCACAGTGACTCGGAGAACATCTGTGGACAGACACAGACAGAAGGAGGCTGTCACTTTTACAATCGTCCAGTAGAAATAACCAGCATGCACCAACGTCTGTTCACTGTGTCAAGAGAGAGACCACTTCATTGCAATAGCTTTTCTAAATTAAGTTCTAATTTTGTGTCCATGTGTAGATAAATAATTAATTGTATTTGACATGAGTTTGTACATTATTTTCTAGTAGGTTTGGATTCAACCACAACTGTATTGGAAGATAATAAAAAAAAAACAATTAACTATTACTTCAAATTACATTATTGTTAACATTTTAGAACAGATTATAAGGTCGATTCCCTGATTCAGTATTCTTTCAAATTAAGTATAACATGCCGTATAGCAGCCCCTCACCATCAATGCTGCAAGTTACTGAAATAAAGCTCATTCCATTCTTCCAGGGGCCACTAAAAATTATCTTGCAGGCCGGATTTGGTCCATGGGCCTGAGTTTGACATGTCTGCCTTAATCCATTTCTGGGAACTATTTATACTAGTTTAGTAGTTTATTTCTTTGGAACATTAGATCTTAGATCAAACGTTTTCAAAGGTCATACACGATCTTATTTTTCATTGTAAATTGTATAAATGAACAATTGTAGTGCTAAATAATGCCTGACTGAAAGGGGTTTAGGCTGAAGTTGAGACATAAACTGCCTTACCCCTATTACGACTGTGACAAAAAATGACACATACAGATTCTCGAATACCAATAATAGCAACATTTAGCACAAAACTTAAACTTCAATCAGAATTATTAAGCAAACATGATCTGTTGGATCATGATAATATGCCATTTGTAAATAACAATGAATAGACGAGAGTGTACAGTAACTGATACAACAAACTGCATTCCTCCAAATAGTTCTATTCAAATGTGCATCTTTCGACCATGAAAAAGGGGACATCAGATAGGACTACAAGACACTAATGACAAATGGGGACGTCAACACTCTGGAACCAAATATGCAGAAAGTGTGTCTGTCCTCCGAAGATAAGCACTGTTAGTATCTACAAGATTACAGCGATAACTTAACCTTACAGAAAGAGCCACACACATGTGATGTAAAGTACGTTATTATCATTGTAATAAAATTACACGTCATCTACGGAAAAAAAAATCATCTTCTCTCTTTGTATCACCTCTGGATAACTTTAGGCTGTGCTGGCACAAAGAAATTACATGCTGTATCCTAGAGCATCACTGGAGTTAATAACGGTAATTATTTAATATTTTAAGAGGTGAAGAGCCATTTTTTGCTTTAGTTCATTTGAAGAAGCCAAGTTGTAAGGCTCTTCTTTGCTTGGAGATGTAATTGGGTTATATTGGGCCTGGGATGAGCTGTTTTCTGGGAGGGGAGGAGATGAATTACTGTGATAGGAAATGGAGGTTTGGGGGAGCTGGGTATTAGGAGGAGCAATAGGCAACAAAGGGGGCGAGTTCTGAGATGAATAGTGTGGCAGTGACTGTGTAAACATACTGCAAAGGGAAACGGGGTCAGCAGAATGTACCAGCAAAGACACACAGAGAAGCAGACAGCTAAAGCAGCATGTATTTTTAATCGTTTGGAAAAGCTGCAGTTAGGGAAAGTGCTGACTCATCATTCTCTGAGCGATTTTGAAGTTCGGTCTGAAACATATTTTCGGAATGAAAGGGCAGTTGTGTGGCCGGGACACTCAGAGACGATGTAACTAACAGTGAAATCAATTATCAGACGATGCAACATGGATTATCTGAATAATCTTCACCATAAACATAAAGCATATTCTCAGCTATAGTATTTAACACAAGCAATTAGGTCAAATATAATATGCATTAGGTAATCATTGAATTATTAAACATTAAGTGAGGGTATAAAAACATTTTAGCAGCCATTTTATGGGGTGTGGTTGTTGATTTATGGTGAGCAAAAGGACAAAAAATACTTAGACAAATGGAATGTCAGGTCAAACTAAATAAGCAATTAAAAGGACACCGGAGTATAAAGAATCTCCTAAGGCCATCTGGTCTGGGCAAGGTGGCGCATGTTAATTAATCATACCAATTACACAAAATGCTTGTTTTTTCTCCTTTTTCTTATTAACCGGATCGCAGAAATACCCACCCAAAAAAAGTTTTTTTAAAAGCAACACCACACTGCTCTGGCAATGTTTTGCTATACAGGTGTACTCACTTACACACCCTGGCAGAATGATGGCTGCATAGGCCATTTGAACAAAATGTACAATATATATGTACAATCACCACCATTGAATATGAATAGAGTTAGTTTTTACTCTTTTTAAATAATGTTTCATGTAACCTCCCAAATGACTCCACACTGTTCACATTAAGAAACATTTACTTCTTCAAAAGTTATAATTATACACATTAGACAATACTTGTTCTTCTTTATAATCAAAAGCTATTCTCACATTTTATCATCTTTTTCTCTCACTAATCCTTGGGAAATTGACTCACAAATGAGTTGCTGCTGAGATTGTTATTGTGAAGATGAAAATTATTATCCTCTGATGAAAACAATCAGAGGCAGAAACTCAACAAGGCAAATCATACTTCCCTGGGCCAATGCTTTTTACAGGCTGTCAGTCATTTTGGAGGAAAATAACCCAAATGTTGTACAAACCCAATCACACTGAGCTATAGAGATTGGCCTAAGATAAAATACTGAGGGTTCAATGAGGATTTGGTGGCAACCAAGAGGGAAAGTAGAGATTGCTTTTTCCGCCATAGTTATTTCAGGGCTTTGATCTCAGTCGAACGGTAGCTCAGAATGAGCACTGTGAGTATGTGTTTTCTGTCTGGATCGCTCCATATCGCACCACTGCCTCAGCTATAAATTACATTTTCACAACACAAAGAAAAACAAAACACCATTCCTGCTGAGGAAAAGCCCATGATACTCGACGACAAAACAATAACAGGATTGTGTTCCTAAAGTATTTCAGGAAACACTGATCTTGAAACAAAGGTGCTACATTTCCATGTGGATCCCATTCGCTCCTGTCTAATAATCTATACTTCATCTCAAAATACATCCTGCTGTATACAGATGGGATTAGAGGGGATTCGCACAGGTGAAAACAAAACATTGTCAACAAAAATGAAATATTTAAGTCTATCCTCCTGGCTCAGTAAGCCTGTATCGGTGTTCCCAAAAAAGCACAAACCTGTCGGTGATGCCGCACATGTCAATCTGCAGCTGACTATAATTTCCCAGAAGCCTCTCCTGCACCATCACCAGGTCCACAGGCTGGTCGTTTACCACCAGGGAGTGCATACAGCCTCGAAATGAGCTAAACGGGTTCCTGCATCCCTCTGCTCCGTCCACAATGGGGCACCCTGCAGGGTACAGAACATCACATCAGAGCAGGGGCATCATAGTTATTTAGAATCGTAGAAGAACATGACTGCCGCACCTCCAAAGTACAAGTGCGTCCCTTTTGCGATGGTTATGAGTGTGTTATAGGCAGAGGCAGCTTCTTCTCCATCTACTGTAAGAGTCACATGACCTCGTCTGGAGAGGAGCTCCATACGGTGCCACTGTCCGTCACTGAGAGACGACCCTAAGCAAACACAAACATCCAAAATGTAATTGTAGTCATAATTAGTCGACTGATTGCTTCATTTAGATTACAAGATTATCTGTGGGAAAACTATAACATGTGGAGCAAAATGGCAAACAATTTTGGAATTTGTTGTTTATTTATTTATTGTTCAAACCAGATACAACTATTAATTCCCATGTTTAATTAATATTGTAAATTAAACTTATTAAGTTTTATTTTGTGTGTATTGTTTGGATTAGATAATGCAGTCACTTTTAGTGCCTTTGCTTTTTAGTCGATTAATCGATTGACAGGCCAATAAATACGTACACACTTTATTTCTGCTGTCTACATTCTATGGAATAATCACAATGCAATACGTGCCTGTATTGAATGTGAAAGTTGACAAATATGAATACATGGATCTGGTTATCTGTACAGGTTTGTTATATTATTGTTAAATTGTTAAAATTCACTTTACCAAGTGTCACCACATAAAACCCAACAATCACTGAAAATCCTTTGGCCCAACCATTGAATTAGACCACTGAACTCTCTGTAGTTGGTGGTAAATGGACTTTAATGAGCATTTAAGTTTGTATTGATGTAGTGCTATGTATTCATGTTTGTATAGGCTCCATTTCATGACGCTATGTTATGTGTGCTTTTCATTTAATGCTGCTCAAACGAATTCCCCAGAATCAGAATCTGCTTCTTAGCTCACCTGCTGTCAGATCTTGTTGAGTTTTCCCAGATTGAAACAACTTCAAACAAAGCCTAGCTCTGCTCAGATAAATCCACACCACGCCTCCTTGCTTGGGAAGGTCAAACGTGAGCAGCAGCCCCTCTCTGTCCCAGGTCCTGAACTGAAGACCCACTGATGAGGCCGCTGATGCAGACTCCATCGTCCACGGCAACGAGAGGAGGCTGTGAGGGCCACTAAACGTCACCGCAACAGATACGGGCTCGAGGCAAGAGAAGGTGACATTGCCCTGAGAGGAGAGGAGTATGGGAGAAGTGATTAGGGAGGAAGAGGCAAAACATGATAATGCATGAATATGAATTAATTTGCGAAGGGTGCGTGGAGGTGCCCTGACGTACAGAGATCTCATCAGCAGATCTTTCTAAAGAGCAGAAAGTATTACCATAGCGATAACGCTTTGACTAAGAAGAAGTGAACTCAGGCGCCAATGTCAGACTGGACAAAGTCATGGAGAAAAGGGCTTTCACGACATAAGTGACCGTCCCAAGCAGGCCACGAGGAGGAGGAGGAGTAGGGAGGGGGGCAGAGGAAATGGTGGAAAGCAGCTGGTCGTCTCAGCGTGCCGGCAGACAACTTTGAGAGCAGTATTAATTGCAGTAATCGCACGTCTTTTGCAAGTGATGCTGAAACATTGCATCTGTTTCTTCAGGGATTACATAGGCTTCTATTTTCAGTGGCAACCAACAACATTGTGACACTTGATCAAACCTAAAAGCTCTTTGCGGGGCAGTTAAAGCGATATGCCATAATGCAGGGAGTAGATGAGAGTACCTTGGAGAGTCAGTGCTGTTGTGCATTAGCTTGACACAATCCATTAGGCGCACGAATATGTTGGACTGAACAGTGCATGCACAAACTGGCACAGGCAGCATCTCACAAATGGGTAGAAATACGGGAAAGTTTGGGGAGAAACTACTTTCAAAACACTGTCTTTCTGTGCTTCTTTGTTGCAAGGTGATAAGCAATTAGATGCGTGCAGTTTACGGTGTGAATATGCAAACTATATAGATAATGTAAAGCAAATTAACGCACGGTTGAATTAGCAGCTCCTTGTAATATTAATTGCTAATAATGACATGGCGTCCCACTGCATTTCCGTCAGTAATAACATGCATCAATGGATCTAATTTGAGCACATTCCTCTCTACATTTTTGTACAAATGAAATGCACACTTGGTAATGCCGATGGTAGATTTTGAGCTCCAGATATACTGTAGTTGGACATATTTGTAAAAAGGCAGATTTAAAAAACAAAACAAATGTCAGTAGCAGAGCAGGCTTCAGAGGCGTACATATCTTGCTCACTATGATCTTCTCTCCAGACCTTGGCTTTGTACCGTGTTCTTGTTGCTGCATGTTATTCAGCCAAAAACACTGTTTATAATAGTGGTAGAGAAAATAAATGTAGCCCAGCAGAGAGCCCAATTTGATTTCTTTTATCGCATCCAGTTTAAAGGTGATGTGCTGTTTTTCAACCACTGAAAAAAAAACAAAAACCTACGACCATTCACTCGCTAAAGTCGATTTAGTGATAACCATGTGAAAAATGTTATTCCAAAAAGAGAAAACAAAATGGGAAAGCTAAAGCGGCAGCACAGATACAGTGTTTGGGATCCTGGGCAAATTTCTTACTGGCTTTGTAGCAATTCCTAATGTTTGTCAGTACGGAAATAGTTTTTTTTTTAATGAATCCATTAAAATATCATTATTAATTTACAATACACAATTACTACAGCTACTACCATTTTTAAATTGCCACTAAATGTCATCAATGTATTCAAGAAGATTGGAGACTACTTTCTTTGTTCTTTGTTTTCTTATCAATAGGACATGTATGCACGAGTGTATGGCACCAGCTCTCTCGCACCTACAGGTACAAATAAAGAAGTTTCCACCAGAACCACTAAAACAGTCAAAATGAACACATCCACAAACACAAGTTTCATGTCTGTTTTACCTGCACAGTCACTCGCTGGTCGCTCTGTTGGGCGAGGTACACCAGGTTCAGTCCATTATAAATCACATTTTCCAAACAACCATGGAAGTTTCTGCTTGGCTGCGCTGACCTCTGCAATCCGTGGACCAGGTCTGCTCCCACACTGATCTACAAAGGGAGCAAAAAATGAACCACAATATCAGATTAAGGAGCAGCTTCATTGTGGTGTCTTTGTTGTGTTGGCTCGGACAAGCTTACCTGGTCATGGTCCCAGTGGGAGAATTTAGATGGGATCTGGACCCACTGCATGCTTTTGTCCACAGTGAAGTTGAGGTGTGTGCTTTGATGCTCTACGACAAAATGATGCCAGTGCTGGTCGTCTAAAAGGCTGCCCAGGGAGACCGAGTGCCGACTTGAGGGAGATTTGTCTAGAAGAATAAGATGTTGTGGATTTCATACAGGAATGCAACTCAATGTGCATTAAAAAAAGGAAGAAAAAAAACAGATCACAAAAAGACAATGAAGAGCTAACTGCACTACACAATTCTCAATTTTAGTGGACGCACTAATGCTTTAAAAGACAAAACAAAATCTAAAATTGCTTAAATTAAAGAAAGAGTATAGTTATTTGACTAAAATGAATATTGGTCAATAGTGGTGTCTTTGGCCTTAATTTAAGCATTTTTTTTTTTTTACAACAATACAATAATATTCTATAATAAAAAAGATGAAAAATATTGCTTTGAGGGTCGGTCAGTTACTTTTCAAGGTTGAGAGAAATATTTTGAAAGCATGTGATGTTAGTCCCGCCCCCACAGCTTTCTGATTGGTCGCAATAAACTCAAATCCTTGATAGACAGCAAAGACTATTCTTCTCCAGCCAATCTTACTGCTGATGCGTATTCGAAGGGGAAGAACTGCTTAAATAAAAAGTGAAAATTCTTAATTTTGATGATACTACAGGGAAGTTGCAAACATCCCCCCTGAACTAGTGTTTCATCATTGATTATAATGTATTCTTGTACTAAAGAAAAGTGGTTGTGGCGTAAAATAAAAAAAAACAGCTTCACCCCCTTCAGTAACAGAACAGGGATTTGATGCTGCGCACAGGCTCATAAAGCAAGAGCAGTTTACAAATACAGTATATGACTGTGGAGGGGTTTGTAAAGAACCAGACAGATGTTAAAATAAATACATGCCTAAAAAATAGTAAAAAAACATATAAGAATGATTTGGCACAAAACTTTCTCTGTCACTGTGAGAACACATCCATGTTTGCTTCATTGTTGTTTACAGGCTCTCGGTGTTGCTTTATCTCCCTTTGATCTTAATCATGGGAACTTTGCGGTTTTCCAAGGATTCTCACCTGGGGAACTCATTTACAACCAGCGCTACATCTGCTGCACAAACTGACCCACAAAGCAAAGGCAGCCGCCAAACTAACACTGAAGGGATGTGAAGGAAAGAAGGTGCCATCATTCTGTCTCGTTTGGTTCACGGACTGGGATTTCATAATGAAGCTGTCTTTACTTGACTTGGAAGAAAAAACAACAACACACAAGGACAAAATGCACGTTGGATAAAATTTAGAGAGAGAGAGAGAAAAAAAAGAAAAGTCCGGCTCATTAATTAAATTTAAATAGGATTTGTCTTAATTGATTTTGCAGGATTAAAAATGAATAACAAATTTAGAAAAAGTCCCAAAAGTCTTGTAAAAGTAAAATTATGAAGAGAAAATCACAACAAACGACTAAAAAACATTTTGCATACTTGTAAGATATAGCCCAGAGTCACTGTTTGACGTTTTATATCATATTTTATGTTTTGTTTTTGTAATGATTGTTGTGTGTTTTAGCCTTGGATTGGTAGAATTAGCCGTGGATTGATTTTATTGATGCTTGTATAAGTTTTATTTAGGTCTAAAAGTTTTGCTGTTTCTTGCCTATGGTCAATGTGATATATTCATTTACTTTAAGTATTTATTTTTCATTTCAGTCTAAGGTCACAGCCAATATGGAAATTCTTCCCTGAATGCAGCAAATATACTGCCAACCGAAGCTCGGAAAGTTTTTTAAAGTCATAGTAAAAGTCCGAAATGTTCAGGCGATTTTTAAATCTTAAATGAAGTGAATCTGGCTTCATTACTTTCCAGGCCTTTTATACAGACCTTAAGCATTTTAGATAGAAATAGTTTTTTATTACTGTTTTATTGTTCTATTGCTTGGGTTTAATCAAATCCAAATATTCTATATCTCATACATATTCAGAGAGTGTCTCTACATGCATTTCTCCCTCCGCCTGACAGAGATGGAATTTGGTACCATTTAAATAATTAAATTATGCTTGGTAAAAAATATATTGAAATGTGAAAGAGTTCATTTAAACAAAATAAATTATGGAATGCAGTATGCTAAGGCTGTATCACCTAAATGTGTGGTGTCTGCTCTGGAAATAAAACTAACCCGGGGCTAATTCAGTTTAGTTGCACTTATTGGCAGCTCTTATCAGATGATGCACATAATTGTTTAACCAGTTTCCTTTGGCTTCAGTGATTAGGACAGATGTATAAAAAGTAACCAACAAAATGCAAGAGTAATATTCAGACAATTTAAACATTTCAATCAAACAGCTTTCCTTAAATTATTTTGCATTGAATCAAAAGCAACAATTTATGTTTGTAGTCCCCAACGAATGCATCAACATCAGTCAGTCAATTTTAACTTTCCAAACAAAACTCAGCCATGTGTATTCAGGGCTATTGGGAAGTGCATTTCTATCCGCAGATAAGATATCTCTGAGCTGATAAAACAAGGCAGTTGTGGGCAGTAAAATTAAGCCAAGCGGAGTCCCTGACAGCAGTGAGAGATGTATCTGTTTGTTTACACCTGATAACAGACGAGACAATAAAAAACTGATATAAATCATTGTGAAAGTCAACGGCACAACATCAGACACAACCAATATCCAGAGTTTTACTTGAGATTAACAAGAAATGTACCAATGGTTGTATTCTGATGCTGTGCTGTGCGTTCTCATCCCGGTTATTCTGGGGATAGACTTAATTACACAGCTCTCTGCTCTTATCTCACATAGGCACACACAGGCTGACAGTAGCCGAGGAGCAGACTTGGACATGGAGGGAGACCGTGGAGCACACAAAAGACCTTGGACCGAGACCAGACCTGATCATTTTGGGGCGTTCATGTGATGTCAACATTACAATTTGCGGTGGAGGGAAGTTGCAAAACATTTCCGAATAACTATAGAAACTGATAAAATTCCGACTTCTTGTGTTAGTTTTTTGGCAAGGCGAGTTTATTTGTATTGCACAGTTCATACATAGCAACTCAAAGGTCTTTACGAAACAAGAAAGGAAACGTTTTGCAAAGCACTCTGAGATAAAACACAAATATCCACAGTACATTTGAAAGAGTGTGGACACAATTCTTTAGTTGTATGTGCAGCTAAACGGACCTATTTTTAACCTGGATTTGGATGTTGTCAGAGTAGAAGCCTAGTTCACGTTTTCAGGAAGTCTGTTCCAAATTTTAGCTGCCTGAATCTGGATCTCCCAATTTCTCTGAGCACCAGCAGGAGCTAATTTGTCTGTAACTCCTGGGCCAATCCACATGTTCATCTCAAAAACTTTCAACTACGGTCTAATTATTGTATCAGAAAGGTTGCAAAAACAGGTGATAATATTATTTTAAATCATGCATTACATTGACCAGTGCAAGGACGGTATATTTGGCGTATAACAATAATCTAGGAAAACCTTTGGATCTTTTCAACGTTTCTTTTAGTGTTCTTTCCTGTTGATTTGTAATGACACCTGCTCTAAAAATGAAATATAATTCTTGAACATGAACGCAACTTAGTGCTCTTTATAAAGCCACTTGACTGCCTCGCTGTCACCTCACTGCACTACTGCACTACTGCACTGCTCACTTCATATTGTGCACTGTATATTGTATATGGTTAATTTAAATGTATTTTATTCTAATTTTTATACCTTTTGTGTATGCCGATTTTTTTTTACTATGCCTTACTCAATTCTCTGCCTCTCTTCCGTGACGGCAATAAAAATGGTTCTGATTCTGAATCTGAACCTACTGAACTTTTGAAACTTGTTCCTGCTTCCTATGCCTCATTCCATTATTGGACAATAGATCAACAAGTTTTTTTCCCACCACACTGCTCATTCCTCCCATTTTAGAACAGGTTAGGAATGTATATACAGCATATCTAATGTAACATGATTGGACATGTGGTTCTCTACACCTGATGCTTAAACAATGAGGCTTTTAGATTTCACAATGATGCTGTAATCATTGGAGTGTGTGTCAGAGAGCACTACTGGGGCTGAATGAGATGCAGAAATGAAACAGTGGGCATGCTGATTACAGTTATGATATTTCGACATGCAGCCAAAGTCATTTCAAAAGCACAAATCAATTTCTGTCACTTCCACTGGCTAAAAGTCTGAGAGCTCCATAGATGGCTGCAGTGAAGCGGCCATAATCCACATTCTCCATACTAAGCCACGCCATCAACTTAGAATGAGTGAGCTGCAAAAGTCTAAATTAACATTTAAATGCATTTTTGGGAAGATAAAAATGAAATATATTTGGGAGAGCATGTGCATTCTTTTTAATAAGCTAATATCGTGTATGGGCATTTGGACATCTCCAGGCACAGAGTGGAACTAAGTGTGAAACATTAAGTGTTGCAAAGAAAAGCCCACACAAAGGAACAAAGCAGTGCTGAAGCCTGTGGACCTATTAATGAAATGCAATATAATTTGATTAAGTTAAAAGTTCCCTCTGCATTTTGCAAAAGTCTGCAAGGTTTGTTTGTAATGGGTTTTTAGAATGATAGTTTGATAGACTGAGATTATTAATTCACTGGAAATGTAAAAAGAAACAGGTATGAGATATTACATTACAAAACTATCTACTGTCATCACAAGGACTCAAAAATTAGAATATTGTTCATTTACTTCTGAAATTCAACTTACAATGTAAAACTAATGTGCTGTTTCCACCAGACCTACTTGGCCCTACTTGACTCAGCTCTACTCTACCTGGTACGTTTCCATTACTTTTTATTATTATACGGCTCCTCACAGCAGCAGTAGAACGCTCCATTGATTTGAATGTATTTTCAAAACGTTCTACCGGTCATTATTTTCTATAACGGACCTCTCAAAACAATAATGACCGCTGCCCATGGCAACGCACTCTCTGCTTGTCTTTCAAATGCGTGGATAACTCCGCAAGTAGTTCCGGCCACTCCTGAGCTAGCCACGCTCAATAAACACACTTAAATGTTAATCGGAGAATACTTATACATATACATTCTTCACACACGTGCACGGAAATTTTCAGAATTTTCTGGTCTTGTCTTCATGACAAAAATACTATTTCTCTGCGTCAAAAAGCGATCGTGAAAACCCCGGAAGTAGTTCTGGCCGCTCAATAAACGCAAATGCCAATCGATCAACGCAATGAAATGTTTATCGGAGAGTGAATTATACATATCCAGTCTTAATACAAGTGCACGGAAGTTTTCAGAATTTTCCGTTTACGTTTTCATGACAAAAACACTGATGTAATGCGAGAAAAGGCGATCCCGAAAAACCCGGAAGTAGATACCGGCACATTTTAAGATACCGGCACATTTTCGGACACATTTGCAGAGGATCGAATTATGGATTTAGGTTAGGTTTATGTATGGGTCACTCACCGCTGATGTTCAGAATTCTTTGTTCAGTTTTTCATGCAGTTCCAGAGAGTTCTAGTTTGGAAGTTGCCAGCCTGACTGTTGCTACTGCCTGCCCGCGGTTGCCGAGCAACGGGAAAACTTTTTGGGACTACTTTATTTGTTGTCATTAAATAAACTTTTGGCATTCATAAAAGTGATCTGAAGTTTATTTTGTGTGTTAAGCTGGTACAAAGCAGTATAATAAGCGGGATAATGTATAGCCTACAGGTCATTATCGGAAAATAAGTACCTTCAGGCGGAAGCAGACCCTGCGCGTCGGGGTCCGCTTCGCCCTGTCGGTACTTATTTTCCGATAATGACCTGTAGGCTATACATTATCCCTTACGTATTTGGCACGTATCTTAGCAACCTACCAGAATCCTGGGACATTCTTTGGTGACCGTGGTTTCCAACAGCACTCTGGCCAATCATTGTCAGTGAGAACACTTTGGTACCGGTTAAACAGGGCCAGTGGAAAAGCTCCCAAACAGGGTAGAGTAGAGCCAAGAAAAGTAGAGGGCAAAGTAGGGCTAGTGGAAACAGGGCTTTAGATATGACACATTACATACAAAGTGAGATATATAAAGTCTTTATATATATGTTATAATATTGATCATTTGAATGTTTTAAAATGGTCTGTAAGTCATAATGATCAACATTATATACATACATTATAAGTCTTGACTCGTCTTATGCAATGAGACGAGTCAAAATCATATATTTTCACTTTTTAAACTGAACTACATAAATAAATTTACTTTTGAACAATTATTTTATGAGCTTCAGCTGTAGTCAAACTCAATTTTGGAATAAAGCAAAGGCTTGAAAAGCAGTTTCTCAACATTTAGATTTTCAGTACAGTCCATAAATCTAAAAATGGTTCTGCTTTGTCGGGCCAGCGTTAAAATATATTGTCTTTAACAGCGATATGCTCTTGAAATGGATGGTGCTCATTTTCTGATGTGTTTTACCTGTTTGCAGATGAAGAAGCAGATTTCCCTTCTCCAGCTCAAGAGTGATGCTGTGCCCACTGTGTCCGTCAGCATGGAGCAATGTGCCGGAGTTCTTCAACGTTTTAAAATTGAGGGAAATGCTCTGTTTGACCATAGTTGGTTTTGGACTCAATCTGAAAAGTAGACTGCTCTGACCGGAGAAGCCCACCACGTCTGAATCTGAAAAATATGAAATGTCTTTATTAATACCTCTCTTTAACACCACAACAATGCAACTAAGTAATACAATCCATGTAACTAGAACCTGGCTCTAAAGCAGTTTTCGCACATGTATTTTTGGCCTTGGACATAATAATCAGCTTTTTCAGACAGAGAAGATTAAACCACCCTCACTCAGCCAATCATCTCTCAGCCCAGAGTGAAATAGTTACAAAACAAACAAGTGCAGTGATAAAGGGCATCCTTGTCATATTCCCATAATCACTTGACGTCTGAGGACCAGCTCCAGCTTGTGGTTCCTAAAGGACAAACCAGAGGCTCTCAGCGGGGAACGCTCTGCTCCTCCCTGTCTGGCAACGCCTGTGTTGGGTGGTCCTCTCAGTCTATGGGTCATCTTTGTCTTTTAATGTTTTAAAATGTTTATTGTCATACAATAATACATAATACATACATACATAAATACATAAATATGAAATGTATTGATTAGTGTCCATTGTGAGACCACCCACAGCTCAGTAGGCAATCTTGCTCTCTTTCTCGCAAGATTAGGTTTTTTAATTGAAATATGATTTTCTTATACTATTTATATCTGAAAACATAATGATACAAAACATCTACTAATCTTTGCTCAACGGGTGCAATGTGTGAGGTTGGCTGATGTTTATTTCCTTTGCATTTGTGTATTACCATTTCCAAGCATTTCAGTTTAGTTTTATTGTTGCGGGTCAGCTTCCGCCACATCTGATGGTTTCCCTTATGATGCGCGCTCCCCCACTTGACGCTCTCCTCCGCTGTACCTGTGGCATGTCATAGCTGCGGGCTAGCGTTACAAAGCTGCACAACTTTGTTATCGGAGCGTTTTTCTCTCTATCATAAAGGTGAGCCTTTCGCCAACTGTTCGGCATCATGCAAATTAAATGTCCATGTTGCAAACCGCATGATCAGTCGCTAATCTCTGCAAACTCTTTGTAGACTCCACGCTTCCATGTGGGCGCGTGTGGAGTAGCGTCAAAGCCCACGCAATTCAAGGTACGCTGTTTACTTTATTCATAAACAAGCCAACCCGAATTGTAGGCAGTAAGTTAATGTGTAGATAAATATCTTTGTTTACCGCAGTGAGTGGTTGTTAATACCGGTTAGACACTTTTGTTTGTAAATAACCGCAAATCCCCAGTGATGTCCGGATTGACAACACCTGATTATTGTAGCTACGTCAGAGACTCTAAAGTTTGTTGCGCAACACTTAGTTATCATGCAAATTATGTTCCCATGATAACTGAAACATTTAGAGAAGATAATTATTATTAGTGCACTATCATCCTCAATCGAAATACATAATTTATTGATTACCAAAGTGCGTTTGATGCACTGGAAATGACATTTTTGGTTGATCCCTTTTGGATCTACATGTTAACTTAATTGAATGTGATTTGAAATTTGATGATTTAATCTGCAGTTTTAGATTGTAAATATCTTGTATCTTATAGATACATTGAAGTTAAGTTTAGTCAACTAAGAGCATTACATAGCTAACTCTTATTTTCCTAATATTCATTTGTCTTTTTCTGGCCTCTTGTCAGGTCCGGTTTTTTGTACTGAGCTGTTTCCACACCTCATCCTGATATCTCCCTGTCCCTGCCATGGACTCCTGGTAGGATAAAAGACTATCAATTAATTTTTTTCCTTTACGTCCAACGGACAATATTGGACTATCGTGGACTATTTTGGTTTCTTCTCTTCTCTCCCTTTGAATGGGAGCACGGACTCTAACACAGAGCGTGTGAATCGTGAGAACAGTATCGTTATCAGCGAGGTTGTGGCTGTCAGTATTGTTATATTGTTATTCTGTACAATTTTGTGTTATTTACTTTCTCCTTTTAATACAATACCAAACTCAAAACTCAATCAGTTGTTTTGTATCACTCACTCTACACCTCACAACCCAGGCTCCTTCCCGAACCAGTCTTTTGAATAGTACTCAGAGTTGAATCGCAGTCACATCTGGCCTAAACAACCTGTTGTTACATAGGCTATCGTGATCCTGAGGCAGTGCGCACAAAGGACAAAGACATTCAATTGTTCCATGTCCTTTCCCAACACGATGGTGAATGATAAATACTCAAAGTAAACACATGTAACTTAAGCATTTACCGTAATTATGGTAGTTTGCGGCCAATATGTGTGTTAAGTGTGGTAGAGTTGTCAGGGCATAATTTATGCCCTGACAATTTACTTATTATTTTGACTCCATCAACTTTTAGTGGCTCGAGGACACTTGTTTATTGTCAAAAATAGACTGGTGAAGTAGCACAGGCATGGAAGCTAACGGTTAAGCTGTTAACACTGGGGGGCACGCCCAGAATTCTGAAAATACAAGAACTCCCAAAGCTGTCATTTTGACTGCTCCATTCAAACAAACAAAATTCTGAAAAATCCTCTGTCAAAATGTTTTAGTTCTCCACCAGTTTTTTTCCCAAAGTAAGTAATTCATAGTGAAAAAGTGAAAAAAATATATGAAAATAGAAACAATAATTACACTTCCTAAAATAACTGTTCTGGGAGTTCTAGTGTTATCAACTCATCATCAAATCATGAAGTGACCAGTTCCATAACAACATAAAAATATGAAAAAATTCGGATTAAATTGAGTTATTTTAAAATATAGGTGGTGCGGATTATGTACATGTGCGCCTTTTAGTCCAGAAAGTACGTAAGTCATAAATAAAACCATTGAACAGAGTCACACTTTGCAATACTGACTGTAAGGACACCCGTAGGCCTCGATCCTCAGGCCTATCCGGCCGTTGTTGTTCCAGTCCTGTGGGATGATGCGCAGGTAGCGAGCGATGACCGTCTGCTGTAGCTTGTGCTGAACCACACTGTCTGCATTTGTGTTGCCAGAAAACATCTGAAAAGAACATTGTACTGTTGTTGTTTATTTGCTATAAAACCGTTTCCTTCAATGTAATTCCCTTCGGTCAGACCTGCTGTCATAAGTGAACATTTCCCTTTTCATCTTTTCTTTGAGGTTGAACCACAGTCTCAGAAGCATGTGTGGGAAGTGATGCGTTTGATTTCCCCCCTAATGAAAGGAATGGCGTGGAGATAAGGCCACGTTCCCGGTGAATGCCTTCTCAATCAGGTAGAAAATTAGATTTCTGAAGCACAAGTTGTAGTTTTATGTGTTTGATGCTTTGATAAACACATGGTCCTTGGAGAGGGTGGTTATTAACCTCCTCAATCCTACAGCACATGGCGTCTTCTTTTCCAATGCTCAGCTGAATATGAACTTCAAGAGTCATTCCAGTCATATGTGCAAATAAAAGAGTCTGCAAAGATATAGACAAAAGTGCAGATCATCCAGTTCAAGCTCTGTGTCTTTGAACAGGTGAGTTGAGAGTGCAGCTAACCTTCGGTGTGGAGTTGTTTGATATATGGCCAAGACTAGATATACACTCTTCCGTTGGGAGCTTTTAATTAAGAGAGAAAGTGGATGGAAATGAGGAAAAGGAGACAGAGGTTGAAAAAGGTGAAGCAGCAGCAGCGTTTCCCACAGAAAGCCTTAGTAAATGCAGATGATGGCCAACTGAAGGTGGCAGGCATCACAGAAAAAATGACTAATGGACTTTTTAATAGCTTTATATTCACAAAGCCTGAAGGCCAAATGAGGTTGGCTGAATTTTCTCTTTCATTATCTTCAACCTAATCTGAATCACAAATGGGAGTTCCATTTGATGTGGAATAAATAATACAAAAATAGAGTAATTTGTGAAAAGACGTTTGAGTTTTCAAAAGAGAGCAGCACATTTTGCAAAAGGTGTTAAGTTATGTACGCTTGCATTTTTCTTAACCTTCACATGTCATTTACTTTAAAACTGAGAAATAGGTCTGTCCTTTTAATGCACAGCCCTGGAATTTTTGAGCATTAAAAAAACATTTTGCTGGTATTGCTCGTGAAGCGACACAGGCTTTTGTATTTGCAAGGAACCTATAAAGCCTAAATGAGCCTTTCTTCCCTTATTAGGAGAGCACTTCCACCACCATCTGCTCAGCTCACCTTAGTGGCAGTCGTTCAAAGACAGACACGCAGAGGAGCAGTGAATGAGAGAGCATTACTCAGCTCCACTCAACTCTGGCCTCTGCGCTTAAAGGGGAAATGTCCTGGAGGAATAGTGACTGATGAAGGAGCTCAGTCGATGACTTTGTTCCTCGAAAGCCTTAATAAACCAGACTGACTAATACAGAGCTTTGGAGAGACGAAGACGCGCTGTGGATTTAGGCCGATTTATAGCGACTGTGAAATCAACACAAGCTCTAAAGCCTTTTCCGCACTCCCCCAGTCCCTCTGAAGGAATCTCTGCTTGACATTCATTTTACCCTCGCTGCGAGAGCCTTACCTCTCATCAACTTTAAATTGAAGCTGTTCTACACGGAATCACTTTAATAGGGAGAATTGTCTGTCTACAAGGTAACGTCTGACTGCCTCCGCATACACTCTTGCCGTAATGCACTTAGCACAGAATGCTACAGAGCCTGCGGGCGAAGAAAACATTTTAAAAGCAATTGTGGAAGAAAATGAGATGCTAATTCCTGGGTTGGTTAAAATGTAACTGCAGCCTTGTTGACATATGCTTTTATTGGGCTTAATACATCGAAGCATTTAACATTGCCCTAGTCATTTTAATCAAAGCACATTCTCCACTCCTTGTCTGCTGCTCTTTTGCATGATAAAACTATCAGGTCAGTAAGCACATAATAACACACTAATTATCTGTTAATGACAAGAAGAGGCTCATTACTGTATTGAAGTCACGCATGGTGCAGCACTAACTGCCTAGTAAATTATGTATGCAAATGTGTGATGTATAGAAGCTCATAGAAAACCTCCATTTTTTATTTAGAATCATAAGAAATGGGTCGCCAACAACTAAAATACCTAAACACAATTGAACCATATCTCATGTCAACGATAGACAATCTTGACCTTACCCAGAAATATTTATTGTCCATGTATTGGGGCAAATTATTTGTCTTTTAACCAACTTATAGTAATCAATTGATTCTTTTTGAATCTTTCATAGACTCTTTCATGCTGAGAAGAGGGTATGTGACTTGTTTGAAGAATTGTAATGACTTAGCATGAAATAAAGAATGTTTTAAGTATTTTTTATCAAATAACCCCATGTGTAACAAGTCATGGATATGTTCTTTAGGGGCATGCATTGTCGGAGCCAGGCTATCACTTCATCTTTCTTTTGGCCAAATGTATAAAAAAAATGTATAAAGCTAAACAACTAAATTGTTTCAAGCTAATCGATTTTCAAAATGATAATTAATTATAGTCGTAACTGAAGAAATACATTTTAATCAGAAAGATACTTAAGAACACCGATAATGTGGCCCATTTGGACAAAAGTACAGCACATCCACACTCTCATCTTCACTCACCCCAATGCTGTCCTCCTGTCGATACTGCCTCCAGTTGTGTCCAGTGTCACTGAACATCAGCAGATAAGCAGTCAGCCAATCAGAGCTGCCGTAGCGCCCCTGCGTGGCCACTGAAGTGATCCGGGTACGGTCCCCCAGGTCCAACTCCAGCCACTGGTACCGGTCTGAGCTCACAGGGGACCACCCTCCAGCCCCTGGTGCACACAGATGAGAAGGCATGAACCAAAATGCAAATCACAAAAGTTTACAAAGAGAATGTCTTTTTCCGCCAAACTTTCAAGCCTAAGAGCCCAAATACTTTATCCTCCTTAGTTTTGTTTGTAAGAGTCTGAGGAGTTTTAATCTGTAGCTCAAGGACTGCTCTTAATAGTCAAAGGCATTTGTGACAAGCACTGAGAGCTTTATTCAATATCAAATCTGGCCACATCATAACGCAGTGTCAAATAATCCCACTGCCACAAGAAGTGAGAGCGACTCAGCACTCGAACCATGAAAACACGCTGAATAATTAACATGGCCATAGGTACAGTATATGCAGGTCCTTTTGCATGGCAGGGCACAAAAGCTGAAAGTGCTGAATCATGACAGATGTGATATTGAGCAGTGAGATATAGAGATGACTGTAAATTCGCTACAAGAGAAACTACTTTAAGAACTAGTGAGCAATAACAAGTCTATTTGATAATTCTAAATAATTCTGCAGTCACGTTATTTATGTTACAGAAATGATTTGATATTGAGTCTTCCAGTGTGACAGCTTAATAGACTGCTTCAGCTAAAGATGTATTGTGCCAACGTGTGTCAAACTGCACTCTTTTGTGGGCTGATAGATGATCTTGGAGGATTTCCACTGTTGAGGCGGAGGTAAAATTGCACAGCGTTGACGGTTCACTTGGAGCTGTAAATAACTGGAGAAGCAGTCCCTTTGGTTGTTAGTTTTTCTGAGCTACAGCGAGGAAGACAGACCAGAGAAGCCCAAAAACACAAAGAAGCTATTTCGTCTATTCTTTCTCGCACGTACCAGGTAATTGCTTCTGGCTTTAAGATTAGCATCCATAATTTCCAATTATTTTATCATGGGCTATTAATGCACTGTGCATTGTTCAGAAAATACAAAAATAGCTTCTGTTGTGGCTTTTTTGAATTCACTCGTTGCATCTCAGAGTGTCTGCTCATTTTTAGGGTAAATTAACTTGGAATGAGCCAGCCCCTTAGAGAATGACAAGAGGAGTGTTGGCAGCAGTGAAGACAGACATAAACAACTATAGGAACTTAATTTATTCCTATGTCTGTGTAAAACAGATGCCTGCAGCCTTAAGCCTTCACCATTGTTAGCTATTCTTCTTCCATGTGAGTCCATGTTCTTCCAAAGTGTGAATCTAATAAATTGAGTTGTGATAATCAGGAATTTAATAAAACAAGGATTCCATTAGTAATGCTGTTTCCCTTGTATTAAAAAAACTCATGCAGTGTTAAATTCACAGCTTAAGACATCAAAGTTTGAGTACTTGTCAAGCTTCAGGCTGTGCTTCCCGCAGATCTCCAGGTAAATAATAAATCCCTCATCCTCCACAGCATCAAGCCTTTCATCTATTCTATATTAGAATAAAAAAATTAGATCATGTGTCCTTTATGGCCTGCCTAAGAACCATTAATCTACATTTTCTTTGCATGCTGTAGTCTATTTTTTTTACATAGTACATTATTGTCCATTACATTACACACTGTATTACTATGATATAAATACAATGCCAAATCATCACAATCATATCCAAATTAAATCACAAAGATGCCCAATAAATCCAAGTTTCTTCTTCTCCAACAAATGGTGATTTTTTTTTGGTACTGAAGGAGAACTAAAACATGAAAAAGTAAAAGTACAAGAAACATATGTCTCTCAAAATACATGTATGTGTTTTGAGAGGCAAACATTTCTTGCATTTATTTATTTTTCATGAAAAAATAACATTATTTATGCAGTTTACATTGTTATATAGTTTTGCACATTATTAGCTACATGGAGGCTTCTGGAAAATGGTAAATAAACCTCTCACATGAAATCTATGAATCGACTGTAGCTGTGAGGAGCTGATGTCTGATGCCAGCAGATTTGCATTTTTGATTAAATGCACATTTGTTCATGTGCATTTAAAGGCAATCTTGGCCCCACAATTTCTACAAACAACAGATTAATAGATTCTGTGTTTCTCTCGCCCATGTTGCTTTAGCAAATTCTCGAGGCTCTCTGTGATAACACCAGCACATTCTGCTCCAAACAAAACAATAAGTGTATGACCTATGTCTGGAATCCGGACAGCGGAATGAGCTGCAACAGAAATGTAATCTAGAAACTGTCAAACTTTTAAAACAAATACAAACACAAACATTCATCTCTTTCTTCATCACGCCTCAGCGCTTGGAGAAATTAGCAATAGATTCAATGTGCACAAAACACAGAAGACAATCTCGCACAGAGACACACTCAGCAACAAGCAATGTGGTGCACACATAAGTGTCTATTCATGTGTTCTAATTTCAGCTCCTCTTTAGCCGTCATGCATGTTAAACAATGATACATTTAAAAAAACATAATATTATACAGTGTTGAAATCATTCCCCTACGTTAGTTATAGTCTAAAAGCTTTGGTAAGTAAAAAGTAAAATGCATTATTGTTGACTTAAAAAAGTCAAAGGCTTCTTACGGTCGTGATTCTGACAAAAGATCCTGCATTTGACATTTTATTTAAACAAAAACACAACAGAAAGATCTTAAGATCTATAAAACTACCAAGTTCAAGTAAATGTACACCAACTTTATTATGGTGGGACTAAAGTAAGACTAGACCAAGTAACGGCCCTCGAGCAATATTTTATGATAAGCATTGCAAAAGCAACAACATGTACATTAGCATTAAGCTAATAACTAGAACTTCATCAGTTCATTCACCCATAGATCAGGATCGGAATGTTTGTTTCTCAACAACACGGTGAGGAACAACATAGGTAAGGAAAACAAAATGTCCCTTTCCTTACATGTGGCTTGGCTCTTAGCACAACGGACGTTTTGTCCAAAAAAACTAATTTTCCCAGCCATAAAGTTGATCCTTGAGTGAAATTTGCATGTTCTCTTCGTGTCTGCAGTTTCTTCTGAGTGCTTCAGTTTCCCCTACCACTATAAACATGCCCAATGGGACTGAAGATGAAAACTCTCCAAGAGATAATTCCAGCGTATTCGCAGCAGTAGCTGTGAGGAGGAAAGACTCCTAACTATCCAATCAATTCAATTAATCTTTGCAAAGCCTAAAATCACAGCAGTAGTTGTCTCAAAGGACTTTACAAATTGTTCAATCTACCCACAGATTGGGAACTCAGGACACTCCAGCGTGTCCTGGGTCTTCCTCGGGGCCTCCTCCCGGTGGGACGTGCACTGAACACCTCCCCAGGAAGGCGTCCAGGAGGCATCTGGAACAGATGGGTTGGGATATAAAAAAAAAATTGTATTCAACCTAACAAGGTTGCAGGTGAGTCCACCTGCAGGAGGTGGACCCACCTCCTGCAGGTGGTGAGTCCACAGGAGCTGAAATCTTTCAGCGGGGGCTTCAGGCAAAGTGGGGTTAAGTGTCTTGCCCAAGGACACAACAACAGCAGTCATCAGTGGGAGTTGTGAAGTAGGTCTTATGGTGGGCTCGAACCCACGACCTTCAGGCTCAAAGGCCAATGCTCTACCAACAGAGCCACTGTTGCCCCAATGATGCTGTTCCTTATCACGATGTTGATATTACAACATTGTGAGATATAATTTACTTTGTATCTATTTAAACAGTCTATTTATAAAATTCCAACTGTATTACTCAATCTGTGTAACAGTTCATTTCACTATGACAGGCATATGCCACTTTTACACTTACGTATATTTACGTCTACTTTTGCCATATTTTGCTTTTCTTAATTTTTTTACAGTCCACCCTATGCACATGTATGATAATAATTTGGGTGATACACCGTACAACACTCAAAACTTGTCAAATTACAGCCATTTCGTGCACAGAGGTGATCTCAGCTCATGTGAAACAGGCTGATCAGTGCTCTTCTGTCTGAGCCCGCCTCCGCCCGCCTCCGCCCGCCTCCGCCCGCCTCCGCCCGCCTCCGCCCGCCTCCGCCCGCCTCCGCACCGCCCGCACAGTGACGTAGTCTCTTGCTAACTTGGAGGAAAACAAGCGCTAACTGTACAGCTTTCACTGTTATATAGCCTTTTCAGAACTGAGAATAAACTTTTTTCAACAATGGTAATCCGTCGATCGAGAATCAAACCCTAATTATTTAGTTCACAGTGACATACGCCGCGTTAGTTGCATTCTACTCACAGGCCGAGAATCCTGTCAGCGTCTTTTATGTTGGAAATAACACCAGATTTCGAGCTCAGCTTTTTAGTAGGTCCAGTTTCAAGGTAACTGCAGTCCTGGAACAGTCTTTGGTGGTGTCACCGTCAAAACATCTGCAAGTTTCTTTGCAGATTTCAGACTTGTGTTATTGAGGCAGATCCCGGTCAACAGAGTCGATCCCCATTCGCCCCGTTCTCCGTCTTAGGGCCAAATACTCTCGTCACATATTTACAACAAAAACACATTTTCTTCAAGTCGATATGAAGCTAACACAAAAAAGTACAGATGTTTATTTACTGTCTATGGACCACACAATGGACTCTGGATGCAGCTAATCATAGACGGCGCTGATTTGCTGGTCTAGTCTCTCCTTGCTGTCAATCACCTCTTGGAGGCGGGATTTTGATGTCACGGATTGGTAGACGTCACGATTTAAAACAGCTCGTTTCTGTGCCTCTCGAGAAAGATCGTTCACTAACTCTGGGCATGTGCATGAAGGCCAAATAGCACTGTATGTGTCTTTTCTCTGGTTTCTCATGTTTAAACCAGAGAAAAGTCAAAAAACGTTATATGGGACCTTCAAGGCTACATTTAGACATGTGTATTATTTCCAGGTGTTATTTTGTACAGTATTGCTGTTAAACATGCTTTGGCATCTATTATGGTATAATGCAAAATGAGCTCCATGATGCTGTGTATCCTATTCATGCACATATTGACTTTGAAGTTGTGAGCTGTGCTCCCTGCAGTGAAGTGAATCATGAGGTGACCCACACTGCATCAAAGTGAAACAGGAGGGCGCTTCCCTTTGCCTCTGCTCAGCCGGAGGAAAAAAGAGACACAAGAATGTGGCGATCATTTATTGATGTTAAACTAATAAATGTTGAATGTGAATACAGAGCAATTGAGTAAAGAATGCATTTAGGTGGGTGAGAGATCAGAGTCTATTGAAACTGACGGCCACGGCCTGTTTTCCAGGGAAACATAACCCCTAACTCGTAAACATGCGTCATGGGTCATCGCTTTGAAATCAGTAGGATCTGACTGAATCCACACAAACATTTATACATTTTGTAAAGATTGTAAAGGTTTTTATGTGTTTGTAGTGTTTGGAAGCTCACCGTCTCTCCGGTTAAGTTTTGCAAAGCCTGGACTGTGGCTGTTGGACAGCTGTGAAGAGCTTCTGAAGGAGGATGGGGGCAGGTGAGTAACCATGACGCTGTCACACATATCTGCAAGAAAAACATAAAGCATTTATTTTGAGACTAGTGAAAGAGAAAATCACCCTGAGTGTCATGACTTTACGACACATATGCTACAGGTCTTATAATGATAAGCTTTTGACTTCTGCAATCTGATTAGCATACCTCCTGTGCCAAAATAAAAAAGAGCTCATTTTAAATGTATGTCCTCAGTCTTAATTATCGACAAACGCATTAGCACTGAGAGACACCAATCATGTGGATGAATAGTATAATATTTCAATACACGCATACACACCAGGTCCAGGACGCATAAATCAATAAAAATGACAAAATGGAAAAACAATCCTAATTTAAAGGTCCATTATGTAATATGCACTCTTAATGGTCTAATTAAATCATTACAATCACACTTTTTCTGCGACACATACACCTCTTTTATTATGTTCTGTTATTTTCAAGATAGAGATTTTATTCTTTTATTGATGCTAAAGTTAGAGATTTTGTTTTATTTTTATTAGTATAGCTATTGTTCACTTAACTTGTGCCGTGTGCTCCTCTTCCCTACTGTTCTATAACTTGTAATGCAACACTGAAATTTCCCCAAAGTGGGATGAAGAAGGGATCTCTTAAACTTAATCTTCATTTAAACAAATGTGGTGTTTTTTTTAATGATTGTTAGTTTTTATCAAAAAAATTATGGAGCCAAGACCAGCTAAATTTCATCCAACAGTCAACCCACATTGTCCTGCTCTCTGATTGGAGGATCTACATAAATATTATAGCCGTCAAGTCTATTGTATTTTTAAACATCAATCAATACATTTGACTTTAAACATTTGTTCAGAAAAAGTCAAATATGACTTGTACACACTAACCAAGCATCCGGGGGCACAAGCAAAATATGTAGATGTAATTTAAAGTCCCTTACAGTCTATTCTCAGCCCTGCTCGAGATGTTGATGTGCTGGGGGCAACTCCAAGTAACGCATGTCAATAAAAGTCATAACCTGCTGACAAAATTGCAACAAAATGTATCAAAAAATCACCACCTCCAGATTTCCTTTGCACTTACAGGTCACAATCTAACGTTTCACCTTTTCTATAATGGCCGCACTCTTTTGGAACTTTGTAGATTACACCTAAAACTTTGAACAAAACGATTAGGCTTTCAAGTCATTGCACATTACAAAGGCAACAATGCATTTTCCCTTAATGACCTGAACATTCCCCCGAAGAACAAACTCATTAAGGAACAACCAGTAAATTAAAGTTGCTCTAGTTGCTTTGCTTATTTCAGTCAAGTGCCGTCATATATTTTACTGCTCTATAAGGTTTCTCCTATGAATGTTATTTTACACCTCACCTAATATCCTTCTCTGATGATTTCTTAAGAGAGGTGTTTCTTTGGGGACAATTTATAATAGAAACTTTCGACTTTCTTTAGAGAATTTCAGAGTCTTGCACTATTTGAGTTCCTTGTATTTTAAAGTGAATGTTATATTCATGAACTTTTGTGCTCATTTAGAGAAATGATTATATAAAAAGAAAAGCAAAAGAGTTTTCCTCTCTCACGCACCCACATTACTGCAGCAGGATGGATTTATCAGGTTTTACTTTGGCGTTATAGAGCTCCTGGTCAATATGAATGAATATATAGACTTTTGTCAAACTGATGTGACTAAATTGTATTTCATAAAATGTTGATAATCTTAGTTCTTTGACAGCTTCAGGCAAACATGTGTATCTTCATTAAATAGATATAGCTATTGTTGGCACAGCATGTCAGGGAGTCTGCAAATCAAAAAGAATATTTGATAGTGGAAACAGTATCAAAGAGCAGTCTCGGCTGTCAACGCTTCCAATCGTAAAAAAATAAAAAGATATACAACTTGGCTTTTAGTTTATTGTGGATCGCTAGGTCTTGTCGCTGTCATTGGTGAATGTTGGAGACATACAATATGACAGCTTTTTGATTTGAAAGTGTAAACACTCGTACGTTTTTGGTCTCCATAACTTTGTTACTTTTCTGTATCTTTATGGTGTTTGTTTCTGTCTTTGGTCCTAGACAGGATCAAAGCAAACTCAACTTAAGTGCTAGTTACCATAGCAACACACTGTTTACTTGCAGCAGTCTCCATCCAGAATTCCATTATTTTGAAGGGGAGCAGTCAAAATGACTGCTCTAGGAGTTCTAGTAGTTTCCGAATTCAGGGAGTCCTTGTGTTAAAGCTGGGGTACCTAACTTGGAGGACCACTCTGGCTTAGCCAATCCGTTCTCAGTCCAAAATGTCAAATAATACTTTTGTAATTTAAAAATAACATGGTTTTGTTATAATACTAAAAGCAGTGCATCTGGTCTGTCCATTGTAACTGTTCCGTCCATAGCAAAACATCTATGTTGTGGTCAGACTGGTTCACATTTAACTTATAAAAGGCTCTTTATTCAGACAAACAACATGTCTGTGGTTAAAAGAAGTTTGGTACCCCAGCTTTAATGCAATACCTGTTTTATGGAGATGAACAAGGTCAATCCTACTGTTGAAGATCAAAGCCAAAGGAATAATATTTTCAGCAAGAGACTCGTCTAGATCAAATAAAAATCATTACAATGAGCACCTATTTCTGCTGCTCTCCACTTGGTCAAACTTGTCGGATGAATTTGAAGTGGGGTCCTCTCTGTAGTTCTTTTAATTAAACCTTACAATGCACTAATGAAGTTGATAGGGACGAGGAAAAAAATAGAAAACCTAAAAAAGTATTTCAGCACTGTTGGAGTTATTTCTGAGTGGTGTGACAGTGATGGAGCGTTAATTTGACCCTGTCTGACATGCGGGCTGATAAGGCTGACACAGAGGTCTGGCTGCCTCTCAGCGCCTCATGGCTGCAGAATGGGATGTGTCGGTGTAACGAGTGATCCACACGCACATACACCTGCTTCTCACTTTGCCATCCAAACTGGGCTCTGGACTGTTCAATTGGCTGTCAGGAACATCTGGCATGTGGCCTACGCGGATACAGTCACAGCTTCATTAGTACAGCTATAGTGGTCCTCATGTCCACATCACAGCCTGCACAGAAAGTGAGCTGTGAGGACCTGCTGAAGTGAACGTGAACTGGGGTCAGGGTTCTGCCCATGGGAGGGATAGGGTTATGTAAAGATATTGTTTACTCTAGTGCCATTTGTTGCGCTAGAGTATACAGTATTGTCTACTTTGTTTCTTTATTATGCAAAAGATAGAGATTTTGTTGTATTTTTTGTGCTGTGAATTGTGATTAATACAACTCTAAACGTGGCTCATGAAGTCCAAAAGAATGTACCATAAAACCAGGTTTAAATGGTAAATTAAATGACCTTCTTATTTAGAGCAGAAAAGAATAAAGCAGAAATGTATTTATAAAACTTAGAGTCAAATAATAGTTTCAAATTAAGCCATATAAAGTTCTCTCAAGGTCTCTTAAGGTCTCTTGATCACTAAACGGTCAGGTCTCAGCCAAAACACGTCTGCCTCCAACGAGTGGCGCACATGTACTGAAGTCAGGCCGCCCGTCCAGACTAAAATAACCTTATTATCACTTTAATTCTTTAAAGCACAAATAACACGGCATCCTTTGTGACCTGGTGAGAATGTGGTTTTTAAGGCTGTTGCCATGGCAAATGTCATTACAAAATCTACAGGAACCATTTTAAAACTATATCTCACTATAATAATACATAATATATAAGACATCCCTAGTCTCCCCGCCGTGAGCCGCCATGATAAACCAGCATACGCCCACATGATGAAGAGGCGGAATCCGCCCCACCTGGCTGAAACATCCCCGACAGAGAGGGGGAGGCAGAAGAGCGACCCCTGCAAGCAGTTGGTAATAACACTTCCAACAAGTGAACCTGACAAATAATTACTGACAGAACCCAGGGGCTATGCATTATGAAGAGTATTACAATTTTGATATTAGGGAGCTTTGGAAAATGAATAGATCATTGATTGTTTTGCAATTCATTGTGAGAAACTACAAAATCCGTGTATCATTCGTTCTTTTGATTTTCTAAATAAAACCAACATTGAAAAAACAAATAACGAGGGATGTTTTTGATTCTCAATATTTGAATTTAATGCAAAATTGAAATATTGGTTTGTTTTTTTGTTTTCTGTGGATCCAATTAAAACGAAAATGCAGTAAACCAATAATGACCGTCAAAATTACATTTTGCGATTTTCCTTTGAAACACAAACGTCCCCCGGAAGTGATTCGAAAGTGCGCGTTTGGTAAGTCCTTAGTAAAGTCTAAATAAAATTGGACCCTTGTTGCTGCTGAAAGGAAGTCTGAGGTGTAAGTTGTTCTGTAAAGGTACATTCAAATACACAACTTGTCATTTTACAGTCTTGTTTAGTTAAGAATGTCATTTCCTAATTCATAAATCTATTGATACATAATCCACTAATAGTTTAGTATTTGTTTTAACGGGTTTTCCATTGCAATTCAACACAATTTAGAAAAAAAATGTACAGAATTGTGTCCAAGTGTGTTTTAATTTGGGAACAAACTCATCAAAAATATTTACACTGGAACAGACACACAGAAGATTTACATACATGATGAATTTAGTCTTTGGCCTTCTTAATTTGCCAAAACACAAGCTGTGATTCCTGAGCCTCGGGAGACAGAATCCCTCTTGAATGTTGCAATAAAATTATTCCAGGAAAAAGAGATGGAGCAGCAATAGTTTTAAGGCGGCTGATATGTAAAAAAATATATATATGTACAGTATATACTGGGCAGGAACATGATCCATGTTTAATGAATACATTTACTCAGAATACCTTTCTGTGAGTGTATGAAATAACGCCACTTCAAAAAGTTTGCTTTCGTGATTAACCACTGTATCAAAAAGAAGGGACATGACTCAGCTGATGACTTGACATTTGGACAAACCTAGTCGGTGTAACGTGGTTGATATTTCTGCATATGTATGAATGTTTTAGAACCATTCTATCGCTGTATCTGCAAAGTCTTCTAACGCACCCATCATTTAGTTCATCTCCACCGCTACTCCACTGTTTACCTGCGGGGTGCGCACTTGCGAATCACTTCCGGGGGATTCTTGTGTTTCAAATGGAAATCGCAAAAAGTAATTTAGACGATCATTATTGGTTTACTGCATTTTCGTTTTAATTAGATCCACAGAAAACCAAAAACAAACCGATATTTCAATTTTGCATTAAATTCAAATAATGAGAATCAAAAACATCCCTCGTTATTCGTTTTTTCAATGTTGGTTTTATTTAGAAAATCAAAAGAACGAATGATACACGGATTCTACAACATTCATGAGATTAATCATTCATGAGACTAAATATTGTAATGGATCAGCGGCACTAGTTTGAAAATGTCTCATGCCAGTAAATTTAAACTATAATACTGGGTACTACAATATACACAAATCCTGGTGATTGCATTAACCCTTGAGGATAAGTTAGGATATACATGTACTTCATTCAGATGTGAAAATCTGTCCTCTGCATGAAACTCGATCCTTCCACACTGCAAGAGCCCCATCTCCAGATTTGATCATTTGAGGATTTGGTGACGACACTACTACATATAACTTGGAAGGACTTTTTATGCACACGCACCTGTTGCTATGGACTGTAGCGCTGATAAACTGTAGCTACCTGTTTGTGGCTCTATTGATTCATGAGCAGTCATTTGTGAGCCAGTGGATCAGGCCACAAAGCTATCAGCACTTTGGAGGCTGGCAGGGGTCCAGGATCACACCCGAAACTATTCAGCACATAGCACTCTGTTTAAAAGGGCACTATCCAACTTGCTCCTACCCTGTAGAACTGTGTGGCTGGGAAACTACTGCAGCTTACTTTTTTTTGTAGCACATAAACAAAATAATAAAATATGTATTATTTTATAGTTGACTATGTGTTTATAAGTATCTGTAATGTAATGCAATAAAATTCATTTAAACATATAGGTAATACATATTTTAGAATATGTGCCTCTTAGAAAACTGTACTGACTGGAGGTGCAGGCAGGTCGCTTTAAATATGTATGCTGCTGAGTCCAGACTTTGCAGAAATACTGAGCTGCCTGAACATACACATGCATTAGTATAATTACTAATATATATATATATATATATATATATAATATACACAACAATTATATTAGTACACAAACAATTACATTAATCACTGTCAAACATAAAACAATTTCAAGATAAAGATTAGTGCTGTAGGAAATTTGTCTTGGACTCACAGGCTGCTATATTTATTTCTAGTGCGTATTTTCATAGGTATAGGTTAAAGATTTGGTTAAGCCATCTCCTCTTTCATTTCTTCTCTGTAATGTGCAGAGCCTTGACCTGAAATACCTTAAAAATGAAATGAAGCTTCGGAGTTGTGTTGCTGCCAGTCCCGCAGGTGTGCGCCGCTCTCTGCTCTATATCTTCCACCCCATTAACTCAGTCATTAAATCGCTCTTCACATACACAGACTTTGTTGCCTCCAAAAGTTTGTGGTCTTTTGGTTCATTGTGTGCTACAATCTTATGACCAGAACATTTCTATTGCACTCACATTCGCCAAGCCACTGCTCATGATCTAATTATCCCTTGTGGCAGCGCTGAAGCAAACAGATGGAGATTTGCAGTCTGAATTAACATGCAACTAGCTTCAGAGCAGAGAGTTTTTGTTAAACACCTTGAGCCTCCAGAAGTATACTTTATGTTCCTTGTAACAAATAGTGGCTTGTAACACCTTAACTTCATCATTGCATCTGTTACGACTATAGGAATCTACTGTGAAAAGGAAAAAATAATAAAAGTGCAGCAGATACAAGGCTTCACACTAATCAAGGATATGGACAAATAATGATTTACTTTTCAATACATTCAACAATTCATTCTTTCTATTACTACATTATTAGTTCAGAATGCCAAAGAACTGGTTACAGTAGATTTGATTTACAAATCATGAAACTCTGTCTGCAAATTGAAATTTTGTTTTTGTTTGTTTTCAAAATAGTTGACAATAATCAAGTCCATGTTTTGTTTCAGCCCAAATAAATAAAAGAACATTTGTGCCAAGCCGCACATGATATATTTTTGGGTCAATATTCTTTAAATTACAGTAAGTATTTCACACCATTCTCATTACCTCACAATCTAAAAGGTTGCGTTTGTGTGACATCACAACACTCCAAAGTGCCTACAGTTTAAGATTGACAGCTAAACACTTTCCTGGAAACTCTGGTAAATGTCAAAAAGTCAGACTTTTTGTCTTAGTTTAGAGTTAATTTGAGCTATTTGCTCTGAGCCAATCCACATGAAAAATAAACTCTCAGAGTTTTACATCTTCTTTTTGGTGTCTTTCAGGTGACTAAGTTGTGACATCATTAAAAAAACATATGCATGAAGTTGGCCAGTGGAAAAAGTAGGCAAAATATGGCATCTTTTTGACTTTATCACTATCAAATAACAAACCAAAAAGACTGGATGGGAGATTTTCCAAAATGGCTTCTTTCCTTCCAACTTCAATTGAAATTATACAACATTAATGCAACCTCCATTGTTTCTACTTTTTTTAAATATAGCTAATATTGCTTATTTCCTGTGAACTCATCATCTATTTAAGCCATTTGACTTCCATAGAGCAATTGACCATATGGAAACTTTGACTTCAAGACATGTACCTCTTCATGTTAATCATTAATTATGTATCTCCCATCCGTCCATAACATACAGATACGAGTTTAGAGGTGATTGTCATTCGCCCCACGTCCCACAGACCGGTCTGACCTCCACAGAGTCGGAGCACTGCCTCTCTGTGATCCCAGGTGAACACAGGGTCATTTGATGAAGTGAGGTGTACTTAAGGAGCCAAAGCTCAGCTGGGACCGGCCTTGAACAAATATCAATGTGTCACAAACTCAGATGGATAGACCTCAATGCTCTGTCAGCTTTATCACTTAACTGCTCGTCCCTGGGCTGATAAATCTAGATTCCTGACTGACGGCTCCGTGGCGCCTCGGCCTTGACTTCATCAGATCACATTCATGGCTTCGCTTCCTCAACGCATCTTCAAATAAATGACATTATGTGAGAGAAATGACACGTCCTCTCACACAGTCTCATAACATTGACACACAACTTCGGCGCCTGAAAAACTGTATATGCACAAACTGAATAGAATTAGGACACAAGATTTTATACTGTAAATATCAGTGAGGGTACAGCACAGGTTGTGCGTTCGATCCCGTGTTGGTCTGAGACTTTCTGTGTGCAGTTTGGATATTTATCCCTGTTTCTGGGTGGGTTTCCTCCAGGTGCTTCAATCTCACCCACCACCCAAAACATGCACCAGGTAATATCCTCCAGTCCTGGGAGTCTGGACCAAGCTGGGCATCAGCGTTATAGTGACTGCTGCTCCTGACAGGGGGGCCGAGGGGCATTGAGGGGTTTGGGTTAAATGCAAAGGACAAATTCCAATGTGATTGTTTGTAGCTAATTGCTGACTCACTATCTATAATTCGATTTTGCGTTTGTGCTAGTCCATTTCTATTTCTCATCCAAATACAATTATTATTTAGACTAAAAGGAAAGGAAAAACAGAACTCTTGATAACCGCAGAAAAGAATAATCTGTACCTTTTAAACTGCGCTATACTTTTCTGTCCACTTACGTTACGTACAGTACTTCACATGGTGCATATTTTACTTTGTTGGAGGAATCTTTTTTGGTTACACAACTGCATAACATCTTCAAAATAAAAGATCAAAGTTTTTCCCCCAATTTAAATCTTCACCTGAGTGCAATTTAACGTGCTACTTGAGGATGCAGAAGTCAAAACTTGACGGAAAAGACAAAATAATGAGCTTAAAATTCACCCGGTTTAGCCAAATTGCTTTGATAAGGACACACTCCTAATGCCATCATTTATCCAAAGAATATTCATCCTTTGATTTCTTTTCTTAATAATAGTGATACTAAAAATATGTCCTCCCTGTGGCTCTCTCTAACTGCCCGGCACAGCTGTATATAAAACACACTAGAACTCTAACAAAAAGTTTTCTCAAGGACTCTTAAGAAGATAAATGTTGAAGCGTTGTTTTTGCACTTTCTGCTTCCTGGCAGCAAAATGTCAGTGGAACAGATGTGATCTCAAGTTCTGTCAAGGTTGAATCTTCTCTGTATATTCAGACAATGATTGAAGAATAAAATTGAGTATATGGAATAAAAATTAGCTCGCTTCCCCCATATGTTGTTTAAAGTGACCCTTTTAAGAAACATACCATCCGAACATCAACCCTCTCAGTTTGGTGATTTTAATATTGCCCTTCACTGTCTAAGACTCGTCACTTTGAACCTTGCTGTGAGGAACTAGTCGAAAGAAAGAAAGGTTGAAAATGTCACTTCTGTCTTAACCTCTTGCTGTTGAGACGTACTGTATGACTTTTGTGGAGTCTTTTGCTATCTCCACCCAGCAGAAACACTATCACCACTTTTGGGGCAAAATGTCTCCTACATCCTTCCCGCGAGTGCTGCTCAGTATTCCCTAAGCGTTCTTAAATTCTGCTCTCCAGTGGTGTCGTGCGGAGTGTGCATGGTCAGATTACATGTCCGCACCAGCAGCACTATAATCTTTCATTAGATTGTGATTAGGACACTCTCCACTGACTCCATATCAGTTAGATAAGTGATAACAATGCCCTGAAGGGCTTAATAACACCAGTGGAACAAGAGAGATGTCAAGATTTAGACCTATTTTCTGCCCCTGGGCACCTGAAGGGAGGCTGGAATGCATTATTATTTGGTTTAATGGTATGATTGCCTCCAGGCTAAACTTCCATATTCTGGAATATAGAAAATCAACTGAAAGTCACCACAAATTTAGCAAGCTAAAGTCTCCCTTCGTTTAAACTTGCGTTGCAAATGCAAAGAGCAGCTGATGTTTATTGATTACACCGTACATGATTCTGTTTTTACCTTCTTTTTGCAATTTAATGGACAACATTGATGGCCATCTTTAAAGAGCCTCTAGCTATAATCATGTGTTCTCTTTAATGGTAAAACATAACATCAGTGCAATCGATTGATGGATATTTTTTGTTTATGACAGTCATACTTGCATCTGTAAATTAACAATAAAACATTTATCGAAAATCTATTTTCAAGACCACAACAAAATACTAAAAATAATAATAAAAAAACAAGTAGCATGGAATGACAAAACATGCTTTCCTTATATCAAGCAAATGCAATAAAACAAGAGATTCCACATCACGTCATTCTAGACAAAGACATGGAATCTCAACAAGGAAAACCAGGAAGTCATCATAAACACATCTAGATTACAAGGATGGACAAAAGCAATCGTCAGATTAGCTGAACACCTTAAGGCAACTTGTCGTCTGCTCTAAATCACAAGCTCTAATTTGTAACATGTAATTCAGGAAGGCTCCAGTGACTGTTTTGGCCTCACTATTGGAAATCGTTCTGTGAATTAAACGCCTAATCTGCAACTCAAGCTGACTCTTCCTGAAGTGCAGCATTTGTCCCTGAGACCAAGGCTGTTTAAATGGATTTGTGAGTGGTGATGCGCACAGGCCTGAGACTGACTCCAGGAACATGTCCCCTCCTGATGGTTTTTACTCTGGACAAATAGCTCCAGTCAGACCTTGCCTGCAGCACTGGCCCAGCGCGAGCACAAAGTCAAATCAAAAGTGAAGCTACGCATCTGGGCCAAAAAGGGGATTATTAAGTGAATGATGTATTATGTTTGCTCTGTGGGAGGGAAACAGGCTTCTCCACCACTTATTGATCTGAAAGCTATGGCTGTGTATTATTTTGGTGTATGGTTTTAGCCGGGTTTTTTGTAGGTCCAAGACAATTCTGCCTTTGCATCAAGTTTTTGTCTCTTGGGCTCTTTCCTCTCCCATATTTAGTTATGTTATTTTTAATTACATATGTATGCTAATTGAGCACATTTGCCAGGCTGTTTTACTTGTCTATAGATTTAATTCAACCATCTGGTGATACACAAGCTTCTCAATGGTGAATATTAAAATAATGACCATATACAATAAGGCTTATATCCGACTATATCTAAAGGTAGAGTTCTAAAGCCGTCTGCAATTATAATTAAAATATGATTATCAACATATTCTATAATTACACAATTAGTTTCGGATGTATAAATAATTCACACGGTTAAATGCGTTTCGCCAAGGGTTATTTTTTTTTGCATTTGAGTCATTAAACCTAACGCAACAATCTTGTTTCCAGAGAAAAATTACCATCCATAAAATCATATTTAATTACTTTACAATATGCCTAAGAGTAGCAGGGACTAATAATTGAATTCAGTATTGGATGTTCGTAGGATAATGCTATATAATTCAATATACCTACATATACATATACCAACAAAGCTGTGAAGAATATAGTAATATGAATAGAACAAAGATATGTCGCAAAATAGGATAATATAATTTCGCAAATCATCCCTCTTCTTAGTAATCATCAGTTGAATACAACCTCCTCCATTCACGCCAAAGCCACAGGCAATTTAGAGTCTCCAATTAACCTATTACCCTGCGTGTGTGCGTGTGTGGGAGCAGTCTGAGGACATACGCACAGACACAATGATCCTATCGGAAATAGATGTTTTTTTGGATTCTACTATTCTCTGTGATAAGATATGATCTCACCACATATCTTAGGTGAGCCTCTCGATATTGCCTCCCTGCCACCTGTGAGTCGGTGAGGTTGTTTTTATTTGTTCAAATGACAAGTTTCATTGGCGCTAGAAGTCTCCTGTCTGGAACATCTTTTGTCTGCCAAGCTGTTTTTTCTGTCACACACCAGCAACACCAGATCTATTCCCCAAACTGTGATCTCATATCTTGTCATTTTGTATTTTTTGAAAACGTGACTTGACTGTAAGGAGTGATACTGAGGCTGGTTGTAATACTGTCCCTGATAAAATGTTGATATGATTTGCAGTCGTACCAATTACCATTACCAATAATAGCAATTCAAACTCATACTTTTGAATGGTGAAAGTCATCAAACTGCTGTCTGCATCAACAGGTCTATATAATGTACATAAACCCATGAGATGAAATAACCTCTCAACCCACATTGTTCAGGACAGACCTATTTTAGCTTGCTGACCTACTCCCTCATCACATCATTCAAATAGAAACCCATTCATACTTTGACATCCAATCACTTGCCCCACAGAACAATCAAACAAATCCAATATTTTAACTTTGATGCAGACTTATTCCCAGTGCTCACCTGCCACCACTGTCCCAGACGAAACCAGAAGTAGGAGAGCGACCTGTGCAATTATTCCAGACACTTTTCTTCTCCAGGGATCCATCGTGGTGCGGCGATAAAGCGCTGAAAGTGACAGAGTGTGAGTCTTCTGTGTTGTCTCCTTTCAAACTTCCTTTTTTACTCCCTCTCTTTACCCACTCAGGTCCTTAATGAACGAAGCGTGTGTGAGCAGCGGATCCAGCTTCTGAAATGAGCCGAGCGAGAGGCTGCACTGCTGGTCGGCGGGATGCGGAGAGAGAGGTGAGAGGGATGGGAGGGGGGGAGAGATTGTCAGAGCGAGAAAGAAGCGGTGAAAGGAGGGGGTTGGAAGTAGAAGTTATAAAGAGCATGTGTGAGCTTTCGTTAGTGTCACTGCGCCTCTTAAACCATCAAAAATCTTCTTGATTAGTCACAACGTCTCAAGCTCGTTGGCCAGACTACCTCATCCTGTAGGAGAAAGTATATACGCGCTTCGGCTGTGTGGCGTTCTGAGTGTGCGTCTCTGGAGTGGACAAAGCATGGATCGGGTATTATTATGAGAAAAGACTGAGGAGGAGGTTTTGAATGTGCCGTAAAAAGTATTTCTTGGCCAATACAAGATGGGAATCTCAGCCTCAATGTGGCTTTTGTTCAACCTTATTTGAACCAACAACCTATTTTTACACAGAGAAAAAGAAAAATCCCAAAATGAATTAAATAGAGTTTGGTGTTACATAGGTTTTATTGGTTATATACACTATGTGTTTTATCCTTAATTCCAGATTTTAAACATCTTGAAATCATTGTATGTAGTGTAAAGGAGCTTCTACAGACATTGTATGACAGGTGCTAGGAGTGTTTCCTCGTGTCTTTCCTGACTGAGGCTGAGAGCTATCCCTTCTAGTGATAGCTCTCCTAATTTCACAGGAGCACATTTGGCTGTAAGAATAAGCTGTGCCTCATGAGGAACGACACGAGGGATACACTGGACACAAACTCACAGTATTATCCACATTTACAGACTGTAGCCTTTGTCACCGAAGTTATACTTTAAGGAGCAGTATGTACAAATCTGGCCAAAAGTTGTACTGCAGCCTCTCCCACTCTCCCTGACTAAGGTTGCCAGATATACAGACACATCCAGCTGGGACCATATTATCTGAATAGACAAGAATTATGTCGACAACAAATCTATAACTAACCACAGAATTCCTCGTTTTATTATTAATCGATTTGAGAATCATAACAAGACCTTTTTTAGCCACCTGTTACTTTATCAGTGAGATTACCAACCCGAATCATGGACTTTCTGATTGGTAAAATGGTCTATGGCGGGACAGCGAAATGAAAGCAATAACAATATTTAGGGCTGTAAAACTAATTTTGAAATTCAAATATCTCGTCTGAACCACTGTTATCAGTTAAAGAAGTTTTGGAAAAGAGCATGGTTTATTAATGCCTTTTGACAGATTAGGGCCATTTAATGATGACCTGCTACTTTATTATTTTTTATTTATTTATTATTATATACTTTAAGTTACATGGTGTATAACACAAGTTAATTAACTATTTAATCAGACAGGTGTTAAAATATGACTGCTGTTGTTGTGTCCTTGGGCAAGACACTTAACCCCACTTTGCCTGAAACCCCTGCTGAATAATCAAGGCTCCTGTGGACTCACCACCTGCAGGAGGATCATTGAGGAGCTGGTGCTCTGTGTACTGGGTGCAGCTCTGACTGCCACCCCCGACCCAGAAAGGGATTAAGGGGAAGAAAATGGCTGGATGGATGGTGTTAAAATATGGTGCGCTTTTATATTTACCACAACTGGTAGAGGTCAATCTGAGGAGATATAACTGTTTGTTTGTGCTATTGAGTCTAAAATAAACAAGTTCACAGTTTATTGCCTTTGTTCTGGAGGAGAGGTTATAATCAGTTTATCTGTTTTATAAACAAAAAGAGCATCATGATTTTATCTGAATCATCTACCAGAGATTTCTTAAGAATGGAACTGCACCTCTTGCAGTTCCATTCCTACGAGGGCTTTTTTAGTTGAGTCTGGTGGTGCAAGCTTCTTTGAGGATTAGGAATCCGGCCGACCATCCTGACTAAAAAGATATAGTGCGTCATGGTCAAAATGCTGCAATAAATGGAAGGGGCCTGTGCCCAGCAAAGCTAAAGGTCTCGTGATGTCCCTGGTGGCTGGTAGTTATTAATGTGTGAAATTGAGGTGACAAAATGTGTTCTGAAAATGGGATTGAAAAAATGAAAAGTTGCATCAGTGACATGTAAATATTTATAGTATTCATCGATTAATTAATTAATTTAATCTTTACTTGAATCCAATAGTTACAGTATTTGGTTCAATGAGTTTAAATCTGTATGCGTTAGTGACTTGAGAGAGGAAATCATTTGTTTCAAATTTAGCCAGTAATTCCTCATCCCCATCCTTTCATTTTAAATGATAGATATTAAATGAATCCTTAACAAGGTTTGAGTCACCAAGGTCCTTTATCCATCCTCGCTCATGTGTCTGTGAATGTTGCCCACAATGCCAAGGTGAGAGAAGTGACATCTCGGCTTCAAATTGATATTTCACACTTTATTTGACGGCTGTAAATTTCCAGGTTTGAGCTGAAGCAAAGAACGAGATTATGCAGCCGTCTTTATCAGTGTAATCAGCGTCATTATTCCGATTGCTCCATAGAGTCAGCGTTCTTGTTTTATCAGTGGAGACGACTTACCATAGAGCCCTGCAGGGTGTTGGAGAGGCTTTTCAGGAGCAGACATCCACGCTGCATGTCAATGATGAGGGCGAGTGTGAGTGAACACTCCGCTCTATGTGCCAGGCCTGGGTTGTGGCCTAAGCTGTTGGCACTGAGAAAAAAACAACTTTAGACACAGGAGCAGTGAAATGTATTGGCCTCACTTGTAAACATGTTGGAGAGAGCCAGCATGTGACAGTTAAAAGAGAGTTAAAGGAAGTAGTATCTTTAAGATGTAAATAATTTCAAGCACTCTTTCATGTACTTGTTTTACACTGTCAGGCTCAGTTCACTGCTTGACGAAAATCTCAGTCGCTACGTAATGTAATATAGGGGAAAACACTGGGTCACTTTGACAAAGTTTGCTGTCATGCTTGACAACCCATCACTTCCATTGATTTTATGTTAATATCTGCCTTATGAATAAAACAACTGACAATGTTTTTACGGCTAAAATTACAGCACGTTTGGCTTGGATGCCGATGTTTTGCTGTGCAGCAGTATTGAAGCCACTGCTGCGGCGGCTGCCAGTCCTTGTTTGGTTGAATTCATTTTTATTTTGCATACTAAATGAAAGGCAGCTCATGACTGATGCACTCTGGCACCACTTTATATTCACAACACCTGCTGCACACTATGTAGGGCTTTTAGCCTGGCCTCAGGCTCGGTCAGTACGGCCACTTTGTGCAGAGAGTGGGACAGTCCACCCTGCATTGTGGGAGATAAGGCCATGACCCTTTTATTCAAATAATTCTTGTGTTGGCTTTAACTGCTGAACAGAAGAGTATACCAAACAAGTGCTTGAACTCCAAACACAAAATGTCTCATTTTAAAATTTGTTTTACAAACACTTAGTGGGCTGTATGAAAGGTCAGTGATGAATGTATATTTATTTCCCTTTTCAGGGGTTAAAACAAGGTTAACCACACACTTTGTATCCATCACCATCACATTATGTCCTCTGTTTTAAGAATATGCTAATCCTGAAAGCAGAACTTTTGAATCTCCAGATTTGAGATGTTCTCATCAACTTTCTACAAGCTCTAAAAAGTGTAAGTTTGAAATGAAATGCTAATGCCGGGGCTTTGGTCACCTTGGACATAAATTATTATTTCTCTGCATTTGGAGTGACTTGTTTACAGGGAGCACAGCAGAAATACAGTTTTTAATGGGCCACCTGCCAAATGTCTTTACAGAAGTGCACAGACCTGCAGTTTGAGTTGTATATGACACAGTGTAAGTAGCAACATACTTTTGCAAAGAAATCACACATCCTATTTATGTGAATAAACGTGGCTTGGTTTCTTATCGATGTGAGTTGGATTTAAATTATTTACCTGTTCACCAACAAGGTCTGTTTTGGTCGCAGCTGACCTCCAAACCTTTTCCTGCAGGGAAGAATCTTCATGAACTAAGAAACATTGATGTGATGTTATAATACAATGTATAATCTCTTGAGGCTGTGAACTCATCCAGCACTGTTTTCTACTGACATTTACGTATTGAACATGGCAGGGGTGGGATCCATGCAGAGGTGGGGCCAAACAATACCAAAATAACATTTGTGATGATACTTCTGACGCCACTCCAAACAAACTTCAAAACGTCAATGAATGGAAGTAGATAAATGTCATGTTTTGAAGTTAAGAGAACCTTTATTCGTCTCGCATAACAACGGGGACATTTCACCATGTCTATAATAACTTTTTGTGTTGTTTTTGTTGATCGTTGACTGCTCTAGAATATTACAATTTGATCAGAGCCGTAATTTCTAAACAAATTTCCGGAAACAAAGGCCCTGTTTAGATGGGGTGCCCATACACATGCACAGAGTAGTTTTTTCATTGATTCCCTCAAGCTTTAGTTAGAGAGCAATCATTCTCTTTCGTTCTCGGGAGGCACAGAAACGAGCTGTTTCAAATCGTGACGTGTCACGATCCGTGACATCAAAAGCCCGCCTCCAAGAGATGATTGACAGCGTGGAAAAACTGAACCAGTGAATCAGAGCCGTCTATGATCAGCCCCTGCAGCCTCTCTCCGAGTCCAGCGTGTGGTCCATAGACAGTAGATAAGCGCCTGTGCTTTTTTGTGTTAACTTCATGTCAACTTGTGTTGTTGTTGTAAATATGTGACGAGATTATTTGGCCCGAAGATGGAGAAGGGAGGTCAACTTTGTTCATGGGGAAAGTTGATCTGGAAACCTACTGTTATCCATCCATCCATTTTCTTCCATTAGTTCACAGTGACATATATTAGTCTGATTCTGAACCGAGGACATAGGGCTCTAGGTGACGGGTTGCCATTGTTGGGAAAAGTTTATTCTCAGGTGTGAAATGACTGTAACAGTGAAAGCTGGACAGTTAGCTCATAGCGTGATGCTACGTCACCGGGCGGGCGGGTGTAGGCGGGCTCACAGGCAGAGGAGCACTGACCCAAGCATTTCACATGAGCTGACAAAAATTCTATGTATGAAATGGCTGTAATTTGACAAGTTTTGTGTGTTGTAAGGTGTATCACCCAAACTATTATCACACATGTGCATAGGGTGGACTGTGAAAAATGAAGAAAAGCAAAATATGGCACCTTTAACCTGAAGATTTGAGGAAATGGGTGGAGTCTGCTCTGCTCCTCCTGGGTCTGTTGGAAAACCCTTTCTGGACCGGTTTAGACACTGACATCACATGTGATGCTGTAGACTCTGAACGGTTCAAATTCACCTTGACAATCATTTAACAATCCCCTACTGTATGCTCTCTATGATTACTTTTTTTAATCTAAACTTATCAGTTTTAACATCTCACTTTAATTAATCTGTACATCAAGGTGAAAAACAGTATGGAATTTGATGCACAGAAATAACGCGTTTTATTTTTATGAATCATTCACAACCATTTCTGTCAGTAATTAGTCGGAACTATCTTCAAATCTATCCGACTAATTAATGAAAAATGAAGTGCCTCAGTAATAACCGATAAGAAGCTTTGAACGGCATGTATGATTTCAGCTGGGGTCTTGATTATTGGGACTCATGCTAATTGACTTATGGGCCATTGAATGAAAGCAATGAGCTGCAATAGTGCTGATCGATCTGCAAAGTCCCTGACACTTGTTGGATGCAGTAAACTGGCCATGTCGCGCTGGTGCATGTTGAGTGAAGCCTGCCCTTATTACTTGCAGCCAAAGATCAGGGGGAATATTGAATGCGTGTCCCCTCGGTGTTGGGGGGAAGTTTAGGTGAGTTTTTTCAGCGCTGCAGGTTATTGACGGGGACATGAAGCGTGGAATTAGGTGCAGTGCTTTGTGCAGGGAGCCTCGTGGCCCTAACGATCCCAAAGTGTCGCCCAGATGCGGCTGTGGACTGACAGGGTTTCTCAGGTGGAAGAGAAATTGTGCTTTTACTCGTTAGATAACAAAAGACGCTGTCAGATGGGAGATGATATGCACATCCACTATGCACGCTTCATGCGCCAAGTCCAAGGTGGGACACTGTCAGGACCTGTACAGAGGCAGTAATTGGACTCAATAGCTTTAAAACGTTTTTGTGGACAGTTTTTGTACTAAACTTTCGTGCTATCCAAACATACACACAATTTAGTAGGTTTGAAGCGTGAAGAAACAATTGGTTTCGTTTGCCAATGTTGTTGTAATTGAAAATGCAGAATGAACACAAACTTGTCATTTTTTACAACCACAAACATAACTTCTTTGTACTTTTTAAAGACCACAACAAAGTAACAGACAAGTTTGAAGTGAGTTGTTATTTAAAAAAAAACCAAAGCAACAAAACTGGAAATTGGGGCTCGTATTCATACATTATGAGTTATTGCTTTGTGGAACTCTCTCCTGCTGCAATCACAACAGCAAGCCTCAGAAAGAGACAGTTTGTGCTAAATACATTTTTAGAGTAATTAATCCCTCATCAACATCAACAAACCTGGGTTTGTTTTTTGATATTGATATCATTATGCTATTATCAAGACCTTCAAGCACAAGCATGTAACTGCACCCCTTCTGTGAAAAACTCCTGTTTCAGTCATGTATTAGTATGATGTCATTGCACCACTATGACATCATGCTCAGAGAAAGTTTATGAATTACCCATAAATTAGGTACTTTTTCAGGTGAAAAAGCAGTGTTTGCAGTCAGTATTTCTCAAATGATTTCATCTCCTCCCACTTGTGGTACCATGTTGAGGTACAGGCAGAAAGCAGTCTCATTGTTCATACTTGTTTCAACATGTATTTTCTGGAGATATTATTTCACTCAAATTCTCTAAAACAAAAAAAGGGAAAAAGTTACATGATAATTTATAATGCTTCAGTTGAATGATCATCTAAATAGGCTTCTCTGTTTACTAGTCTTTTTTACATTTAAATTATACTGTATCACTTGGACAATCTTCTTGGTTACTGCTTGTCCTCGAACGCCTCTTTCATCTTCAACTTTAATCCTATATCTGCAATTCAGGAAACTGTACCGTACAGTGTTTTCGGTGCTACATTTTCTATTTATTACAGGAAAATGAAAGCTTCTGTGGCAGGCAGATTTGGAGCTTTGCAAAAGTTACAGCTCACACCTGGATTTAAAAAACGACCATGAAAGTTGTCGGATTCCTTTATCAACCAAAATGTGACAAATGTGAGTGAATTTCCCCCGAAAAGACAAGGATCTATCGACAGCCAGCAGGTTTACAAATTGAGCGCCTCGTTGTCGATCTGCCAACAGTGACTCTGCTCAGCCCTGGTTTCACCTGATCACCCAAGCACGGAAAATGCAGAAGGATTTTTTTTTTTTTCAGAAATCAGTATTTGTATGAAGCTCTATTCCACATTTTTTTTTCTATTAAAAAGATAAATGCTCTTTCTAATATTCACCATTTGATAAATAAATCCAACGTGTCCATTTGTGAGTATTTAGTGGTGCTGCAATGGAAGCGGGAATCAATCAATAAAACAAACACTTTGCCGTCAATGTGGTGCGATTTGTCTCTTGCTTTAAGATAATTGTGTGAAGAAAGGGGATTTGTATTGGTCCTATTAGTGTTCACTAAGGACACAGTAAGTATGTGTCTGTGTAGGCGGTCTTTTTTTTTACATCATTTGAACTACTAGGGGTCTCCAACCTTGTTCACCCAGAGAGCTACTTTCTCACAAAGAAAGTTGACCTTTTGCGGTCCTGGGGAAATGTGGTGATATCAACAGTTGGTAATTATTATCACATTTTAGTTACGAGGGCACAAAGTTGTATGTGCAAATAACACATTCTGAAATAGAACTACTGCTGACAAGACCGCTGCTTTATACTTTGAACTTTTATTATTGTTTATGTGGCAAGTCGAGGCGGTTACGCTTTCAAAAAATATTATAACATTTAAAAAAGAAAGACAGAACAACAATGCCAGACAAGGATGCCCACAATAAATAACCCCAGCAACGAGGGCAGAACAACATGACCGCATTCAGCAGGACTGGGCGACCCAGCACCGGAGACAGAAGTACAGAATGTAAACAAAGCCGCAACTCCTGAGTATTTTTGTGGACACAATTTTAGAGGCCAAGTCCAGCTTATTCCACTGTGGGTCGGGGGGTGGTAGTCAGAGATGCCACCCAAGTCACATAGCACCAGTTTGTCACATTTGTTTGTTTGAAGTGAGCGTAGTGTATTGAATGGGATGCAATGTCTGTCTATGGCAAAACAAACCTACCTAAGGGTAACACTTTTGTGAAAAGTATGGCACAATTGTTGAGTTATGGTTATACCTGGACCATAGACTGTATAGTAGGAGTGGACTGTGTGAGTGCTAATGTCATCCATTGCGAATGAGGTTAGCTTGAACAGGCTGTCTGAGCAGGAACGTGGCAGTCAAGAGGGGCTTCTCTGTCCCCGCTCGCCCTAAAGCCAAATTTGTTGACTGTAGGCTACTGATTGGTCAGTTGTTTGTGTTCATATCTAGATATAAAAAGACAATATCACAATATAAACATCAGGATCAAAAAGTGCAAAACCATGGATATTCAACGCCCAAAATGTTGAGTTTGACACGAATGGTTACTTTAATTTTCAGTGTAAGTCAATAAGAGCGACAGTAAGTTGAAGCAAAACTTGGCCATGAGCACTTCCCTATTGGGCTTCTTTGACCTTGGGGTTCATATTGTCCATGTCTATACAGTCTATGACCTGGATAAACATTTCAAAAAGTTTTCACAAATCTGTCACCACCTCGTCCTTTGACCACAGAGATGGGTTTGAACTGACAATAATCTTTCACAAAAACTTGATTCATAGCTTTTCTGTCTTCTTTTATTGTCCGACACTGTGTGGCCATAAAACATCCCGCTTCCCCCACTGTTATTTCATCTCGCTGTGAGTGCTGCATTAAATTCATGGAGACTGGGGAAAAAAATAATGTAATAATAAAACTCTGTCCCGGTGTTGCTCAGTGGGAGGCCATTTCATGTGATCAGGAAGGAACCAAGGTGTAACAAAGTGTAAAATGTCCTCTGTTTCTCTGCCCACTCACACGCTTTTAGAGAAAATGTTTTTACTCCATTATAGACTTTTGTTTTGTAAGTTCACCAAATGAAACCAACCAAAACACTGAAATGGGCACTAGAAATATTATGACCCCAGGAAGAGATGAGCAGAGATGATACAAATGCTTTTAGCTTTTATTTTTTTATTTTTTAAGTTTAACAAAAGCTAACTTTTAAACAAACTGAGCTGTCTATTCCAATCCCTTTAACTATTTCCTTGCTCTCAAAAGAATTGGACTTTATCACTAGTTTTTTAGTGCATGTATTCACGTCCTCTGTCACATCTTTAGATTCACTTCGACTTCCAGAGAGCTGAAAAAGAGAGAACCACTTGCTCAGCCAATCAGCTCTCTGCGTGGCCACTCTGACGGTCAAGGCATACTTGTCAACATGGAAAAGGACTTTTACTTGTGCATGTATTACATTATGCACTACAAGATGGATATATAAAATATAAATAGATGGGTAGGTGGGGGCGACAGTGGCTCAGTTGGTAGAGCATTGGCCTTTGGGCCTAAAGGTCGTGGGTTCGAGCCCACCGTAAGACCTACTTCACAACTCCCACTTATGTCTGCTGTTAATGTGTCCTTGGGCAAGACACTTAATCCCACTTTGCCCAAACCCCCCGCTGAAAGATATCAGCTCCTGTGGACTCACCACCTGCAGGAGGATCAGTGAGGGGCTGGTGCTCTGTGTACTGGGTGCAGCTTTGACTGCCACCCCCCCGACCCAGAAATGGATTAAGGGGAAGAAAATGGATGGATGGATGGATGAAATGATCTAAATAGATTGATAGATAGATAGATATATACCTGGAGGTAGATAAAGATGTCATGGGAAATATATTCGAGTTGTTGGCAAATCCTTCTTAAGAAAAGTCCCAGAGATTTGCCTCTCATATCCTTACAATGATTCTACGCCTTTCTTCCACGTCCTTTGCTGCTCTGCTTTCACATTGCCATGAGCGATGCACCTGGGCTCGGATACCTCCTGTAGATGACCTGGCTTTTGTCATTGAAATTGAATTTGGTTCAAGTAGATTTTTGTCACAGCAAGAAACTAGAACACAAAACACTGACCATTTAACTTTTTTTTTTACCCTTTTTGTTTCATAAATACATTTTGTTTGTCAGAAAGAGTCTTGTTTATGTAAAGTGTTGTGAACAAATCTACCCACAACATGCTGCCTTTTTATTATTTACATACTGAGAACTATTTGGCTGAGTTTGTAATCACACTCTCTTGTTTACTGAAAAAGCTGATCTAAAGATGTGACAGAGGCATGTGAAAAATATACTCACCAGGTTTGTATAGGAACTATTTACATGGATTTTATTATACACTTTTTTGTGGTTTCAATGTTAGGTTTAACATTTATTAGAACGACAGATTGTGACAGAGGATGCGAACATTTAATACAATTTTCTTATATAGAAATGATTAACAGACAACAACAAAACATTTCTCTTTGCATCTGAACCACTGTATATGTTGTACTTGGGAACTGTCCAAAGTGCTTAAGGCTGATAAACACTGTATCCCTCTGTGACCTGAGTCCATCCATACAGTACCACTCACTTTCTTGCTTGAAACTGCAGCACTCAAGCGACATTGATTATCTGATGAGATATTGAGACCAGCATATGTTGTCTTGACTATTTCCAAATATTCGAGTCGGGCCATGAGCCACACCACTTCTTATTACATTCCACGGGGCTTTCACATTATTTAAAAGCCTCCCTTCATCAGAGCCTGTAAATGAGTCTTCCTTTCTTATGTCTTGATCTCAATCACTGGAGATGTGCACATTTACTCACTGTGAGAAGTCTAGAGCTGGCAGTTTGCTGTGGTAAACTGGCAGAGTATGGCGCAGACAAATTAATGGAGAGGCTAACGACTGTACGCGATGGTAATGGAGCTCTTTGTGCCTCAGTAGCTCGCAGTTCACGGGGTTAATGGGGTATTACAGGGGGAGCAATGTAAGGAGAAGAGCGCATTATGGAGACAGGGAGGCGGAGGAATGCCAAAAGAAAACTGGCATAGGCAGGAAATTGAGGATGAATCATCGGTCTTTGTGGTTGCACGTAGAGAGTTGTCCAGGTTTTGACACACGCTGATGTAAACTGTGCGAGAGACAGGGAGGCAGGCTGACATCTTCATCTCATTCATTATTCATGCTACTTTCTTCTGTCACAAAAGATTCGGCATCCTCGACAGCTGCTGCACAAGTGCCGTGTGTGCTTCAAATGAAAATAATTATGTCAGAATCCTCGGTGTGGGATTTGAAAAGCACCGCATTACAGGCATTCTTTTCAAACGCATTTGTTTCCTGGCAGTTATCAAATCTGGTTTAACAGCGTAAATGTTTTAGATGTCATTTGATGCTGTTTTGGTGAAGAGTTTTTATTGATATTCTCTGCATTTCATCCATACTTCAAATCCTCTGGGGTAAACGGTGCAAACAGTTACACATCTGGGGAAAGGCTGCAAGATAAATTAGAATCAAATTGAAATCACAATTTGAATAATTGCTGTGAGTAACTTGCAAAGACAATTATTTTGCTATTATTATTATTTTCATTAGAAACATCAAATTCTCACCATGTCTCACTGTATGCACATCTGCTAACTCTGCAGGTTAAGGTAGAAATACAACAATATGAAACAAAAGGAACAATAATATTAATAATAATGCATTGGTTTTATATTGCGCTTTTCAGGACACTCAAAGAGAAGAAATCATTATTCTTTCGCACCATACACAGCAGTGATAAACTACTACTGTAGCCACAGCTGCCCTGGGGCACACTGACAAAAGCGAGGCAACCAGCATGTGCCATCAGCCCCTCCGACCACCACCAACCATTCACACACACACCAGACTCATTCTAGGCAATGTGGGTAAAGTTTCTTGCCTAAGGACACAACAACAGTTTGGCACTTTATAGCTGCAGCTTCCCCTCTGTTAGACCTGGTATTCCCGTAGAGGTCTCCCATCACAGTACTGACCAGACCCTTCCCTGCACAGCAGAATCTGTTTACAATTCCTGGTTGTATTTTATTTTAAAATGTAATTTTGTGTGAATTTTATTATTTTGACGTTTTATTTTGAAATTCCCGGAAGTGCGCGCTGCTCCCCTGTGTTTTATTTTGGTACTCAACTTTCTCTCTGAAAGCCGCGTTTTATGCCTCAGAGGGTGAGTTCTGTCTCTGTGAAAAATACATATTTTCAATCATTTAGCTTTATTTTCCGCAATATTCACTAAGATATGTTTAGTAGGAAATGTACAGTATTAGGGCGACAGTAGCTCAGTTGGTAGAGCATTGGCCTTTGAGCCAGAAGCTCGTGAGTTTGAGCCAAGACTTTCACCATCAACTCCCACTGTCTGCTGTCGTTGTGTCCTTGGCAAGACATCAGGTGGCAAGACACCTGATGCAACAGCGGGGCAGCTGTGGCTGTAAAGTGCCAAACTGCTGTTGTGTCCTTAGGGAAGACACTTCACCCCCATTGCCTAGAATGAGTCTAGTGTGTGTGAATGGTTGGTGGTGGTCGGAGGGGCCGATGGCGCATACTGGTTGCCTCGCTTCTGTCAGTGTGCCCCAGGGCAGCTGTGGCTACAGTAGTAGTTTATCACCACTGTGTATGGAGTGAAAGAATAATAACATGTGAAGCGTCTTTGAGTGTCCAAAAAAAGCGCTATATAAAATCGATTTATTATTATTATTAGGGTGCAACGAACGTACTTTTGCACATTTTTAGTTTTTCTGTACTTTTTATTTAGCTAGCTTACCATGTGCTCAAGTGTATTGCCATGCTCACGTGCCGTTTTCATCCCGTAGGGGGAGCCAGTGTGTCCGCTGTGACTAAAAATGTATATTGTTGGGCTGTCACAGGTCTGAGTAAAGTACTTGACTCCACACTGTGTCCTGTTGTTCGTATACGGCTCGTGGAAGAGTTTGCAGCCGTTACATTTAAGTTGCAAAGCACTTTGAAATATGCAGCTCTAACACTGACATCCACAAACAATTCATCTACTTCACATGCATCACACTTTTCCCCCTGATTTTATTTTACTTTTTAAACTTTCTTTTGCAAAGACAGATATTGCCTTAAACGCCATATAGCATGTCATAACTATAAACAGATTACCTGACAGCGTGGAAAGATGGATATTGAGAAAAAGTACTCTCTGATGGTGTTTTGTTATTGCTAATTATTTCAGTGGGTGTAAAATATATCTGTTGAACGCGACATCCTTCTCCATGATGTTGTTTTGTTGCACTCATGTAGGCCATTTTTCATGTGCACCCAAATACATTCTTTCCTCCACGCCTCTATCTATGTCTCTCTGTCTGTCTGGCAGAGGAAGCGATAAATCAGATAACTCACTTTCAGCTTTTGTCTGCAGGGCCATGAGGGTCAGCACAAAAGTAGTATTGCTGCAGAACCTATTTTTTCATTATCAACTCATGACGCATTTTACACCAGGGATATTTTAGACCAGCCTCAACTGGACAATATGTACGTGTGGACTGGTCTGCCAATTACTCTAGGCTTCATGATGAGAAAGCACTTTTTGTAACTGCGTTAAAATTAGTTTTATAATTCATATTCAACACAAGGGGCTAAAGAGATTTTTTATGTTGAAAATGTTGAATCTCGAGCATATACTATGCGTAACTATGTTTACTGCAGTCCTTTTGTACAGCCGCCACAATATGTCACAAAGTAGATGCAACTGTAAAGCTGTAATCACTGCTAAAGTAAATGCATAGCTCTAGTTTAGTGATTAATTCACAGTATGTTAATGTAACTAGCTTGTATCATGAGCAGTCTGCATTTACTGCTCTGAGCTCCACAAGAGGGAAGAACCAACTTGAAAGCTAAAGTTGCATAATGTTTGCTGAATAAGGTCAAATTGCTTTGGCACAAAAACTGATTAGTTAAAATGAGAATGCGTGCACCTGTTTTGTATTTGTAGTTCTTTTGTTGTTCACCAATCTGAAAGGTTACAATTACATTGGGATCCTTGATGCAGCAGTTAGGTGTGAGGTAATAGCACAATCAGTAGTGAAGTTGTAGTCTGACCCACAAATATGTATAGTTTATTTCACTGTAGATTAAAAAACGTAAAAAAAATAATTAAAATAAAAGAGACTGTAGTGTTGGGATCTAATTAGTTGTTGTTCTATTCGTTTTTTCCAGAGTCAGACTTTCTATGACTGCACACCCAAATTTACCCAAATTGCAGAGAATTAATCTAGTGTGAATGGTTGAGTGTCCAAAAAAAGTGCTATTTAAAACCAATGCATTATTATCATCATCATCATCTACCCAAGTTTCCTGATGCACATTTTTGTCAGATGGGACATATTTTTCATTGTCGTCATGTGATGATGTCGTGGTGTGTCTTCCAGGCTGCTTGAAGGTTTCTGAACAGAGTTGTCTTTTTAGATCTCCCACTGTGTATCACGGTCCGACGCGCTCTCTGCACGTGCAGCAGATGTTCACAGGGTGCTGGTGTTTTAGCTGCTCTTTGGTGTCATGACGCCAACACTCATCACTCAGCTCCCAATGCTGAAGCAGTGGGAGTGATAATGTTTTTATCTTTCATCATTCACACTCATTGTTCACACTCAGACCATCCTTTCAGAGGGAGAGTTGTTGGGTTGGATCAATGTATCTGATGTTTGAAAAGAAAAACAAAAAAAACGACAACAAATATTTGAGCCTATGGATCTGTCCTTCATGTTCATTTTATGGCTTCTACTACTATCACACTTGACAATGCTGCCAGTTTATTTAGACAGTGTGACTTGAGAACATGAGAACACTGACATAATTGCTTCATTTAGGCAGACATTGTCAATATAGACAACTATAAGCACAGAAATACATGCATTTTGACTGTAGACAGTATGTGAGCATGTAGAAAGTTCTGATTTAATATGAAGTCCGCCTGGAGGGCAAAAGTCGCAGAGCATAAGGATCTGCTATGAGGGTTCTGCTGATAAAGAATGAAAGCGAGACAAATAATTCAGTGTTGGACTGACAGCTGTCGGCTGAATGCGGCTCATATCCAGCAGCAAAATCACACTCAGATTATAAACAGCAAATTCAAGTTATTTTCATATCAGTGGTATTGGGTTGGCTTTGATTCGTTTAAAGGAAAATGCACAGAGCCTCTTTAGCTTTAGTTTTTGTTATGTGCAATTGGGCATATTCATAATGGAATAAAACGTTTGGTATCCAATCTCATTTATATTTTCTGTAATTCATGCAATTTGCGCAGAAAACCAATAAAAGTCAACACTGCTGCACAAAGTGGAACAAAATTAAACGTATAAGTCTCTTAGTGTGGGTATGTTTCAGACTGCAGCTGTTCCATTTGGTATTCTGTTTATGATTGTGGAGGCAGAAACCATGTCATTTCGAATGCTATGCACAATCAAAGCTTATCCACCAGCTTTGATTACATTTTAAAAACAAAAATTGCAGTTTTTGTCAAACCTGGCAGAGTTTCATCCTGATTTAGTTCCTGTTGTCGCTTCAAAGGGATCTGTGATTGTGTGTTTCCTGTGTCATCCTTTCCATCCAATCTAACATAGGCACACCATTCAGTGCAATTAGTAGTCCTGAGCAGCGATCTGTAGAGCTTCATTAGTGGACTGTGAAATGGAAGCTCATATGTTCAAAGCATCAGATGTATCCTCCAAGGCCGCAGCACTGAATTGTAATGTTTTGAAATGTGTCACAACTTTTAATTTGCTTTGACTGCTGGGCTAAACAATTGCTGACTCAGTTAACTTTTGGTTACAATTAGGGCTGGGATAAACGATTATTTTTTAAACGATTAATCTAACGATTATTTTTTCGATGCATCGATTAATCTAACGATGATTTTTTTCGCTTCGATTCGATTTCGATTCGATTCGATTCTCTCCCCATTAATTGACTAATATTGATGTATACATGTTGATTTAAATATTTTAATGAAAAAAACATGAATTCCTTCACAAAAAATGTTTATTGCTTGCTCTTAAAATTCAAAAATAAGACATTCTTAGAGGTAGCATAAAACCTTAAAGCCTTGAAAACACAGCTTACTGAAAAAAGTGCATCTTATCATTCTTGAAACAAACATTTGATGCTTAGCATTCAATAAAAATATGAAAAAGTTCAGCCAAATACTTGTGTAGAGCAACTAAAAGAAAACAGTAACAAATGTAAACTTGAAGGCTTTAAGCTAAACAAAGAGTGCTTTTCCAGCAAAAACAGTGGGAGCCATCAGCCTGTCATGGCGTCCTTCCTGAACCAACAGAGTTTAACATTTAAGTTGAAGACACATAGGCCTATATTACTGAAGTCCATTAATTAAAGTGCATCTCTTAAATTCTTCATTCATATAAAAATAACAGTCAAAACTCTGCCACTCACCTTTTTCTTAAACTCAAAATTCAAAAATAAAATTCAAGTAAGAGTGTACAAGAGAAAAACAATGCATTGTGTAGCAAATAAAAAGGTCAACCAGTCATCCTTTCTTTTAGAGTTACTGAAAGAATACAGTAGAAGTCATCTCAGAGGACTTAAAACAACATTGAAGTCACCAACACAGATCAGAGAATCAATCAACAGTTAAACACATTAAGGATATTGAACACATGTTGAAAAATGTCCATATACGGCGGGCATGACAGTGAATAATACATGTAGGGGCTATTACGGGCGCCAATAATCCGTTTGATACAAAGAAAGACAAACCAGTTGCAAGCTGTAGAGTGGCCACAGGACGCGTCATCAGCCTACGTCAGCAGCCGCGGACTGCTATGAAAACATTAGCTTTGTGGTTTCACAGGCGCAGTTGACTGCTTAAACTAAACTTTGCACGAAACTTTGACTCTTAAAACCCACATGTGACAAAACGGAACCATCAACATCTCGCCTCAAATTGCATTAAAAGTGACATGAATTCGTGTCTGAATTCGTTCGTATTTTAACTTTTAAAGAAATTCACGGTCCGCCATCTTGGTTTGCTTCGGCTGCCGTGAGACGCGCATGCACAGGTTTGCATTACATCATAAACAGCTGAGGCTGTGCATCTCTTCAAGGCAGTGTATCTCAGCGTTACACCGGCGTGCACTTCTCTAACACGGCACTCGCATTGCTACCGCTCGCCGCCATCTTTGTTTTGTGTGTGACGCACCGACGCGCATATTATACGTCGGTGTATTTTTTGCGTCGACGTCACCGATTGCGTCGACGTCACCGATTACGTCGACGCGTTGTCCCAGCCCTAGTTACAATAATGATGCCCCCCACCTTCTCCTTTTGCTGAAGATTTATCTAACATGTTTTCAATCTCAAAAGTTCATGTTTCAGATCCTTTAGATTTGACTCTCTTAATGATGTGAACAAGTGACTTAATGAGCTCTAAACTGAACCAGCAAAAAAACATAGCCATTTTTATTTTATTTATTAAACTAACTTTTCCACTGAGAAATCCACAGCTCGCTGCTGTTGTTGGATCTTCCACAGTAGGAAACTGGTGTTTATTGCTAACACATTCAGTTAAGACGATCACTGGTCAGACAGCAGAATCTGGATTTTCTCATTATAAATGCTGTTTATTGGGACAACTGGCTCCCTTTGACGTGGAGAAGCAGCGGCTCTACTCTGAACTCTTCCGGTGTGAGCGAGCTTCTCACCCTATCTCTAAGTGAGCAGAGGAAACTCACTTTGACCACTTGTTTCAGCGATCTCGTCATTTTAGAGCTAATTTCTCTCATTTCTGCCAATCCACACAAAACAAAAACGGTCTCGAAGTGTCACATCTTCTTTGTCAGTACATATAAACTAAGGTCATATAATTTCTCATAAAGGTGTGTGGAAGGTGCAACAATATTAAAAATAACAGATGCATGATGTTGGAAAAGACTTTCAAACATAAGAATACTATGGCAGATTTGGGAATTGAATCACAATGAAATATTGTACCGTGATTTTGTTTATTTTCTATTTATAAAAACGTTTTTTTTTAATTGCTTCGTTCCCTTATGGATGCATTGACCCCCGCCCTCCTACTGAGTAGAATTCTAGACCATGAACGCAACCAATTGCAATAGCATCAACAGTGGCTAGAGCAAATCATAGACTATGGTAGGTGTGGAAATAGGAGAGTTATTTGTACTGCCGTGTCCTTCCTGCCCCAGTCTGTGCTTATGATCGTCTGAGTTTTATTGAAAGGTGCCGGGGGCCGCTGTGTAAAGCCACTCCACACTCAGCACTAACTATTGGGTTTTCCCACTGACCACAGACTGCTCCCTCAGCACCCATGTTTCCTTCGGTGACTGCCAGCTCAGAGTGGATCCTGTTTCAAGCCAGACAGCCCATCAAAATGACTGACAGACGAAAAGCTTTAAGGTCAAGTCGAAGTCAAGCCTCGCGATTGGCTGCTCCAAGGCAAAGTGCATAGACTGTCTTTAATCATAATTACTTTCTCTCACCTTCCCTGTGGAGTCTCTTTACTCGCTTGTCCTCTTTTGTGGAGGTCACGGGTTAAGACCAGGTCCTAATCTTCCTCTTCATTCTAACTTGATGAGACACGGCCTTAAAAATGAATGTTTGTTGACGATAATCCAGTGTGGATAAATTAGTAAGTACACGGCTCTCGTCCCATGTGTATTTTTTTGATGACTTGCATCTTCCTTCAGATCTATGTTCAAGTCGGCCTTGTGTGTTGCTTCATAGATCAAGTGTGAAATTAGCATAAGTGGTGATTAAACCATCTGTAACAAAGTGCTTTTGACTCACTCATTAAATCTTATTCCCCTCGGCGACAGGAAATATTATGCCATTTTGTTAACTTTCTCAACCCACCTCTTGCTCAGCTCTGAATGTCATGACATTTGAAATCCTCCCATTGTTTTCCCCTAATGTTTTGCTTTGTTTCCATTTGTTAAGTTCAGAATTGGAGAGTTATTCTCAGCTCAATATTACAATGTGATATTTACCACCTCGGTTTGAATATTTTCACCTGTCAACACCTTTTTAAACGCAAGTTAAATTTCTTTCCAGCATCTGTTCTGTCGCTATAATTGGCTTGACGAGTTTTGAAGCGTTTAGGTACGCCTGAGCGAGGGACAGATGAAATGAAGCAGCGTTTAACTCATTTGTTTCCATGTGTTTTTGCGTGATAAGCCGTGTGTTTTCTTGTGTCGCGGCTACATCTTTGTCTTTTTCCTCTCTTCTTCTCATAGCAAGGAGCTCGGAAAAACCTTTACTGTAGGTGCCGCGATTCTGCCTCATTAAGAAACAGCGGCAGGTTCATTTGTATGGGAGATACTGTCGACACAATGTCAATGATGCTATGGAGGAGACACTTGGTTGAATAAACTCTCCACAGTCTGGGCTGCTCCGGATGCCTTGAATGTTAATATGAATAGTAATACTACAGCAGCTCCATAGTCGTGATAAATTGTGGGAATATTTGAGGAAAAACGTTGGCCGTAGTGAGTTTGGTCTTGCGTCTATAATACAGAGGTACATTTTAGGTCTGAAATGATTTGCTTTTTACATATGATTGTCAAGTGGGTAAAATGAAATGAGCCCAAAAACACAGAACTGGAAATATAATTTATTCAATCAAATCAAATCCAAATCCAGAGTAAACAACAAAACGTAACCAAACAGGGATCGAGGACAAGGACTAACACAGCCATGGGATGACAATGACGGAACAGGGAGTGAAGTTGACACAGGGTTTAAATGCAAGACTCACAGGGCACAGGTGAAACACAGGGGGGCGGGGCAGGGACTCCCACACCAGGAAGTAGAACGAATCGGGACGGAAGCGAAGTAAATATAACAAACTACCTATTAATGCCTAAACTTAACCAGCCATTCCCATAAAATAACCCCAACCCACCCGTAACCCTAACCTTAACCATCTTACTCAGACGCCTAAAACTTAACCAGTCACCACTTAAGGACTTTTTAGTCTAAAACTAATTTGAAAGTAGAATTGTTACTTCCGGTTTCGTCCCGATTCCGTATATGATGTAGTGCCGACCCTGTCTTCACCCAATCCACTTTATTCCTATAGCACTTTTTATCAAACACGTTAACAGAGATACAGTAAAATGAACACATTTAAATATGCAGGTTTGCCAGCTTTATTTATATATGAAAAAACAGAAGTAAAACAATATGCACAAAAGTCAAATCAATGAATGTAATAAAAATCAAATATCAGATATCCAATTCATAAAAAATAAATAAAAATAAAATAATAACAAATAAAACAAGAGATAAACCTGAATCATGATAGTAATAAAATAATCTTGTGTACATTGCTATTGAGGGCATTAGGATTCTGAGAGTATACAGAACAAGTATGGGGTAATTGTTCCACACAAACGAGCCGTGTATAAACAATACTGAGGAAATCGTCTGATTTGACTTGAGATAATATAGTCTGTGACCTTGGTAACTATGCTTCTTATTTATTGTAAGTGACAATATGGTAATGAGAAACTCATTCAACAACCCCTACAGACATATTGTATTGTCTGAGATAGACAATTCCATATTTGCTGAGACTGAATACAGATTTTCTCATTAAGGTAAGAATTGTGCCCTTATGTTACAGCCTTTTGACATATCAAATAAGTCATATTGTCATACAGTAGTGCTGTTGTAGCAGAGGCCATAATTTATATTTACACGCAATCATTGTATGCATAAATAATGTCCTTTACCCAATGGGAAGATAAGAAAGGGAATCTGGCACTGCTTCTGTAATTGTTTATGATACAGCTTTGACCTGCTACTGAACAGGTTCATTTTATCTCAAAGTTTTGGTCCACGCTTCTTGGTTGCTCTACTTTATGGTTTCTCCTTTACAATTGCTTGTTACTTTTTGAATTACAACTTTACAGTATTTACACACAGTTACAGCTACAGTCAGGGTCATACTTGAGTAAAAGTTTTGTAATACTTATAAGTGATTCAATAAAAGCAAATACAAAAAAAAAATACTGAACGTGACCAAACAGGGGGCGAAGATAAGAACTGAAAGACAAGGAACATGAAATAAACCTACACCATGGCACTGTGAGTAGTTTGCAATTCTAACACTGCCCCTTTATATATATTCACATTTTCATATTTATCCCTTTTCAGATTGTAGACTTTAACCCCATTCACTTCATGCTTATTTTCTATTAAATGACTGAAAAGAGGTGTTTGAATGTAAGGACTCTTTGGAAAACAAACAAATGGGATCAATAACTGCACAGAGAAAGATCAGACTCCAAAGTCTGTCTGCATTTTCTTTGGTAAATAGAGCATATGGAGGCTTTAGCTGCTGGTGATATGGTCTAATAAGATAAGATAAGATGACATAGACTTTATTGATCTCACACTGGAGAAGTTTACATGTCACATCTGGCATGGATAGAATCACTCAAGATTGTGCAAAAGAAATAAATGTGCAAACATGTTAAATGCAGGATATATTATGTACAATAAAAAGTGGCAATCAAAGAAACAGTGGCAATAGTAGTACGGGGTTTTTTTTTTTTGACTGTACAGTGACCAACTTTTGGGATTCAACAATTCTCCTTTCACAGATCGAGGGAAATTTAATTGAAGATGAGATTGTCTGACATGTAATCTCCAGATAGAATACATACACGTACAAATCCCTATTAAACTGGTCCTGACTCATGCAGAATGTTTGATTTGACTGGAAATGAGAGCTATGCATCTTTTCTTTTAATCTTTCACATCTCCAAGAGTTGTATGCAGGATTGTATTTTATCTGTCAATGAAAATGAAATCATGGATCAGCCCTGAAGAGTGACATCATTCTCAAGCACCATTTTTCTTCTACTCTACCCACCTTCGCTTAAACTGCAATGATAAAGATAAAGCTATTCAAACCGTAATTTACAAAACTCCCCACACAAATCCACTGCTGCCAGTCTGGCCATTCTCATCATCCTCAATATTTCATCCACAGTATTCAATTATAAATGCCCACGGAAGCCTTCCCTGTTCCTGCATAGCTCTCTCCCAGATGCTGACTTCATATTTCAGACAGGCAGGATTAGTGAGAAGACGTATTGGCTGTGTCATCCTTCCTTCCCCACTCACAAAGACTGCACAGTAAGTGTCCTAATCCCACCCATGTTTTCCTGGATGTTGGACACTTTTGGCATAGTTTTGAGTCTCCACTTTGGCCTCGGCTGCCTCTCTCGGCGGTTGGCTGGCACGCGCTGAAAAGCGAGCATCTGTTCGGGATGAGAGCTCGTCCTCTAGCTGGTGTTGTGTGGTACAGAACAAAGCACGTCTTCAACCACGCTCCCTAAATCCATACACTCTGAAATCATGTTCAAAGACTGTTCAAAGAGTGTAAAAATATCTTCAAAGATGATAAATGAACAAATACACACCAAAAGCACGTGGGTTTGTGAATTGTGCAATATAAATAAAGGTGAATTACTTGCACATGTGTGGCTTACATATAGAAGGAGTCTACATTGGCTAAACACTAGCTGACCTGCCAGGCCCTCTACTCTCTGACAGATGTGAAAGCAGGAGGCTCTGAGACTGGCCGGGACACTTCTGATTAAAAACAAAAAAATCTCCTTCCTTGTCCTTCCAACTTATTGTTATAACCTTGCAGCATAAAAGTGACTAAATTGGCAGCAAAAATATTCTTCATGACACCCTGTACTTCAACTTGGCTTCCCACAACATGTTCCCAAAATGTTTCCCACATTTCTTTCATTTATCTATTTCTATTTTTGATTTTTTCGCTACCTTCTGTCTGCTTCACATCACAATTCTGGGGGAAAAAAAACGATGGTTCCGAGATTGTCAAGGAACGAGGGAATCTAGCTGATTTTGGATGCAGCCTTGCTTTGCAAGTTCAATTGTTTTTAGTTAAAGAGACTGTATGTAGAAGGACAATGCTAACCTGCTGCAGCACATGGACCAAGTTTTTCTCCAACTCGCTTTCGCTCATTGACTTACATTTCAAAGTGAACTCTTATTCTCACACTCATTATTTTGCACAGTTAAATCAATGCTTTAGTGCTCTCTATGATTCTGGTGTTTAGATATTTTTATTGTTTTTTTTAGATCCGGATGTTAGCCTAAACAACTTATTTACAAATATTTAATGATTTCTGTTATAATCCATCACGGTTGTTTATATTGCTATTTTGTATTCTTGAATGTAATAACATTGTGTGTGAAATAAATACAAATACAAACTCATTTCATCAAACGAGCCAAGCCTTAACCTGAGTATTTGCGGAAGACGAACATGAGCTCATGGCAAGGCAGGATTATTTCGATAGCAGAGTTCACACACGAGGTAACTGTTTTGCTCAGGTAACTGCTGAGCAAAACAAGATAGAAACAATCACCCAAGGCATCGTTTCATGATCATAAATAATCACAGTCCATTAAATGAAGAAAAAATTAAATCCCACAGTGGTATGCACAGCTAACCAGAACAGTTTTTAACCTGAATTTGAACATTGTCAGTGAAGAAGCTTGGCCAGTCCCTGTGTTCCTCAAGGTTCTTGTGGCACTAACATGTCTCAGATGCACTTTGGTGCAAGGCCATGGAGAGAATTGTTAACAAGCAGAGCTGAACATAGTGCAGCTGTTTTGCAGTTCGTTTGGAGAGCCCAGTGAGCAGGCCCTTACAGTAGTCTAACCTACTGGAGACAAAAGCATGGATCGGAATCTTTCAGTCTGCTATAGACACTACGATACTTTTTATTATAGCAATGTTATACGTGGTAAAACATTGTTTATGGGGACCTAAGACATTAATTTCAGTTTTCAGTTTAGATGAATGAAATTGTTTTTGGCATCCACTCGCTGATCTGTTGGATGCAGTGAAGGAGTGAGTCTACTGGTCCATGTTCTCTTGCTGCTCCTACTGGATATTATAGTACCTCTTGAACAGTTTTATCATCTACAAGTGCAAAGTAATTTTGCTGAAAAACCTCACTGGCTGTTTTATTGTTTGATTGTTTATGTAGTGGAGATGATGTGCTCTTGTAATGCCTCGTTTTTAGTTGAGTAATCGTTCTGTGTCTATTGATCTGGGTTTCTAAAGTACATCAGAATTTGGAGATTTCTGTTGTTTACACTCAGTCTGCTTATACTATAGCAGTGTTTATACTCTGCAGTTATACTCGGTCATACAATGTTCTGTAAAATGGGTAATAATGATAATCTGGGAACTGCGTATGTGTCAGATGTCCTTTCAAACACTTCTTCATGGTTCTCACATTACACACTGTGAAACCTTCATGTGCAAAGTGTCCGGAGTAAATTAGGAGCCTTATATGCAAATGAGCAAGTATGTGCTCATTACAGCCAAGCTGTGACAACATGGTTAGAAGGTCATGGGTGATGTAAACAGACCCAGTGTTCACAGTCGCTTACGCTTCACTATTTATTACGATGTTTGGGTTTCATATGAGGGTCACTGAAAGATGGCCTCCCCTGAGCTCATATGAGTTTAAACACATACTTTAGACAAAGCTTGCTGTGCTCAGCTGTGGAGATGACATGATCCAAAGATGTGCTTTTTTCTCAGTGAATAGTGCAGTAGCCCATTTTATTAGAACAGGCTACTAATATTCATTATTATTACCGTAGTTACCGTAAGTTAAATAATTTAACATATTAGCATAGTTGTTTCTGAATACATGGGGGAAAGTTTAGCAGACTTTTGGTTTTATAATTAAATAGTGTCACATACCTAACACATACGATAGGTTAAAATCCTCCAGCTCCGATAGTCCCGCCCAAGCCAAGCCTCACATCTGGATATGGGTTTCCAGGCGCTGTACAATGGCGAGCGCTGCTCCTGACAGGATGGGTCAAATGAAGAGGACACATATCAATAAAGTATAACTTAACTAAACATTTAATGGTAGGGTTCCATACAGCATATGTGAATTATTCACCCATTCCATACAGCGTGGTGGTAATTATTGTAGCCACAGCTGCCCTGTGTACGTAGAAGGAAACCTGGCAAAACTTTTGTTTACATTTAGGTGATGTACTTCAATATAGAATAAAAATTAAATTCCACTTGGCCAACTTTCAATGAGTGTCACAATGCAGATCAAAGGTAATGCTACATTGCATGGGCATGTTTCGAATAGATTTCTATTCGGACAATGTACAGCTAATCACTGTACACCATGAATACAAAACATAAAAACATTATTTTACTGCCAGTTTCTCTGCATTTGTTCTAAATCCAATCACAATCAGCAGTAACAAGAAAAGAAAGGCATCTAATAATTTGTACTTTCCCAGACTTGTTGAGAGTGATTGTTTACCAACTTATTTGTCGCCTATTGGGCTTTTTCACAAATAAAACCTTCACTGAAACAGTTCTGCATCCCAGAAACACATTTTTATAAACATGTCGAAAAACAAAGCATTGGATGTTTTTATGGAAACAAGTCTGACCAGACTTCAGTCCAGGGAAATTGTTGTCAATCCAGGAAAAAGCATTTATGTGTCATGACAGAGTCTGACTGGCCCAATTCCTAAGTCTGTTCATCTGTAGGGCATGCTGAGGACTGATATGGAAATCCTTTGCAGCACGAGTCACAGTTTACTGAAGCCAGGACACACTGTATAAAAAATGGTGCTCTCCCCCCATCAGCAGCTTTATTAGCTGCCAATAATCAAACTAAATACAATTAGACCAGGCTTTTTGGTCTTCCAAGTTCAAGTCTCGAGTGATTAGGTAATCACCTCTCGTCTCAGAGCGGCCATATGTTGCCCGCTCTTGGGTCACAGAAATCCTTTTACTCACACCTTCTGATGTAATTACAAACCACACTAAATAATACAACTGAGGCTTGAGGCTTGAGCAATATTAAGGCAAGACTCAGTTGTTTATACATCTGATGTGAACATATTTACTGCTATGAAAGCTTTGCCACTTTGAAATAATAGAAAGTGCTTCTTAATTAAAGGGTGCACAATTTTAAAAAAGGGTGGTGAAATGAAAGAGTTTGATATTAAAAGATGCGATCATTTTCTGTTGTAACTGGCTCTCTGTAATTGCTTTAAGTGCTTCAATAATACGTCTGGACTTGACCGTGTAGCTAAATTGCATTACCACACTGCTACACCCCACTGCTCATATTGAGTTTCTAACAGTGTTTGGGGCAGATATGATGCACTGATAACCACACAGAGGCTGAGAAGAAACAAATCATTGCCTTTGTGTCCCTTGGAACATTCTCACTAAAATCTGTCTCCTGCTATCACCCGAGAACAGGAGTCAAATGAGATGGCCTTATCATTCGATAGGCTCTAAATGTATTGGGTGTAAATGGGTGTGATTCATCCCACTGTGTCTCACATGAGCTGGCACTTGGTGTCATATTGAGATTATTTTACCACTTTAATGAAACACATGACACATTTTGGTCAATCTGAAATACATATAAGAAAATAAAGCAGACGGTCTCACAGCAGAAAGCATCTGCACGGTGCCAGTGAAGGCTGCATGCAGCGGCACAGGCAGGGAGGGACCTGGGAGTGGCCGCCATCATTGACCACGGGCACAGCCGAAACAGGCAAAGAAATCACGTCGCATATCGAACCCAACGAGTGGGGTCAAAATCGTAGCAGATACGGAACCATCAACTGTTTCTTTTCTTCCCCTTGGTGAAATTCAAAACACACGTCCAAACAACACCTTGACTACTCCCACTGTTGCACCGGGTCTTTAATTTGATAACACATGCTGTGTTGGACCAAAAGTACATTTATTGTCTGTTTAAGCCAATCTGATGTTCAGACATCTCCATTACTTCCTCATTTGAATGTTTAAGGCTGCAACATATCATGCTCCCATCATTCTGTGTTTGGGCTGAGCCACAGAGAAGAGCAGCTTATCAGAGCCAAACTAATTGGCTCTAAAATAGCGTTGCTTTAGCAGAAGCCTGATCTCAGAGCTGTTACCCGAGCCTTACATGGAGCAAATTGATTTTTTCCGGGCTTGATTAAACTCACCTTGGCTGTGATTGGCACAGCTGATTGACTGCACAGTGATTTGCCAAAATGCTCAGGTACTGGTGATTGCCAGCGACACTGATGTTGCCACAATTTTATTCAAGCACACATGGAGATGTCTTTATCATTTGAAAAATGAAAACAGATTTGCCATCCACAGAAGACTCGTCATGCATATTGTGTCATTCATAATCCAGTTTTCCAATTATGACCAAGCTGAATTATTGCCTGGACCAACAGAGGAGTCTCTCTGTGTTTTCCTGTGGACAGGATTGCACAATACCTACTGGACAGATAGAGCTGAAATGTGGTGTTTAGACTGAATTGATGATCAGAGACTAAATAAAGTTTGACCCTAATGCAAAACAATAGTGTAATTGCATGTTTGCAAACATAGCCACGTTTTCACTGCAGGAGTTCCTGGTAAAAGGAGCGGGGTGGAAATTTTACAGGAACCGTCCTCTCCCTCGGTCCTCTCTGTGGCTCTGTCTCCACTGCAGTAGGACCTCTCGGTGACGTCATGAGTTTCGATTCGGTTGTTGTGGTCTTTGAGTTTTTTTTTATAGTCCTGCTTGTTATGTTTGGGCACCTTTTTTCCCCTTTGGTTTTGTGTCTTATCTTTTTTCGTCCAGGTTTTTTTGGGTTTTATAATTTTTTGTAAGATTGTTTTTTATATGTATATTTTATAGGTAAAATTTTTGATAATGTTTTGATTAACCTTTGTTGCCTATTTCGCAGCTCGGGCCGGGAGTATAAGAAGTGCTGTTCTGCCTCTCTGCTCTCAGCCTCTTTTGCAACACCTGCTGAGGTGAGCGTGCACGCGCTGCGCACGCGCCACATGATTTGGTTACTTTTTTAGTCATTTGTTAGCATTTTTTTCCCTGTACTTATTTTTTTGTTTGATCTGGTGGGTTCGGTGGTTACATTTTGGCTGGTGAAGGTGTAGCTATTTGGGTTTTCCTTATTCTTAGTTACTGTACGGTGTCGGCGTCGGATCCGGACGGACCTGTATAGGGTTGGTTCGGTGTTGGCCCATTTTGTTTGTTATGGCTGGCCCACCAGGCCCACCTTTATTTTGATAAAGGGTTTTTTGTGTTCTGGACACGGGGTTGTTTTTTTTTTATTCATCTATATATATACAAAAAAGAGTGAACTAGAGTTCACTCTAAAGAGAAAAATAAATAAAATACATTTTTGAACCCTCAACTTCTCTCTGTGTCGTCAAATATGATTTGTCCTTTGGGTCGTAACACCGCTTTAGTTTTTAAAACTTTTCACGGCTTGTTTTGGACTGTGATGAAGTCCCAGTGCTTCGAGGTGAAGCTGATATGTCTTAATATATCTTTTCATGTCGCCGCGATGCCTCAAACCCCGTCTGAATCCCTGTGCTGTTCGCTGTTTCCAGTGGTGTCTGCTAGGCTAATAGTAAGTAAGTAAGTAATGTTTATTTATAAAGCGCATTTTACAGACCAAGGTCACCCAAAGCGCTTCACAATGTTCAGAGTTCAGATATTGTTCCAATCATTCCACACACGGTTTTGAAGGAAGCAAGTTGCACACTGGCGCATCAGCTCCCAATCAACACCATCCATTCACTCTCTCATTTACATTCGTACATGTTTTTAGTGGTAGGGGAAACCGGAGCACCCGGAGGAAACCTACACAGACACGGGGAGAACATGCAAACTCCACTCAGAAAGGCCCTGTTCCAACCAGGATTCGAACCCATGACCTTCTTGCTGAGAAGCGAGAGTGCTATCCACACCCGCCACCGTGCCGCCCTTTTTTAATGCTGCTGGGCTAATGCTGCTGGATTTTAAAAATGCTTGTTGTTTTTCTGCTTTCTGCTAGCTTTGGCCAATCAGCGCCGGGTTGACCTCAAGTCCCACCAGGACCCAACGGAGTACCTAGCATGGAGGAGGGACTTAGTTGGGCCCCGTAAAAGTGCCTGAAATAGCCCTGTGGGGAAAGTTCCTGCAGTGGAGACACGCACCGACGGGGCTGGCCCAGGAAAATTACCCCGAAGTTCTTGTGGTGGAAACGCGGCTCATGACTGTTCAGAAACTCATGTGCTTGATTCATCATTCTGACTGTTTATAAAAAGATTGTGAAAGTGAATTCAAACCTATATTCAATAAAATACATAATTTGCTCAAATTGCATGGTCATGTACAACTTAAATACACAATACAGATGCTATATCCACAAAGAAAATACAGTTTTTATGTAATGTTTTTTTTAATGTGCTATAGAAATAAACTTGACCTTTACCATGCCTTTCACAGAAAGCACCTTCATCAGTCAGAGGAGCTCTTAAGCGTCACAAACATGTGTGCCACTCCATGTGGAACTGTACGGGGGGCTAGAACACAATACATACTGTGTTACATTTAACAATTGAAGTAGTCCACTGTGCTGTTATTACAGTGTTATTGCACACACTGTGCAGAGTCACAAACTAGATTTTATAATCTTTTTCACACATATATTTTGTTTGATATATCTATGCTCCAACGATGACCAGCAACGTTTCCACTTCTCCTTATAGAATGAATGAACTGTTTTAAATCCAACAGAGACATGGCCCTATACTGAGAAACATTGAATGAAGCAAATATCTTTTGACTGAGGCATTAATAGCCAACATAAAACCAAGCATTGAAATAAGCTTCTCTTTATTTATTGTAAATGCGACACGTTCTCGTCCACAGAACCACAAATGAAAGACGTGAATGTGTGAGGTGATATTACTCTATTACTGGAGGCGATAAATGATTCTGAAATGAATCATGGAACATTGCATGTTCTTGCTTATTTTGTCACATTCAGACTGAAACAGGCGGTGGAGGAGGCTTTAAGTGGCAGTAAGTAAACCTCTCCCCAAGGATCCAGCCTCGCAAGAAGCTGCTGTGTCAGAGTAACTTTTACCAAAGCTTCCATTCACCCTCAGAGTGTATTCGTGTTTAGCTTTGTTATTGTTTAGCCGGAAATGTGCAATTGAAAAACAAATATGACTGCACCGGATACAGCACTATGCTAATTTCAGTCACTTGTAGGTGGACAGACATGTCTTGGTAAGTTTGCAGTCTTGCCATACTCTTAACATTTCCAAATATTACATTGAAAAGTGATCTTTGTATAACTTAAGCTTTAAACATCTCCAAAACTTTGCCTCTGATCTCTGTGGTGTCCTCCTTGGACTTCATGATGTTGTTTAGTGATCTACACACTCCAAACATAATTCTGAGGCCATTACAAAACAGCTGTGATTACACTGAAAGTAGATTACACACATGTAGACTTTGTAGTCATAGGGAAAGATGAGAGTGTTCAACATTTGGAAAAGTTTTAATGCAAATTTAAAGCACTCAAGGAAATGTTTTATGAAAACTTTCTATTCCTCATATTTGCTTCAAGTCTTGATGGTGTTGTGAGTTGTTTGCAGCACACCGAGTACTAGACTTGCCCACTCTTAGTGTAGCTTTCAAAAGAGCCCACCTCAGTCATAAACACTGTTATAATAGTGTGAAGTTGGATTCCTCTCATTTAGCCTTGGGCCTTTGTCTGCTATTCTAGCCACTAAATGATCAATGTGAAAAGGGTGAAGAAATGCCATTCGATCTACAAATTGGCCTTTCTGGATAAATCTAATTAACTCAGGAACAAGCCGTACTTTTGCACCGACACTTATCAAGCCAAAATGTCACAGAAAATTGGCACCTTTGCTTTGAACTCAGACGAGACCACAAAAGGTTCAGGACCTCGAAACCTTATTTTGTTGATATGTTTTGTGACTGCAGCTGCATTAACTCACGGTCCAACTTGTTGATGTGTTATATATGAACCAATACAAGCCAATCACCATTTTGTAAAGGCCTACTGTCTTTTTTGCATTCTATCACGTTCATAACTGAGGCTCCAGGATACGCTGAACTACTTGAGGTCTTGATTGATATAAGTTTTTGTCTTTTTTCTACTCTCAAAACAAGTGCTGCCTTGGTATTTACAGATGCTGGAGTTTGTATTTACTGACTGCAGTGGGTAGAGTACAGACATAAGAAGAATATAGAGTACGTGCAGACAGCAGCCTTTTACAGCCTGCCGCCATGGGCTGCAAAGCTGTGACACTGTGACAGTTGTGATGGTTTATGATGGAACCTCTGGGTATTTAAGCTTTTAAGTTGTTCTTCACTGTCTTTCCTGTGGCGACTCTGTATGAAAGTTTTGTCAACAAAAACATCAGCAACAGGGACACAATATAATCCAGATTGTGCAGAAGATCATCTTCACTTTCCATTTCCCTTATCAGATGATCGAGCCACAACTCCACCATTGAATGCTAAGACCCATATTTCACAATAACACCTTTAAACAGATTTATTTGTATTTGTATGTGAAGTCACCTCTCCACATGTATCTATACTGAGGAAATGCCATCAGGCAAAAAAATCATATCTTTATTACAATCCAGTTGTGAAAAAAGATTCCAAGATTTTTCTTCGAAAACATATAATGGCAAATGCTCACAGAGCATTTCTTCAACTAAGACTTTTTAATGTCAAGAAGGCTTTCTTTTGAAGTATGGCTCACAATAGTTTTTTGTGGGTTAAGTTTAAACTTCCACTGAGATGAGGGACTTGACTCAGATTCATCAGAACACTAAAATGTGAAGTTATTACATCACATTAACTAATGTGTTCCATCAATATACTGTATTCCAATTACATTTTAAAATCGTTTTTTATATCTTCTTTTTACATGCAAGAATGAATGTGGCATAAAAACTAAACCTGTATTCAGACTTGTCCATAACAAATAGGTTATAATGTAAATTAACACTGTATGCAAGATGGCACAAAAAGTCAGTTGTCTTAAAAGGAAATCTGCTGCAAACATTCTCTAAACCTCTCCTAAAAGCAGGTGAAATAAATAAACCAAAACTTTCTTTGTGCAGAAAGAGTCCATAAATAGGACAAAGCAGCATAAATGCAGAAGTGCTCTCAGGGAGGCAGCCCGGCTTCCCAAGGGTGTTATTGTCTTGTTGTGCCTCTCGAGCCTCGCACAAAGAGACAAGCCGCTCAGCTCCTAAAGCCTCCATCCGCTCGGCTTTATCTTAATGGAGATCTCCTCCACATCCACAGCTCTATCTGCACAATCTTATCCGCTCAACACTAAATGCCAACTCAAAACAAAAGCCAAGTGCTCAGGAGTTACACTAATACCAATGTGTGGAAACAGCTTGTGGTGAGGAGGACATCCTTAAAAGTTTCAACTCAGAAATGTTTTAGCCCCCAAAGTTTAGAAATAATATACATATTGCCTTCCTGTTACTGCCCAACAGTGAAATAGTAACAAGATTTGAGATTGTATAAACTCTGTTAACTCCACTGTGTTCTGCTTTGGGGTGGACATTTACATCCAGTAAAGGTTTGAGTAATGATGTGGTCCATACTTATGTTAAGAATTATTTCACATAAAATCCACTATTTTACCGTAGCGCTGAGGAGTGAGTATTAAAAACAATGTTGCTGACAGATATCAAAAGTTGTCCTTTAACTACCAGTTAAAGTCCAAAAATAAGGATTAATAACGTAAAATACACACTAAGAGGATACAACTTATTTGAAGTTTTTAATTTGTAATATATGAGAAGTGGTAAAGTGTTTCTCAAACTGCAGTACAGTACATACGGTTTTCTGTAGTTTATCAATGTTTATTTTTATCCTTTTTGGGTTTATTTTCATTAATGACTATAATGTGGTCCTATTAAGTACCTAATTAGCACTAATTTACGGTCGAAAAACTTTCCCTTGTGGTATTTGTGAGTATTTGTGAGTATTTTCTTTTAGTACTACTACTACTTAATGTGCAAACCAGTGCCATAACTAGAGTTAGGGCTTATTATTCAGCATTCAATCCTCTAATGGATTAATACCCAAATTGAGCACCAATGATGTACATTTTTTTTTTGCACATTTGATCTTGTAAGAGTGAGCATCATGTTTTTACTTCCAATCCCGTTTTTTGTCTACAGTGCTCCAGGATCAATTATTTTGTCCGATTTCTAGTGCGGGGGTCCGTCAGCAGAGAAACTCTTGATCCAACAGTCTGCTCGTGACCACTTATACAGCTGAAGGGTCACTACAAATAATAAGCAAAAAAATCAACTTCATTTTTATTGATAAAAAGTTGCATAATGTACCTTTAATGTTATTACATTTAGATTTTTTGTGTTAGTAAACATACATTATGAAAACTCCCCATCTCGATCATAATCAGAAGAGTCTTCATGCCATGAGTGAAGTTTCTTTTTTCTTCAACAAAAATGTTCCTTTTGGTGTTTCGCTTGTGAAATCATTTATTATCTATTTGCCTATTCCTTGTGAAATAACGTCAGCCTGGAGCGAGCGAAGGAAACAAAGCAGAGAAATGCATGAGACAGCTATGATTTTCCACTAAAACACTCTCCTTAGCTCTGCTCTCATGCTCCTCATCAGGGCACCGTACCCTGAATCCCCTCATTCATCACTCCAGCTTCATAACGCCCTTAAACATTGTCCTAAACGCGACTCATTTCCCCGCAAAATGGGTCACGTCTGTGCTGGAACTTTCTACTATCCTGAAAGCAAACCCCTGCACCAAGCAAATAAATTATTGTCCTTTTCAAGTATGAGTTAGCAAGTCACTTCACTTGGGGCTTGAGTGCTGTGCGAACGGAGGCTAGCTTTTGTTAATTGTGACGGCCTATCAGCAGCACCGTACATGGGACCAGTTGGGTATTAGCATGAAGTCTGCAGACAGGCCTCGATGACAGCACATAATTACAGTAAAAGGTCAGGGGAGAGCCGATCTGTGCTAATGACCAGACAGGGTGAAAGCAAACTGCCGTTCACTGGCCGCTAACAGAACCGCACTCTTCTGTGTATGGGATGCTTATTTAAGATCTCAGGCTGTAAAAAGCAAGCACTCAACCATAGCATGTAAAGACTACGACAATACTACTACTTTAGAACATAACATGCAGCTACACTGAGCAGAAATATAAATGCGGTACTTTTATTTTTCATTCCACTTTTGATGCGTTCAACTTCCAGCTATCAAACTCTGCGCACACCTAATTTGGATATTGTTCGTAAATGTGTCTAATGACAGAGAACCCGCCGGTATCTGCTGTGATCATAATTTATAGTGGTCCACTCCTTTTCATTGTGTAAAATTTGCCAGACATGTGACCTCATGACCTTGTTTGGGATGCTCTGGATGGCCGTACACAGCAGCATGTTCCAGTTCCTGCCAATATCCAACAGCTCTCTCTCCTTCTATTTCCCTCTCTCTTTATTTGACTTTATGATCCTCTAACCATTTATGCAAGACCTCCATTCCGGTGTCAAATGTGTCATCAAACTAAACAAACAGAAACACACTTTTGGGTTGTGTTTACAGAATCAGCGATAAAGTCACAGGTGGGGAAAGAACCACATGCATTGTTCTGTTTTTGTGTGTTCATGCTAATCTCTTCAGCAGGTGGTGCTCCTTTCTTATGCTCTGCCCTATTTCAGAGCCGCTACCTTGTTCCAACTCTTTTGTGAAACTATGCTAAGAATCAATACATTATTCTGTTTCATCCAGACTTTAAAAAGAACCAGAGAAAAACCGGCGAGAAACTGTTTTTCCATGCATGCATATGAATACAGACTTCTAAAGACAAAATCTTTGAAATGACAGTTCTACCAACTTGGCACCTCCACATGGGTCCATTACCATAAGATTCTATATCCACCTTTATGAATGGATATATATATGCAAACAATCTGAGCTCCTGCCTTGCATTTGGCATGATACTGATCTTTGTGGGTACACGGAAGCAAAAGTGAAGCAAAGAGTCGAACCTCCTCGCAAAATGAAATGAACTGATTTGAATGTTGTCGCACATTTCTGCTTTTATTATACTTTTTATGAAAACATTTTAACTTTTTTCCTCCTTCATAGTCATCTTCATAAATGTTTTGTTATGCCCAGAAACATAACAGACCCAAACATTAGCGTTATGTGTATGGAAATATTTTTTTGATCCAATAAATACATCTACGAGAAACACTAGAGGCGTAAGCGTTGGATAACAGAATTCATTACTTTTTATTATTCAACCTGTTTTGGGAGATATAAAACTGCATGCAAGGCACACAACGGATGCCCACAAGACACCAATACATAATGTATGGTGTCCGTATTTTACATGCCAACAGTGTGGGTTTGAAGTGTGGTCGGGCACTTTTAAACAGGCTCTGCCCCGGCCAGGCACAAGGTGACCATTGTACATTTATTAGAAGTGAAATTTAGCTTCAAGACTTACAAGAACAGTTTCGACAAAAACAACAGCCGCAATACAAGACCTGCTATGAAAACAGCAAACACCGATAAGTTCATGAAGTTAGGTCAAATGAGTAACTTTGCATGTGTACAATAATTGAAAACAAACTAATATATATCATATATCTGTCTCGAAAGAGGTCTGAGGCCGGGCTGAGCGGCACTAAAGGTTGTTTTCTAAATCATCAATAGCTTTTTAATGAATGCCATTTTTCAGCCCAATGAGTGAGATAGCAATCTGAGCTCTGTCATTGATCCAAAGGGTTTGACTTAATCAGCAGTGAGTGGCTATGTATGATAAATATTGCATCTGTATTAAAAAAACGGATTTTGTCACAATAGATGAAGATAAGATAAGTAATCCAACAGGCGTTTTTTTTAAATCTGGAACACGCATAATGTCCTTCTTAACTCCTCTTTAATCTGTTTTTTGTTTATATGCTCATTTCTCAAGCTGACAGAGACAAGGCAAGTTTACGCTCTTAAGCCCAGTTCATGGGCATTTGAACAAGAGAACAATTCAATGTATTTTTGTATAGCCCTAATTCACAACCCCAGTCCTCTCTGTGGACTTTACAAAATTGTCAATTTGCCAACAACAAACTAGAGAATCAAATGATTAGAGCACAGGAAAAGAAACGATAAAACACACACATAGGAGCCATTGGTCCATAGGGCAGAGGGATGACTAATGTCTGTAAAATGTTAGAAACAAAATTTGTATAAATGCCTGGGAACTCACTGTCCGAAGACTCGTCAGCAAGAAACAAGAAAGGTAAAATCACAATACCCAAAATATGATACAAATTACTTAAAATAATAGATATCTCGGACTGTTTTAAATATGCATCAGAAGTTGGCATAGTTGAGCTGAAGATGTTGAACTTGACTTACTGAGAGAAAGAGCTGGAGTAGTAAGATGAGATGAGATAAGATAGTACTTTATTCGTTCCACTGTGGGGAAATTTCTATGTTGCAGCGCACATATAGGACAGTAGTAAGAGCACACAGGGAGCACACACAATATACAAAATAAGTAGTATATGTTTCTTAACTAGCATAACTAGCTGTAGATGCTGAAAATGCTTCAATACCAGTCAAAGAAATACAGTAGTGCAGAGTTATGTACTGTACATATAGTGCAGGATAATAAGTAGATAAGTAAAGTGACATTGTTCAGTGGATATTCTAAAGTTGCAGTATTGCACATTGCACATGATTTAAGAATTTACTTATTGAGATGAATAAAATGTACAGGCTCAGCAGTTCTCATTGTACAGGCTGACAGCAGCAGGAAGGTAAGACCTACGAAACCTCTCCTTCACACAGCGATTACGTAATTGTATGAGAGATACAGTGAAAAGGACTCTTAAGGCCAACACATAACAAGCCAAAGTTGCAACTCATATTTTACTTTTACTCTACGGGAAGCATTTGGACTTGAAATGCAAACAGAGCTGTCTTATCTGAAAGCTGTCTGTCTTCAAATGGCCCTTGGTGCACAGAATGATCTGACCGCAGGTGACTGTTCAAAGGCTGCACAGCTACGGCTTTAAAGGATAATTCCCTGAGTCCCAGAGTTTTGAGTCTGTACAATGAAGAAATAAAATACACAATATAAAAACAGAGCATAACATCCTCCAGGGAATACTGAGTTTATTCTTAGCAAAGGCAAAAGCAACATTTTGCGGTCGAAACATCAAAAGGCTTTTTCAATCTCCCATGTGATATTTTGTGTATAGAAATTCCCACCCACATGACAGCCTCTTGTGTGTTTATCAGTCAATATAAGACAACAAGAGATTTGAGCAACAGAAGAGTCAAACGATCTCCTCAGTATCTGAAGTCCATTGAAAAAAACCCCATCTCTTCGTCTTGTCCTGCCGCGCTTCACTGAGCAGAGGTCCACAAATAAATGGCCCCAATGGTCAGGCGGTGAGATGAAACTAAACTTCTCAAAACTGTGCTGGGAATTTTGAAAGCAATTATTGACTTTTGCTCCTTTCAAGACAAATATCTGTAGTTTCTCATTCTGAGCAGGAGGCACTGTTTGTTTCCTATATTCTCTCACAAAAGTGCAAGTGATGCTTTATATGCTTGTATGTATCCCACATGAAATGCTATATGTAATAATGTCAATAATGGGCCTATGTATTTGGTGTACGCCTAATTTTTAGAACATAAATGCAGAAAATGATTCATAGCTGTTGTATATGTCAGGGGTTGAACATTACAAACTATAGGTTGAACTGTGCTACTGGGGCCATCTGCTGTCAAAATCGAGAACAGCCATCGAGAACAGATCTTTTTTAATCAATTAAAAAAGATCTATTTGTAATTACACTGGTTCATGTAAATGTAACTTAAAACTTATCATAGAACTACCATTTGTTATTAGTTGATATTGCCACAAAACATTAACACAACTTTTAAACAACTCATCACACGGATATAGATTGATTTTTAAAGTTGTGAAAAATCCAAAGTTGTCTAACAGAACATGGTACAAAATACATATATATGCAGGTAAATTGTATTCTATGCGTAGCAAAGGTATTCCCTGATGCGTCACATGATCATGCCCGTTGAGTGTAATGTGCGGATGGAGCGGTAGAGGGCGGTAGTGCGCATGCTCGAGGTGAAACCAACCGCGAAGAAAAAGCACATCCGACCCCTTTGGTTGTTGTGCATGTTGTTGTCGTGAGATCGAAGAACACATTGCATTTATTATAGCATTGATTAAGATTTAGAAAGCACAAATGTCAAGCCAACTAGAAAACGCGAACCCTGTGGTCTTCCAGCGCTCAGGGGAGCGACTACTGACGGCGTCTGAGGAGGACGAAGATGTTCACGACCCCATAGATGACAGAGAAATATTTGATATCCTTTTTATTTTCTAATTTTTCTGTAAACGATTTGTCCCTAAGTATACTGGAAATATGGTGTCGATTAGAATCGAGTAGAGTTTTCTGAGCCAGAGAGACGTGTCGTTATTGCAGTATCATATTTACACCATAGATAATGTATTTACGGCTTATCCGACATCACAAGGAAGAAGAAAGAGCTGGAAAAATAATATTACACGTTTATTCGTTTGATCATGTATTCTGAGCTCTCTCCTCAGGTGATGTTATGTTATATGTTTGATACTGTCATGTGTGTTTATTTGTAGACATAAATTAACAGTTCTACGTCATGGTGCTAGGTCCCTTAGCGGACTTCGCTAGTGGGATATCACGTGACCCACTAGCGAAGTCCGCTAAGGGACTACGCACCTATTCGTAGAACTTAAGTTACATTAGGTAACTATTAAAAACATTGGAGGCAGCTGTTTTAATTTTAAACAATATTACACCAATGTAGGATGTTTCAAACTGACAGAATATAATAACACTAAACAAAACGTGTTGAACATAAACTGGATGGTTATTTTAAACAAAGAAGCACAGCTAACCATCCTCACTGGACCTCACTGGACAGTACAGATATTTGGGTTTAGTCAAAGGATATCTTTATTTGGATGTAAAAGCGCCACAGCGTGGAGCAGAGAACTGGACCAGTGCCACAAGTTGTCAAGTAACATATGCTTTGAGCTAAACAGAAACCTGATTTCTTGTTTTTAACTAACAAAATGTTTGAATTTTATTTTTTCAATGTTGGCCTCTTGCAGGAAGAAATTTGTATAATTATTATGCAAAGTAGCTACGTAGTGATTTTAAATATAAGGGGTAGAAATATAAATATTTGGGTTTGAAAGTAATGCGTAAAAAAAAAAAAAAAAAAAGTATAATGATGATTATTGTAGGTTGTAAACATATTTCAAACAAGCTTTTCCAACTTAAACCTTAGACTGTTTAACTGCAGTCCAAATAATACACTGTCTTGGAATGTTTAATGGTTCATTAAGTGAAGGTTTAGTCATTAACATCAAAGGCTACATTTGATCAGATCCATCAATGACCCGGAACACCCCCTGTCTCTGGAGGAACTCAATGTTGTGGAACAAGTCCGAGTGAAGGTGAGAATTCCCATGCAAATGATTAGTCCAAAGTCTTGTACAGTAACAATGCACCGCAACTTAGTGATGTTTCATTTTTGTTTTCTCACTCAGGTGGATGACCCAGGGAGCACAGTAGGCATCGAATTCACCCCCACAATTCCTCACTGCAGTATGGCCACACTCATCGGTCTGTCTATTAAAGTCAAGCTGCTGCGCTCCTTACCAGACAGATTTAAAGTGCGTGCTCGTTACCAATAGCAACCTGAATATTTTCAAAATCCTGCACATTCATGTTTTGTTCTGTGTTCAGATTGACGTCCACATCACGCCTGGATCTCACGCGTCAGAAGAAGCAGGTAGATCCCAAATAGTTTATATCTGTACTGCCTTCAAGAACAGAAGGAGAATGTAACCTTATTTATTTACATATTTATGATTTCATACAGTGAACAAACAACTTGCAGACAAAGAAAGAGTGGCAGCAGCGTTGGAGAACTCCTCGCTTTTGGAAGTGGTCAACCAGTGTTTGTCCACACACAGCATCTGAGCACCTTATGAAATTAAACAGAAAAGAAAGTGAGGCTTCTGTCAGGATCGGTGCTAAAGAGAAAGTTCAGGTCAAAGCAAAAGACGACACAAGGATCCATCATAATAATGTTACGCCTGTTGCATGTAATGGGGATTCTGCAGTTATATGCAAGGGCTAATGTTAATGTTGGCAGGATTGTATATGGACCAGGGCTAGAACAATTTGATCACATAATCACAACTTATCTATTATTCAAAAAGTTGTGAACTAGTTTAATTATTTTTTTTAACCCTAAATAGAGTTACATTGACTCGGATAATTCTATAATGACCACAGAATTAAATAAAAATATGCTTATAAACCACCCAACATGTAACAAGTCATTTATCTCAAACTGTTTTTCAGAGGAATCACCGTAGCTTTGATTAAACTACTTATTATTAATGAGAAGATCAATTGTCAAAATAATTGTTACAGCCCCTGTGAAAACTACTGGACGGATTGAGATCAGAGTGGGTTGTGGTTTGTGACTGTAAGAAGACCTCGTGCACATTTTCTGACGATCCGTGGCCTTGGCGGGGAATGCGCTCTCCAAGTGCCTGTTCTTTTCCAAATCTGTTAATAGTTATTTTTGTAATGCCACACATGCTTATTAGATGAATGATTCACAGAGTTGTATTTATAGATCTGTATTGCCTATTATATCAATAAAATGACTTTAATACAGTGAATCGTGTGTTTTCATGATGATGTTTATTCTAACTTTACAAACTTTACATATAATTTACATAAGGGCAATACATTTCTTTAAACAGATTTTTTGTTTACTCATATAAACTGAAGTTCTTCCACATCTGGAAACATTGCATCACTGCTAATACCGGATAAGGGCGACTCAAGAATCACAGCTGCCTAAGCCTGGGCCACAGCTTTGGATAAAGTAAGTTACATCAACACAGACTAGAGACATTCTTTGATCAACATGGGGACTGCCAAACTGTAGTGCCAAATTATATAAAGTTCCATTCACTGGCCTTGAGACTTGTTTAAACAGCTGTCTTTAATGGTGATGAGGAATGGGGAAATCCAGGGAGGTCATTTTTTTGTTAAACTAATTTTATGTTACTATCATAATAATTACACTAAACCTACACTGTTCATACAGTAGATTCACAACTATTTTAAGAAAGGTGTTTTTTAGTTGGTCAGCTGCAGTCATTGGAAGCAGCCCACCGTCTCTGGTCTTGGCTCTGCCCCCGGGATGTGACGCTGCGGTCGGGGTGAGTCCGTTTAGCGGCCCGCCCCCTGCCACTGCTCCGACTCTGCACAGACTTCACGATTGGCTGCACACAAGTCTTCCAGGCTCCACTGTATCCTGACGATCGATCAATTCATGAATATCAAGAATCAAGAGCTGCATGTTTCACAGGGTAAGACCTCCGCATTTTCTAATTCATTTCCAGCGGGTGTTATTTTTAGTATTAGGTTTGCACAATGTGTCTTTAGAGTTGGGAAGAGCAGGAGCATAACATCTGGGATGAAGTTGTCAATTTCTCACAGTGGATGGTTGTTGTAGCGGTCATGGCCTAGGAGTCAAAGGATATCTTTATTTGGATGCAAAAGCGCCGCAGTGTGGAGCAGAGGACTGGGCCAGTGCCAGAAGTTGTTCTTTCTTATGCATCAACATGAACATTGTGTCAAGTAACGCGTGCTATGTGCTAAACAGAAGCATGATTTCTTGTTTGTAACTAACGCGAGGGTTGCATTTTATTGCCTCAATGTTGGCTTCTTGCAGGAAGTAATTTGGATTATTTCTCCGCATAAGGACCCCGCATGAGGACACGTCTAAACAATTCTGAGAACATGGTCCAGTCTCTGCACATCTGGATAACATGCACAGGAACTGAAACTCTATCTTTTCATAACCTGTAAAACAATATCACATAGGAACATTCAGGCTTCTCAAATCTCACACGCAATCTCACATGGTTAAGCAATATATTTTGTGTTTATTTGTGTCCTATTTTAGTAGCAATGGCGGTTTTAGTGTTAGTATAATCTGGTCTAGACTTTATTGTCCAAGTAAAATCAAGAATATGATCTAGGCCATTTCCTTTACCCCTTTGTATACTGTAAAAAAAAACAAATAAGAAAACTGTATGCAGTGATGGATCCCCCTGCTGTAAAGAGTCTTCTTCAGAACTGTATTTTTCTCAGTCTTTAATGCGCTTGTTTCTTTTGTAGCAGGAGACACTAAAGGCAGATAAGGCTCTGGATGCATTCTTCTAATAACTGAGCATTGTCACAGAACTAGTTTTAGATCACTGCTTTGAGTTCTTGACATTCCTTGGTGCCACAAGATGAGCTAATTTAGTTTTTTGTCGATAAGTTCTAGACCTTCAAGACCTAAGTATTTTCTGGTGACTTCCTGTTCTGTGTTGGAAGCTCATGTGACACCGCAGCATGAAGTAACTGCTTGTGTACTTGCAATATCGACAGGACGCTGTCATATTTTTTATTATGTTTTGTCCATTTTGTGTCTCCTTTTCAGCATGAAATCCACATGAGATAAAGGGTGTCTGTGTCCTCATGTTTCTCTGCCAAAGCTTGCTCCAAAGGAAATGGTGGATAGTGTATCACTGTAAACTCTTGGGATGAGACAGATCTCATGCCACAAGATAAACCATAAACCCACCAGATATAAGGCCACACGATTGTACTCGCATGAGGAAAATGATCTTGTAACGTTTCCCCCTTTGTGCCTTTGACAACAAAATCTTTGTCAGACACAACTCAATACTTGTTATAACAGATCATTCATTCCAGTAACCTGTTTCTTACCTTATTATTAATGTCTTCTTTTTCAATACCATATGTTGTATATTATTGTCGATCTTTTCAATTGGAAAAATTACAATCAAAAACACTCGGTAATATTATAATAATGCATCGGTTTTATATAGTGCTTTTTTGGACACTCAAAGACGCTTTACCTGTCATTATTCTTTCACTCCATACACAGTGTTGACTGAGGCGATGCAACCAGTATGTGCCATCGGCCCCTCCAACCACTTACAACCATTCACACACACACCAGACTCATTCTAGGCAATGGGGGTGAAGTGTCTTGCCAAGGACACAACGACAGCAGACATCAGTGGAAGTCGGTGGAGAAGGTCCCGTGGTGGGCTCGAACCCACGACCTTCAGGCTCAAAGGCCATTCCTCTACTAACTGAGCTACTGTACATGTTCATGCGTCCTTGTCTTTAGGGTTGATACTTCACTTGCAATCTCCCCTCCCATCTTGTATAGACGGTTGTGTAGACCTTTAAGCATAAACTATTTTAATAAGCAGTATGGCTCGTCATGCCCAGGAGGAGGCAGGCTCGTTGTACTGGCTCTTTTGCTTTTATACTTTATTCCTTTTATGTTAAAATTGTTCCACGGCGGTGCTATAAAGGTGATGTCTGCAACTTCATTTGTATTTTTTTTTGAAAATAAAAACATTTTTGACCATACGGTCGTGTAGTATCACCTGAATTTTCCTCTATATGATATTTATATTTGTTCATTTGTTGCAAAAGGCTTTTTAGAGATATTAAAAAGTGTGTATGATACATGCAGCTCTTGACTATTTCTCTTTAGCAGCAGAGGGGGAAACGTGTCTATTTTGATAATAGAAGTTGCTAACTTCTGGTGTGACATGACCAGAACGTCTTACATTTCACAATTTCTTTATGAGTCATGGTTGAGTGTGGAAATGGCCAGAAGGACCTGAAGTCATCAATCTCATGTGTAAGAATAACATAATTTGATGTTAAAACTCATGAATGCCATTGCCTAATCACTATTCCGTCACGTAACGTAAAGTCTTGCATGAGGAAAAACAATACATGCAGGTGGTCATGTCAGTGATGCAGTGAGTCTAGCAACCTGCGGTTATTATTAATATTATTATAGTTTCTTTCTTTCATTCCATTACTCAGCACGGATACACTGGTTGGCCTCCCCCAGTTCATTCATTTTCATTTACCTGACATTTGACAGCTGTTGTATAATCCTTAAAAAACTATTGAATATTGAAAAAAACAAGACTGTACCATCGTAAGGTTTATTATGAAACTCCTGATTTTCTTAGACTGGAACAAAACATGGAATGGTTTGAGTTCGTCCTATTGAATAAAAGAATAAGACATGAAAAAATCCAACTTTGTTGGTAGGGAAAAAAACAATACAAACTCATATACAATCATGTTTTATTCATGATATGATATATTTTTTATGGCAGTGAAATAAGTAGGTCTTTATGTAATTAGTGTGAGCTGGTCTTCACCACAAACTTGACTCATTCTCATCCTTCATGAAGGAGGGCCTTCTGCTTGTTTCCATAGCAATATCCCTTGGCTATTTTCTTCCACAGTGGCCGTATGGCATATGGCATATTCATATGATCATTGATAGATTTTAACCATTAAACCCAAAAGCCCATGGCAGTACATTTAGGTCAGACTGTATTGTATTTCTGCAACACATCAGCTGGTGAACGTGTTAAATATCTGCAGTTACTTTCTCTCCCACAATAATGGACTTATATGGAGTCAATACAGGAAACTCTGAGAAAAATCTGACCGGTTCATTTTATTCTTATTGGCTACATTAGATAAAAGTTATGGTAAAATGCTAAATGCAATGTGTTTCTTTATATTTCCTGGCTATTTGAACAGCAGTTCTTTTTCCTGGATATCTTTTGAGAAGCAGACGTGTTTCCCTCGCTGGAGCCCAGTCCTGGTGAAGAGAAGTAAAGAGAAACAGCTGTAGAGGCAGAGTTAGGGCTGAGTGCTGACTCTGAGAGGCAGGAAGTGAGATACGCATAGCACAGTCTGCAGGAAGTGGCTGCTGAGGCGCTGCTATGCTAAGGCTAACTCTGAGTCCTGCAGCTCTAGTCTGGAAACAATCCACCATCACTTTGACAGCTGAGGAGACTCATAAATCATGCACCTTTTGGCTTTGCAGTAAACAAAACATTTGTCATGCATAGATGAGGACAAAGTATCATCATGTTTTTGTATTTGTGTCCTTAGGCAAGACACTTCAGCCACATTGCTTTATAAGTTTATACAAATCTGGTGTGTTAGTAAATGGTTGGTGGTGGAGGGGCAGATGGCACAGATTAGTTGCTTTGCTTCAGTCAGGCTGCCTCAAGGCAATTGTGACAACATCTTAAGAGAAGAGAAGATAACCATTCTTCATTCCTCAGTGGGGAAATGTTAGTGTCACTGTTGCACACATTACAGCAAAGTAGAAGAAGTGATAAAAACACTCAGTTCATGCATACATCAAACAGCATAATACATAATAAAATAATAAAGATAATAAACTCCGAAGCTATGATTGCACTTGGGTCAAAGATTAGTGCAGTCGTGGAGTACACAGTGTGGTTTACAGTGAGGAGGTTTCACATTTACAGATGGTTAATATTGTACTTTAGCAGCAGATAATATGACCAGAATAAGTAATAGTACCAGCAGATAAAGTGACTAGTGAATTATCAGAACAGACGAATGGCAGAAAGAGCCGTTCAGTGGTTAATGTTATGCTTTATTCAAATGTTAAACCTCAACCAACTACATTTCTTGTCATTTTCTTGTCTCACTCTTGCCGCTGGCCCAAGCTAAATTCCGGGATAGAATGCACTTAATTTGTCAGTTATTAGAGGTCCTATCTGGGACTAACATGGAAGTCATGTTAAATCAACCATTTGAAGTGAGCAGTTCGAGAATTCAATGAGAGTAAAACAAGTAGGAGCCAAACTTCTCCCATGAGCACTTGTAACCCTGTATTTGCATAGTCCAGAGGGTCCATGCTTGAGACCTAGATGGAGCCTAAAAATGAGTACTTTTGGTTGCAGATTTGAAAGTTTGAGAACTATATAATATATTCCCCACTACATTGATCATCACAAAAAGGGAAAAAAGGGAGAATTGTGACATTGACATTGTTCAAATCTTTTGGTGAGCAGTATGAGATTACAAAAGGTCTTATGTGTACCTTCCAGCTTTTGAGGAGCTTAAGAAGTAATGTGGTAAAAACGAATCATCATGAATCAAATCACTTTCGCAAATGGTTTCCAGGTCAATTACAGCCTGAAGTCTCGAAGCACAGATATTGCATTTTCTCTTCAGTTTTGTCTTCAGCAAGCAAAATCATCCTCAATCAGCTTCAGGTTATTTTTTTTATATGAGATTTTACTTCTTTGCCTGAAAAAAAGAAAATATTTTATTGCTTTTGTGGTATGCTTTGGGTCATTGGTCCACATCGGAATTCATCCTGCAGTTTTTGTAAGAATTCATATCATCAATACATCCCCAGTTGTAGTTTGGACTGAAAACCCCAAAGTGTAATGAACCTTTTCATTTTAGAGGCACTCTCTGGAGGCAAACTCTTGTTCACCTGATTTTCACCAAACAAAATTCTCTAGCGAAAGACGAATAAAACCAAACTTAACTGATACAAATACCCTCACATTTAAGCTGAAAGTCCGAGCTTGTTTTATTTTGATTGCAATGTGGTATAGTCAAAAATATGAATGTTTTGTCGATGTTCCATTAGCAATAGCTGCATCGGGCTTTTCCCTCTAAGCGTAATCTAAAAGACACTGTGCCAGAAGTGTGCAACACCTTTCTGTAGCCCTAGTGTTTTGGGCTTTGGGCTTGTGCCTCTCCCCGCCTCGTCTATGGTTGAGGAACCGAAAAAAGGAAGTGGCGTGTGCTGCATATAAAGTGTGTATGTGGCTCAACAGGAACGTGTATGTATAGATGCTATTCAGTAGAAGGTTGAGGAAAGAATAGCAGAAGTATTTTTTTTAAGCGCACAGGCCAATGGTCTTCTGCTTTTGTGTTTTCAGCCTATGTATGTGGCTGCTTGTCGTCCTGTCTTTTTATGAGGACTGAGGAGAGGTGCTTCTTCTACTGCCTACTCAACATCCTGTTCATCCTTCTATGGACGCACATTGAGTGAGTACTCCACACAACTGCAGTCATCCACTAGTTCATCATTGATATATCGAGTAAAACTGTACAGTGTGTCCAGTGTACTTCAACAATGCGGTAATCTTGGAGACTGTACCATGCCATTGGATTATTTTATTTATTTGTATCTATTTTATATTATTTTATGGACAATAGCATAACAAAGCATTTTAGACCTGATACATCATGTGCTTTGACTGAAAGTGGCCCTGTGAATTTACTTTCTGAATAAGTAACTTGTAACACGTCTTATTGATTCATGTTGAGTATCACCACATATTAAAAGCCTGATTATATAAATAGGTATCAGACATGAAAAGCTGGATCATGCATTACCACAAATTACACATGGACCACATCTGACTGGTTTGGAATTTATTTAAAAAGGACAGGAAGTATAAACTGATCATCCTCATTATTATTTAACAATTCAGGATGGGGCCTCTGAACCTGCACTGTAAACCCTGACAAGTAAAGTTTACTTGAAAAAACCATGGACATAAATTGCGTATTAACTTCAGTTGAATTCCTCGAGTACATCGTTTATTTGATATTACCAAGTAAACTCGAGTGATTGCAATAAAGTTTAAATTTCTACTTATGCTCCGACTGGGATTCGTACTCAGAACCCTGTAGTTGAGAGGCAATGGTGTTACCCACTCAGCCACCAGGACACCCTGCCACTGTCACACCTGCCTCATTAAAGACTCTACACATCAAAATGTCAAAAGTGAGGCTTACTTGAACAGAAACAGTTCAATTCAAAGAAAACCCTGAGTGACATAGGCAAGCTTTAAATAAACTAACAATAAATGAGTAATAGCTACTTACTGGGAAAAATCTATTTAAAATAACTTAGGATTGAAGTTAGGGTTTACAGTGTGCAGCTTGTCGGTCCGTAGGTGCGGATCCTATTGTTTTCCAACTGGGTTTTTGAGTTGTTCTTTGCTGGTGAAGGAGGGTCTAAGCACAGTGACGAGCCGGGACATTTAAGGACATTTAATTTAACATTTATGGACAATGGTCCTCCCACTCCCTATGGACCAGTGGCTGCTATGTGTTATAACAGTTTGATTCTCTGATCTGTTGCTGACGAATCAAAAATGTTGAACAGTCTTATCCCTAACCTCCAGCAGAATTGCTCTCCCTTCTGCTGTGGTACAGTTATGTCTTTATAAAGGTACGCACATAATTGGCTAAACATTTCAGCCAAACTAAGTCACTGGGAGTCTTTGAATTCACATCGACTGGTGATGATTGAAAAGTGTTGTAGAAATTGTGTAGTTTTTGTGTGTTCTCAGAATGGCAGGAAATGTATATGAGGAAATGACTTCACACTCCAACATGTGTCCATCATCAGGCTGATTGTTTGTTTGTAGAAGGCAGTATTATGAAACAAACCTGCTGAATGCACTGGTGAGAACCGTCAGGCGACATCTGCTGCTAACTGTTCTTCTGACTTCTATGTGCGGCCACAGGATGTTAGCTTAACCACTCAGCACAGTTCAGCAAAACTGACAAAAGTGATCATGGGTTCATTACACACAGAGTATCATTCATGCCAAAAATGAGACGTGAAAACTATAATAAAGGCTTATGTGTGTCTTTTATCTGTATTTGAATACATTTTGACTGTCATTCAACAAGATTTGCCAATTAACATACACACTATTTTGCACATGTGTGCTTGTCTCAACCTTAATCTGGACAAATATTCTACTGTGGCTGTAATAACACTAAAGCAGCTTGTTTTAAGACCTTCAAAAAAACTACATCAAGATACATTTGGCATTATTTCAAGCACATTTTTTTGCTGTTTGTTGTCACTGGTGTAATAACGAAACATGATATTCAACACACTGGTAGGATCCAAATAAAATTCAAAGACATTTTGACCTGTTAAAAAAAAAGATTCAGTTAAGGTTCAAATGCTCAGAAGAAAGAGTGTCTACTTCTACTAAGTTGGTTCCTTGTTCTTGAATTTTGTACTGAAATACTAAATATATTATGTGTACATGATGTTTTATTGCAGATGATTTGGTGTGGTTCTTGATGACATAAAAGTCAAACTGAAATCCAAATTCCAAACTACAATAATTCAGCAGCAGCAGACTGTTATCATTAATTAAAGTGAATTACGCATTTCTTCTTGTTGTTATATTCTTCTTTCATTGTTATATTGCAATGATGTAATGCCACTGTCGTTTTTTTTATGGTTTTTGGCAGTACAAATATTGGATCTTCATTAATTATTGAAAACAATTAACCATCAAACAGGTTTTACAGGCCTGTTCAGAGTCGTGCAGTTGTGTCGTATCAATATGGCCTGTGGAAATGAATGATTCAGTCAGTTTGCTGTGGGAATGTGTCGTATGTGCTGCTCTAATGAGGTGTAGTGAGTGTTTTATGGCCACTTTTAAACGGAAACACGTGTGGTTCTATTTCTGTGCTTGTAGTTAAAGGTCTACTGTGTTTCTTCAAAAGACTCGGGAATCATTGGTGAGATACAGGCAAAGACAAATAAATTTGACTTAATATACACTGCTTGTTTCTTCTGCTCACAATTAGATTTACAACTCTATAATTCAAATTAAAAGAAATTGGATAAGTATTGTAATTAAAGCTGGGGTACCTAACTTCTCAAACAAATACATTAGTTTGTCCCAACAGGGGAAAAAAGGAATGCAGTATTCATCTTAATAGAAAGCCTAAGAAAGTCACTATTGGGCTTTGGGCTGAGAGATCTACAAAAGCTGATCTAAAGAAGTGACAGAAGGGAAAAATACAAGCGTGTGAAAACTATTGATAGATTAAGGAACTAATTGTGTTACATGTTTCCATTTGTAATTGTGGTTAGAAATATAGTTACCCCAGCTTTAAGCAGATAGCAGAACAAGTGCAAGAGAATGCTTGAAACAGTATGTTTACTTCTGCACAGTGGTTTTGAACAGCCTTATACAATCATACTACTTTTTGTGTTAAACATATTTTTTTTTACTTATTTTACTTATAGATTACTTACTTACCAATTGTGTAGTTTAGTCTAATTAGAGCTGGGGCACCTAAGACAAAATGTACTATGTTTTTAAATCTATCGGACTTGTTCCACACTCACTTTCATCTGCATGCATTTTTGACCTCATACACCTGTAAATCAACTTTTCCAGAGGGTTTGAGAGTGGTGATCCGATCAGCTTTCAGTCCAAATAGTCAATTCGGGCTCAATTTAATTCAAGTGTGCAAACGTGAGCATGTTTTTGCAATAAGATCCAAGTGGCATACTGTGGTCTGATTTGGTCACTACACTTTTCTGTTTAGGACAATGCATTATTTATAAAAGACAAAGGTCTGTTACTGCTGCTTTAAACATGACTAATTTATAAAATTCTGTTGATGACCTGCTTAGAAGTCGAGTGAAAAGAAAAGTGCCCAAAGGAAGGAAGTGTGGAGGTGTGAAAACATCAACCACTGACAGTTGCTTAGAGCCTGAGGAGACGAGTCCAGTGTCGGTTGACATGTGATCTTCAAGACACATTCAGAGTACATACAGACATATTTATGTTTTACAAAGACTGTAGGACTCAGAGGAGGTGTGTGAGCCGGATGACTGTGGTGTTGGAGCTGTGTGGTGACTTCCTGTTTGTCAGCAGTGTACAGGAAGTAAGACACTGTGAGAGGATTCTTCTGAATGTTTAACACAGAGTAATGGCTCTGTATTCCATATGAAAAGGGATTTATTTTCAGTTGTCGTTTTATAATGAAAATTTTCTTCATAAATAGTGATCATATTTAGTTGATAAACCTTTAACCAAACTACAGAGAGCTACCCATCTATTTTAACACATCTTACTATAACTGTCAATATAACAGTGACAACTAGTTTTCAAATTCATCCCTTAGATGCCTATACAGGCTGTTTTAGTTTTAATTCAGGATTGCTGTGTGTTGTGTCCAACAGGGTGCCTCTTTCTGTCCCCGTAAAGTAACGTATTAAAAACAAGATGCCAGCTCCTCCTCCTCCACCTCCTCCTGGACCTCCGCCACCCCCCACTCTGGCCCTGGTCAGTAATTTTATCCTTATTGCAATATGATTGTAATGATGACGCAACATTTTAATGTATCTATTGAGGAATGTATTGGCTTGTGTTTGTGTGTGTGTTTATGATTGGCTATATACAATACAATGTGCTGTTTAGCATTTATAGGCTTGTCAGGCTTTACTATGTCTTATCCATGTTCTTGTGATTAAGGCAAATACAGAGAAGCCAACCCTTAACCGTTCGGCACAACAAGGGAGAAGTGCCCTTTTATCAGATATTGGCAAAGGCACAAAATTAAAGAAAACTGTCACCAATGACCGCAGCGCTCCTTCATTAGACAGTGAGTGCTTTTGGCTGCATATATCATACAGTATTAGGATAACTATAATGGTAATGTCTGCTGTGTTTTTTTTTTTAAGAACCTAAAGGAGGAAATGCTGGGGGCGTACCCGGCGGTGGTGGTGGTGGAGGCGGAGGGGGCTCTGGTGGAGGTGCTTCTTCTGGACTGGGAGGCCTCTTTGCAGGTGGAATGCCCAAGCTGAGGTCTTCAGGCAGTAGAGACACCACTGGTAAATCCACTGCTTCATACAGTAGCTGTATATGATGTATTACGTTGTACTACATAGTTTTGATTTGTACTATTTTGTTTGGTAGACTTGGCCTCCAGTAGAGCACCCATTCTCCCAACAGGACGGCCCTCTGGTCCAGCCTCTTTTGGCAGTGGAGGAGTGTCTGGTGGTCCGCCTAAACTCCCTGGAGCACCTTCTGGTTTGAGAAACAATGCCCCTGAGCTCCCTAAAGGTCGGCCCAATTTCTCCAGACAGGATAGTCCTAGTGGGCCTCCCCCAGTCCCAAATACCCCACGCCCCAATCAAAGCCCTTCTTCTCGCACAGGCCCACCCCCTCCCTCACTTCCAGTCCCCAGACTTTCTCCCTCTTCTGGACCTCCTCTTCCGGGTAGACACGGACCTCTTCCTCCTCCTCCTATGGGATCAAGGACATCAGGCCACTCTGCTCCCCCTCCTACAATGCCAAATGGCACTCGCCCACTACAACCCCCAGGCGGGAGGCCCCCACTTCCTGATGAGAGACCTCCTTTGCCACCAGTGCCTGTGGGTGTAAGTCGTCCTACTATGCCCCGGGATGTCCCCCCTCCTCCCCCCTCATTCAACTCCAAACCTGCAGTGTCCTCATCACCAGCATCCCGCTCTGCTGGAGGAGGAGCACCACCACTACCACCAGGACGGCCGGGACCCCCGCCTCTCCCTCCCACCCCTCCTGTTGGGGATGACCACAACACTCCGAGACTGCCCCAGAGGATCACCTCTCTCAACAGGTAAACCATAGAGTAGATCCTTGTTGCCTCACCTCTGCCTAATCTTCTCTGTGTAACTTGAACTCAAGCCTAAGTCCACATGTTTTTTCTCCTCAGTCCTTCCTCTGCTCCTCCCCATCGGTCTGGACCCCTACCACCACCTCCAAATGAGAGGCCTCCATCTCTGGGACGCAACCAATCCTCAGTACGCTCAGGTAAAGCAACATTTTGGATTGATTTCTAATTTTCATAGTGTCTAATAAGAGAGCCCTAGATTTCTCCCATTGTGGGCCCCTTTCATTCAATAATATTCATTGTAGTTGCATTTGTTTTTTAAAGGGCCTCTTCCCCCTCTTCCTCCATCCAGCCGTAGTGCGGGCAGTATCAGATCGTCAGCAGCGCCCTCTCCAGTGGGACGTCCAGGGCCAGAGCCGTTCCGCAGTGTGCATGGTGGGAGACCACCTCTTCCTCCAGACAGGCCTGGAACAGGAGCACCTTTACCACCACCACCAATGGGCAATGGCTTTCAAAACTCTCATCACAACCATATGCAGGGTGAGTTATTCATGTTAAATAACTTCATAATTAAGTAGTCAAATTCACACAACTTTTATTTTTAAGATGAATGGGAATGTCGTTTCACCTTCCACCCAGTGTCTGATCTTCCTGCCCCTGAGCCCTATGTGCCTTTTCAGAAGACCTATCCAAGCAAACTTGCCAAGGGCGAAGCCAAGGGTCAGTAACAAGCCTAATTAGATACAATTCGATAAAGTTCCTAGTTTTGTCTTTTATCAACTGATTATATAATAATTGATGGGTATTCAGTAATTTAGTTTGATTCATTTTTCTTTTTTATTGCAGGGTCTGGTAAGAAGGAGAGGGGTGCCCCCCCTCTTCCTCCTATATCCAGGTGAAAGAAAAAGCAGGATGCCCTCATTCTCCTCTAACCTTTTTCTAAAAGCTTCTCCATCAGCCCATAGCTGTGGCCTTGCTTGGAGCTGACTATTACCCAAGTAAGGGTCGACTTTACACAAAGTGCCTCTGACATCGAACAGGAGCACATAAACACCCATAGTCATCCTACTTCCTGGTACACTGTCTTTATCCACAAGGCAGTCAGCATTGTAAGCGTGCATATTTGTTGTAATAAAGAATACAGAATTGGAATGTTAGGAATATTGCCTTGAAGACTTTTGTATTGCTCTTTTGCATAAAACATGGATTGTGCAATCCAGAAATGTACCACAAATGCTGCATATATATTCCACTTTAAAAAAGCAAACTATTACATAGGTACTTGGTTCAGAAGTGCTAATGAGGATGTCAAAAACACAGTTGACCTGTATTTTGTTTCACTGCTCATCCAGTTATGCCTTGTTTGAAGAATGGAATTTCAGATGATTTTAGCCCAAGGAATCAAACTGGTTTGATTTTATGTGCCTTAGTTTGCAATTTCCCGTGGCACATTTGTTGAGTTGGTTTAAGTGTCATGCTAAATTACACCAGCAGGGGATGAGCAATAGAATACACTGTACATATTGTATGCAACATTGAGCAAAATCTCAGTCGAACGGGTCAGTGATCTGCCAAAGCCCCATGTGCCTAACAAGAAAATGTAAAGTATAAAGTATGTTTCTTTGAATACGCTGGTACTTTCTGACTCATGTTATAACATGTTTTGTTTACAATTGAAAAGTCTTATTTGTAAGTGCTGCCTTGATTAACTATGGACCTGTGGATGTACTCGAAAGAAATATGAAGGACCTAGTATTTTAAGTTTTGTGTCAGGAACATGCAGTATTATGTTTTTTGTTTTGTTCTGCTTTTCCTCATGCATCCTCGTAAATGTTCTTTTACTTACTTAATGTACTTTGCTCTCAAAGACAATCGTGTCCAGAAACTGAAACTATATACATATAAATAAAATAATTTAATATTACTTATTTGACTGGGTCTCATATATTATTTTTTGCATGTTAGAATATACTCTGGTTGTGGCAACAGTTTGTATACCAAACCCCTCAAGAATAACTTCACTAGTGGATTTCAAGTGGATGTATTGTATTATCGGGACCCCTGTCTCTCTGAGTTTGGAGTTGATCAATAATCAATAGAAAAAAGTAGTGTAATTCTAGGATGCTGCCACCAGATGGCAGTAACGTCATTAGTGCGACGGACGGCGGAGTTCCTGAAGTTGCAGCTTCAGAGATTGCATGTAAGTATGGTGGACACGGATGTTGACACATTTCTTTAGAATGAATGTTATTGTTGAAAGTCTGTCTTACTCAAGGTTGCTTCCCCCTTCATTGTCCGTGTATGTTTCTGTTTACACAGCGTTCTGTAAGAGAATAAAATCTCCAGGCTCACACGTGTTTTTCTGTCCAGCTATCGGTCTCTTTAACACCGACTTACAGCCCAGGGATGGATGTATCACAATACATAAATAAAATGCAACTAATACAAGAGTTTGTTACTTTAACTGTTGGCTTCACCTACGAATTATCAGTGCAATATCCAACACTGGTTTGAAGGCAGATCTTGTCAGATCCTGAGATTGAGCCTGTTTTGTCTGTGCTCAGAAAAAACGCTTAGCTCTAGTGTAGTCTCTATCAGCAACTTCTCCAGGGTTCTACACAGAGAGAAGAGGGTGCTCACAAAGAGAGTAGGGTACTCACAACGAGAGTAGGGTGCTGCAGAGAGTTTAGGGTGCAATACAGAGAGTAGGGTGCTCAAATAGAGAGTATTCACAGAGAGTAGGGTGCTACACAGAGAGAGGGTGCTCACAGAGAGAGAAGGGTGCTCCACAGAGAGTAGGGTGCTCCAGAGAAAGTAGGGTGCTCACAGAGAGAATAGGGTGCTCACAGAGAGAGTAGGGTGCTCACAGAGAGAGTAGGGCGCTACACAGAGAGTAGGGTGCTGCACAGAGAAAGTAGGGTGCTCACAGAGAGAGTAGGGCGCTACACAGAGAGTAGGGTATATTCACATAGAGAGTAGGGTGCTGCACAGAGAGAGTCGGGTGCTCAGAGAGTAGGGTGCTCACAGAGAGAGTATTCACAGAGAGTAGGGTGCTACACAGAGAGAGTACAGTGCTGTACAGAGAGAGGAGGGTGCTCACAGAGAGAGAAGGGTGCTCCACAGAGAGTAGGGTGCTCCAGAGAAAGTAGGGTGCTCACAGAGAGAATAGGGTGCTCACAGAGAGAGTAGGGCGCTACACAGAGAGTAGGGTGCTGCACAGAGAAAGTAGGGTGCTCACAGAGAGAGTAGGGCGCTACACAGAGAGTAGGGTATATTCACATAGAGAGTAGGGTGCTGCACAGAGAAAGTAGGGTGCTCAGAGAGTAGGGTGCTCACAGAGAGAGTCGGAAAGAGGGTGCATGGTGCTGAGCTGCCATCCGTCGCTGACTCCACATGAGCTTTACACAGCGCTAATCCGCATTTCACTGAGCTCTCTAACATGTGTGAAATAAGCTTATTTTACACAAAAGAACAGCTTTTGCATCACATATATGGACCTTTGAAAACAGTCCGTAACAGGAATGTCTTACGTTGACTGCACATTTGTTACTGTAGTGGGTTTCTGGCTCAGGTACCAGTTGTGGTCTGATGAATAACACATCACATCTGACTCCACATGTAGATGATATGATCCAACCCACAACCTCAAGGCAATTCTAGTAACTTCATTAAAATACATGCCACATGCCTGAATTTCGACACAGTGCTTGCTATTCATGGGTCAGAGCTTACAACTTAATCCGTAACATTCTGAGGACCTATAAAGATATACATTTTTAATCAGTTAATGGTCCTATTATAGGAACGCAGATATATATTCAGTTGTTGGAAATTTACAATAACATTGAATTTACCTGAATACAGGTAATACAACAGTAGCTCAGTTGGTAGAGCATTGGCCTAAAGGTTGTGTGTACGAGCCCACCACGGGACCTACTCAAACTGCTTAACCCCACATTGCCTGAAGCTCCCGCTGAAACACCAAGGCTGTGGCACCACTCATGTAGCAGCCATCTTCCTGTGCACCCCCCACCTGCAGAGGATCAGCTGAGGGACTAGTGCTATGAGCATTGGGTGGCAGCTCTGATTGTCACCTCCCCGACCCAGAAATGGACTAATAAAGGGGTAGAAATCAAATTAATGAATGAATACAGATAGTGCAGTTGAATATTGGTGCCAATCCAGACAAATAATGTTGGATGAGGTAAAGGTTCAACTGTATTTAAGCGATATATTGATTGGTTCTTTTTGTATTGTTGTATTGTATTGTTGATCTTGTATTGTTGCTTTGCTACCACACTACCTTCTCACTCAAAACCTATGGGTAGTTACTAGTTAGAGGGTCATGTTAGTAGAATCTGATTGTCAATATGTAAAATAACACATTTGTGGTGTATAATATATTATAATCATCACACAAAGTTCTGTGAGAGGCTTAAAATCCCCAGCGAACAGTCAAAGTATCCTCATTGCATTTAAATAGCATTTCCGCTTTTTCTGATCATCATAAAGTGGATTTACCGTGCTGCCTTGGTTCATAAATCAGCTAAATAACTGTCACTTTGACATAAACTTTAATGATGTTCTCCCAAGAGTAAATGTCTCCTCAGATTTCAAATATGTTTGTCACATTTTTTGAGGCGGCCGCTTTCCAGACATTTTTCCACGCTTGAGGAGGCGACACAGGAGAACGAAAGCATAGGAATGAAGCATTGAGACAGAGGATACTCCAGTGGACAGAGCAGAGAGCTTTGTTATGTATCACAGAGGTCTGAAGAGTAATGATCCAAGTTTTGCATTTGCACAAAACAATCCCTAGTCTTGAGTGGCATCACTGCTTGCCGAGACTTTATGATTTCATTTACATTTAACCAACTTCATTAAATATGTGCATCCAGCCGTAAGAGGTTACGAGCCTGCACTAAGCCAACATGCAAACAAATTAATTATGCTAAATAATAAATTTAGCATAATTATTATTATAATTATTTAATAAATTATTATTGGTATCTCTGAGGCAAGAAAATTACATGTATGGCCTTTTTATAATGTTACATAATGTCCTGATACTAAACTGAATAAATAAAATTATATATCTGAAATTATATATCTATATCATGTTGTGGTCGAAATATCTTACTTTTATTTATTTAGACTTTTCGTTGAGACAAAACAAAGTATATGATTCATGAAGGAGTTAGGTACCCCAGCTTTTTAATAATTCTCACTGAATAAACCCAAGCACGTTTTTGTGATTTTGTGATTTTTTATTTTCATATTGCTTAGACCAGGGGTGTCCAAACCTTTTAGTTAGAGGGCAATTTTAGTTCTCCAGACATGTCGAGGAGCCGACAACATGAATTGTAAAACTTTTGTTTTTTGTCCTCAATTTGGACACGCCTGGCTAATAGCAGTCACACATCTAGTTACTCTTAATAAACCAATGTTAGTTAAAACAAATCTGAGGTCACAGTGTAACATGGTAATTGCAACAGGCTGTTAAACAAAACAACAAAAATACCTCAAAGGCTGCTTTAAAAAAATAAAATAAAGTTCAACCAATTACAAGGGCATTGCAGCGTGACACTTGGCATTTATCCTATTTATCTGAAAGGGAAGTTTTAGGTTAATCCCCTTTCAATTGATAAAACATAATTGTACCTGCAAATTTGAAAATATCTGCCAATTTAGTATAATAAATAACACTAAAAAGCCAAAAAATACAATCTACAGAGCTCCCTGGGTGTGGACTCCTCCTCTTTCTGAATCCCAGTTGACCTGCACTGTAGCTGCCCTTGACTACAGATTTGTTCTATATTGCTATACGTGAGAATGTATCCCCACAACTCTGTAATTGGGTTGTGCCGCGGTAATTAGCCAAATGATATACCGTACATGGCCCCTGAGCTGTGCGGATTATTCCAGGCACCTGAAAAAGAATAATATCTTTTGTGCTACCGTCTTTGTTCATGTTCCCACTTGTACCACTGCGGCACAGCGCTCATTGTTATTCCTTCCCCAGTGTCATTTGTGTGTCTTTGTTCTTTGTACAGTTCGACTTGTGCATCTCTGCCCCTTTGAAGGTGAAGACACAACATCATACGGGCGTTCAGGACCAAGACGTCTTCTAAGGTGTGCGTGTTGTGAATCTGCTGTTTCTCGTGTAAAAGCAAACACATACATCTTTGCTTTCTGCTGTCGACTCTTATCGGAGAGACCTTTTTGGTTTGTGTGCCTCAGGGTTTTTCTGTAGGCCAGCGAAGAACACGCAGAGACATGTCACACTAGGTGGTATCAAAAACGGGAACATTTTACACAATGAAAAGATAGAATTTATTGATGACTATCAGATCATTCTGTTATCTTTCTTTGGACCACGATATACATTTATGCAAACTTTTCCACTTATGTAACTCTAAAATCATTCTTTATTTCTTATAGTAAATCCTCACATTTGCATCTTATTAAAAGATATTTGGTGTGCGATATCTAATCTTTTTGAAATGTATGTTTAGGTATAGCGTAGACGCGGGGGCCGCACATTTAATCCCAAATTATATTGCACTTTTGTGATTGCAATTAACAAATTGCAAAGACTACAATTTGTTAAGTTCTTTTCAAACAAAAATGATCTGATCAGAAATAATATCTTTAATCTTGTTGTCCGGCAGACACATTATTTTGAGACGTTGAATCTTTTAATGTAAGCCGAGAAAAACTAGAACAATAATTTATGTGTTCACATTGTTGTAGTGAATCTTTTATTTCTACTAGAAAAATAAATGCTTACACTATAGGTTAGAGCTCTATAAAGATTATTCAAAATCTGTGGGGTGATTGCTTCATATGATATTTGAAATGTTATTCTTGTGATGGTCAGAAAATTGAAAATGAGATATTTTACATAAACTTGCAGCTCATTTGTGAGACACCTCCAGCATGACTGCACTTATTGGTTACCATCGATCAAAGGTGCTGTGAGTTCATGCACTGCTCACTCACTTGAGGTGGTGGATTAGTCCATGCTAATCCTATACAATGATTTTCAAATATTAAAAGTTGACTGTATTGGTAAAAGAGCATTTTGTGCCGTCCAAGGACAGTCCTAACTCCTCCACACATTTCAGCTAAATTTATTCCGCAATAACACCAACCGTTTTGTCAGCCGAGTGTAGTTTAATCCTCTTGTGTTGAGAAGGACGCTGTAACATTAAACTGCAAACATTGATGTCTAAAAGACTCCTATTTATTGTTATAACACTAAAGGCCGTGCACCTGGTTTGTCTAATGCGACTGCAAAAATAAACGTTATCTCAATCAATTGTTCTTTCAATATTTTCTACCACATGTCAAAAACTCTATGCCGTTTTAATGTTGATAATGACTTTGCAGAAACAGGCTTTAGAGCCAGGGCCAAATAATCAGTTTAAGTATCTTGGGTATCATTTTGATTAAAGATCGTAATATAAATACTTTTGAAGTAAGAAGAGCAATTTTTTTTCTAATTCAGCTTTGTTAATTTTTGAGAGCATATTTGTGCTGGCAAGTCAGACAAAAATTAGAAAAGAAAATGTGTTTGTTTAATTATAATTGTGAGAAATTATCTTAAAGCAACAGAATGATTTTGATTAGACAGATGAACAAACACATTGTGAATAAAACCTCCCTTTGATAAATACACATAACTATGCTTCCACATGAATGTAATCAGCTTTAATTGTCTGTATAACATCCTTTGGTTTAAAGTGATTGTCTGGAGTTTGTTAGAAAAAAGAGAAGTACACGATTGGAAAAAAACGACCCAAGCTCCCTCCGACTTCCTTTCTGATTGGTCTACACCTATGTTTCCGTAACAATCAATCAACACATTTAAATGTTAATGGAAGAACACATTATACATATACATTATTAATACACATGCACGGAGGATATCAGAATTATTTGTTTACGTTTTCTCTGACAAAAATAATGTTTTAATACACAAAAAAAGCGATCGCGGTAAACCCGGAAGTAGCTATTAACTTTAATTGAACATTATAGAACACATCTGCAGAGGATCTGATTATGGATATAGGTTCAGTATATACATAAGTACTTCAGCGCGGATGTTCAGAATTCTTTGTTCAGTTTGCATGTAGTTCCAGAGCCTAATGGAGGCTTGATTTGGAGGCTCCGTGAAAACAAACAACTGAGCATGCGCGCAGCTATGAGCATGAGCACCGATGATTGACAGCCCTTGGCATCACTTGATAGGTTAACGTGGACGGCATCGTGGATTTTGAGCTATAGCTAAGAGAAGGGAAGGCGGGACTTACCCGTAATATTAGAGTTTATAAAGTGACTTATTTTATATCAACATTAAAGGCCAGGAGGTCAATTTAATACAATTCTTAAAATGTGTAATTCATTTAGAGTTCAAGACTATCACTTTAAGTCCCACTGACTCAAATAATGAGACACAATCCAAAGTCAAGACATGATGGCAGGGGCTGGTCTGCTCTGAGCTGCTGTAACAGCATGCACATCGGCACGCTAAAAGAGGACTAATTTCACATTAACATGTACCAGTGGCTTGGAACTAAGTGAAAAAGCACATCTGAATAATTAAGTTCAAAACAGAGTTCCATGGGTCTCCACAAAATAACCTTGAGATAATGAAATCGGCACAAACCGAAACATGCGTGAGCGATCACACACCCACAGACTCAATCTGTTATGCAGCGTTGTCCTAATGCAGCACAAAAAGGGACATTAATATCTCTGATCCCGCAATAAAGAGGTCCCATTGCAGGACTGCGGTTTGCTCACTGACCTTTATCATATCAACGTCACCATTTTAGGGCAAGTTGAGTCAATGAGACACCATGACCTTTTAAATGAGTACCAGCAAAACTAGTGTAACACAGCTATGACAATATATCTTGATCCTCATTAAACAGAATTTGCAATGCTACAAATTATTAAAAATTAATCCCTGCCCTAACTTTTCTGTTTCTTGTCTCAATGTAGATGTTAATTATGTAGGAACGTTATGGAAACCCACTGCTCCTAAGAATATTTTAAAAAGCATTGAATTTATGAATTTGAGGAATCATTTCTTGATAAGACTTTGTCAAATACTATTATTTGTATTGAATAACTAAATAAAGAGGGTCGGGCTGCCTCTCGTCTGGACAAAAGGCACATGTGTCGAGCATCATTGATGTATGTGAAAGTTTATATCGTTCCTGATTTCCCACATCAGCACAACATTCACAACATTATTTAACTTAACATTAACTTCTAAGATCTGTTAAATCTTTAGCAATGTATTCGCCACTCTTTCAAGTAACTGTGTAAAACAAGAGATAATAAAATGAACCAGATTCCTACAAAAAGAGACCTATTCAGCCCCGAGGCTATCAATGACTTCATATACGGACACTGCAAAAGTGTTTGACAGATAAAGCTTCTCTTACGTACTGTTTGAATTCATATCAGCCTCTTCAAAGGAGCTCATTTCCATTCTACAAAACCAAATGTGTCTGCACACTTTTTTCCTACAGGCATTGGAGGGGAGCCTGTTCTATGCAAGGAGTGTGGAGTTTTTGAATGCAGATGTGAAATATCAGACTTGGTGCATATACATCGAAGGTAAGCTGCTTATTATGACAGTCTATGATGTGTAACAGCTGCAAAGGGAAAGAAACCACTTGTCTTCCTGAAAATCTTTGAGGCTACGAGGGCGCGTCGTTCATCATGTCCTCGTTCACCCCTCTGACCTTTAATGGGACAAAATTGAATGCATCATATCCCTGGCCGTCATGATGCGCTGTGACATGGCATGCTTTAATGGGCTCGTGCAATAATTATTACTTGACTTTATCGTTGTGTAGCTTTTAGAGCATCAATATCACAGAATAATGCATTAGAGGAATATGACAGGCTCCCTCTAATGGGTGAAAGCTTCTATTCACATGTGCCTATAACCGTCCTACAGTATATCATTTTATTCTCTCAAGTAGTCATCATTGCTAGGATAATAATCTAAATGGCATCAATAGAAATGTAATAAATGCTCTTATTATTCACTATTAGGCAGAAACTATGTCAAATCATCAAGACAAGCTGACATTGCTGCCCTTTCATTGAATATGCATATGTATATAGAGTTAGTTACAAAATGTCTGAATAGGCGTTTATAAATGTAATGAGAACCAGACAAAAGTGGAGCCCTGAAACTTTGTAAGCGACAGAAAAATACAAAAATCAAGAAGATAAATGAATAAAAGACATATGTTAGAACAAACTGTGGTGCCTCAAAGGCCACTGAAGGCTACTATTGCTAAAATGTATGATGCTCTTGGGTGATGCTTTGTATTTAACTTGTTTCATGAACATTACTATGACAACCTTCAGGGATATTTAATGCAATATTCTGGCAAAGTCCTTATACACATTATCTCTTTGATGAGTGTTCCCCAGTTTCATTGAGCCATGGCACACCTTTTCATTGAAAACAATCACATGCACATCACCAGCTGAAACTGGGACAAACACAGAACTCTGTAGCCTTTAGTAACAAAGTAATTCTCATCATAGCATATTATATAGAAAATCAAACAACTGCAAAAATGTATTCTGCTCTCTCTTCACATTATTTTGACCAGTCAGGGGATATTGATGATTTCCAAAGACTCACGAAACAACATATCAAGGCACACTGTCTTGCCACAGCCCTCTGGTTGAAAAACACTGCTTTAAATACTTCCTCCAGTTTCTACGCTGTGAAACTGTGTGCACAGTGTTGACCTTATTTGCACTTTATTATATATTTACCAGTTTCTATGCCTCACTGCTACCAGCACGGAATGAAATACATTATATGTTTTTTCTTCTCTTCTGTATTTGTTTGGTATTTAAATCTATTATTAACTTAAACTCTTGGAGGCTCTGCACAAGAACTCCACTGTGTATGGACTGCTGGCCTGTTTGTGCATCATTTACATAATCACCAGTAGACTTACTGGTCTGAGCAGCGCCTGACTCATGTGCATGCTGACAGGGAGTCGACGGAGTGGCAGAATGATCAACAGACTGCTTTAAATATAGTCAAATGAACGTTTCCTTTCACACAGCGTCCCAAAGTGGGACTTTATAAGTAGCAACAGCCTTTGAGTGACTTCACACTATGAGATTGTGAGCTCAAATATCAGATGACTCCTCTGTCACTACATCTATCCCACACTCACACTTGGCTCTAAATCTCAGCCACGACAGGCCTCATTACTGCAGTCCTGCGCCATAGATGTGCTCTCATTACACACGGCTGCAGCTGACCCACACATTTCTATTTGCACCGAGTAAAGAGGCAGGATTAGTCACTCACTGTTCACATGGGAACATCACCGGAGATTAGGGATGTTCGCTAAAGTCCATTTCCCGGTAGTTTTTTGAAACTTTTTTTGAATAGATGAAATGTGTTTATTTTTATATGTAAGATATGTAAAAATATATAGATATTATTGAGTCAGAGATCCACACAGTGAAGCAGAGGCATGAGACTATTTATTTTTTTAATGAAATGGAGCAGAGCATTACAGACTGGCCAAAAGTAGTTTTCACTGACATAAGTTGTATCGAATTGTAGACTCTGTATAAAGGTTGTATTACCAATTTACTTGTTTACAGCCCAACAATGTGTAGAGGTATTGGTAAACTACTGAAGCTTGTCATGTAACTTAGGAGTGACTAGTTTATGTAAGGCTTTTTACTGAAACGAGCAGTCCAAATTCATAATATTGTTTCAAATAGTCTTCATATTCTTCATAGAAAGCTTCTGGTGATATAGTTAGTTGGTTTCAATGTGAGTGTGTGGGGCGACAGTAGCTCAGTTGGTAGAGCATCGGCCTTTGGGCCTGAAGATTGTAGTTTCGAATCCACCACGAGACCTACTTCACGACTCCCACTGATGACTGCTGTCGTTGTGTCCTTGGGCAAGACACTTAACCCCACTTTACCCCTGCTGAAAGATCTAGCTCCTATGGACTCACCACCTGCAGGAGGATCAGTGAGGGGCTGGTGCTTAGTGTACTGGGTGCAGCTCTGACTGCCACCCCCCTGACCCAGAAATGGATTAAGGGGAAGAAAATGGATGGATAGATGGATAGAGGGTTTCAATGTGAATTTTAACTGGAAGCATTGGGTGCAGAGCCGATGATGGATGATCTTAATTTTCAAATATAAAGACTGCAGTTGGATTCAACCTTTTCCATTCCATATTGAAAAGCTTGTAAAATAATAGAGACGCTGACATCTGTGGTTTCATAGACAAGAAGGCAAATCATTACCAGCGAGTGAAAACATTTTCTGTCTGCCTCAGTAGGGCTGCGTCATATTATACACAGACCAAATGTTGGAAACTGATCTCAGTGGTATCTGACTGTTTTGGTGATATTCATCAGACTGTTATTCTGTAATTCTGATATGCTTAATTTTTGTTAATGATCAGCCTCTTTTATACGCTTGAGCTGATGACAATTTAAAACTACTTATGCCTTACTGTTTATGCTGTCGGTTTATAGCCACGTGAAATTAAGACGTAATTAAGCAGCAGATAAATTAATAAATCCATTGTGCTATATAATTAGGCTCTTATGAATTATAGTGTGCTTTAGTTGCTGTGGGAGGTGCAGCTCTTGTGTCTAGTTAGCTGACCATTTCAAACCCCAACAGTGAGATTAATTCGGGTCTCTTAAAAGAGTTTTTGTTAAAGGTTACATATCCTTTCTGTAATTAGACACATTATTCACACACAGTGAGTTCAGATCTGAGTCTCATGTGCTGAACAAGCTTGGGTCATTTGCATTTAAACATTTTTTCCAATTTCACTTGGCATTCTGTAAAGTTTTTATCCAAGAATTTGCGCAGCACTCTAAAAGCAAGTGTGTGTGTGTGTGCGTGCATGTGTCATTGAAGCGCTCAGCTCCGCCTTCACCTGATGTCAAAATGCAGTCAGACAGCAAATATGGATGAGTTTGCTCCTTTCTCTCACACTTTCTGGAGATTTGTGTTGAGCACTGGGCCCCTGGAGCGTTTCACCGGCCATGCTTCTCCTGAATCTTCTGTTCACTCTTCAATTATTCACCCCACAACAGGTAGAGAGGGGAGAGATGCAGTGGGAGAGAGCACTGGGAAATCACCTGTCGGGCCTGGAGGTACTCGCTCTCACATGAGAAGACACTGGTCTGTAGTGGACTTTGTAAAGTGCACTATATTTGCTATTTTTGTTGGGGGTCTACCATATGATGTGCATGTCTCTGTAGATCTGCTTATGCTATTCCTGAAAACTAAATCCAAGTTGCAATGTGCCCTCAATGTTTGAGTTAGTGTTAGTTATACTGAGTGTTGGGTACAATACTTTGAGTTCCGAGAAGAATACTTTCTACATAATGTATTTTGTATAGTTTTTGAACATAACAAAACCTTTGCAGAATGGGAAGAAGAGGAGAACCAAGAAGAAGAACGACAAAAGAAACAACACAAGGAGTTAACATCGGAGCAACTAATACTCATTTACTAACGGTTGCTAAGGCAAAAGTTTTGTTTTCAGACTTGTTAAATAATCCCTAATAATCCTAAGTATATTAGGCCAGTTCAGTAAAGTCAATAAATATTTGTTACACACTTAAATTCACGGGACCATGGTATTAGCAGATTAAACAACTCGGACCCATGCATTATACAGTGATAATGCACTTCGAGTCATGCATTATAACTGTGCATTATAACTGTATAATGCACGGCTCCTTGTTGTTTAATCCTTTTTATTGTAAATTAATGTGCATTAACAAAAATGTTTAAAAGATAATGATTTTTTTTTTTTAAATGAATAAAACCTGTTCATTATTCGATTATTAGAAGTGCTTCAACAGCTGCCATTTAGCAACCAGGAAAAAACATCTGAATTTTCACTGAAAGAATACCCAATGTTTTCTTTTTCTCCACCTTAAAACTTAATGCAAGAAAGTATGTACAGTATGCCTGTGATTTGTTTAAATTAACTTTATTCTAAATAGACTTTATAGTAGTTACTGTAGGGGAATAAAGTTACTCAGAGTGTTCTCAATACTAAACTATGATATATGGATTCTGTTACTCCCCAACACTGGTTATTCTTTAAAAAACAAAACAATCAGTAGGTTGTATAGTACTAACGTTTTGGTCAGATCTCAGCACCATTTTTCTCTCCGCAAGTTTCATGTGGTATAAATAGTAAAGATTCCCATTATTTATAGCTGTGGGGTTGATGTGGTTGTGTCAGATCAGAGACCTGTGTGCTATAACAGTCGCCTATGACTCGCAATGCCTTGACTTTATCAAGGTGCCTCCTATGTGTGAAAGCCTGGTCCTGTCAGATCTCAGAAGCTAAGCAGGACAGGGCCTGGTTAGTACTGTGATGGGAGACCTCAAGTTACGCTAGGCGCCACTCCAGGGCAGCTGCAGCAGCTAAATGCCAAAATGTTGTTGTGTCCTTAGACAAGACACCCATGCACATTACCTAGTTTGTGCATGAATGATTGGTGGTTGTTGGAAGGACTGAAGGCACAAATTAGTAGCCCCAATTCTGTCAGTCTGTCCAAGGGTAACTGTGGCTACAGCAATAGTCTGTAATCATTGTGTATGGAGTGAATTAATAATGCCATGTGGAGCGTCTTTGAGTGTCTGTATAAGGCAATGTATTAAATATTTTTGTGAAATATTAAGGGTTGAGGAGTTAAAACTGTTCGCACTGTAATACAAACTGAACAATATGTATATCTATTTCAAGATCTAAAAAGTATCAAAAAACCGATATAGATTTGTATGTTCCCTTGAATGCACCACGACAGCCAGCTAACCACATAACATCTTGCTTGCTGTGGATTAACAGCTGAAGCCAAAAAAAAAAAACATAGTAGGGCGGGAGTGCTTTGTTTTACTTTTCAACAAACCTGTCGTTATATTGTATTGTATCACTACCGATCAAGATATCTGGCATGAATATTGAGAAATGAAGTTTTGCACACAAGATACCCTTTGTCATTAAAACTATTTAGCATGTTTGCCCGTTTCCTGTTGTTTGCACCTTTTCTGTATTTTTTGCACACCCAAGGTGATCTTATCTTGTCTTGTATATTGTTGAGCCCTACTACCAACCACAGGAGAAATAGTTCATTTACACTGTTTTTGCAAACAATGTGTTATCTACACAATCTAATATGCTGTTCTGTGTGCGCTCCAAGGTCGTGTCTGCGACAGTGAATGGCTGCACTCTTGCGGCTCATGTTTACCACGAGTTTGTTTGCCCAGGCACAAGCTCAGTGTCACTCAGCAGGGACCGATTCCGAGCGAGACTTCATTCTGGCGACACAGAGGTGAGAGGAGCTATGGGAGAATTGGATTGTGCTCAAAGCAACAGGGGGCAAATGAAGATTAATTTAATCACAGAGGTTTCTAGGAAGCATTTTTGGAAAGAGGACAGGCCACTCTCCAAGCCCCTATAAATCAGTTACTGTCACATGATGAATGGGGGGTGCACATCTGGCCAGGTCGTCTAAAAAGTCTTTGCCAAAGCATTTGTGCCATTGTTTAGTTTTTAGCCACAACAAGCCACATAATTCTCTTCTATGGACACATTAAGATAAGATAAGAAAAGGGATCCTTTATTCGTCCCACAGTGGGGAAATTTCAATGTCAGGACTTTAAGAGCACACAGGGAGCACACAAAATATACAAAATAGGTAGTATCTATATATATATATATATATATATATATATATATATATATATATACAGTATATACAGTATATATATATATACAGTATATATATATATATATATATATATATATATATATATATATATATATATATATATATATGCATTGCACATACAGTAGCAAATAAAGTTGCAGAATTAACACTCAAGCATAATCTATGACGCAGTTATGAATCATTAAACAGTGTTTTAATTAAATAACACAAATGACTAACTGTAAGATTATGGAGTACTTTGTTGCTTCTGTAATGCATGTTATTGTGTCCCCTTTATGGAACATCCTTTTTTGTGGGCAATCTCAGTTCAGCTCTTGACTTTTGTGGTGATGATTACCACTGCTCCCAATAGGAGGATAGATCTGCTGTGTCCACAAAGTGATTAAATATGGGTGGCAGGAATGTCTTGCTGCTCTTTCACTATGTCTCTCTCTGAGGCCACGTTCCCCTGGCTCCTCTGCACAGCAGCCAACTGGGCCGAAGTGTCCTATTTATTAACTGGCTTTTTAACCAGTTTGGAGAAACTGCTTGCCTTGCGAGACCAGCGAGAGTATATGGACTTTTGAACCAAACTTCTGAACAAGTACTTAAAAAATAATTAAGTAACTGGGACTGGCCTCTTTCCCTCTGTGGCTTGGACTCCCTTGAAAAAGATATTCTGAATCTCAAGGGGATTAGTCTCAATTAAGCAAAATGAGAGCTAAAAACACTGAAATATGACACGACATATTACAGAAGCAAGAACTACTCAATATTTAATTTATTTTATTCGAATTTACTGCTTTTGTAAAGGAAAATATTGCAATATATATTGTTATGGCAGTCACACCACTATTGCATGGCGCACTTCTTTCTACCGCTATGAGAATATCCATGTAAGACTGTAAAGTCTTGATTAGATCCTTATAATCCAAATCTTTCCTGGGGACAGCAGCTGTTTAAATGTGATTACCTTTGCCGGGGGCAAAGGTAATCAAAAGAAAGAGTTTGCTTCCGAGAACACTGTTGCTACTCTACAACACTGTTGATATCTTCTCTACATTGTAATCATATTTTGGGGATAAATAACATTATACAAGTTAAAATCTTGGTACAGACATTACTTTATCTCAGATTTTATTTATTTCACTTGTACGTTATACATTTATAAACAGCCACAACAGAAGCCCTACTTTCTCTCTTCTTGTCCTCCTCCATTATTCCACTTTGATCAGGTTCCTTCCATTTCTCACTCAGGCTGCCACACAAAAAACTCCCACAATTTTCCTTTTTCTCTGCTGGATGTCTCACTGACAGCTGTGAGCTTTCACATAATTGCATCATTTTTTTCATTTTTATTTCGTTGGGCTTGCTTTGTTGAGAGTTGAACCAAAGAGACTTGAAGTTTGTAGAAAGGGTGGAAAAGTAGGCAGGCTTTAGATGTTGCAGTTTGTCAGACTTTTACCCCTCCCACATAATCAGAAGACACTAGACCCACAATTGTGCTGCTGCTGTGTTCCCAAACTACATGCACGAGATTGAATGTGACGTGCACCCAGCACACTGTAGATCTGAACTGGCTTTCCCCTTCACACCAATCTGCATGACCTCTTCATGGGGCAAATGCTGCTGTCTCCTCCAGCCTCAATATGGCACACAGATACTGCGGGATTGGTCATGATTATGGGAAATGCATTCATGTGTCTGTCACTTGTTTTCTTTTGCTATAATAATGCCTTCACCAATTTTGTATTAAGTCCATTTCCTTTTTTGGTTTGAAGAATTGGACTGGAAATGTGAATTGAGTAGCCCAAGATAAGAACAGGATAAGGCTGCACCATAAAATAAGGCTGCAAGTATTGTATCTGTACATGAGGTACAGATACAATAAATTAGGTCAGATTTGTATTGATCAGTGTTGCAATACTCAACCCTTGCTAGTTTTTTATGTATTTATAAAATCTTTTGTTTAATCGTTTTGTGGCTGCTCTTATTGTCATTTTAATGTCTGTACAACTGAAATTTTTGTATGATGTTTTGTTTGTATGTGAGGCACTTGGTGACCCTAGTCTGTGAAAAGTGCAGTATAAATTATTAGCTTAGCTTTTTATACAATTATACAATACACTTTTATTTGTATAGCACCGTTTATATACAAGGCACTAAAACGGTTTAGTGCTTATTAAAACACCATTATAATCATTCATAGAAAAAATTTTTGGAAGAGTGTGGATACAATCTTTTAGTATGCACAGCCAAATAGAAGTGTTGTAACCTGGATCTGTATTTTCCCTCTCAGATTGCACTTACCACTAAAACCTACACCAGACATAAGCTTTTAATTGATGTTGTCCACTGCATTAAGTGGGTTGAATTGGATTGGAGAGAAAACAAAAACTACCCCCAAAAGCCAAACTGTAAAATGGATATTGCATTACTATTACCTTTTATCTCCAATCTCAAGTCATCCTGCTGAAGATGGTCTCATAGTGGCTTCTGAAGCAAAACCAGGAAATAATTTATTTCACTGCAACTAGGTCACTACAGCTGTAAGTAAAATAGTGGTCTGCATTAACGGCACAGCTGCATGCAAGCCACATACGTGTTCATCTTTAGTAAGTGACGACCGCAGGAACCCAGGATATAATTAAGAGTCACGCAGAGAGATTTAGAAATATGCCACGGCTCAACATCTGCAGAGAGACACAGGGGTGACCTTGACAATCACAAACTAAATAGTGCAGAAACTGTGATGCTACAGAGTTATATAGCATGTTAAATGTATCTTATAAGCTTTGATAATCCCAGAGAGTAGACTTTCACCTGGAATTTTACTTCTGGAGATGAAAAGAAAGGAAGATAACAATAGAAGTACTGATGAGAACAATGAGCAGGTTTATAAGTGAGAAGTGAAAGCCGTTGTGAAGGTACATTTGGCCGTATACAGCTGCAGAGGTTTTCATAAGTGCAACAAGACGAGAGGAGGTGTGCTGGGCCTGATAAGGAATCCACACTCATTTATCATACACTCTGCACAAATTCTACTTTAGCGGCATGGCTGACTGGGTAGTGATCCTGCCTCACAGCAAGAAGGTCGTGGGTTCAAAGCCCAGGTCTTTCTGTGTGGAGGTAGCATGTTTTTTTTCGTCTTGCTCATAGGGGAAATTCTCTACAGTGACCATAGTATAAATGCATTTACAATTACTTTATGACTATTTTAGCTGTTGAAGATGTAAACCTCTAAATCAGGGGTTCTTAACCTTGTTGGAGGTACAGAACCACTCCAGTTCATATCCGCATTCACCGAGCCCTAACCTGGCAAGAGCCAGATTGATGATTGTGTAGAACTCTAATGCGTTTTCCACAATATCAATCTGGGACTTCTGCAGGAGAATCCTTTCGGGGAAAGGAGGGATAAGCAGCAGAATACTTCAAGCTGATTGGGCAAAGTGACGCTGTGTGCCCGCCACCAAGGTTTGCCAAAACCCGTAGGTAAAAATGCACAAACATCTTTGCCGTCCAGAAATGCACAAAGCGCCTCTCGCTGTTCATCTTTCAAAAAGAAATTGGAGATTCTGCTAAAACTGACTTGATGGCCTCAGCTACGCGTCCGTCCTCCTGCGTAGCCATGTTTGTTTTGCTTCGGCCCGGCACTTCTTGCTTTCGTCAAACCCAAATATCCCGCCCTAAACCCCCAGACTGGCGCATGATTGGCTTGAACACCTAGATGTTCTACTTGAAAAGGGTTGGCGGGAGCGGGGCAAGATGTGTTCTTGAGTGTTTGTGAACTCACAAATACCGCGAGAATTCAGTTTGCAGGCAAGGTTAACCGAGCCCCTCTTTAGTGAAAAATAACATATATATTTTTTCAAATCAATTTCAAGTGGTGGGCATATGAAGCCTCGTTACACACTGAGGCTTTCATTCCCAAACTGTTTCAAATGTGTCGAAGCCTCTGAGCTAGCTCAGACTAGCTCAGAGGCTGACGTCTAGTGGACAGATGTAATCATTGCAGCTTCTGAATGTACATGATAAACGTTCCAAATGTGGTTTCAAATTCAAATCGTTTCTTCTTCTCACATAACTATAACAAGAGATCATCCTACTGCAGCAGAACATGAATATATTGTTGTTAATCCATTTTTAAGGAATCCTTAAATTGAATCCAAGTTGGTTTACATCTAAAATAATTTAGATAAACTGTAAGGGACTGCACTTTATGCAGAGATCACAGGTTTTTATTTCAGTTTTTCAACAGTTGTCGGTTAGAGAAAGCTTCTTGTTTGGCACTAGCTTTAGAAAAAAAAAATCCTTTGAGCCAACACCCAGTTAGGTTGAATAAGATCAAAAAGATCCCAAACCATGGATCACCGTTGTCCACTTGCAGATGCCTCAAAGTCACCAAAATCACCAACACTGTCTCCTCACTACACAACATTGTTAAGAAATACTGATATATCGTTTCTACTCTGCCTCTCCACTGAAAGCTGTTAAACCAAGAACGCGCGTCAAAATGCTCTGAACCAATTGGAAAAAGGGAAACTCATTGAGCCAATGAAATTCTTAGAAACACACAGTTGGTACACAAAGCGAAACAGTGGCGACAGATGCTGACATGTTTGTCACGTGACAGGCTTGTTTTGATACACGCTCCAACGCAGTGTTTTGAATCATCTGCTTTAGGAAGAGCATTGTTATTATTTGCCCATCACGAGATAATTGGGGTGTGTCCAGACCTCTGAGGTGGAGGCTCTGCCGAACCCCTGATATAGACTCACTGAACCCTTAGGGTTTGATCGAACCCAGCTTAAGAACTACTGCTCTAAATAGTAATAAATAAAAGTCTTCAATAGATGCTATTTCTTCTTACTGCTTCCCTCTTTACATTGTTCTATATTTCATGTTCAAATTTCTAGATTCAGGGTCAAACAACAAAAGAAAAATGGTATGTATTGAAATCTATGAAACCTATTCTATCACAAACCCTTAAAAAATAACATAACCTGCAGTATAAAAAAATGATATTTAAATAGCCATCCCATCAGATCTCAGAAGATAAGCAGGTAAGGGGCTGGTTAGTATTGTGATGGGAGACCTCTGAGCACACCAGGTGCAACAGTGCTGCGGCTGTGGTTTTAAATTGCCAAACTGTTGTTGTGTCCTTCACCTACGTTCCCCAGTATGAGTTTGGTGCATGTGTGAGTGGTTGGTGGTGATCGGAGACGCTGAATCCACATACTGGTTCCGTCAGTTCTGTCAGCATGCCCCAGGGCAGCTGTGGCTCCAGTAGTGTATCACCAGTGAATGAATAAGACGCATCAAGTGTTCAAATAAAGCACTATGAAAATGTCTTAAATCATTTACAATAGTGAAAATTGAATGAAGATAAAGTCAGAGTTCTGTCTATTTTGTACGTCAAAGTTCTGAGTTTAATAATGTGCCATCTAGGGAATGTTGGTGAAGGATCTTCTTGCTGAGAAGTGAGAGTGCTATCCACTTCGCCACTGTGCCATCGCCCTGATACTAACAGGGCCCTGTCCAGAATTAGGGTACCCCAGCTTTAAATAGTTGAGAGAAGACTTGTGGAAGTGGCAGACAGGATGTGACCCCAATCTAAGCCTGGCCGATTGTTCATAGGCAGCAAATTTATGAGGTGTACATTTTTTGTCTGAAGCGGTGCACCCTGTGAGCAGCTGAGGCCTGGCACAGGAAACCTTTCTAATAAAATGGAATTAATTCTGCAAGTTGTTCAATCAGCAGCATAGCCAAATTCTAGATTAGATGATGAAGGCCCCCATGTCTGCCTCCATCATGCAGCCTCTTTGATCACCACAGCTATTGACTTCACAGGACAGTTTTTCCCATAAATTGAAAGACTAGTTAGTATGCAGCCCAGGAAGAAATGACACAGTTCTCTTTTGCTCAAGAAAATGATATATTCATGACAAATCTCCGCTCTGAGAGATTGAGCGACAGATGACAGAAAGAATGTGGTTTACATTTTTCTGGCGTCCCAATTTTTGTACTCTTTGTAAGATTATATATTTATGGAAGGATATACACCATAACTTTTAAATGTAATAAGAAAACAAGTCAATATTTCAAAAAGATATGTTAGCTTTAAACTTCTGCAGCTTTCTCTAAATGCATTACAGTTTTAAAACTCAATCTTGGTGCAGTTTTAGTTTCCGTTTTGGTGAAATATAGTTTTTGCCCCTGGCACATGTCAGTCAAATATAGAAGTACAGAAATAGGAGCTGCAGCCTTTCTTTTACTCCTGAGAACAGATCAGCGGCACAAACTGCTGAGCCTGGTTGGTGATGGAATCTCACTCAGAATAATAATGCGTTACAGTAATCTGAACTGGTGTGCAGTCTTTTGTGTCTGTAATTACATTGGTCAAACATATGTTTGTAAACTTACAATCTTACATATCTCTGCTTTACAGTCCCCTGTGTTTGTGAAAACCTTCTGTGTACTGTTATTTATTTGAAAAGAGTGAGAGATTGTATCTCCCTTTGTGTTGGCTTGCCTTTGAAGAGTGCATTGGCTTTCCTCTTGCAGTAAACAGCTTGTTTCCTGTGTGGAAAGTGGGACTTGTAAAAACTCTTTTTCTTTTGCTCAATGCAGCGTTTGTCTGTTTGAAGTTTCTTTGTGCATACTTGTGGGTAGATTATGTTTTTATCTGTGATGGAGGTGTTTCCTTGGCAATCTTCACAGACGGCTAATTACTTATTTATTTAAAGGACTCATTTATTCAGATGAAGCATCTGGAGTCGCCAGGGGCTCGACTTAATCCCAGAATCAGGCTCTTGTGTCAATCACCTCTGCGACTTTAGCTATGAACTAAAGTTACAATTAGTTTTATGTTCACTATTCACCATTCATTAAATTCTCTGTGGCCCCTCTATAGAAGAGTAAACTGTTACACTGCACTCTGCACTTTGGGGTTTCTTTGCTTTATTACCAATGACTAAAAGCATTGTTTATATATCAAGAAGTTTGACATTTCCCAAAATATTGTTGTAGCCAAGCACTAATATGGCCCATGGCAGGCGGATTTCTGAATTCCTCTGCGGGGAGGATTTTTTGGTGAAGCCCTGACCAAGCATATGGTTAATCTTTCCTACAAGCCTTGTATGTTTACAAGTGTATTAGTGAGGATCTAGAAAAAACAAAAAAATATAGAATATGTCCTTCCATTTGCCATTGTACTATGGGTCTGTGCGGAGCGGGTGAACTACGCCAGTCCTTTCACACCTTCTCTGAGTGAGATAAGTGGAGCTTTGTTCTGTGGCGTGTCAGAGCCCCTGTTTAGACAGGTGTGGAATCAGGGGCTAAGCACAGATGAGGCCTGCGTTAATCAGAGGCTCCATCCTGTGCCGCCGCTCTCATCCTTGGCTCTATATTCACTGCTCCCAACTCTCCAAACTATGAAGGACATGATAGGACTGCTTTTCATAGCTCTGCTGCAATGAGTGATTGCACGGGTGTGAGCTAAGGGTAATCTGTGTTGTTATATAGCTGCAACACTACTAATTTCACCTTCTTGCACTTTGTGGTCAGCTCTATAATGCTGCACAAAGTGAATGATAATACCAGTAATTTTAGGTGATTTACTAATCCAAACATGGTCATTAATGTAATTTGTTCCATCTCTGCCAAATACTCCAGACTTAGTTTTTGTGCATTTAAAACGAAAACAAATTATTACAATACAATACAACACAATTTATTCTTGTATAGCCCTAAATCACAGCAGAAGTCATCTCAGAGGACTTAACAAAACCATTGAAATCACCAACACAGATCAGAGAATCAACAGTTAAAACACATAAAGATTATAGAACACATGTTGAAAAATGTCCATACATGTTGTAGAATGTGAAAGTGTCCTGGATCATCACCACAGTCCTTCTAGTTGGACACTAACTGCCCAATAGACCCTCCTGCATCGGCAAGGAAAAACTCATAAGAAAACCCAGTGGGAAAAAGTGAGAAACCTCAGGGAGACCCCTGGTTTGAGAAAGGGATCCGCTCCCACGGATGGACGGGCTATAGATTCAGAACCTAAGCTACAGAACGTGGACCAGCGGCCGCTGAACGTGGACAGGTCCGGTACAGCAGTGGTTCCCAAAGTGGGGGTCCCGACCCCCCGGGGGGTCGCGGGAACCCCTGGGGGGGGTCGCAAGATGATTTCCACACAAACAAAAAAAAAAGATTTTTTTTTTGAGCAAATATAAAGCCCTTAAATATTTATTTAGCATTTGATTTGATTCAAAAGGACTACTTGTTAAATTGTGTTTGGAGACTATAATATATTTTAATAACGTTAGTAATTTTGTCCCAGTCATTGCAGCGTCAATCAAAATCATCACGTAACACAGCTCACATCATGCGCAGCGACAAAGCGTGTCCTGCTGTTGTTTGCTAAAACTAAAGGTGTTTGGAGGCTACAAATAAATAATGCCTGCTTTAAAATGAAACGTGGTTAATATCCACAACAGAAAAGTCACTTGTATCAGGGGTCAGGCTGATGGTGCGAAGAGAGGGAGAGAGGGCAGAGGAGGGAGAGAGGGCAAAGGAGGGAGAGAGGGCAGTGGAGGGAGGGAGGACAGCGGTAGAACAGCGCGTTAAAGAGGCCCGGCTTTTCGGAGTCAAAGGTAAAGAGGTCCGCACATTAAAAGCGGGTGGCCGGTTTATGCCTTTACTGACAGTAACTTTGGAAAGAGAAGCCGCGGGGATGAACCGCATAAAGTAACAGCAGAAAGCGGCCGCCCGCTTTTAATGTGCGGACCTCTTTACCGCTGACTCCGGAAAGCCGGCCCACTTTACCGCGGTAGGAGAACAGTGAGGGAGAGCCGCAAGAAATGCGCTCCACTTCTGATGAGGAGGGAGCCCACCAAGCCCATCACCAAGCCCATCACTGAGTCACTACATGAGTAAAAATATGCAAGCCTCCTTTTTTGGGCTGGACAGTGCAGCTCGGTAGTGGCGTGAGTCTCTAGAAAGCGTTACTCCGTATCAAGGAAATACATGCTCATTGCATGTGACGGAAGGGGGGGGGTCGCGGGTTAGCAGGGCATTTATGATGGGGGTCGCGGGCTAAAAACTTTGGGAACCCCTGCGGTACAGGACTGAAGAACTCCCGGGCGGGTCGGGCAGGGCAGTCCGCAGGTGTAGATGGAGGAGGCATGGTCCAGAGGTCCTGTCATCGTACCATGGAACAGACAATGGGACAATGGGTGAATAGCAATGAACTCACTACAGTCAAAATCCTAATAATGCTAGACAGATAAAGTAGGAAGGAGGAGAGAATAGTGCTCAAGTTACCATACTTCTCCCAGCAATCTGACTCCCTATGCAGCTTGACTGACAGTCTGAGGAGTTTAGCCTTCCCTGAGTCTTACCTTCCTAACCATATGCTAAACTAAAGAGGACTGTTTTAGCCTAGCCTAGAATGTAGGGTTGAAGATGCAGCGGACCGGTGTAACAGTCTGTTTTATACCCCCTGGCCAGTTTACACCCCGGGGTTAAAATAGCCTAGGCCAGGATACACCCCAGGGTTTATTCCGACCTAGGCTATTTTAACCCCCCTTAGGCCAGATTAACCCCCCTCTTGTTTTATCTAATAATAATAAAATATACGTTATTGAATATATTTTTAAAACTTCAAAATTATATATAATCATTTAGAAGTAGTTTGTTAATTAATTACTGCAGCCCAAATAAGTGTGATTGCTTTTCACACTTTGTTTGTGAGGTAATGACTCCATGTATCTACTTACTTATCACATTTCACGTTTCATGTGATAACTCATCTTATGGGGCTTTCACACCGGATCATGCGTTGCGTCGACTTTCAATGCAAAGTCAATGATGACATGTATTTGCATCTCGGGATGCACGCATGAACTGGTCACGGGGTCATTAGTCTGAGCAAGCAGACTGAACATACCTGTAAACAGCCAAAACAGGAGCTTCATCAGGACAAAACCAGGACTAAACCAGGACTAAACTAGGTCTAAACCAGGACTAAACCAGGACTAAACCAGGACTAAACCAGGACTAAACCAGGGTTGACAATGGGGGACATAGTGCTTGTGAACATATGCATTTTCATGCTCCCGTAACTTTATGCAACTGCTTTGCGCGTGTTCGCATATGCGGAAGTACCGTTTAATAATAAAATTAACTTATGGCGCACCTCCGTGAACACATACTGCTGTTATATAAAGTCTCTGGAAGGTCTCTGGACACAGAGCCGCTGCAGAGCTGCATTATGGGAGAAGAACTTCACACAAAAAGCCGCTGGCTTAACTCCGTTAGCATCAAAGCCTGCCCGCTACTTCCGCCATTTCCGGCGGGCGCCATCGCTGGCCAGGACTTCTGGTGTGAACACCCCTGTGTCTGAAAATTAGAGAATGTGCGCCCGGTGCGCAAGGCGTCAGCGTTCCAGCGTCGGCGGTTTGAACGCACCTTTAGAACTTTTGAGTAGATATTAATTATGGGCAAATCACACTGTTGCTCCGGAGCTTGTGTCGCTCTTTCCGAAGCAAATTGCTTCAAAACACTGCATTGGAGCGTGTATCAAAAAAACCGGTCACATGACAAACGTGTCAGTGTCTCAGACTCTGCAGCCGCTGCTTCATTGTTTCACTGCTTCATTGCTTCACTGCGCATATCAACAGTGTCTTTGTTGAAAAGTCTCATTGGATCATGGAAGAGTTACATCTCGCTTCCTTGGTGTGACTCAATTGTGCCTCAATTGTTGTTTTTGAAAAAAAAAAACTGTGATTTTTTTTCCCTTTATTTCTGTAAATTGTTTTTATATTTAAATATACTTGTGTTCAATATAAGGATTCCTTAAAAATGGGCATATTGCTGCATAGTTCTGTAAAGTACAGTACGGGAGTATTAGGAGATTGTTATAGTTTTATCATTGTTATAGTTTTATATCGAATAGTTTATCTTTTCCTAAATGTATTTAGTAAGAAATAAATAAATAAATAAAATATTGCTTGTATTTTATTGTTATTATATAAAATGAAAGGGGGGGGGGGGGGGTAATCTGGCCTATGGGGGGTTACAATAGCCTAGGCCAGTTTATACCCCGGGGTCTATTCTGGCCTAGGCTATTTTAACCCGGGGTGTAATCTGGCCTAGGCTACTTTAACACCGGGTATATTCTGGCGGGGGGTTAAACTGGCCTGCTACACCGGGTCCCACATACGCAGACTCCAAGACCGGATGAAACCTGACCGGACAAAACAACCTAACCAAATGCTAAGTTGAAAAAGAGTGCTTTAAGCCTGGCCTTAAATGTAGAGACAGTGTCTGCTTCCTTAACGTGTGTGGGAAGCTGATTCCACAGAAAAGGAGCTTGGTAGCTAAATGCTCTGCCACCAACATTGCTTTTTAAAACCTAAAGCCTAGCGTACATCGACAGAGAAACTGGGGACAACTAGTTGCAAGGCGGCTTTTGGCAACTGAGAGGAGATGATGGGAGATGATCAGTTGCTGAAATCGGTCGATGTGCGCGCTCTTACAACTGGAGATAAACAGTCAGTCTCCAGTTTCAGTCAGTTGCCCGTGTTCTACTTTTCGACAACTAGTTGTCCTCAGTTTCGGAGATATGACCCGATGTGCGCGCTCCATGCGCCGCTCCGACAACGTGTGTGTATTGCGAGCCCGCAACAGTTTATGTCAGAAAACACACTGTAGGTGACGGCCAGTTGCTGTCGATGTACACGCTGTTATTCCCGAGACTGGTCTGCTACTAGGAGTTGCCCGTTTTCGTCAGATTGTCGTTGTGTGCGGGGCAGCAACTCATATGCGACGGATATAATCAGTTGCCAGTCCGATGTACGCTAGGCTTTAGGGACCACAAGACATCTGGCGTTTTGCGAGCGCAGTGCTCGGCTTGGTTGATAAGACATTAACATGTCTTGGAGATAAGAGGGAGCCAAGCCATTTATGGTTTTGTATGCCAAGAGAAGAATTTTAAACTTTATTCTGTACTCCACAGGAAGCCAGTGGAGTGATTTTAACACCGGAGTTATGTGCTCCCTCCTTTTGGTGCCTGTTAAGATCCTTGCTGCTGAATTTTGAACAAGCTGGAAGCTCTTCAAAGTGGAAATATGCCGTTATAGTTGCTTGGTTTATATAGGCCTTAAAGGAGAGTTCTACGTCAAAAACGACTCCAATATTCCTCACAGTGTTGCTGGGTACAATACTGACATTATCGAGAGTGATTATCTGGCCGGCAAGGGAGTCACGTAGGAGCTTTGGACCGAGTAGGATCACTTCTGTTTTCTCCCGGTTAAGCAGTAGAAAGTTGAGTCATCCACGTTTTCAGGTCCTTTATGCAGGCACTAAGCCTTTTCAACTGATCCGTCTGATTTGGCTTCATCGACAGATAAAGCTGTGTGTCATCTGCATAGCAGTGGAAATTAATTCCATGCTTTTTAATTATGTTTCCTAACGGTAGCATATAGAATCTGAAAAGAATCGGTCCGAGTACCGATCCTTGGGGCACACCGAATTCCGCTCTAGAGTAGGGTGACGACTTTTGATTCACATTAACAAAGTGATACTGATCCGATAAATAGGATTTAAACCAGCCAAGGGCTGTTCCTCTGAGACCTATATCATATTCTAGCCTCCGCAGTAGAATGCTGTCTATTGTGTCAAATAGGACCAACAGTAGGACCAACACTGACACTTGTCCATTATCAGCAGCTAGTAGTAAGTCATTTGTGACTTTGACTAGAGCCGTTTCAGTGCTATGATGAGCTCTGAATCCTGATTGAAAGACTTCAAACATATTATTTTCCTGCAGGTGGCAGCAAAGCTGTTCAGCTATAAGCTTTTCCAGGATTTTGGATATGAAAGTAAGGTTCGAGATCGGTCTGTAGTTTGTAAGTATTTCCGGGTCCAGGTTTGTTTTCTTCAGAAGGGGTTTGCATTGCGTCTAAAATGCAAGTTGATTGAATGCAAGCTTTAGAAGATGTGACCACAGAGATCACTTCCTCTTGGCTCACAGCTAACTTGTCGAGGCACACTGAAGAATCCAGGTGGGAAATCAAGTGCAACGCTTCAGCCTGTTCATCACCAACACTAGGAGTGGTTTCCTCCAGTTTGTCACGAATGGATTATTCAAATCGTAAACTGGTTGTAAGCTTTAACGCCTTTGTAGCCAGAGTTGCCTTGGGGTAGACTGATAGAAACAAAACTGCTTCTTCTCACCACCAATCATTCACTTACAAACCACGTTGATACTGAGCATTACAGTGAAGTGTGTTGCCTTTGGACACATCCCTTTTCTCTGAACACTCGCCTAGTCATACCACAAATTACATTTCGTACTAAGATCTGGATGTGCCCCATTGAACTCCGTTAAAACAGTTGGAAGGGGTTACCTTCTTTTGCAGATTGGAACGCCTGAGTGAGTCGTTAGCATTTAGCATTTACCCTAGCCATCTCCTTTGCCGCTAACAGAGCCTGTGGGGAGTAGCGCCACAATCTTTGCCAGAAATTACATTTGCCTAACATTCCTCTTGCTCTGGCTTCAATTTCTTGATAGAACCAGACTTTACTATCGCATTCTTTGGCATTGCCAAACTACTACCTGCCAATTTGGCACAAACTCTTGATGTCATCCACTAACTAACTACAACACCCGCCTCCCGCGCTCGCTGATTGGTCGGATGGAATTCAACCGATGTAATCTAATACAGAGACCAGACCCAGACCCATGCAGGGAAATGATGATTGACCGGAGTGTACGGATGGCTAAAGCCAGGCCACTGTAACACCTGATTTTTTTTTTTTTTTTTTTATCTACCATACATCATACTCCATACATCATACACCATACAAATCTACCATACATCAGTTTCAGTACCAAATTAACACATTTATGACAAAACAAAATCACATGGGTCAGTCAGTGTGACTTGTTGATATTTCCATCCATCCATCCATTTTCTTCCACTTAATCCATTTCTGGGTCGGGGTGATAGCAGTCAGAGCTGCACCCAGTACACAGAGCACCAGCCCCTCACTGATTCTCCTGCAGGTAGTGAGTCCACAGCAGCTGAGATCTTTCAGTGGGGTCTTCAAGCAAAGTGGGGTTAAGTGTCTTGCCCAGGGACACAATGACCGCAGACATCAGTGGGAGTTGTGAAGTAGGTGTTATGGTGGGCTCGAACCCACGACCTTCAGGCCCAAAGGCCAATGTTCTACCAACTGAGCCACTGTCGCCACTTGGCGACACTTGGCGACGGTGGCTCAGTGGTGATATTTATGTTGGGCAATAGCACACATAGTTAATGCTGTGTTCAGATTGGTTTAGGCTAAAAATCTTAGATTGTCAGTCAAGCTGCGTAGGGAATCAGTTTGCTGGGAGAAATCCGGTAACTTGAGCATCCTTTTCCGACTTTATCTGTCTGCATTATTAGGATTTTGACTGTAGTCTGTTCATTGCTATTCACCGTTGTTCCATTGTCTGTTTTATGGCGCGACAATGGGTTTTTCAAAGTTTTTCCTTGCCGATGCAGGAGGGTCTGTTGAACAGTTAGCGTCCGACAAGAAAGACTGTGGAGATGATCCAGGACACCATAAGATTCTACAAGATGTGTGGACATTTGTGGAATGTTAAGGTGGTCCAATACCATGTGTTCTATATTTTTTGTTTTAACTGTTGATTCTATGAACTGTGTTGGTGATTTCAATGGTTTTGTTAAGGCCCCATCTCAATTCTCACCCTTGCCCTTAAAAAGCACACTTGCCCTCGAGTTTTCGCGCGCCCGCGGGAGTGCAAGGGTGTCCCAATACTTAGGGAGAAGAGGCAAGGGCCTTCACACCCCTAAAAACCACCCTTGAGCGCAAGTGAGGTCCGGAGCTCACTTGCGAGCGAGTGTGATCCCATGATGCATTACGATAGCTGTTGGTAACGAGCTAGCTGCTGTTACGATAGCGCAAGTTTGTGCGGAACATGAGCAAGCTCCAAAGCGTGTGCGAGTCTTTCAGAATTTTTAATGCTTGTGTTGGTGCCGTGTGCGGTGATGTTCGCTCCCGAAGCGGCCGCAGTGTGTGGCGTGAGGCTTCAGAGACGTGGATCCATGTTATTATTATAGATCCATGTTATTATTATAGATCCATGTATTTCAGAGCATCGCTTTGACATAGTTTGCTTTGTGATCCGCGGGACTGCGGCTGTACCCGTCTGTCTCTGTGCGCTTATGTGTATGTACATGTGTCTGTCTGTGTGGTACGTCTCTGTGCGCGTACTTGTATGTACATGTGTCTGTCTGTGTGGTACGTCTCTGTGCGCTTATGTACATGCGTCTGTCTGTGTGAGAGCGTGTGTGCCTGCCTCTGTGTGTGTAATGTGTGTCTGTGTGCGTGTGTGCGTCTGTCTCTGAGTGCGTGATGTGCAGCAGTTCTGTACCTAATTATAGCAAAACTTCATATGAAATAGAATTAAAAACTTCTCATTTTAATAATTTCAGTGTTTCATAAAGTCATATCTGTGTCAGATCTTATCTGTGGTGAAATCAGACACAGTGATAATGTGTGTGACGTGGAACACGTCTGCTGCGTCATTTTCATATTGTCCCCTTGATCCCAATTCTTAGGGAGAATGTTGAGAGTGCACTCCCCCCTGGGAAGGTACTTTGCTGGTGAGGGCCCTCACACCTAAGGGCGAGGGTGAGAATTGGGACGGGGCCTAAGTCCTCTGAGATGACTGCTGTTGTGATTTAGGGCTATACAAGAATAAATTGTATTTGTATTGTTTGACTTTTTTGCATTACATTGAAGATTGTTGTGCTTTTCAAAAAGGCGTATTATCACTCACTTTGTTTATTGACATTGCTGATATAGAACTGTTGAAAGAACGTTTACATGGTTCTAAGGAGAGTGATATCAGTCTTTAGAACAGCAGAGAACATCAGCATTTATCCATCCTTTCTGGTCTGAGGTGCTGTTTACATGATAATGCTGCAACAGTAAAACATTAGGGTTGGGTATTGAACAGATATGCTGCGCTGCAGGGGGCAGTGCAGAATAGTTTCCATTTTCGCAGCTGCTCTTAAGTGCAGAATGATGTTGGTGCAGCCTCCTCAGGCCACCGCAAAACCTGTTGAGGAAGTGATTATACTGGTTTGGGTTGCGTGTTGTAAAGTTCCACTGCCCCATACTGACCGGGCGCTAGAACTGCATGGTTTTCGTCAATGTGTAGACGCTGTCACTTCGAATAAGAAGCCTGGTCGTTTTTGCCTTTGCCGTTTACTCTAGTAGTTTCATGATTTTTTTATTCATACAATATGGACTGTTCTGTGCATTTACCAAGAGGCTCAATAGAGTTGTTTTTCACTACTGTAGTCATGTTGTTTTTGAACGGATTTTGATGCACATACACATAATCCCCCTGGTGCTGACTGTGGTTGTGTAGAACAGCCAATTCCATCTCCATATCAATTAAATAATTCAGTGAGTATAGATAAATATGAAGGTTAAAAGCTGTTGGTAATTTGAGTGTGCCGAAAGCTTCTGAAATGATTTAGAATGAATTATAATTAATAGATGACAATTCTAGGCTGATGCTAAACATATATGTTGTAAATTGTAACCTACTGTAAGTATTGGGTGCACAATTCACATGTAATTAAATCTATGAGAAATAAGCAGTGTGCAACAGTACAGTTTTCTTCAATTTTCTTTTGATGGTTCTGTGTTTTCCTTTGACCAGCTATCTTGACCTGGACAAAGGACACACACATTTATTTAATATATCATTATTGTATATTTAGCTTCTTTTTTTTTTTTTTTTTTTTTTTTTTATCTTACTGAGAGAGCTTGCTTTATTTTGTGTTATTATGGGCACCTGTGGCCACTGTTTTACAGGTTCAAGGTATTTAATGATAATCTACTCCTGAGCCACACTGCAGCTGAATCTGTTTTACAGTGTTTGACTTGTGTGACTTGAGGTTACGGTTTGCGTTGCATGTGTGTGTGTGTGTACCTGTGTGAGTGTGAGCGTGAGTGAGTGTGCGTGAGTATGTGTGTGTGTGCATGTTTGTTTGTAAAACTGCAAGAGTTACTGATGAGCATGCAGCATCCTCTCAGACCAAGCTCACATCCTAAGCCCCAAATGTGCATGTGTCGTAGCTGTCCTCCTAATCCTCCAACAAATAAAAGGAGTCTTACTCAGTCTGCTGCTCTCACACAGGGGCAGGCAGCACATGGCTCTCTCCATCTGAAAGTTTCTGCGTAATCTTTTATTCCGTCCAGTTGTCCCTCGGCCCAGTGTCCCATGATTGTTGGTCTCATTTGTCTTTTAACCTCTTTCTTTTTCTGCCAACAAACTTGGATTTTTGCCGCCTATATGTGTGCTTTCAGATGACTACTCAAAAACACTGCTGTTGGACAAATAATATGGATTATGCTGGCATATAATTGCAAAGGTTTCCACTGTTAATTGTATTGTTTTCTATATTCTTATGGCGTGCATAATATGGTGGACTATGGCGCTGATAACGTAGCTTTTATTTTTGTTTGAACTCAAATAAATAGATTTATTCTATTCAGCATGTTTTACATTTTCTTTGAAGCCTGAGCTGAGTAATTTGGCAAGGCTGTTCTCAATGTGGCCTTATTTCATCTTAAAAACATTGCCCGTCTTCGCCCATTCCTGTCCTCCACCACCACGGAAACCCTGATCCATGCATTTATATCGTCCAGACCCAACTACTGCAACAGTCTTTTATACGGCCTTCCTTCATCAGATGTCCGAAAACTGCAATATGTCCAAAACTCAAACCCATACCAGAGAACACATCACCCCTGTCCTTCAACAAATCCACTGGCTCCTCATCACATAATCACACATATGTATATTCCTAATTACCTATATCAAGATTATTCTGTTCTCACATATTATCTTATTATTATTCTTTCTTTCAGATTGTTACTTAATTTTTGTTTTTATTGTGAAATACTATGCAAGCTACTGTGATAACGCAATTTCCCGTGTGGATCAATAAATGTCAACTACGATTTGCAGACTCAAATCTCCTCACTCCTATTGTCAAATCCAAGCACCGAATGTTGGGGGACTGAGCGTTCGCCATCTCTGCTCCTACTCTCTGGAACTTTCTCCCTCTCACCTCAGAAACTCGGACTTGCTAAACTTCTTCAAAAGACAGTTAAAAACGTACTTCTTCCTCCAAGCATACAACTCTTAGCTTCAGCCGTGTACTCTTCATTCCTGCTTTTAGATTGTTAGTTTTGTGTGTTTGTCTGAATGTGTGTCAGTCCTGAACTGTGAAGCTTTGAGTTCTTGAAAAATGCTATATAAAACTGATGTATTATTATTATTATTATTATTGTTATTATATTATTATTATAATTGTTATTATCATTATTATTGAGTTTGTTTAACCATTGAAGCAGTAGTTCTTACCTTCAATAAAATTAAATTCAAATAACTTTATTTATCCTTGAGGAACTTAATTGCAGACGGAGCACCAGTTAGGACCCATAAAAAATACAGAGACACAGTATATAAAATACTATTTGGATAAGATACAACATTCGTCCCACAGTTTGTGCAATTCAGATTGTCCCCCGGCCTTTAAAGGTATTTAAGGAGAAAAAAGTGATATGTATGCAAAAAATGGTGAGCCTCACTATCTCTACCACTGTCGATCTTTGTACTCAGCTTCTGCACATGCACCAAGTCTGTTTCTGTCGCCAGTTGGCAGAGAACGTTGGTTCTTTGATATTTTGGCAAAATGGAGGAGCAGCAAAAGTGAAAATGGTTCTTGAGGTAACTGAGAAATGAAAGGCAGTAGAGGACTGAAATAAAATTATATTTTTAAATATTAAAACGTTAGTTTGGAAGATATTTTCTACATAAATTGGTATTTTTCTTTATTTTTCTCCTGTTCTCTCTCGCCCTAACCCTCCCACAATAATCCATGATTGGTTGATTATATAGCGTTGATTCTGGACTCTTCTTTTATCTTGTCTTCATGAAGAATTAAAAGTTTGAAGTCTTCAGTGTGTTATCTCTGATTTTCAGGGTTTTTGTTGAGTATCCAGATATGCACTTGAGTCAAGGCGAAGGGGAGTCATACAGTGCAGTTTAAGAGGAATGTCAAAAAAGAAATAACACGATGCCTATGAAATTATGCTGTGCCTTCACCTGCATCATCTTTCTTTATATATTTTAAAATATGAAACACTCATGATGCAGCTGAAACATATTGAACTGCAAATGAATGTTGTCCTCCTGTGAAGCTGCTGTCAACTCAAGAGGAATCAGAGCGTTTCCATCTCCACTCCAAAGCAGCCGTTGTCAACCTTTTGTGTTGTGTGATATTGCCAGGTGTGCCATGGGAAATGGTGCTATTTCAATTATATTATAAAACGTCCTGTATATAGGCTATATTGTAGCCAATAGCAACATAGCCTTAGCCCTATTTTTAGAGCCAAAGGGGGTTGGCAAAGGGGTACAAAATAAAATTGAGATTCAAGATTGTAAAAAGGTGACGATACAGTTGTTACACCTGCTGGTGACTATCAATCTTTACAGATGAGTGTTTTTAGGCATCAGAGAAAGGAACGGTGGAAGGATCTCCTACTATTGACAGGGAACTGTCAACAGGAAGTCAGAAATGACATGTTTGTTGAAGTAATAGTGAAATTAGACAGTTGATTCTGTAAAAATAGGATTAGGGACCCTGTGTGTGCCCGCGCCCTTTCCTTGGCCTCAGTGAAAGTATCGGTGTGTTTAGTCAGTATACATCATTACAGATATGGTTATAGGTGTGTGAGCTTAGCGGATGTGCAGTTATTACTCCCTCTGTTAGAGCGCAGCAGCAGGGCCACCTCGAAGCTCATCTAGATTAGGTAAACGTGCTGCAGGCAGAAGGACAAGGTCACAAGCCTGGATAAAACATTCAAGTTATATTCAAGCAAAGTGCCAAACTTAATAGACTGTATTTTCTTAATGCTTTTTACTGTGTAACTGTTTACTGTAGCCTGGCATAATTCAGAATTTTAAAAGGTGACATTATTTACCTTACAATGTTAAATGTATTTTGTATGCTCCCATATTTACAGCAGTTTTTGAATTAACTAATTTAGTTGCTAATCAAAGATTAGAAATAAGATATAAATCCATTATATAGGCTTGAAAATATAATACTGTTCATAATCAAACTATTTATACTCAGTGCAGTATTTTGCAGAAATGATATCATAGCTGAATGTGTGTCATTATCTGTATACTTCCTTTATTGATCTGAGTCCAGTCTCACACATACAGCTCAGGCCCCGAAGGCCAGTACTGCTCCTTTTGCTTCTTTCCTGACCTTCACACAGGTCCCCAGTCACACTGCCTTCCTCTCTGCTGTGTGCTGGCATGGAGCTGAGGGAGCAGTCCACTAATAGAAAGTCTATTGACTTGGCCACTCACTCATTGCTTCTATAATAGCTGCTGGGCCCTCCGGATGCCAGTCGATGAAAGTGGCTCGTCTTCATTCACCGGGAGATGCTTTTGTCAGCACTAGAAGAGAATTAAATGTTTGATCGACCACCTTAAGCACTGTAATAGGGAGTATGCAAGGTTATGGTTAATGGGAACAGTCCAAGATGGACTGAAGAAAAACTGTAGCCACCGAAAATTGTCTGCAATTTTTTCTGGGTTGTCTTTGTGCTGAGTATTGAACCGTGCAGATTGCAGAAAATGTTCTTACAAAACAGAGCTTTATTGTTGACTAACTTGAAGCAAGAAGAACAACATGGCCGCCTGCATTCAGCCATTGTGACAAACTGTACATTGCGTTAAAAACTGATAAACACATCCAAATCAGAACCAGAGAAGTACAAATAGTAATCCTTTGTGTTCTCAGAAACGGATAATTCAGCTCTCAAATTTCCCATCAATATTGTTAATTCATCACCACAACACAATGTAACTTCTTGTGGTGAAGGGCAACACAATTACATCTACTACTAATGTTGGTTGAAGCTTTTGGAGTTGTGCAAACACAGTGTACAGACTTTCTTACTCATATTTGGTTTGTCACTTGACTGAGCATAATATACAATCAAAAATTAAACTGTAAAAATAAACCCTTCCAGTAGGGCTGCACGATATACAAAAAAATATAGTTAGCGATATTGGTGCGTGCGGTACCAATATCGAAAATATGTAACTGGAGCAGTGGTGTGGTGCTGGAGCTGCTTTTATGAAATGACTTCACTCTACAGTTCCTGTGACCTCACGTATTGTATTGTTCCCATTCCGAAACTCTAAATAACCTGACGAAATAAGGATGAGCAAACCACTGAAAATAAATAGTACTGTATTAAGACATAAGACTCTTTGTTCATTTGTGTCCTTTTAACGTTTTTATTTATTTTTCCAAGTTCAATCCTGGTGGTGTTGCTGGTTTGCTTTATTTTACTCACTTTTTTCACTCCCCCTGTATCTCGCTATACCCCACTGACATGTAAAGTTGAGTGTCAGCAATCATTATAGATTAAAATAACTGCTGTTACTGACAAAACCTTAATGAATAAGTTTGACCACAGTGACTTTTATTATCAAGGACTTTTTGTATTTTACCTCACATGTTATTCAAACATGAGATCTTTTTCACTATCTTAGAGATCCTTACGTCTTTAATGGCAACATGGACTTCATTAGAAAAGTCCCTTCGGTGCTGCTGGAGGGTGGCAGGCGGCTGATTGACAGGGCTGACATTCAGACTTTGGATGTGGAAACAGTGGAGAGAGAAGTGCACCAAGGTCACTGTCAGGAGAGAATAAATGGGAAGAGGCATTAGGCTGCCCTGTAGAATATAGCCCCTGTATGATCTGAAACATCCTCAAGGCCATCACAACCATGGGTCAAAATGGTCTACAGTATGTCCCCTCCGGCCCGTTTGCCAGCGGTGCCACTGACAACCTCATCTTTTTAGAAATCTGAAAGGTCTGGAGGTTGCACCAGACAATAACAGTTCAGATGTGTTCTCAGAATGTTCCTGCTTTTTGCATTGTTCAATAAACTTTATTTCTTTATACAATTAAAATTGTAGATTTGAGTACCAAAGGCAGGGAAAGCAAAGTATTAAAGCAGTTTATGAGAATGTAGCTAATTTTATATTGTCTGAATTAGTGTTAAATGTGTCCTCCTCATATGCTAATGCCTTACTACTTTGATATTGGCATTTTGACACACATGCAACCCGCAAATTATCATAAACTCATCCAAAAACTGCATGAGCGTCTGTAATTACTGGATACCATCTAATTAACTCGATTAACATACCTGGCTCCATCTCAGGGCTGGAGAGGAGGATGTGTGGTGTGGGGAGCTGGAGGTTAGTGCAGATGAGCTGGTCCACGTGGGAATGAGGTGTAGGAGGTGCTCATATCTACCATGTGCAGGGACTAGAGTGTGGCTTCTGTCATCACAGAGAATCAGTGTGGCCAAAAATCAAATGAAAAATGAATCTTTCTCTCCAGGGGCTGTGCGGCTATTTCTGCCCCTTGGGTATTCAACTAGAATCAGCCCCTTCGCCTCTAACATATGCAACCATGTCATGATGCAATTCCACACTATGTGATCGGAATCTTAAGTGGCAGCGAGAGGCTGAAGCGCCAGTGCTGGGTAAGGCAGTAAAAAGACTTTCCCATCAATTCATTTCATTTGAATGAATGTTACTACTAAAAGACTGACATGTAAACTGGAAACCGGTTTTGAAGAGAGAGATATTGTGTTTGATGAATAATTCCTTCAGGGATGTAATGTTGACCATATATTTTGTCCAAGTCTGAGCGCTTCTGTATGTGACCATCTTGTGGCTGTAGTTATCCGGACTTAACTGCAGGGCTCATAAAGATGCTTTTTCTCAAAATAAATTAAGCTTAATTCAGCTGCATTGCCAAATAAATGATAATTGTTAGACTCTCTCGGCCATAACTTTGTGACTTCAATACTTCTTTCAGATTTTTGACCATTTTAGACTCAAGGAATGATTGAATCAATGTAGCAAATGCAACAAACCTTATCTTCACAAACATCTAAGTGTGTACATATGGCTTTGCCTTTGCCCCATGTACTGTTTCCTCATAGGAAAAACCAGGTTGGGTGCATTGCAGAAAGACAGAAGGGCCTTGACAGCCTCATTTAAACTCTTCATTCTGTCAGAGCGTGTCACACATGGGTTGCATATTTAGAAATGGAGTTTGCTGAGATGACAGCAGTCAGGAAAACCATCAGATTCTGTCAGTGCACAGACATGTTACACTGTGTCCTTGAGCTCAAGCCCACATGCTCCATCACTGGCCCACTTTGTTATATTATATTGTATATTAGTGACATGTTAGTCCCATATGAACCAGCCCGGACTCTGAGGAGCACAGGGACTGGACTCCTGTTAGTGCCCAGAGTCAGAACTAAACATGGGGAGGCTGCTTTTCAGATTCATGCTGCTAAAATCTGGAACAGTCTTCCTGAAGATGTGAGACAGGCCTCCTCTCTGACAATGTTTAAAACCAGGTTAAAGACAGTTCTGTTTAACTGTGCATACAACTGAGGGATTTTATATTTTTATCTTTCTTTTTAATGTTCTGTAATAATTTATGATTTTAATGCTTTCTTGTTTTGTTCAGCACTTTGAATTGCCTTGTGTATGAATTGTGCTATATAAATAAACCTGCCTTGCCTTGCCTTTGTTGAGCGCCTTGTGTTTTAGATAGCACTCTCTTCTGTAAGCATCATTTTTGTCCTTCTGATCTAATCTCTGTGTAAATGTTACTGGTTTTACCTGGAAATAATGTTTAGTAATGTAAATTGAAAGAACAATTAGGAACTAAGTATTGTTTTGTAATAGGAACAGAAGTTAAAACCATTCTCTTTAGAGGCATGGGATTTGCGTTTATGAGGGGGACCTCACACCAGAACACCAACATGCTGCTTTAAATGTTGATTGCAATTGTGCTTTTTATATTTCTCAAAAAACCAAAATAAAAGTATACTCAATTTTATGAACCACAAAAAGAAACGGAAATAACACTGGATAGCATTCTGTTATACTCATGGGTATTCACAAAGCTATGGTGTCTCGGGTAGAAATGTGTTGGAGCAGTTTTAATTAAAGCTCTCCTGGACAGCTGCACAGACCGAGGAACAGCAAAAAGCTTTTTACTGGAGGAGGGGTGGGAGCACGACTGGGATTCCTTGTTGAAAAAAACATCTTTAGACAGACTGGGATAAGTGCAGTTAGCCAAAACAACACATATGAGCGTGGAGCACATTGATGTTGCCTAAATGCAACGGCACAGGCCTTTACAGCATGACAAAAATACTTTGTTCACAGCGTGCAAACATCTTTCACTCTCTTGTTGACCCCTGAGCATGGTCCAAATTTCCTCAGTGGTAGGGAAGAAGTCGCTCTCATCTCTTGACGTTGACGGTGACACTGATCGCACAGATGGTTTTTGTTCTCCTGGTCTATCAGTTTGTTTATGCATTTGTATACATTTTCTGAATATAGTTCTGGCTTTGAAAGTTCTTTTAATAAGACAAGAAAGTAAAGAAAGCTAGTACTGCTGCGTTGTGGTCTCTGGAGAAGTGAATCCCAAGTGTGAGCCAAGGTGAAAGCCCCCTCGTCTCTGTTGATGGTCCGTGCGCCCCGCTTCCTTCCTTCCACGGACCATCAACAGAGACGAGGGGGCTTTCATCTTGGCTCACACTTGGGATTAACTTCTCTAGAGACCACAACGCGACGAGGGACACGGTCAGTCTGAGGGATCTGTGAGATCTGTCAGACTGACCACATCCGGCAACAACAGCTGATAAGAGACGCGTCACACCATCACGTGTCACCTCTGGTGAAGGCGGAAGTGTACCGCTGAAACATGTCAGGTAATTAAGCAGTAATAGCTTTCTTTACTTTCTCGTCTTATTTAAAGAACCTTCAAAGCCTTAAACATAATGAACTTTTTACATTTAATATTGTTCTGCTGGTGATCACCTGAGCTCAGGCATGTCTCTGCTTTGATTTAGCTTGAACGATGTAATAGCACAATATCACATTCAGCTTCACATCAGTGCCGTTATGTGCAGTCTGAGGTTGTGGATCTGTGCTCATCAGAGGTTACAGTGATAGGGTCATGAATATGGATGAACATGCCCCGCTGAGAGTGCTGGCCCAGTATTCACTCTCAATATTGGAATACACTGGAAATGGCATAATAGCCCCATCAATGTTTTATTTCACTGGTCTGTATGCCACACTAATGCACTGATTCCTCATGCTGTCGGCCTCTGTTATAGAAGTCTAGTAAAGCAATCTGAATTAACATCAAATAGTCATAACAGTAAGTTATTAACTTATCCTCAACTCTGTTGTCCTGTTATATGGGGGACGTGTTTTAACAGGTCTTCGGCCATATCTGTGTCTAAGAACAAAACGTCCTGGACAGAGGCTGAGCAGACTGCTTTTATATTTCAGAGTTGTAGCAGCGTTAGGAAGTGTAGAGAGAATCCTTGAACCACACAGCTCAATGTTTCTGTTTACTCTTGTCTATTTACTGCCTAGCAATTTCCTGATTCAGGGCAGACGGTTTCAGACGGCTGCCAGGGATCGTTTTTTTTATTGTAAATGTGCATATTTACTAATTAATAAACTCACACTTTGATAGTATTACAGCTCTTGGTTGTTTACATTATTCATGCTCTCAGCCTGTGAATACATTCCACAACAGAATATAGAAGATGAAATAAATACATTCGGCTGTATTTATACATTGTGCTTTTGTTTCCTATGTAATTCTTGGTTGCCAATGAACATTATCCTTTCCATAGGGATTTAAACAATATTACTTATGTTTAATGGAAAAAGGTCTTCAAAATGCCACAAAAGCTAAAACTCCTGAATAGTTCAAATAATATTTATGAGAACTATGTAAGGTTTATTATTTGTATTAGATTTGTGATGTTGAGGATGAGTTATTGATCATGATATTTGTCAGATTTCTTTTTTCACAATAAGATTTCATTATTTGCAGTCGTTTTGATGAGGATCCTAAATACCTGGATGTGCCCGTTATAACTGAGGTGGATAATTGATGGATGGTTGATAATTGTTTTCAGTTTACTGTTCTCTGAATATACCAGGCGTTGTGTGGAGTCTGCACAGGTTTCCTCCAGGCTCTCCGGTTCCCCTACCACTAAAAACATGTACATCAGGTGAGAGTTGAATGATTGTGTATTTGAGAGTATGACTGTGGAACGGCAGATGGAAATTTTCTACTTAGCTTCTCTCTGGTGTATTTACAGCTCCTGCTGTTCATTAATACACACTGTGCCATCCAAATACACAAAGAGATCAAATAAAATATACAAACACTGAGGCAGACAAGTCTGTGCTACTCACTACAGACATGTTTGGTCTTTTAAATGATGAATCTATTCATATCCATTTGATATGTAAAGTACAACACACATTTAAAACACGTTTAAAAAAGAAAAAGAGAATTAGAATTTATAGAAATCAACTCAAAATGGCAGAATTTGAGATTGGAATATTTCTCACAATTATTCAAACCAAGGGTGAGATATTTCTGCTGTGTGACTCAGAGCATAAATCTGTTTATTTGCAAAGTATGGAGCTCACCACATATCTCAAACATGAGAAACACAAATCTCGGCTGCACACTACTTTACTTCCAGCTACTTTTGTGGTTGAAGAATACAGTTCAGAAAATTAGTTTGCACCAAAAGTACACTGTACTAATTAAACAACAGACTCAAAACATTGTGAAAACAGTCTAGAACCCCTTGCATCAGTGTTGCATGATTAGTGTGTCTTAACAAAATACTGCTGCTCTTTGATAAATGTTTTTTTCTTATAGCTAATAAATAGGGCACTGACAGTGTGAGACTAAACATACCACGGACATTATCCTCTTACTCTAGAAACAAACTCTTAGTAACTGAACGAGTGCAAGCGTGTGCAGCATTGCCTTGCGAAACTCTAAGAAGCAGCACTGATGCGAAATGCACAAGCTAAAGGTTTGAAAAGGCAAGTCATCATAACATGACTTTTTGCATGCATTCGATCACACCTGCCTGTAGCTGCTACATGTGTCAGAAGTGAAGTGTTCTTCTGCTCGTGGACAGAAAAAATAGAAATCCTCTTATGTACATTTTGCTTTCTCTTGTGGGAGACAGAGGGCATTCCCTGTTTCCCCTGTTTCTGACATCATTGCTGAGAGGGAATGTTCTAACAGTATATGACTAACACGAGAACTGGCTTTATGCTGTGCCAATTTCAAGATACACACTTAAATGAAAACAAAGAAATAATAATAATAGTAATTGTCATTGCAGTTGTTTTGACGTTATCCTTGGGGCCTGAGGTCTGAAGGCGTGTAGTGTGCATGGTGCTCTAAATTGGTCACTGGTAAAGCACTTACAGTTTAGTGATCGTTACCGCGGCGTGTAACCACTGACATCAAGTTTCTCTATTGGATTGTAGGCAGGGCTTTTCATAAACCTCGTTTGCTCACCGGTCGACGATGTTTTATACTTCAATTTGACATTTGAAATGTAAAATTGTATCTTCATATTTATTTTTATATATGAAACCTTTACAAGGTTTTATTCTCCTCTCTCTTATTTTACACAATGTTGTGCAAGATATTTTTCAGGAGAAAACAGAATCTCCGGTGAACATAAGTGCTTATGTCAAGTCTTGCTTGTGGGGACACTATGTATATGGCAATAATATTTTAAATACCTGTCTTTGTAGAGGTCTTATCAAATACTTGTTTTTATATTTTCATATAAACTTTGCTAAATGCATCCACTAGTGTCCATGACATCTTCACATGTATAAATTAAACTCTTGAGTCTCTCATATAGTCCATGTTTGTCTCTTGTGTAATCTCTCGGTCTTGTGCCAGTACCATCTGAGGCTCACTGCTGGTGCTGCTTCAGGCTGCAAACAAAGCACAGGAGAGTGCACATTAGTTTCCTTATCAACAGCATATAGTACTTCATACCAACTCATGACAATCAATGAACGAGGTTTAAAAAAAAAAAGCTTTCTAAAACAATGGCCCAGTTATGTATCATTAACCAATAATCCAGTTTCATTGCATCGTGTTCTAGTACATACAGTGTTATTGTGTTATTTTCATCCTTCAAATGCAGGAGTTGATAGTCCCGTACGCCTTAAGAAGCAATAATGACAGGATTTAGCCTTTATGTGAAGCGCCACATTGTTTGTCAGCTGTGAATGCCCCCTATGCATTTATCACCTTCAAACAATGTGCCATGTTTAATTAAAAAGAGCTCAATTGGCTTGGAGCCTTTTCTATGCCACCTCCAACTAATAGCATTTTAGGGACTTATTTATTTAGCTTTCAAAAGGAAGTGCAATGTTTATCTTTGCAATGGATACTGCAATGCAATGTCCTCTGGCTATATGGCCTATGGAGATGGCACTGGTTACTTTAAAATGCATCTTGTTTTTGTTCTGTCCATTTTAAATAAACTTCAGATGAATAAAATACTCTGCTGTGGTTGTAGTAGGAGATTCTAGCGCTGTTATTTTTCACTCTTGCTGTGTTTCTTTTCATTTTTTTGTCTGAAAAAGCTGATTTGAAGAGGTGACCAAGGCACAAAATACAGTGAAAACTAGTGATAGAATTATTTCTAGAGAAAGGGAATATAGATTTTATTACATGGTTAATTACGTTCTAGTTTAAAATGTAGGTATTATTTAGTATTTTTTGGTTTGTGAGTTTATAGTTCAAACTGGTCCAGAATAATCTCAGAATATTTGATTTTTGAGACACCGAGATGCTTCTCATGCCCAGACTTTTTATGATTACATTTTATTAATTGGCAGGCAGCTCAAACAGCAAAATATACAGAGGCCCGGGGGAATTTCTACTTGGTCGGTTTGTTTTTTAACATGGAGTTTGGAAAGTTCTTTGTTTGGAGTGAAACCAACACATGTATATAAAAGTAAAAGTTTCCCTCAGTTCTTGGCGCAGCCCTTGTTAAAATGCCATCTCTTCAGCGCGTCCTAATAAGCGTGATGCCCCCCACACACAGACCCAGCTCCAAGGCACCCGCTTGTCAGCACCTATCCCTGTAATGGCTGTTCAAACAGTGGCCTGCTCGCCCCGTCGCCTCTGTCACAATTCATCTCACACTCTGGGCTCCTGTCGCCCATCGCTGCCAAAGCCTGCTCTCTCCGACAGCGATCTATACTGTTGTTTGCTCCACACAGCAGATCAAAGTGCAAAATATCAGGTTGAAAAATTACTTTCCAAAGTAAAATAAAAGACAGATCTATTCTGTACAGGCTATTTTTGATGTAGTCTTTCTCATACTCTATGCTGTAAGTCAGTGTCTCCCAAAGTGGGGTCCGCGGACCCCTGGTGGGCCGCGAGGGTACTGCAGGGGGGCCGCGGGAGGTCATAAAAAAAATAAAAAAATAATATAATTATTTAATGTTAAATTTATAATGTTTTGTTTGTAATATTAAAATATTTGTGTTCATTATTTGACTTGAATAATCAACTGTAATCATTTTTGTATTACAATGTTTGTAGCAGAGGCTATTTCCCCAAACAGATTTTTAAGGGGGCCTCGGTGTTACTGAGTTTGGGAATGGCTGCTGTAAGTTATTCACCTTTGTCCTCATTTCAAGTTTGAGGGATGAGTTATGACAATACATGCAAATACAAATTAATTGAGTGTGCAATAGTCAATTAGGCTTTACGTGCTCTATACTGAAAACAAATGACTTTAATTTTTTACTAGCTTTGGTTTAGCAATGGAACCAAAACAAAACCGTATTACAGCATTGAAGAGAATAGGATTAAGATACAAGCTTGTTACTCAGCTCGGTAGCTGTAGGACTTCACAGGCCAGGGATAAACAATGGATTCGAATGTATGTTTATAACACCATTTACAGGGCCTTTATGTCATGTTAGCCTCAGCAACCACCCCTTTGTCATTCTCATCAATGCAGGAGTGTTTGAAAATATTTTATTGTGAAATCATCTGGAGGCTAATCTGTATGTGTAGCTGAGGAAGGCTGAGGTCCAGCTCTAGAAGTTGCTAACAGTTACACAAGACATTTCCATCTCACAGAATCTAAAGAAACTGTTGTGCTTGAGGCAAACTGCATACACAACACTGATAGAAATAGTTTAGTCAAACATGAGCAGCCTGAGGGTTATATGCTCATGAACACCTTAGTTTGGACTACTGGAAAGGAAGGGAGTTATACGCTTTATTTGCAGAGATTGACAGACCCCAAAGCAATTAAAACAGAATGACATTACACGTTTTAAGCTTTCAGTTTGTGCTTGGGGCTTTATTTACAAACTGGCTATGTACTCATTCAATCCTCATTAGTACATCCCACAGGATTTGTAATACCTCCAGATAAACCCTGCATTACCACTTTATGCAATGCCCCTTTTTTGTGTTTGTATGTATCATTTACTTTTGCTTTCACTTTACATTCATCTTCATAACATATATACAAGGATGCACCGGTGCATCGACTGAACATCTGTATTGGCCAATGTTTGCCTTGTTCGCTACCATTGGCCATCTGCAAAATAAATTGAAATTCGCAGATGGTAGGCGTGTGCAAAGAGATAGCGGTAGATGGCGTCCGCGCACTTTCCTCAGCAGAAGAAACAAATAAGATGGCGGCGGTCGTCTCGCAATATTTTACTATGCCAGAAAAAGATCCAATACATGTTCCAGTGAGATTTCAAGAGGGGGGACTGCACGAAAATCACTTAACACAACAAATCTCATTAGACATTTGAGAAGTAAGCATGAGGCGGTGTACAATGATTGCTTGCAAGGAAAACTGAAAACTAAAGCCGCCAGGAACTGTTAAACATTGGTATCTACAGTACTTAGTAGTAGTAATAGTTCAAGCTGTATGGACACATTCACATGGCGCTATATATTACTGACTGTGTATTTGTCGAGAGTAGTAAATCAATAGCAACATTTACATTTAGCGTGACTGTAGCACAGCTCTCAGCTGCCTCTTCAGTGTGCATTAGTGTGCGTGTTGATAGTGAGCCTGAATAATTATGAGGGCGAGGAGGTTAAATGGGCTGCCCCATTCTAACCATCATGCCCTAAGGCACAAGAACTATCCACATATAACACACAGACACAAGATCAAAACTCCATCGAGAAACCCAAGCCTCTCATGCAATACAGAGCGAACATGAATACTTATTATCTGCCTAGTTAAGCCTGGCATTGTTAGCGGTCGCATAAGCAACCTTTATAAAGTCAACTCTCAAAGCCTTCTTCAGTTTGTGGACTCCAAGGAGCTAATTAGCATCGTTGTTTTGTTTTGTTTATGCAGGTTTATGTGAACAGATTATTCAGGCAGGGTGAATCCACTCCCTGGTTATTGTTATGAAACACTGTGTATTTTGGTAGAGTGACCACGATGGTTCAGATGGATGTCCATTTCAAGATGCGAGTCATATTGTTCAATTCAAATCTGGTTCAATGGGCAGGTTTTTGGGTATAAGCCATAGACTGTAAATATTAACGGACGTAGTCACGCCTATCTCCGCCGTTCAAACAAATGGGCCAAAAATTGTGCTCTACTGGAGCAATCCAAAATGGCCGTGAGTGGTCCCGTCCACAAGAAAATTGTGAAAAAATGCATCTGCGCATGCGTCAGCCGGCGCGAGCCCCATTAATTTAACGAGTGCCTTTAACTAAACTAGAGTGGGCCAAAGAAATTCACTCCCCTCAGCATTGACACACACGTGGAATGGAGCTTTGGGCCAAGAGCCAACTTTTGAACCATCCTGTAAAGACGTTTTTGAGAGGTAAGAAGATACTATATGTTAGCATTGGCTAATTTGTATTCCGGGTCCAACCCCATCGGCCCGGGGTGGTATTGCAAGCATGTCAGCGCACATCATTTTGGTCAGATCCTGGATAAAGCCCACCCAGAAAAACAGAAAAAGAGAGAATATTTACACTCTTTAGAAAGGGCCAGTCCTGCTCGGGTGTTAAACCAGAGACCTTCTTGCTGTTAAGCATGCATGCTCAACGGAGTACCTACAAAAAAATAACTTGATGTAAACAATTCTAATTAAAACAGTTTTGTTTTTAATTGGCATACAGTAGTATTTACAAAATGTAATGATAGAGATTGTAAATACTTTAGTGGCTCTGTACTTTCAAAAGTTTGTGTTAGTCATTTGCCCGGTGGTCCCTCTGCTGCCCACCTGTCCCACTCTCTGTTCCACTTCATTCCGTCACTCTTTAAGCTGTGAAAAACGATAAGCCAACTTTTTCTAAGTGTATCCTGGTGTAATTACAGGAGGGAGTGAGTAGAGGCGCGGCGACTTCAAATGGACCGGCCCGATGCTCTCTGCATATGGAGCAGATGTGATGTGCTGATAGTGCTGATAAAGACAAGGCTACGGTAAGTCTGGGCCATCTGTGTTCGGGAGACCGCAATTGTTTCCCAACGCCACACAACAGTAACTTGGACACACTGTAATAGATGTTTCTGTGGAGAGAGTCTAAGCCCTTGCTGCTATCAGATACACTTTTCTCTCCTCGACAAAGCTCTTTGCACAAGGTCCAGCGCGTCCCGAGTGAAATACACCCTGTACCCACTATTTCAAGACTTCAACTCATCCGTCAGTTATTTTTCGTTCGATATGAATTAACAACCTGCACTATTGTTAGTCTTGAAAATTATATTATTCAAACTATTGTTAAGTTATGCTTTTTATTTTAGGTACTCACAATTACCTACTTTGGACAAGCAGGCCTATAAAACTGTCCCCCTTTTCAATATCCTGATTTCACATTCACATTTCACATGTTGATGGCGTGTGCTCAGGGCTTATGTGCCACCAAGGGGATCGAAAGATTTACGAATATTGTCTGGTCGTCCCGGTTCTCTGCAGTATATCTGTTATAAAATACATTATTTAAAGCCATTTTCATTTTTCACCAGTATAAGTTTCTGCAAGATTGAAGGAAATCTGTATTTAATTATTTTATGGCCATCCTCTGCTTGAGAGTTGTGTTTAAAATCGTAGACTGTGTGAGTTAATTTGACCACTTTTCACCATTTATGTTGCATTCACCATTGGGCTTTAAAGTCTGGGGTCACTCCTGGTGATTTTAATTTGGTAACGTCATTGTAAGCAGAAGCAGACCTGTTCTTTGGTTGTTGTATTGGCTTCAACCAATTTGGCCTCAGATTTCTGGTCGCTGAGCTTGTTTGAGTTAACTCTAATCTGCTTCTTCCTATTTCAACAAAGACTGTGGATGACGTCAGCACTCAATTAGTCCACTCTTTCTACAGTTTGTGCCTCAAAAAGTGTTCTGCTAATACATCTCTAAGAAAAGACACTTTCTTTGATATGATACAATGCCCAAAGCCACACACTGTGTTTACCCAGACAAAGATTTAGTGTACTTGTGTGTGAAAGTGCATTTATATATAAAATGTTTCAGTGCAGGTGACAATAGAGGTGGTAAGGTCGACGGGGTGGAACCATTCCTCTTGTTTTGCGTTTCCCTTAAGATCAATAGAGCTGTGTGCCAGAGCCCTCACCTGTTTGGAGTCCAGATGCTCTGTGTCATACAGTATATACGCTTTAACTATTCAGTGTGCGTCCAGAGACAGAGCTTTGCTTCTGGGATGCTGCACAGGAGACAGTGACCCAGACTTTTTACACTTTTTTTACACACACTGAGCCGAAGCTTAAGCCGATGGTGCATATGGTTGTCTTTTGAATGTGTAAAAATAGGATTTTATTCAGCCAAATGTAAAATGCCATATTATTTTCCATACAGATCATGCTTATACATTTTTTGGGGCCATTTAGATAATCTAGTCTCTAAAATATGTGATTTTTTTTTGGATTGTATATTAGTTTACCAATTTGCTAACATCAATTAAAGTCCTTTTACATAATATTGTTCCATTTATTTTATTTCACCACTATAACTATCTATCTAAAGCTGTAAACCATTTCCTTCTAAGGAGGGTGGTTGACTACATGAAGAAGTTCCGATCACATACTCATTCATCCACATTCACCTCTCGACCCCTCAGGCAATCGTTACAACAGCTGAGGTCATGTATTCTCAGCAAGAGATTTCTGGACTTTATGCATCAGGCATGATTTAAATGAATGGAAATGTATTATCTTCTTGATCACTCAACATGATTTTTTTTAACCTGACTTTTACAGCAATGTCACTTACAAACAATGAATCCACAAATAATGAATCCCTAAAAAATTTGAATTCCAAATCATTAAAATTCATTTTATTTTGCCAAAAATGCTGTAATGTTATTTGTCGATTTTGGCCTACTTTTTGTGTACAGTGTCTTAACGCTCTGGCGCTCATCTTGCATACTAAGTGAATCATTGTTCACTTTTCTATTCTCCTCTCTTATGCCACCATGACTAGAATTCTGTGGGGCTATTAGTGTTCGATTTACAACAGCGTGGCTTTTGTCGGAAGTATCTGTGATATGCATAGCCCTGCATGCTTCACACTCATTATCCATCTTAGGAAGTAGAGACAACAGAATTCATAACCTGTTTGTCTGACAGCGCCCCTAAAGTCATTTTACTTTAGATGCATTCGATGACTAAATAAAGCTTTGACATTTATCTTTCACGACACATTCCCTGCACTTTGACCTATGTTTCAGATGCAGACCTGAGGCAACAAATGAGTTCATCAGCAGTGAATAAGATCAGTGGATAGAGATTGAATAGATGAAACATGCACTAACTATATCCTAATTAACACATTTATGTCCCCTTTTCATTAACCTATTGTCTTTGGATCATACTCACTTGTTTTGGTGCTTGGAGCCCTGGAGGTGTGCATGGTACTGCTCGATGGAGTTAAGGACGACACTGCAGACGTTGCAGGAATAGCTACTGCGTAACCCTGGAAACACATATAATGGCAAATAATGCACTTACTTTATTACAATGGCCATAAAAGTAGAATTAAAATCGGCAAACATATCCAAGTAATCATCAGCCAGGGAAGCTGCGCACCAAATAGGACATCCATAAAAGCTGGAAGAGGGTATTCTCCTCTGTAAGTGCTGGATAATTTTCCTAATTGGGGTGCATCTGGATACAAGTTGACTGGACTGATCATTAGCTCAAAGCCTGTTGCCTATTTCGACCGTCTGCCCACTCAAATTCAACTCTTACAGTGTCCAAATAGCCTGTTTATTGTATTGATTTAAAACATAAGGTTAGAATAAAAGATACTGTATATATTAGATGAATGAATATGATAGTGTTTTAAACTACGCATGTTCTACAGTTGTATAAATGCGAAGAGATGGTTGCAAATGAACAGAGACACAGATGTTATCTAATTAGAGGGTTTGCAGGTGGTCGAGATGAAGTCCCGAAAATAGCTGGTTGAAGATGCAGTCACAGCTAATGGAATGAGCGTGCGTGTGCTGATAGATTTTGCTTATTGGTGAATATGCAATTTGCCTCTTTGTCATTTAATCTATTCTTTTGTTTGAAAAAAATATCCAAGAACTGGCTATTTTTTCATTCCCAAAATTTGCAGAAATGCCTCTTGACAGGACACTCAGTCTGAGGATAAATAACGCAGACACTTCAGGGTTGCTTGAGAAAGGCGTCTGCAATTAATTGCTTGAAGGCACTCTGTGGCTGTCCTTGAGTTGTATTTAAATTTGTGAAAGTAAATGTATGTGTGCAACACCACAAAATAAGGCCCCTGTTTGGATGTACTGTAGGTGCCCTTTTCTCACGTGTCTCCTCTATCCTTGAGGTGTATGAGTTGTCGGGTATTCCATCACCTTTTGACCCTCAGTGGTGGTAATTGGCAAAGTGTGTCAACCAGATGAAGTTGTAATAGAGTTAGGAGTGGTGGGAGGTCAGTTAATCTGGGCTAGAACTGCATAATGTGGCATATCTGCTCCCTGTTGTCTCAGAGTTGCTCTGTTTGCTGCAGGGGTGATTAAGGACATGAAGTCATTTACAACAAAGTCATGGAAGAGATAGACGCCAGAAGGGAATCTAGTCCCACATTTTGCTGTCAGTATTTTGACAAAAAAGTAAGTCATCTATGTGTCAACAACAGGCGGAAAAAATGACTACAGCCAGAACAGCTTTATGCGCGGAGTTCAAACAGGGCTGTTTGTTTACACTAGTTTTTTCCTAATAACATAAACACCTCTCCAAGCTATGTAACATTGAAAATGGATGACAAAACACCTTCAGTGCTGATTCCTGTTTGTTCCTTGTACCAGAATAGACTCACCCCTACTCAACAGAAATGATCAAGAGTTGCAGTTTTGAATGTGCACTAGCACAATCTCCTAAGCATCCTTATGCCAATACGGATGCTCAGAAACTCTGTCTGTCCTTTGGCTAAGTAGTTTGTTACGCTCTCAGGACCAGTTTGCTAAAACCCTAAGTCAAACAATCTGTGACTCACTGCTTTTATGTGGTGGATGATTTGTTGTGTGGTTTGACTTAGGATAGAGTAAAATGAAGACTTATCAAAGTGATGACAAAATGTCAGCTCCGCATGAACCTCCTGATAGCATTAAAGCCGCAGAACCATGTGCTGTATGTTGTATTGACAATAGTGTGTTTTGGTTAATAAAGCAGATTTGGCTGGAGACCATGTAGCCTTAATCCATGTTAATTACATGCACAAGGCGGGTGCCCCTGATGTGTGAAAGCCCACAGGGGCCGGCTGTGTGGGTTAGCTGCGTTTGTGAGTCTGTTCAAAGCCTTGTTAATTACACAAGACGATCTGCCAAATACACAGAAGAGACAGACAGGCGCAATGAGCTGAGGCTGACGTTAATGCACAGCCTTGTGGCACTGCCTTCGCCCTTGGTGTGGAGCCACATAAACGCTTGTCACTACAGTAAAAGGCTACATTAGCCACACAAAAATAAGATTATTGCACACCATAGCCTTGTACTATGAGCGCTACAGTGTATATGGCACACTCCAACTCTGGCCTTAGCAGCTGTAATGACCCATTTGGAGCGAGGTGGCTCTGGCCTCTCAGCGGAGGATCAGCCAAACTCTCATTGAAGCGCCTTTTTTGTGCATTTCAGGAAGTGGTCCGAGCATATAATTGTAAGCGCTGTCCGTTCTCACAGATAAAATGAGAATCACAACATTATTGAAAGATGTTCTACAATACTTTCTACTTAGTGTTCATTCATTCATGGCCATTTCACTCCAGAGACTGCAGACTATTTTTTGTTGTCAGAATAGGTTTTAATTTGTGTTGGAATATTACAATAATTCAGAGCCAAAAGTAGGTCCACTGAGATCCAATCAAAACCTGAACACTTGACAACGTGTCTCTATGGAGTTATATCACAAATGGCAGAGCCGAGTGAAGCTTAGGGCTGGAGCCAGACTGAATCCAACAGCAAACTCTGAGCAACTTATAGGAACTAATTAGTTTTTCAGCAAATGACAGAAATAGGAAAGACCATCTGTTTAAGCCAAAAGTACAAACGCAGGAAGCCAGCCTGCTTGTTTTTGAAATATTACTTAAAATAATGAACAGATTGTTTAAACCTGAGCGCCTGGATACCTGCTCAGTTTGCATCATCTGCTGTTCATTGTGTGGAGCTGCTAAATATGTATTAAAGCATAGCTGCACATTTTCACCGCTTGAATAATCCAAATCCTTTGAACACAGAACTTTTTCTTTTGCCTAATTAGAGAATACTTTAAATGTTACACATACATGAAAGCAAGATGAACGGATGTTGTTTTCTTTTCATAAATACATTTTGTTCTTTCCAACGGACAGCAAACAAATCAGACCACAACATGCTGCCTTTATCTTATTGGAAAACAATAATAATAATAATAATAATGCATCGGTTTTATATAGCGCTTTTTTGGACACTCAAAGACGCTTCACATGTGTCATTATTCATTCACTCCATACACGGTGGTGATAAACTATTACTGTAGCCACAGCTGCCCTGGGGCACACTGACAGAAGCGAGGCAACCAGTATGTGCCATCGGCCCCTCTGACCACCACCAACCATTCACACACACACCAGACTCATTCTAGGCAATGGGGGTGAAGTGTCTTGCCTAAGGACACAACGGCAGTTTGGCACTTTACAGCCGCAGCCGCCCCACTGTGGCTGGTGTTCCCAGAGGTTAAGTGTCTTGCCAAGGACACAACGACAGTAGTCAGTGGGAGTCGATGGTGAAAGTCCTGAGCGGGGCTTGAACCCACGACCTTCTGGCTCAAAGGCCAACGCTCTACCAACTGAGCTACTGCCGCCCTAGCTACTGCCGCCCAATCTTTGATTGAACCACATTGTTTAGAAGAAATAGTTTAGTATAGAATTTTTGGTTTCAAAGTTACTGTAGGTAATGTAGCTTTTAACCATTGTTATGTTGGCGGCATAATGACGCAGTGGTGTCTGCGTAGGTCCCTAAGGGTGCTCTGGTTTCCCCTACCACTACAAACATGTACAATAGGTCCAGCATTCCATCGCAATGTGGAGTGAGAAAGAAAAATGCTTTACACAGATGTAAAGCGATTTGTGACTCTGTCTGAGATAGGCGCTAAATAAATAAATGTTACTTCCTTCAACCCAACAGAAACTTCCTACAGAACTTTAAGTCACTTCTCAACACGCACCTGTTACACCTTCAATGTTTATTTTTGTATGTTTGTAAAGCGTCTTTGAGTGTCCAAAAATACTATATAAGTTATTGTTATTGATTGACTGCGGAACCTTCCGCAGTCAACCATTGGTTTTGTATTTCTTTATTCCGTCATTTTTTTTGACACGTTTCACAGCTTTCACATTTTCAACAATTTCCACAAGTTATACATCAAAACGTTCCACATGTTTGGGAGATTATTGCTATTACTTTTGGGACTTCAGCGATTTCCGGTTTTTCCGCAATCGGACAAAAATCTGCATTGAGAATTCTGCAATGCATTTTAATAGGCCCATGCATTTTAATAGGACTTCAGCTCTTTCAGACATTTCTACAGTTTCAATGATTCAACAGTTTCAAGGATTCAACAGTTTCAAGGATTTCAGCAGTTTCAAGATTTCAAGAGTTTCAAGGACTTCAACAGTTTCAAGGACTTCAGCAGTTTCAAGGACTTCAGCAGTTTCAAGGACTTCAGCAGTTTCAAGGACTTCAGTGTAATCATGCAACCTAATAGGGATTTTTCCATGTAAACCAGTATAATGCAACTTAATAGGGATTTTTCCATGTAAACCAGTATAATGCAACTTAATAGGGTTTTTTCATGTAAACCAGTATAATGCAACTTAATAGGGTTTTTTTTCATGTAAACCAGTATAATGCAACTTAATGGGGATTTTTCCATGTAAACCAGTATAATGCAACTTAATAGGGGTTTTTACATGTAAACCAGTATAATGCAACTTAATAGGGTTTTTTCCATGTAAACCAGTATAATGCAACTTAATAGGGTTTTTTCCATGTAAACCAGTACAATGCAACTTAATAGGGATTTTTCCATGTAAACCAGTATAATGCAACTTAATGGGGATTTTTCCATGTAAACCAGTATAATGCAACTTAATGGGGATTTTTCCATGTAAACCAGTATTATGCAACTTAATAGGGATTTTTCCATGTAAACCAGTATAATGCAACTTAATAGGGATTTTTCCATGTAAACCAGTATAATGCAACTTAATGGGGATTTTTCCATGTAAACCAGTATTATGCAACTTAATAGGGATTTTTCCATGTAAACCAGTATAATGCAACTTAATAGGGTTTTTTCATGTAAACCAGTATAATGCAACTTAATAGGGTTTTTACATGTAAACCAGTATAATGGAACTTAATAGGGGTTTTTACATGTAAACCAGTATAATGGAACTTAATAGGGGTTTTTACATGTAAACCAGTATAATGCAACTTAATAAGGATTTTTACATGTAAACCACTATAATGTAACCTAATAGGGGTTTTTACATGTAAACCAGTATAAAGCAACTTAATAGGGATTTGTACATGTAAACCAGTATAATGCAACCTAATAGGGATTTTTCCATGTAAACCAGTATAATGCAACTTAATAGGGATTTTTCCATGTAAATCAGTATAATGCAACTTAATAGGGATTTTTCCATGTAAACCAGTATAATGCAACTTAATAGGGATTTTTCCATGTAAACCAGTATAATGCAACTTAATAGGGATTTTTCCATGTAAACCAGTATAATGCAACTTAATAGGGATTTTTCCATGTAAACCAGTATAATGCAACTTAATAGGGGTTTTTACATGTAAACCAGTATAATGCAACTTAATAGGGTTTTTTTCATGTAAACCAGTATAATGCAACTTAATAGGGATTTTTCCATGTAAACCAGTACAATGCAACTTAATAGGGATTTTTCCATGTAAACCAGTATAATGCAACTTAATAGGGTTTTTTTCATGTAAACCAGTATAATGCAACTTAATGGAGATTTTTCCATGTAAACCAGTATTATGCAACTTAATAGGGATTTTTCCATGTAAACCAGTATAATGCAACTTAATAGGGTTTTTTCATGTAAACCAGTATAATGCAACTTAATAGGGTTTTTTTTCATGTAAACCAGTATAATGCAACTTAATGGGGATTTTTCCATGTAAACCAGTATAATGCAACTTAATAGGGTTTTTTTTTACATGTAAACCAGTATAATGGAACTTAATAGGGGTTTTTCCATGTAAACCAGTACAATGCAACTTAATAGGGATTTTTCCATGTAAACCAGTATAATGCAACTTAATAGGGTTTTTTTCATGTAAACCAGTATAATGCAACTTAATAGGGTTTTTTTCATGTAAACCAGTATAATGCAACTTAATGTGGATTTTTCCATGTAAACCAGTATAATGCAACTTAATAGGGATTTTTCCATGTAAACCAGTATAATGCAACTTAATAGGGATTTTTCCATGTAAACCAGTATAATGCAACTTAATAGGGATTTTTCCATGTAAACCAGTATAATGCAACTTAATAGGGGTTTTTACATGTAAACCAGTATAATGCAACTTAATAGGGTTTTTTTCATGTAAACCAGTATAATGCAACTTAATAGGGATTTTTCCATGTAAACCAGTACAATGCAACTTAATAGGGATTTTTCCATGTAAACCAGTATAATGCAACTTAATAGGGTTTTTTTCATGTAAACCAGTATAATGCAACTTAATGGGGATTTTTCCATGTAAACCAGTATTATGCAACTTAATAGGGATTTTTCCATGTAAACCAGTATAATGCAACTTAATAGGGTTTTTTTCATGTTAACCAGTATAATGCAACTTAATAGGGTTTTTTTCATGTAAACCAGTATAATGCAACTTAATAGGGTTTTTTCATGTATAATGCAACCTAATAGGTTGCATTATACCACCAGACCAAGACCCAAACGAAGACTCAGACCACCACCAGATAATGACCACAGACCAGGTTTCCTTAGTTACAGGAACCAAATTGTTTCAGCGGTGAGGGGATTTTTCAGTTTCAAGGACACTTTCAATACATTCAGTAGTTTCAAGGATTTCAGCTGTTTAAGAATTTAACCAGTTTCAAGGATATCAGGAGGTTCAAGGATTTCAGGAGTTTCCACACTTTCAACAGTTTCCAGGTTTAAAAAAGTTTCAAGGATTTCAGGAGTTTCAATGTTTCAACAGTTTCAAGGATTTCAGGAGTTTAAAGGTTTCAACAATTTCAAGGACTTCAGGAGTTTCAAATATCTATCAAGTATTTTAACAGTTTCAAGGCTTTTTAAAGGATTTCAAGGATTTTTTTTAGCAGATTTCCACATTAGATCTGTTCCGCAGTCAATCGCAATGGCTTCAGCCATTGCAAGTTTCTAGTTATTATTAGAATTATTACTTGCTTCCTTAAACACAGTGTCAATGCTTTCTAACTCCTGGCCGTTTCATTGCGTCGTATCTTTCCATATCTTTCAGAGCTGTGAACCGTGAGCTTGGAGTTCAACTGGGACGTCCCGGAGTGAGAGTCCTCTTGGGATAGCAGGTCAGTCCCGTCTGCACGCCCCGCCACAATAATCAATTACGCATCATTTTCTCTGCTCCACTACTCTGGCTTCTCGCTTTCCAATCTCAGCTCTTGTCTGACCCATGCTCATCCCCCAGCCAGTCTCCAGAGAGGGGGCACAATGCGTGGACATGTCTTCAGGGGTTTGCGGCCCTGTCATGATTTATGTTAAGACAGTCCAGTCGAGCGGTCTCCCTTCCTCACCAGCAGCCTCTGTAATCCATCTCCTATGGTTTGTCTGGCACATAGCAACAGAAAATATCCCCCACTTTCCCTTGTGCCCTGTCCGTGCAATTACACCACACAATCCAGGAGTGAAAAATAGTAATGATGGAAATCTCATGTGGCGTTGACGAAGGAGGAGACCAAACAGAATATATGCAACAACTGCTAATAAAGGTCAGTAGCATCTATGAACTATGGCAGACTGTACGGTAAGCAAAACCAGGGGGATATATTGGTCTGGAAATAATTTAGCTTTGTCTCAAGGGATGCCAATGAGAATGACAGATGAGACGTTCGAACCCCAGAGGTATACACGGCATTCTCCCAACAAATGAACAAAGGAACACCAATGTGAGTGCGGAAACTAACACGACCAAAGACGGAGATGGATGCGCATTCTGTTGTGACTGTATTTCTCATCGCCTGCCTTCCCTATTCGCAGCTGTCACCACATCTCCCTTTGAGATTATACCTGAGACTTCACTTTTAAAGAGCTGGTGAAAGTCAATCAGATGTGAGAAAAGAACAAAAACGTATAATGATGACAAAGTAGCCTCCTGACGTTTTTGGGTGTGAAGGAAGTATGATAAAGTGATGATTGATAGAGTCCATAATGGATTGTGTCAGACGTGTGTGGTGAGATATTGGGGTCTGGGTGATCATGAATGGCTGATAGTTATTTATGTTGATGTAGTGGTAGTGTTGGTGCAAATATCTGAGTTTGACTGTTAAAAATAGTTTGACACCCTTTTGTGATAATATCCAAAATCCAAAAGGCTAAGGTAGAAAGATCTGGGTCAATGCACAGAGAGGAACGGCATCCAACATGACACCACTTAAAGCCTCTGAGCCAGTGCAGGCGCTACGTGACTCATGCTTTTAATGTGATTGGCTTTGGGAGACGATGGTTTGTGTCATGGCACCTGGAGCACACAGGAAAAAGAACAGCTTTGCTCGACTGCATGTACCATTGCATTCAGATCAGCACATGTATTGACTGATTTCAAACCACCCAAGGACGTTTCAATGCCAAAGTCTATTATTAATTTAATTAAAATAGCCACCTGGCAGATATGCTTGTAAATCTGTGTTCTCTCTCTGCATTTGTAAGTGAACAGAAGTGTGTGGGAGAATACAATGGTGCAAAAACACCAATCAAGTACGGCTGAACTTTTCTGTTTTTCATTTTTAAAATGGATTTCTAATATTGGACTTTAATATTGTTTTTGTTTTACTTGCTCTCTGCCTGAAAAGACCCTCTCCCCAGATACTCCACATGAAAGGTTATACAATGGAGAACATGTGATGAATAAGGTGTCAAATCTGACTTGGACGTACAGTAGATACAGTTAATTAGGCAGAGACAAATATTTGCTCGTATGATAGATGAGCCAACTCTTTCACTGCTCTGTCTTGCACAGAAACATAGCCCGCAGACAAGTGGCCTAGTAAACAACTCTCCAAGAGCACTGTAGTGGTTCAGCGGCAACACTCGTAAATTAGGGGCAATAATAAGCAAACACTGACATGGCCCCTGAGCATAAAAGTCTTACTTATTACTTATTCTATGCCTGCTCAACAAATAGTACATTTTCTATTTGATACTCCAACTTCAGAAAAGGCTTGCCAAAAATAAATTGCATACTATATAAGGCATTCTAATGCCTTAACCTGTTTACTGGTCTCATTAGATCTCAGAAGCACAGCAAGAGGAAAGAGACCCCTGAGAATACCAGGATGCCTTAGCGGGACACTGTCCCTTGTCAACTTGTTCATAGTGTAATTCAAAATAAAACTGAGGACCACGTACATTTTGAAATCGACTTACATTTAAAATAACGTGACACTTCAGATTTGATAAAGCACTGTCAATGGAGCATTGTCGGACATCTTTGCCAAATGGGCTCATTATGGTAAACACTAAAGTGAAGATTTTTGATCAATAAAAGCAGAGCAAACATGTGGGAGCCATCATGGTTTGTACATCTCCTCACACCTGCTCTCAACCTTTGAGTGCGACCTCGGTTTCTTACAGACTCGTCTCTGTTGCTCTGCGAGCAACGAAGTCTGTTCAGGTGTCTGCCGTGTGGGCCCTGTCCTTCTTCTTCTGTGAAATGCACGTGGGTCGCAGTGGTTTTTGTGCAGAAAAGGCTTTGAATGTGAAGTTTAAATATGAAGTTGGAAAGTGACATTTGACAGCACTTCTCACTTTGAGATTTTGACAGAGAGTTTTCATTGCCTTCGTCTATTCTTCATGCTGTAGGCTGGAGGAGTCTCTGTGGGACTCAGGAACCTTGCACAGTGACTTACGGTTGACAAAGTGCTTCCACTATTATTTTTGGACACATTGACCCAATTTTGTGTATAAATCACTAATTGGCCTTTTGAACATTCACTTTAAAAACATTTAAAACTATATCTATATGGTTTTTTATTTATTTAATACGTTTGTGAAAGCTCTCAGTCGTACAGGGGTTATTTAAAACAAAGGAAGGTTGCTCACCCATCAGCTGAAGTACAGATGATGGGTGAGCAACCTTTGTTTTTATAATTTAATAATACAAATGCCAGTATGTAGCGTTTAACAGTGATTCTGGTAGCCTAATGTAACCTAATGGTCTTCACAAGTACCTCTCTGTCACCTGTTTGTACTGCAGCCATAGCTACAGATTTCAAAGCTTATCTCCGTGTTATCATCTTTCCTGCTCCAGAGTGCCGCAGCCATCTGACTGGGGATAAGATACTGACCTGTGCTTTCCGTGGCATCCAGACTGCCGGCTAACTGCTCCAGGAGACGTGCCCGGGCAGCGTTCCTTCTGTGTTTCTTGCCTTCGTAGTGTTGTTGTGCCATCAGTGGATTATTGAACCAGGCTCCGCAAAGGCAACAGTATTTTCCCGCCTCTCTCCCACCATTTGCCCCAACCACAGTTACTGGCCAGGGCAACATGGGCGAAGGATTGGGGCTCGAGTTTGGCTCGATAGGCAGTGGAGTTGGTGGTGAAGAATCTTTGAAAAAATAAAGAAATTAAGTTATTAATATCAATTAATTATATTCCAGAATTACAGTATTTTGTTTTCAAGGCTGGATTCAGGCATGAAAGGGTGCCTTACCCTTCTTTCTTTAGAAAATAAAATATAGTACCAAAGCAATGTGTAAATCACTGCAAGAGACTATGGGAAAAGTAGTATTTTAGTTAACTTTTCGACAAAGCCCAAATAGTAATGTGATGGGAGATCACTGGGGTTTGAGTCTGCAAAGTGCTAAATTGTTTGTGTCCCTCAAGACACTTCACCCACATTGCCCAGTGTAAAATATAGTTTGGGAATTGAGTACTGGTGAAAAGTAAAACCCATGTCAACTCATTTTTATTGCCATGTAAGTAACAGGAAGTCAGAGACTGGGAAATTGCTTTTGCTCGGTGCAACAGTCAAAGAAGAGGTATAAAGGTTAAAATACAATGATTACAATAACTATACACAATATACAAGTGCACATAGTGCACACAATATTCAGTAAGCAGTGCAATAAGCTGACAGTAGTAAAGTGACGTTATGGTGGGCGGTAAAGTGACTTTGAAAGAAACTGTGCTTATAGTGTGAGGCCATAAGATAAACATAGACAATTGAAGCTAGTGTGTGTGAAAAAAAACCTTCCATGTAATCAGTGGAGGTCAGAGGGGCCGATGGCTCAGATTGGTAGTCTTGTATCTACCCATAATGTAATGTAAATCATCTTTGAGTGTCTAAAAAGTAATATACCAAAAAGGTGCATTGTTATATGTTTTTGTTGCAGCCATATTCTTTATATGGGGCAGTATGTTTGCAAAAGAAAGAAATATAGAAATGAGCATTTGTAATGTGAACAACAGAGCCCCTGGTTAGTGTATTCCGCTTCCATCAAAGCTCATTCCTTTCATGCATCCTACTCAGCATCTTTAGGTGGTGGTCAAAAACTTTAGTGACACAATTACTTTAGCATCCTCCCAGTCTTCATTCGTTGTTAATCTCCTCCCATCTTTTTCATCTTTGCCCTCTGGCTTCAAAGAACAAAATGCTGGGCTTCCAGGTGACCTGCTCCTCATGACATGACACTGTTACCATGGTGATCAGCCATTAATAGCCAACGGCACGGACATGTCCTCGGGACTCTGCTGAGAATCTCACTGTGACGCTGCATGAGAGCTCTTTGAGTTTTTACGATATGATAACATTCACTAAAGGCATTCTCTTATTTTAGAGTGCGGGTAAATATTCCCCATGCAAACTGTTTGTACACAGCTTGGGGTGTTATGTCCATCGCCAAACTCTGTATGACTAGTACCACGTGCCAGATGGTGTACCCAAATGTGCCGATTTACCAGCTACAGTGTCAATGACTTTTAACTTAATGACTACATGCTACAATGACGCCTGTTTAGACTTTTGCCCACTCACAGATGATCCTTGTGACTAATCTGAATACACTTGTGAAGTATGAACTCCTTCATGTGTCTTTTATTATCTGTTTTGAGGAAAACTGCCGAGGACCTGGCTCACCTTCTGTGCCCGGAGAACATTTAACTGCACTTGCTTCACTTATGTCTCTTAAGCTAAATACAAGACAAAACAAAAATATCCCTTGAGATTGTAATCATTTCCTGATCTGGAATGTATTTGATATTTTACACGTTTCTTTTATGAAACCATAAAAGGTTTTGAATAAATAGAACACAGATATCATCAAAATACATCTTTCATCTCATGAGACTTGCATGAAAGTGTTCAACCATTATCTCCCCAAAGCATGTATATTCAATGTATCTGCCATTTTGTCTCGTTGTATTTGTGTCTCTGAGCAGACGCCTGTCAGTTTGGCTAGACATTCACAAAGCTGTACTCTTGTCTTGAGTTTTTATGAAAGCTGCTTTGACTCTAATCTTTCTTGAAGTCCTCTTCTCTCCCAGGTCATTCTGTCTTTTTCCTCATACATTCCATCTCGGACCTATTATTGTAAATTTGCATATTAGGGACTCTTGATTCAAACTCTCTCAATCTTTTCAGTAGTAAAGTAGAGTGTGTGTCTTTAAAAGATGCCTTTACAATGGTGTTACCTGGATTTGAAGGACTGTTGAGCGCTGCAGGCGGCTCCCCCAACACCAATCGGACTCTCTTGGCGTGTGTCTTGCCTTGATAGTGTGACTGAGCCACGATGGCAGAGGTGAAGAACATGTTACATAGTGTACAGCACTTGTTCCGGTCCACTTCAGTCTCTGCACAGTCCTGCAAGAGAGGACAGAAAAAAATAGATGCAGAGATGAAACAGAGGTGTGATATCAAAAGGTGAACTCAGCGTTGACCTCCACAGTCTCCTCTCAATCTGGCACTCACATATTTGCACACGCTAAGCAAAGAGCAGCCTGATCAAATATTCATCCATCTCTGCTCTAGGCAGCGGCAATGCTTTTTTCTTCAGCTCTAATGCTGATATCCGTTGTAACCCAAAGGTGAACCAATGCAAACAGACTCACTTGTACTGTATCTTACTGACGCACACTCACCAGTATGAGATTAATAAGAGCAGCCTCCAGCTAGTTTTCTGCTGCGGTGAGAGAAACATTATTTCAATTAAGGATTTAAAAAATCATCTGCTAAGCCAATTGTAATCTCAGCCCCTTTGACACCAAAGCAGCAAAAAATAATATGTCCTCAGAGACGCAACATAAAATACACTGATTGATACAAAACAGACGCCTGGCATCTACCCCATTATTTTAGTAATTCTAGAACACAATCTCAGTCGGACAATCTCCTACAAATGCATTATTTCCAGAATGTATGCAGATGTGGGCCACATATAGCAAAAATACGAGTTGTACCGCCGCCCAAATATGGCATTTGAAATTCTGGTCACTTGTGTCAAAGATATGGTAGTTCTCGAGCTGAAATATGATAGATCAAACAGATGTCAACCAGAAGTGGGCCACAATTGGCATCTAGTGAACCTCGGGGTAACACATGGCATTGACTGGCAACACAAGGCTGGGACTTCGCTCACATGTGGCATATGTAATTACCAAAAATTCACATGGTATGTGGTCCAAATCAGACCCTAACTCACATCTTTGCTTTGTGAGTTGAAACATTAATTTTGTACAAGATAAAATAACCAAACCACTTTCAACATATATACTGTATACTGTAGTGAATTCAAGTTTAATCCATGAAAATATAGTGTTTTTATATTATTATTATATTTCATTCAGTGTTGTTACGTGTGGGATGATATTTCAGTCTATGTCTCCTGACCTATTTCTGTGTCCTGCTCGGTCTCTTTGCCCCTCTCTGGAGCCCTCTCACACCAGTGCTTTGCGTGGCCCAGGTGTCATGGCGCCTTGGCTGGGGCGTGGCACACTGGTGGAGAGGACAATAATAGCAGCGTGTCTGGATATGTGTGCTTACCGGTGTCAGGGCGAGTTAGCGTCAGCTGTGGTGCACGTCACAGTTAAGGACACCTTTACCTTCCAGGCTCAGCTCTGTCTCCCAGCTCACATCCCACTCTTCACCCTTTTCCTCATCTTTCCTTCATGTGCGCCTTGAGCCTCTCTACAAACCCCCACCCTGCTTTTGTGTTTCCCTTTGGGCACCGCTCGTACCACTGTGCTTCCTAAACCCATGCGTTATTCCTGCATTCATGTTGCACAAAAATAGATTTTATTCCTTTGATTTGCATTATAAAACGTTGTTCCTTTGTGCCACAAGAAATTAGCGTTTGAGTTTTCACACATTCTAATTTTATCCCATTATATTTATTCATGAGCACAAAAGCGCTGAGTTCATGATGGGTGCTTGTTTCAGAATAATGTTTCCTCCTTTTGACTTTGTACGCCATTCTCTTCTCATCCTTCATCATTCCAGTGCTTGCCTCTCTTGGGCATTACAGCTTTTATCACATTTTACTGAAGTTTTAAACAAAAATATCCACCACAGTCTAAAGTCTCTGGCTTCTTGAGATTCCCTTATTTTCCAATGCTTATACAAATCTTTGTTGAACTAAACTGCAACTTTTAGAATTGCTTATCTTTGACCAGAAAGACCTTATTATACAATTATTGCCTCCTGGCTACAAGCAGCTAAAGTCCACTCTTGTTTTTACCATGATTAACAGTGACTAGAGACCATTTTTGAGCATGGGATTGCCATTTGCCAACTTTCTCAGGTTTTGTTTACCTTTTGTGGGTTCTCCTTCCCCTTTCAAACAAGTACAACACTGATCACGGATATTACGAGCTTCTGGGCAGAACAAAACGGATGGGACTTATTCCTCATTGTATTGACTGTATATGGCACTCCACTGGACTCTACAAGTGCATAGAGGGCACGGAAGGCCCTCGATATAAAAACGTTATTCAACAACTTCACAGCCTAACTCTTTCTTGTGATTATTTTGAGAAAACTTTTCAACAATGTCTCACAGTGTGTCGGCTGCTGGCTCATTACAGCTGCCTTTCCACTGAACTGTTTTTAATAAGGAACACACGTCTGATTTATTCTTCACTCGCATGGCCTCTCTACCACCCAGCTTCAGTCTGCGAGACGTTCTACCTGCCGTGCTTTGAACAACTGTTGACATATTTGCATATGACCTAATTGCATTGAGTTTCTGTTTGCTATTTCCATAAATTTGACAGTGATGTCTGAATAGATTTTGTTTGGGTGTGTTGATCGGTTTTATACACGTAACAATAGGATCCTAATTAGATGTGTTTATCTAGCTCCCCTTCTGTTGCTGTTTTCTGCGCCTTCTCTTTCACTGTTCTGTGTTGAGGCGCTGTGGGAAACATCGCTAAATATACACATTGAGCGGCACAGGGAACCAGACGGACGCATTTGGTGTAAGAAGACGTGCTCAAAGTGTAAATTGAAAGCACTGCATAAGAAATATAGCCTTGGAGCAGGGTGAAAAGTGATGACAAGAAAGCGTTTTGTAGTACTGGATCAGATTGATTTTGGAGAGGATGTGGAAGGAGACAGATTCTTTCCCCTGTTATGGTTGTGCCGTGCATCCTCACCTGCTTTCATCTGAGAGGACCTTCGTGACCTACTTTCCATGTTTGTTCTGTGACAAAACACCGTATACTTGCAGAGACGTAATCCCCAAGCTATGGCCTTTTACACCAGAAAGATGATGACTTTTCTGTCGGCTTTTGCCCAATGTTACTGTAAAAATGTAGCTACAAACAGCATACTTTTGTGTGCGTATGGTATATCACAGGGTATGACATTCAATGATCTAAACGCTAGAATCAGAAAAAATAAATTCCGTTATACCAAACAAAAATGTCAATGCAGTTATTTTTTTCCCAAGATAATCCACCCCACCGTGTATATTGGGCAATTCAAGAATGAAGATTCAAGAATCAAGATGTCAATTGTACAATAAATTAATGTTTTGTTCAAGTATCGTTTATTAAAGTATAATCAGAGAAGAAATCAGAGAAGTAAACTACTCTAGAATTCAGAGAAGGTTAAAAATGATTGTGTTTAACCCCTTAAAACCCCAAGACCCATGTTTTAGGCTTAGAACATTTAACAGACACCTTAAATGTTCGGGCGGCACAGTGGCTGAGTGGATAGCACTCTTGCCTCTCAGCAAGAAGGTCCTGGGTTCAAATCCCGGCCTTTCTGAGTGGAGTTTGGTAGTTTACCCTACCACTAAAAATATGTACAATAGGTCTGGCATGTGCCTCCTGTACTGGCACCCCCACTCCCAAAAAATAACAATTGTAAACCGCTTTGAGACTCCGATGTGCAGTGAAAAGGTGGTATATAAATAAAGATTACTTACTTAATCATTGGGATATTGGGTTTATCAAAGGTATAGACCTACAGTATGAGACTTGCTAAAAAAAAATAGATAAAGTAAATTGTGATCAATCAATACATAGATAAAAGGTGTATTAATTCATGGCTGGGACTGGAATTGAAAGAGTTTGTACATTATGAGTATTTCATAAAAGCCTTGTCTTCAGATTGTTGTAGATAACTTTGTGTTGTCATTAGATCCCGTCCTCTCTTGTTAGTAAAGTGTTGCGTGTATCTCAGAGGAGTCTTGTCACACGGTGCAGCAGAGGCTGTAGTGAGTGTGAGCTGGAGCATGTGCTGTGCGTGTGTGTTTAGTGTCCCATGTGAAGTGAAAGCCAGGAGGCCTGAGTCACGTCTCACTCGGGCAGGCAGATGGAGACGCAGGTGTGTGTGTGTGTCTGTGCGTGTTTGTGTGCGTGTGTGCCTTGTCCATGACGGCTATGGCAAACTCCAGGCCCGCGAGCCGCATGTGACACTTGGCTCTTCGCCTCTCGTCAGGTTTAATTAAAACAGGCATGAAAGTATACTTAAATAAAGTATCTTTCGCCTAACCTTAAGCACAGGAAGAGGAGAGAGTTTTGACCTCTTTTACCAGGCAAATTTGACATAAGGACACTGCCATCTCTTCATCGGGGGAAACCGGTCAACTTGACTGTGGATTTAACTCTTTATCACATTTCTATAACATAATTTTGCATTAGCCAAGCCCCACAGGAGCTACTATCTTGCCTAAACTGGTAGCTTATGATTAGTATCCCGGAGTAACAGAATACATGTACCGCCAATTCATTATTCAGATTTTTAAAATTATATATATATATATATATATATATATATACAGTATAAATAATAAATAGAATGCTGTGTTCAGAAGGCATTACTTTCTCTTACTCTTCGAATTTGTTCATATTAAAATCCAGACATTAGGGATGCACCGATTTGAAAATGTTGCAGAAATGTAGGAAAACACACACAGGGGCTTTTCGTGGCTTAGTATTGGTCTTATTTTTTGTGAAAACTATTTTGAATGCAGCGTTTGTAGTTTGCATTTCTTCAGTTCCTTTTTGGGCATTTTCCTAAAAATTGACACCTGTTAGAGCAAAATAGAGACTACGTGAGTTCTCCACTTGATACGAGCAGTTGCCACAACTGCACGCGCCATAGAAAAAGAGCATTTTGACTTTGAATCAGTGAATATTTACATTGGGCCTCATTCACGAATAACTTCGTAAGAAACTACTCAACTTTCTTCTCAAGTTGTCCTTAAGTAGATTTCTAAGAAGTCCCCACGTGGGATTCATCAACGCACTCGTAAGCCGCTGAAACGTGTTAATGTCGTGATAAAGTTGAAAATGGTCATCTCCTGCTGGGTCAATGGATGTTCAAATCGTGCCGGAGGTTCTGTTAAACTTGGATTTTACAGTATACCCATCATTAGACTTCATGAATGTGAGAAGACTAAGCTTTTGTCAGAACAACGACGGAAGTTATGGCTTGCGAAGATAAACAGGCAAGAAACTCCCTCAAAACACGCAAGAATATGCTCGGAGCACTTTGTGTCAGGTGCGTATCGTATCTTATAATGTGTTGACAGACGTAATTTACTCAGTACTAACTTGTGTATGCTGATATCTGGTAACTTGAGAGTTTCATTATTTAGATTACTTTATTATGAGGAGGATCGGTGTCGCGTCCGAGGCTCTCGAGGGCAACGTAAATGTATTAAATAGATAATAATAGTTCTATGGTGGGCTAAAACAATGTTCACAAACAGCATTGCTTCTGTAAAAAGATCTGTGTCATAAAATAAACTGCTCTTTACGCCTGGAAAAATCAGTTGCCCACCATTCACCAAAACATACGGTCAAAAACGCGGAAATAAACAATAACAGCAATCCAGAGTGTCCGTGTGGCATTAGCATTAATTAAATTAATTGTTAATATAATTAAAATAATTAAATGGAGCTCCAACTGGTATTAAATCTAAAGTTTTTGAGAAATGTTTGCATTGCTTGTTAATTTTTGCTGCATAATTTGATCAAATATGTAAAACATGTCCGTAGCACGTTAAACTGTGGTGCCATTGTATTAATATACAATTATTTGCTCAAAAGTTGCCCTTTTTTTCCAATTTGCGTTTGAATATCTACATTTATTCTCATTCTTCTGTTTAATGGAATGCACAAACACAGCAGCGTGCCATCAAAGATGGCGTCTCCGAGGAGGTCATGTGACATTCATTGGTCTGTGGGAACTATGTATAGGAGAGACCGCATAGACTGGAGTGACCTGACTGGAGAGACCGGTGCGCAGAGACCAGCGCGGACCGAAGATAGACCGCATAGACCAGACTTGAGAGACCAGCGCGGACCCGTATGGATCCAGGAGCATGCAGCACGGACCCGTATGGAGAGAGACCAGTGCAGACCCGTATATGGGAGAGACCAGTGCAGACCCGTATAGATCCATGGGAGAGACCAGTGCAGACCAGTATAGATCCATGGGAGAGACCAGTGCAGACCCGTATATGGGAGAGACCAGTGCAGACCCGTATAGATCCATAGGAGAGACCAGCGCAGAGACTCAGCGCGGACCCAGTAACCTCCTGCAGCAGCAGTATATATGCCGTTGTTCTGTGGCCCGTGGATAAAGAAATGCCCCCTATAAATAGGAAGGGGTCACTAATACACGGCAAGATTTCGAATGTATTTGATAAAGCGTTGGCACATTTCATTTCAAAATGAATTAAAAAGTAGGCCAGATCTGCAGTGAAAAAGGCGGTATATAAATAAAGATTACTAATAAAGATTACTACAAATAAATAAATACATACATCGATATGACGGACATATCACTGGAATGTTGTATTTTTGTTCAACTTCACCAAAGAGGAAAACCCCCGCATGTGAACATGTCGGCACTGAATGCGTACGAGTGCTCCTGAGGACTCGTAGGATTTGCACTTGCCCAAGAGAAATTCTAACCTGGCAAAAGCCAGATTGATGATTGTGTAGAACTCTAACGCGTTCTCCGCGATATCAATCTGGGATTTCTCCCGGAGAATCCTTTCGGGGAAAGGAGGGGTAAGCAGCAGAATACTTGAAGCTGATTGGGCGAAGTGACGCTGTGTGCCCGCCTACCAAGGTTGCCGTCCAGAAATGTACAAAGCGCCTCTCGCTGTTCATCTTTCAAAAAAGAAATTGGAGATTCTGCTAAAACTGACTTTGCGTCCGTCCTCCTGCGTAGCCATGTTTGTTTTGCTTCGGCCCGGCACTTCTTGCTTTCGTCAAACCCGGATATCCCGCCCTAAACCCCCAGACTGGCGCGTGATTGGCTCGCACACCCAGTGGTTCGACTCGAAAAGTGTAAGCGGGAGCGGTACAAGATGTATTCTCGAGTGTTTGTGAACTCACAAATACCGCGAGAATTCAGCTTGCAGGCAAGGTTAGAGAAATTCTGGTTATGAGAAATATTCGTGAATGCCACTTTCTTCGTAAAAAACGCGTAAGTAGGATTTACGTACAAATCTGTTCCTAAGAACCGTTCGTGAATGAGGCCCAGTGTTCTTAATGGGGAGATTCACTTCCTGTCCCTCGGAGGACTTTGCGCTGCTGCGTAACGCAATACACATTGGTTATGGTTATCGGCCCAATTTTACTCATCGGTCCGATGCCAATATTATTAAAAATAATCAATATCGATATATATACTGATGTATCGTGAATCCCTACCACACATGATTCACAGGGCCAGTATGAACAGTTCTTGAAAATGGGTTCAAATCTCTGAACGTTTTCATTGATGTTGCTCACAAACAAACAAACAAACAGACAAATACCGTAGATCACTTGGTTGAAGGTAACAAATGTTGCAAAAAAGTTGTTCTAATCCTGTGACGTATGTTTATACTATATACTATAATATGGAAATTAGCGTAACTTTATGCTCAGAATAGAAAACTCTGACTGGACCATTTAACAAAATACAGGAATCATTAAAAAAGTGAATAATCTCAACGCATTCTCCCAGAAACTGAATATTATACATGTAATGACAATGTCCAATTGCACTTCATCTAAAGGTCAATGTTTGTATTTACCCCAGTAGCATTTGCAGCCTCGGCATCATGAGCGAGATGGGAATAACAGCAACCCTTTTTCTTTGTTTTACAATGCATGGATTTCCCTAACCATGTCCTGCAGCAGTGTGATAGTGAGCCTCATGGTTCTTCTGTCTCTGCCAAACCAATGGAGCAAGACTGGGATAAGACACAGGTTCTTGGGAGTGCATTCCACGTACAACAAAGTGGTCCATTATTCCCATGAGCCAATCCTTCTTTGAACTGAATACGAGGTTTGTTCAGAAGGGGGTCACTTTGAGCCCCACTGAAAGTGTGTCAAGGACATGGGCTACACATCCGCAAACTGGCAATATCACTGCTCATGTTTGGACAGAAATATCTGCCAGTAAAATGCATCGAAACTGACTTCTGCCAGGAGCACTTACTGGGTTGTCTGGTCTGAGCCGTTTAGATGGCGGTCCTCCATCCTCAGGGTGAAGCATGTAGAACAAACGTACTTTATTGGCGTGCTTCTTACTCTGGAAATACAAATGAGAGGGGGCGGGTTAAGCAATGAAGAACACTAGACTTCATCAAGTGGAAGAAAGTCAGTCTCTGTCTCTCATAGGCTCCATGTCTTATCTCTGTTCAGCTAATTATGCTAATCTGCTGATTACTTTCCGTGGTCAACACTGTAAATAAAAGAGAGAAAGAGAAACATAATCCTTCTGAATTATGTAAATTACCAAAAAAAAAAAAATCATTCATTACCTAAAAACAGAAAATAACTATGAGGTGTGTGATTTTCAGACAGAGCACTAATTACATTCTACATTTTTGAATGAATCTTTAATGTTGAATCATATTATTTTTAAAAAGCCATTTCGATAAATCAAAAAAATAATCGCCAGAATAAGCCCTACTGTAATCGCATATTAACTTAAAGCTGCACTAACTGACTTTGGGATTTTGAAGCCGCGGACTCGCTGGCCTCTCTCTTTCTGCTCCCCTCCCCGCACCCACGAAGCTATCGCCCCCCACACACACACACTGTTGAGACGGAGCTAGTGTCTCTCAATATGGATAATACATGTATATGGATTTTCACGTGGATGGCGTGACCATAGAACGATAGAACCGGGAAGCGCGGAGGAACGAGACTTTCTTTTGGATGGCTGTTTCGCTGTGTAAGCAGTACCCGGTGACGAAGACGAGAAAGTTTCAGGTTAGCTCTGCCGCTTGTTGTGCTAACTCAGCTGTCTGTGCTAACGGACCTGGAGATTTCTCACGAAAGTGGGGGCTAGTGGTGCGCTGTGATTGGTCACAATCTGCGACCCGAAACACATTCTCTTCCTTGTTTCATCAAAACTCGATCGAAAATATAATGTCAGGCCAGCACAAATCTGCGCTACTTTTTCTTCAAAAGGACGTATATCCCAATGCACTGCATGGACATGGATAGCATTTTCGTAATTAATACGAAAATAAAGTCAGTTAGTGCAGCTTTAAGATCAAATAAACATGTTTATGGATCTAACCTGTGATTTCATTGTTGGTGATCCTGTATGGAACAATAAACTGAATCCCAAGTGTTGTCCTTGGGGCGGCTCACCACCTCTTTAATGAAATTCTCCAGACGCATTTTAACACTGAACATGGCCTGTGTTTGACAGCTCTGCATGATGTGGCCATCTCTTCCCATACATATCATTTTATTGGCCTACCCTGACCTTGACTCCCTTCTACTGTAACACATCTATTATTATCTTCAGCGTGATCCGAATCTGACGCCAGTGAAAGGTTTTTTTCACACCTTTCATTGGAAAGTGGTGATACACAAACAATGGCAGTCATGTCGATAATAATGTGAAAACTTGCTTTGAGTTTTTCCTCATTTCAGATAAGCTCCTCAGAGAAACATTGAAGTCCCATGCTGCCTGTAGTAGATGGCTCTGAGGCATAGGCTGAGAATAGGAGGTTATGTCTGTACCCTGCACTTCCCCTCAGAGTCAGTGTTTCCTGAAGTCAGTACACAGAAGACAATGAAAAGTGCTGATTAAAAGAAAATGCTGATTTTGCTAAAAACGTATGATAAATGATTTTACATGTAATACAATAACTACTCCACTAAGACCATCGACTCAATTGACATAACATGAGCGAACAGCCAACAAGAAATTATTGATTCAATATAGAATGTGCTGCATGCCCCATAGATAATTCTCTTTTCCTTGGCTCACTGACCTCATAGCCTTAAGTGTGGCAAGTGTAAATGCAGTGGAACAGTTTGTCAATTTGCTGTTTGGTGACGGACGCTCGTCTACTATCCATATATTGAGAGAAAGGACAAGTTGGTAACGCACAAAGGCGCTCTCGTTGTTCTCCTTGATTGGCTCTCCCCGATAAGGCCCTTGTCCTCATTAGTGCACATAATAATCCCATTTGTGCTTTGTAATCAAGGGCAACCTTGTTGCAGTACTCACAAGTGGACACACATACCTCCAAGTTAAATAATGCACAAGGCTGAGTAGTTAATGATAATTCATTAAAATTGTCTGAGGGAGTCTACGAGAGTACATAAAGCAGAACACAGCATGTGCATGTTTATGTAAGTGCTATCATTACCATGCTGCATTAAGTGTATGTATAATGGATGAGTTCAGGTTTGAAGGACTCGACCACAGATCTGGGACAAATCTGACTAATGCACGCTGAAGGAATGCGCCTGTCAGAAGAGGGGTTTCAGTACAACGTTTGGTTATAGAAACAGGAAAAACAGTGCATTGTTTATGTTGTAGACACAGGAAAAGCAGACGGACCTCATAGTGAGCAGTGCGCTGAGACTCAGAGATGAGTTGGGCGTTGCAGATGTTACAGTAGCTCTCTGTAAACAAGCCTCCATCCACCACGGCCGCAGACTTCATCTTCATTTGAGACTGCAACATTGGCACAGTTTAGATTCACAAATGTACGTACAGTAAATGAACACAGTTGTTTATTAAATGCAACCCATCTCAACCTAAGGGATGGGTTGTGTGCATTATTTGTACTTTTTCAATCTTAAGTAACAATAAGACAATCAAATTATTTATAATCGAAATAAAAATGTTTTGGTTATAAAGGGGAAAAACATTCCACAAACGATGCCTCGGAGAACTAGTAGTGTGCAACTGTTATTTGACATGGATTTTGAACCTTTTCCAATGAATGAAAGAATCCTCGTATTCAATGAATGAATGCAGAAGTCTAATATGAAGTAGTATATTAGAATAAACTTTGATCATAATAACCTTTAAAAAGCTCCCTGCTGATGTTGCATCTTCACACCATGGCGGTGGTCTTTTCCTTCTATTCTGTGTGTACCATGTAAAATGCTCTAATGATGTGCTGTAGGGGTCTTCTGTTCAATCTCTTTTCTTTTCATTAGGTCGGGCCCCTCAGGCACTGTTAGGCTGAGTAACGTGTCCAAAGGCGCGTCAGCCATTAAGACCGCTCGGACTTGTTGCCTCCAGGAAGAGAACGCCTCATAAGTCATCCACATTAGAAGCCACAGAGGTCAGTTTTTAAGATCAAGAGATAGGATGAGATCACAATGATAGCGTTTCCCTGCCCTGCTGGGAATTGATAGAAATGGCTATTTTTTATCTCAAGCCGAGTGTGCAATTACGTGCAATACAATGCGCCACTCTTCTAACAATGAAGCGCTTTGGTAATTACTGCTGTCTCCCGTCCAAGTCTGTTTAATGCACCTTTGGACCTTCCAATTAACAAGAGACATGCATTGACACTTCCCAGCGCATCCGTGCATGACCTCACCGAGACCAAATGAAGGAGGAGATGTTAGACAAACAGCCTCTGATAGTTTGTTCTGTTGTGTTCTGAATAAGCCATTATCAGCTGCAATAAAATAATACTTATTCAAATGCTTTTATGAAACAAAGAGACATATTCAGTTATTGTTGTGATATGACATTGTCATATGATAAATCATTGACAATTTCCTGATTGGCAATTGCTGATTCTCTGGGGATATCCGACCAACAAGCCTCCTAATCTCCTTGGAAATGAAAAGGCAATGTAAACGCGGAACTTCCTATATATCCTAATATCTCCATTACCTAATTATTACATGCAAGATAGGAGATGAGGACTAATTAAAAGAAGCAATCTGTTGCTGAGATTAATGGAATGGCAGTGGCAATGGAGCAGAGCGATGGAGAGACAGATAAAGTGAAATAATTACAGAGAGGCAGACGGAGAGAGGTCTGGTGCTGTGAGGCAGGATTTCAATATAATAAATCCTGTTAGTGTTGAGGTTCCAGCTAATAATGCAATTCTTATCGGTGACTACATGGCAAAACAGAATAAAAAGAATGACGTAAAATGGAGTCCAGGGACAGTTAAGTCTGAAAATCCATAATTTATTAGCCTCTGTATGATGTTAGTCCCATACTCTTTCGAAAAAAGGATTCATAAACAGCTAATTAAAATAAGTTGCTGATAATGGGTTTCTGATAAGAGGTAATGAAAACCCATTTCCCAAGGTTAATTACACAAATAGTTGTAGGTTTTATAGATAACTCTTCCAGAACTGTTCAAAATGTGAAAAATAGACCATGTGTTACTCTTTTCTAAAGGTGTTTGCAATGCTGGTTTAATACACTTTTGACCTGTGCACGGGTCAAATGCAGAGGACGAATCACCGAGGTGACAAATCAAGGCTAATCTACTAATTATTTCTGTTTAATGTTGAGGTGAGTTTATGGGCTGGTTTGTTAAATCAATGGATCATTTTCTTATCTTGATTATTATGACATGATTATCACTTGTTAATGCATCGATGATGATGATGATGATGATGATTAAGAGATCCTTTATTTGTCCGACAGTGGCAAAATGTCAGTGTTGCATCACTAGTTACAGAACAGTTGGCCTCTCCGACCACCACCAACCTTTCACACAGACACTCACCAGACTCATTATACACAACATGGGTGTCTTGAGAGTTTGGAACTTCACAGCCACAGCCGCCCCACTGTGGCGGTTGTCACTATTACTTACAGTAAGTTAAGTATGAAATTGTGTGAAGAAAACCAGCTACTACTACTTGTTTGGAATTGGAGAGGTGTTTTAAAAAGACATTTCTGACAGCTTTCAGGCCTTGCATGCAATAATTTATTTTTAATTCTTTAAGACATAACTGCCTTATTTTTGCTAACCTTGGCCATGATTAAAATGTGTACCGTGAAAGGCTTTTCATTAAATTACAATTGTGCTGATGTTCTATCTAACCTGTAGTAGAAATATTTCTCCCAGTACCACCAGTCTATTCATTCTAGATGAGTTTTTTTTCCCCTTCCACTTGGATTGCCTACACTTTTTTGGATGAAAAGATGATCAAAAGATATTAGTTGTTTGTCCAGTCACAGGACCGAATTTTTGTTTTAGTAAGTAAGTAATCTTAATGTGTCACAGTGACCTTGTTTTAGTAGAAGTACACAATTAAACCAACAAAAACGCAGACGCCACAGATTTAATGTATTTCTCTGCTACTTCCAATATTGTGTCGCTTTGACCAATCACACTGATGGATCCCTTTGTCTTTCCCCTCATGCTTTCCCCCATCGAGCCGTCAAGCTTGTTGTGTAGCAGAACTTTTCTGACTGCTGCACATCAATCTAGAATCAGATTCAATTTTCACTGCTGCTGTTTTGATGGAGGAACATTTTGTGCTTGTAATTCACGCTCAAAAATGTGTGAATTTTTAGTTCACTCTCAAAACATTCCCTGAGACTGTTAATTCGTTGAAACAGCGTTTAACAGAGTTGTCTTTTAATGTTATCTGCTTCAAAAAGGGTTCTTCTGAAGCCCAACCAAATTGTCAAAATTGTATGTCAATACAATTAAACAAATATATGCAATTATAAAAGCCTATGGGCATCGGCGTTAGACAACATGTGTTTTAGATATGTATGTAATGTAAATTGTGTTGTGGTTGTGTAGACTCTGCTGCAGCTGCATGGGCTGCATGAGAGGGGCAGCAGCACAGGGATAATGAGAGGGATCACAGCAGGTAGGCGACTACAGGCTTTTTTTAACTCACTACTTCCTCCTCTTCCCCTTCACCGTTTCATTTCCGCTCCCTCCACACGGCCCTGTGCGAACTGGACATATAGCAGTAACCTTGTCAGATGCCTGTTTAAATTATGTATAAAAAGGATTAAATATTGACTTGTGACCGATCTAATGAGCCTAGACACATCTGATATTGATAAACCTGTTTCAAATATCCTGCAGTATTTTTTCTATTGATTGTGTTGAAAAAAATGGGTAGTGCATTTTTTTTTGTGGCTGCGGGTAATATATCTTTCTCAGTATAGCTCTTTCTTTACCCCACCTTCTCTCAGCTCTATTAACAATCCTCGCCTTTGTACGACGGCAATCAAAGGTACTAGACTGCGGGAATGAAGCCTTCAAAGCAACCCGGGCCAGAGTCGCCAATTCAAATACACTCAATTCTTTTTGCACTGCAGGAACCTGCTTTGTACCGGGTGCCAACTAAATAGCTGCATATAAGTTTGAGCAGTCCCTAGAAAGAGATTTGTTTCTAAATTATGAGCATAAACCTTCGAATGATGCAGAATCCTTTGACATTTCTGATAGGCATTTATTCAATAATAGACATGGGCGTTGGATAATTGCTAACCTTTTTTAAAAACTAAAATAAGCGCAATTAATCATTAAGATTAGAGTGAAGAGACTTTATTGTCCCGCATTGGGGAAATTTCAGTGTTGCATCACAAGTTACAGAACAATAGGAGCGAGGAGCTCACAATATAAGACTGATGAATATAGAGCACAATTCCATCATTCAAATGTATATCAAAACTTTTAGATAGATAGAACTTTCCCATCTTAGCTTGTGGTGCACCTGCAATAGTCTGTCTTTGAGATACACAACCAGACGAAAAGTTTTCTATAACCCTAAAGTGAGCTGCGCCTGGAGGGCTAGGATTATTCATAAAAGATAGAGGAGCTATGGAGAAAATATGTCTACCGTGCAAAAGTGGAACGAATACAATGTTCCTTAAACACAGTCTAGCTTTTTTCACTTAATAGGGACAGTTATCCAAGGGATGCTTCCTGTAGATTAATTATACAAGTGTTGAGTAATGCTAAGCAAGAAGTGGACTGCTTTAAAAGTGGTTTGATGTGCAACCAAGATATGCTGTGCTCTTCTTTTCTTTGTAAATAGTCTTAGGAGCTATGGTTCAAATGAAATCAGCGTTCACTTTCTGCTATTAACGCAAGCCTTAGTTAAATAATTCTGAAAACCTCCGTGCATGTGTATTAATAATGTACATGTATAATGTGTTCTCTGATTAACATTTAAAAGTGTTACGGAAACGTAGGCGTAGACCAATCAGAAAGGAAGGGGGAGGGAGCTTGCGTCGTTTTTTTCAAATCAAGCACCTCTCTGTCTCTCTTTCTGACAAACTGCAGAAAATCACTTTAACATTAGAAAAAAGAGGAAATCATTCATTCTTGACAGTAAATAAAAATCCATCTCATACTCTTCCCTGTTCATTAAAGGATTTTTCTTTACTGTCAAGAGTACCTCGGATCTCCTCCTTTCTTTGTCATTAAACCAATATTTACAAGGACAACTTCTAAACGTGTCAGTGATGATCCAGGGCATCTCGCATCCCCTATGGACCAATGTTTGTTTTATTACTGCATTTCAGGTGTTGTCATCTATTTATTCATAATCAGTTTTTGAATTGATAATTTTGAAACAACTGCTTTTGTCATTGTGGGTTTCTTCTTTATTTTCAATCGGGGGACCACGTTTCTGCATGGATGTGGGGACCAATCACTGAACAGGGAGGGACAGCAAGCAACATTGACGCACTATTCGACAGATGGAAACCTTTCATTTGTTTGTGGATCCACCATAATGGCAGCAGAAGTACAGCTAGCTTCCCTCATTTTCATTCGACAGTAAACGTTCGGCACCGTTGTGTAAACATCATTATCAAATTTCTGTCGCTCCACATGCATTTTTGGATAGTACGAGTACACCTCTTCTACAAGTTAACTAATGGATGGAATGAACACAATACAGTTTAGATATTCATTCTGGAAGCCAGGCTCGATAAGAATTTCACTCACGCAGCTTGTTACGCTTTGTGTGTATTTTGTAACCTTCTTCACCTGACCCTCATGTAAACCACAAGCTATCTTTTTGTTTTGGCCGTAGTGTTTGTTAACTCGCCTCAGCAAAAACAGATTGAAAGGCAAGTGAGTTCAAACATAAAGCCTTTGTTGCTCAGTGTGAAAGGAGAGGGCGCCCGGTGTGTTTATGGTTGAGAACCTGTGATTTAGCTGATTGAGACATAACTCTGAATCCAGTCCTGTTGCGGGAAAAATAAATAAAACACTTTTTATCCTTTCAGTTTTAACACAGTATAATAATTTGTCTGTTATATACTTGTGTGTTTATTGATTTGCAGTCTAATATCTCCAACATCTGTTGAGTTTGGAGTGTGATGGTAAAAGCTCTCTGCCTTTATAGGACCTTTTCTTCCCATCAGGGCTGCGGCGCTGCTATATTTGACTGTTTCTCTCTGGGTCATTAGATGTTAATGGGATTAATAGCACAGCTACCGCTTTAGGGCACAATATGCATTCATTAGAGAGTGAATGACAACTATTATCCAAGGAAAACTTAGTTTTCTGAAGTTTGTTAGAAGTTTCTATTGAGTTTTGTGTTGCACATTAAGTTTAAAGTGGGAAAGGCAGCTGAACAAAATGAACTAGCTTATTTTTGTGACTGCAACATATGGAGCTCCTGGGATAAACGGCAACAAAGGAGTAAGCTATAGTGGTTTCATGAGGACACAAATATAACTAATTGTTTAAGTAATTTGTCAAACAAGTGGCATATTGGAACATTATCCAATCAACCACCATGTTGTCCCCGTCTCACTGTGTCACCATCCAAACTATGTATTCATCATATTGGACGGCTAATGATGAAGTTTTTTTCCTCTGGGGACACGAACGCTAATGTCCTTTCCGCATCTACTGTCAATCAATGGGATTCAATTTAGTGAACACGCAGTATTACCCTGTCTATGAGGGGATGTGGGATTTTGCTGGATGCTGAGTTGAGCTTGAGGCAATCCCAACAATGAGCCAGAGGTGAGAAGCAATTTATTTACTTTTTATGAGATAGAAATGGCTTGTGGTTGCATCCACCCACATCGTGAAAGCTATTGGTTTTTTGTATCGGGCTGCTTAAGAGACATACACTTAATCTAATGTAGCCTGGACATTATATTAGCATTGTGTAAAAGGGCATATTCTGGTAAAGCTTTAGTTGGATTATAGTTTTTTTTATCCTATATAAGACAAATGGTTGGTTGTGAGAATCCAGAAAGTTGTGTAATATTAGTCTTATGGGTTTAAAATACCTTCTGAACATTCAGAGCAAGCTGCCTTTCCACGAGATAGTCTCAATAGACATTAATAATTAATGCTTTACTGTGGAACATACATGAGAAGGCCATGAAGTCTCTGGCAACAAATCGTGACCTTCCACCACAAAAGTTACAGAGGGCTTCTTTTTAAGTGTTGTTATTAAGTCATGCTTGAGACTGTTGTGTTGCTACAATTACAAAAGTATTAATACACTCGGAACTCTTGCATATTATGACATTTTCCAGCCACAAAGATTAAGATTTATTTTTTCATATTTTACTGAAAGACCCCAACAAAGTAACGAACGACTGCTAAAAAGTCTGATACATGATTCTTAAAAGTGGTGATTTGTAAAAGTAATCATGAGTTCATACAAAAAGGAATAGCTCCAGCAGCTTTCCTTGTCATGGTGTGGACTTCCTGTTAATGTATCTGGTTTTATTTTGATATACTTTTGTTCTCTTGTTGTGAGTTTTACTTCCTGTCTGTCTAGTTGATTGTTTGCCCCTCCCTGATGTGCTACACCTGTGTCTACCTGTGTGTATTTAGACCCTGTGCTCCTGTCCTCTTGTTGACGGTCCATTGTTGTTTTCCCCCCATGTCTTGTTCCCGGTCTCAGTTTTTACTTTTTGTGGCATCTATAAAATTATATTATTTTGGCAGTTCTGCTTTTTGGTCCTTCCTCCCTGACATTTCTTACAGGATTAGTTATTTTTCTCAATCCACCTTTCCACCAACCCCACACAGCATGATGCTGCCACCCCTATATTTGACACTGAGGCGCTAAAGGTCATGAGCAGAGTTAATGTTCAGTTTTATACGTATATGGCTGTATATTGCTGTGTATAGCTCATAATACTTTTGCAAGGCACTGTAAATGTAATGTTAATAATAATGTATTGGTTTTATATAGCACTTTTCAGGACACTCAAAGACACTTCATATGTCATTATTTATTCACTCCCTACATGGTGTGCATAATAACAGATTATAATAACTTAACCTTGAGTGTCTTTCGGGACACTCAAGGGCAAAATACAATTATAATGCAGGATAGTGGAAATAAATACTGAGAAAAAGTTTGTACTTTGGACTGGAGAACTTCACCATTGAATTAGTGGACTAATTAAAACTACTTTTGTTTTCTCATTATAAAAACCTTTTGGTTTTCTGAATAAGGAAACTAAATTCGGTCTGTGTTTTTCCAGTCACAGTGGCCTCCTCCTCTGGGACACAAGTACAGTTAGGTGCATCTGTGCTTTCGCTGAAATGATCTCTCCCCAAACCCCAGAGAGCCTTGCACCATACTGCTTTTATGTCTGCAATAAAGAACAGCGTTATTTGTCCTAAAAGCTATTTCCCAGATGTGCACAAAACACTCATTTATTTACAATGGCCTCAAAGTAAAAGGAAGATAATAGTAATTGCTTTGGTATGGGTAATATTTCAGATCTAGTTCAGAAGACTTGGCAATATGCACTTGTGATGACAGACGCTTGGTGGAAATGGGGCATGACCTTGAAGGAAGCAACTATCATATGCCAAGTGAATCTCCGCATGTCACACCCACAGGGAGACGAAATGATGGCTGCAAATGTAAAAACAATACCAACTACATACCTTTTTGCATGTTTTCACTAATGCAGCCATTATGGAGCCATCCTTTCCTTTACCATTCTGCTGATCTGGCACCGAGCCAGTTTGCAAAGTACAATGATGATGGCGAAAAATAAATTGATTTCTAACGGATCTGCTATCCTCACTATGAAATATGCAACTGGCTATTTGTCCAACGGTGATATTAACATAATGCGACAACCGTGCAGAGATGTTTCATTAAATATGTCCCTTGTGCTTTCTGTCGCAGTTCAAACAGACTGAGAAATATATTGTGACTTATTCAAGACCATGCTAATCCAGAAATCTAGATCAATTGGGTTCATCTGCTTAGTTTTACCTCACGATGAAGTGGAAACGGACTGTTTGCAGCAGGTGGGGAATGAAGCACTGTATCTAATGAAGAATGTACATTTTAGAAAAGACGAGACATTTTAACACCCAGTTATGTAAGCGTCTATAAAGCAACTAGAGAAAGGTCATCTGGTGTGAGAGATAAGATATTACAAGCAGTTATGTCGTCTGTTGCCATGGAGCAGAACAACTGACAAACAAGAATTACCTGTTTAATGAAATACAGTATGTAATTAGCTATTGGGTTTTTTCTAGCTGTTTATAATTTGTTTGAGTTAATTGTTAAGTGGGGGAAATGAATGAATTTTGGCCATCTTGGCCTTTCAAATTGAGCACGATATTTCAAAGTAAACAATATGGCAAAACATAATAACTTCAGAAACAGATCTGAGGTTACTAGCACTAACTGAATTCCTTTCCGAAAAATGACTGAGTATAGTTCACTATTTCTTTGACTCCTACCTGTGAACTTTCCTCTCCACTGACGAGAGTCGTACTTGTTCACATGGAAATGCGTGGCTGCAATCCTCCACAATATGACGTACATAATGCATACAACTTTTATGGTGCTTTTCAGAACACTCCAAGATGATTCACACAGAATTATTCATTCACTCCATACAGTACTGCTGAGTGTGACAAACTACTGCTGTAGACCCAGCTGCCCAGGGGCAGACTGGAAGAAGCAAGGCTAATCTATCCGTGCCATCGGCCCCTATGGTCACCACTAATCATTCAAGATTTAATGATCGTCCCAAAGAGGATTTGTCTTGGACTCAGGCTGCTACATTGGAATGGACACATAAGTCAGAGAATATGATACAGTACCAGACATAAACCATCACCGCTCTGCTTTCAGGATTTCACAGATACAGGGATCCACGCACTCGTTCACACACTCCAGTTGAAGCTATATATTTCAAGAGAGGATGTTCCATATGATTTAAACTCTTGTTTCCACATTATGATGCAGGTGAGTTTCTACCTCTCCAAAGCCCACACTACTAATATTGTGTTACGTGATCAGAAACTGCTTAACAAAACCAAATGATTAAACTTATTGGACATACATATTGTTGCTGTAAATATTTGTATAATTTAGCAAGACTTCAAACTTGTAAATAGTTATGTTTTCTCAAAAAGGGTTGCTATCACTGGAACTGGTCAAAACAACAACTACAACCTTTGTATGTTGAGCTGTCGATCAAAGAGCTTCATAATGAGACCTTCAAACACATCTCTAATCAAGTCTATTAATAGCCTCACTTCAGAATAGAGACAAATGGAGCAGCATCAGGACTTGGCAAGTATAGGGAGGCCAAACTGTGAGCAAATAGTCTCTAAAGCTGTCACCTTTGTAGTGGTATTCATAAATAATCCAAGAAAGCAAGAACAATCATCATCATAAATCCCACGCAAATAAAGCATCAGGCTTTCTATTAATCTGTAACTGTCTGTAACCTAATACTAGACTTTTTATTTAGGAAAACAAGGACTATATTTTCACCTGTTCCTGCAATGCATCTTGCTCTATACTTAATCACACTCCTCTCAGCTCCCCAAGAGAGACGCAGACAGAAAGAAAAATGCTCCTACAACAGCAGGGAGAAATAACCCCTCAGTGTTCCACATTATGCACATGCTAATTGACCTGTCATTTCTGGGCTTCTCACTTTTGCTCATTTGTGCACACGACACTGACCTAAATTGGAGGTGTTAAGTTCTGTTTGACTTTCCATCTCCTTCAAGTGCAGGACTTGAACATGGTGTTTAATATCAGTCTATACTAAAGTATAACACAATCTTTTATATACTTATTTATTTTTTCAAGTACACGTTTATAGTGGCATTTATGAAATTGAGTTTGTTTTTTTATGATGACATTAATCAATATGACATTTCAAAAAAGTTCACCTGCTCATATTGTCGCTCAATGACAAATATTGTCAGCTGACCTGGTCTACAGTATGTCAGTGTGGGTGGAATCGATCTTGCCTGAGGACAGACCACAAGTGCATCCTTTAATCAATAACTGTATGTAAACAGTCCCATAGACACTGAGTTTGTTGAGGACCTATTGGAGATTTCTCTCAGAGGAGCCCTAATGTTTGCAAAGCACATATTGAATAGAGCGAAAGAGTGATGTAGTAGGACTGATTTGAGTAGTTGTGGTGAAGGACAGACAACATGTGTATCCTGCCCGCGGAAGACAATAGGAGTTTGTTTGTCATCAATGTTATCAGAAAGTCAGTTATGATTAGATGCTTGGCAAATGTGTGTTTATAGCCTAATTAATAAAAATATAAAACTTCCTTGACTGTAATTGCGTGAAAAATTACCAGCTGGGAAGGCATACAATTTTAGGTGCAGTTACAGCTGGGATCTTTTCCAACTTTCCCGGAAAAGGAACGCTTTTATGATTCCTTTGAATGGATTGCACTTTGAAATGTTATAGAACCTCTTCAATTTCTCAAATAGTTTGCGCAAGAAGATCATCTCCAAGAGCTAATAATAGATGGGTGGTTTGTTGTGATGTCCTTGGTCTCTCCATCACTCACCTTGCACAGAGGCAGCGACTCCTCTTTGCAAAGACCCGCCACCATCCGCCTGCTCTTCGTGATCCTCCGCGCGTCTTCCGTTCACCGCGTCCAAAGACGAACGCACTCGCTCCCCAGTAGTTTCCGTGGAAACGCTTTTATCAAAGACAAAAGTGACGCGTGCTGTGTATATTCTCCCTTTTCCCGCGAACACTGCCTCTGTTAAGTCCCTGGTAGTCCCGTGCTCCCCTGCTCTCCTTTCCGCGGCGCCTGTTAATTCTCTCACTTGACAAACTTTAGATCAGCGGCGGCAGAAGAGGAGAGATCCCTGCGCGGAGCCGCCAGACTGAAGGTAAAGGCACAGCGCGCTCTCCTCCGGTGCGTGCAGTGAGTGCTGCTCACACAGAGCCGCTCGCGTCTATGAGTGGGAACACTGGGAGAGCGCGCTCTTTACGCACGGTGCGCCAGCGTGACTATATCAGCTGTCATGATTTACGAAGTGCATGTTTGGATCAAGTGTCAAAATATCAAGTCTTTGACGAGAACGATGTTGCGTTATACAGTTGAATTCTGCAAGATCAATTTTATGAGGATTTGTTTTCTTGTGTGGCTTTCATTATGCAGACAATGCTTACGATGGGATATGGACTAAATAACACACACATGCGTGTTTTATTGTACATATTTTTGCTAAACATGGTGCAGCATTTGACCTCCTTAGTCGCGATGTCTTAATTTTAGCCTCACCAGACTGACCATGAGCTTGGACTGTGATAAATCTAATTCATGGTCATTATGTGTGACTGACAGTCAAGGGGCTCTACCCTGGATCCCAAATGGCAACAGTTGTTACAATAAATAAAATGCATTGTGTCACAAATAAGAAACCATGTTTTTAAGAATCCTGTAGTTTGCAAACATAACTTTAGAAAACAACAGTTTATTTTTAGAAAGCATTTCACTTCAGGTGTGAAGAAAAGCCGCTAGAGCAGTTCACTGTGAGAATCATTATGTAAGTTTCTGCTCTTTCGCTTTTGTTGTTTTGGAATAAACATAGCATCTGAATTTCAAAAGAACACTGAGATCCTAAATGTGAGACTTCCATGTTGTTATTTTTCCCCTGGACTTTCAGTGCTGTGTTATTCTGCCCAGTGAAAGGATGATTGACCTGAAGACAGACAATAAGATGTATGCTTGTGTCACGCTATAGCAACAGAGTTTGAGAGATGACCAGCTGAGAGTGTCATGCCCCTTTAGCCTCTGGACTGTAGGCATTTAACACTGCGTTTGACCTAAAGAACGTGGACATGGAGAAGTACACTGCCTGAACATCTTGAGAATGTTATGTGGTCAGATATCCTGTCTCCCCACCCACAGTAATAATATTGTGTTACATGAACAGAAAGAGCTTATTGACACCCAATTAATAAACTAATAGAACATTTGTCTGATGGTCATACACATGTCCTTATTTGAAGCAAGTAGAACACAGCAAGATAATAACGCGGATCTGGACATTCCAGTGCTACAAATGTATTCAGTATACTTTGTGTATGTTGTGGCCCAAGGTCCTGTAGCTGAGCCACTGTGGTTACAAAAGTGTGTATGGTTTTCCTGACGCGTGTTCCTGATAAAAGTAGTCCAATCCACTATTATCAATGACAAAAGGTTCTTATTTGCCAAACATTCCATTAAATACACTGTCAAAAGACATTACCTCCACACTATGCAACACCTGTTTCCACTAATCAGTTTTCTTAAATAGTGGGAGGTATTCAGCAAATCTAGACTACCCTGCCGCATAGTGGTAGGGGGTATATATGGCGGCTACAGTGTATGAGCCTACATTTGATAGTTTTCTGAATGGTTGAAAAACTCCTGCACGATTCCACCATAATCCATGAAAGTAGGCAAGGCAAGTTTATTTATATAGCACAATTCATACACAAGGCAATTCAAAGTGCTGAACAAAACAAGAAAGCATTAAAATCATAAATAATCACAGAACATTAAAAAGAAAGATAAAAATATAAAATCCCTCAGTTGTATGCACAGCTAAGTAAAAAAAAAAAAAAAAAAAAAAAGTACATGGATTGGGGATCTCCAACTTATCTCTGGAGCTCTAGTAGTCCACCACCCCTTTGCAAAGAGCTCCCCAAAGAATTTTGAGTTTACATAAAAATGCAGCAAATTCCAAATTCATGATTCCAAATTCATGATACTTTTTTTGCAAAAAAGTATTGTAATACATTAGAAATAATTATGCTGTGCTCTCCATCTGGCTAGCTGTCATCCTTAAATAGACAATTATTCCCCCAGATGCTTAAAGGAGTTGCTCTCTGCAACTTTAGTCCTGAGAAATTAACTCTCACAGTAAGGACATGCTCTCACACTGTCTCACTCTGCAATCATATTGATAAACCATAATTTCAGCCAAATTCCTCCATTGTTACAAAAAAATCTATAACCCAGTCAGAGTCGACCCAAGAATGATTTATACTTTTATACTACTTTTCTGCCGAAGGGTAATATTGTGGCTTTCTGTGAAGTCGCATCCTTCAAATCATAGATATAGTAAACTGTCACAAAGCTGCAGTTCGATCTTGTGATTTCAGAAGCATTGTGGCACATGCCAGCACAAATTGTCATTACACTTATAACTTGGAGCTCTGCTGAAGGCATTGTCAATGTCTTGGCCTTTTTCAATCGTTTTCATGCTTGATTATCCAGTCTTTGTGAAACGCCACTTCCATGCTGCTCTATGTATTCATTGTTGGAGCATGGGCACCTATTACAGGCTTTCAGAACACTGACAGCAGCTCTTGTCAAGGAAGCCATAACACTTTACAGCTCTGACAATGTACCACCACGCACACACACACACGCACACACACACCACACAAGAGCGCACTCACTGAACACAAATACGCACAAACAGTGACTCAATGCACTGTGAAAAAGATGAAAGGGCCAATTTATCAAACCAGAGCGCTATCCAAGGCAGGTCCTACAGGCCAAACACGCACGACACAATATGGAAGTAAGGCTCAAACACGCTTCCCTTTAAGCTCAGTATGAAAAATGATATGCTGTGTCTGCTATGAATACATGGGCAGGTTTTCATGTTGTTTCTAATCATTACCCCATGTTTATGTATGGGCATTTTTATCATCAGTTCCTATAGGCGGTTGTTAAAGAGCTTGAGAAAAACAAAAAACAAAAAAAACGCTGTATATATGAACAATAGACAACAAATCCAAAATGTCTGCACAGTAGATATTATTCTGAGAGACAAAGACCTTTCTGTGTGGGGTTTGCATGTTCTCCCTGTGTGTGCTGAGTGTGTGTTTGTGAGTGCGACTGCGGGACTCCAAGTGGAAATTAGCACTTGGCTACAATCTGTGTGTTTACTGTATTAACCAACTAAAACAATACAATACAGTTCTGGTCACGGGCCATAGCTGTTTTAGGTCCAGAGAAAGTAAGTTTGCGTTGAAATAGAAGGAGTGTGAAACATAATGAAGGAACTGGTGTTTTTCCCCTGTTATTTCACATTGAGCTTCTGGATCAATGCTCGTTCTCTCTGCTTTACAACTTTAGAAAGCCTAAGCCAATCCACTTTTACACTTATTTAAGAGGTCTAGATAAGGAAGGAGCTATGCCTACTAAAATACTGGTTTTCACTGTAAAACATGGACTTTTACAACTGTATTTTGATTCTTTTTACAATAGAATACTACAATAACAAAAACAACTTTTAACGTTCAAGCTAACCCATAGTGTTAAGTTTAATACAGTAGAGTCTGATTTGAGGTAGTTCAAACAGGCTGTTCGGGCGGGAATGTGGAGCCAAACGGATGCACATTTTGTGTGTAGCAGCGGCAGAATTACTGAGCGCCAATCAAGAGCAGCTGGTCTGTCCACTCTTGCATTATACTTGTGACCTAAGGCTGAAATCTTTGACATAAGGCTCCTGACTGGACAGTAATTTGGGCTCATATCTGGATTTAAAAAGACAGTATCACAAGCAAACACCCGTGATTTTTTAAAAGTCCATAATGGTGAGTGTGACACAAACATTTATTGAGCTCAAGGAGTTTACTTTCTCATATGTCCCTTCCCTGTTGGGCTTCATTGAGATTGTGGGCTATACAGTGCATGGCTGCATCTCTTATTGTATTTCACCATACAAAGTGATTTTTAACCATGTACGTTTAAAGAGCAACTAGGCTGGTAGGCGAAGAAAACTGCAATTTATTTCAGATCAGGGAAACAGCATTGCACCGCGGTTAGAAGTTCATATAATTTGCATCGGATGTCACCTTAAATACCAATTATCCCACCAGGACATTTGACTAGAGATTAAAGCCAATCTCTAAAGCAGAAAGTTCATCAAAAGGACATCGATGAGGAAACTTCATCTGTAGCAGAGAGGGGATGAAAATGGCAGGAAATAAAAAGGAGCCGTTAGATTTGAGTTCCCGGGCCAAGGGCTGTTTATATTTAGCAGAGAATTTGTGAGTGTTTTTATGAGAGGCTGAACATTTCAAACGGTAGCCCCTGGTTTTCTGATGTGTACTTCAGAGCGGTGCATTGGCTGTGCTGCTCGCTCGTGCCGGCTGGTTTGGTTCCAGTGTGCAGGGGAGCCTGTTGGCCCTGTCTGTGGCGGACTATCCAATATTCCACTGTATCTGAAAACAAAGAGGTGAACGCACGCACTCCACGCTTTGATGTGCCCCAAGCACAGACTCAGTGTTCCACATGGCTGGGTAGATTCACTGGACCCAACCTGTTCTCTTCTGTTTGTTTTTTCAGCGGCAGGCAGGTGTTTTTATATCAACAATAACCACTCTAAAGCAGTTGTCTGAGCAATATACACAACTCATAAGACAAGACAATTTCTTCCTCATTTTAGTTATAAGTTATTGGGCGCTGCCATTTCATCTCGGGTCCATGTGAATGTTAATGTCTAGAACTTTTCACTGTATTGCATTATATGTTGTATGTGTATGTATATTGGAGATGAAGAAGTGAGGTACTTGAACAATTTACAAGTCCTATCCATTCCAGTCCTAGCCACTGTAAGATTTTTTGTTTTTGATCAGTAAAAATATCATACATTTTGAAAGTGATATATTATACAGAAGTACAGTCCATGTAAAGAAACGACATCTCCATGGCAACAAACGCATAGCAAACTCCATTGGAAAACCTGAATGCGCAGTGAGGAGAACCCACCCAGGACTTAAATGGACTTGATATATGCAACTAAACCCCTGAGAATGCTCAATCTCATCTCATTTCATGAACAAGCTGAGTACAGCCTTTTCTCTTCGTGTTCCCTTTTTTCAGTCTTGCATTGGAGAGACTGCAGATGTACAAATGCGTTGAATTGCCGGTGGAGGGGCCGTTTGTTCAGGACAGCTGTGGCTTCTTTTTCTACTTTACAATAAAAAATCACAAAGGGACTGAATGGAGGATTTGGATGAATGCAATGCAAATAAGTAGTCTAAATTTGGTTTCATTAATTTGGACTTAACTTTGAGTGACAGCTGAAACAATATATATGTGTTATTATTATCTATCAACTGCACATTTTCTTTGCAGTACTGAAGATTTGTGGTATTCTGACAATGTTATTGATGGTATCTCCCGCATTTTAAATTCTGATAATACTATTGCATATTATTGATAATCATTACTAATAACAAATTAAGTAACAATTAATCACAATAAGAAAAAAGGAAGAAGAATTAATCATAGCCTACAGTATTATGTTGTGCTTCTACATTTGTTATCGCAACAGGGCTACACTCTGAAACTCATGAATAAATCTCAAGGACAATGAAGGGCTTTTGAGTGGAGGACTTGAAAGAGCCGAGCGACCACAACCATTTCTACTGGAAGTCAGACACCAGGCATTTGTGCTCTGGCAAATATGAATCAATGTTCCCTAAATCAGGCTGTTTATTAGAAACAGGTGAAAAGTAATCCAGGAGGGAGATTTCATTTCAACACAATCAGCAAAGTTCCAGCTCAGATCATTTACAGGCGTCCACATATAGAGGACAGCTGACACTCAGAGCTGCTAAATCAAAATGAATGTTCTTGTGTCAGCGCCCGGAACGCCACACAGAAAACAAACAAGTGCCATCTTCTCCACTTTACCCCCTGCAGACCACCCACATTAGTTACATACTGGAGTTATTTGGGCTAATGTCTGAGTGTGCGTACATATGATAGTAATAATATTGTATCATAATTATTGGTATTTGAGTTTGAATGATTTGGGGAATAATGAAGTAACTCTCTTTTATGTGTACTATTGTGTTTGTTCATGACATTAATTTAGGTTATGGCGTTTTTTTATAGCATTATCTTGTGTTTTATTTATCTTGTTTAGGTACTCTTATTTTCATTTTTTTTATTTTAGTGGCTGAGTGGTTAGCACATTTTAAACAATTGTGGATTTCTGTCTTTCTGACTTGTACTTGCTTTTGTAGTATTACATGAAATCCTCTTCTCGGGTCTCACTTAAATCAGTTCAGCTTCTGCATCTTCTCCAAAACTCGGTAGCTCTATGCAGACCAGAAAAAGATCGTATATAACATTTGTTCTAAGGGATCTCCATTAGCCCCCCCCCCCTTCAGATTTTTTATTGACATAAAAATCTTGACTGTTAATAGTGCCCTCTACAGTCTGGCGCCGTCACATTTTTCTAATTTACTCCTGGGTGCCTTGTGGACCTGTGTCTCTGCTCCTCAGACAACAACCTGAGGAGCCACACAGGAAAGAGGCTAATCCTTAGGTGTGAGAAACAGCCTCTTTCCATGATGCTCCTTGTAAATGGAACGCTCTGTCTAATGATATTAAATCTGGTCTGACCCTGAGATCCTTTAAGCATAAACTAACTCAAACTCTTGTTCAAACTTTACTGTCAAATGTAGGAAGTTCATTATGTCTTCTTTATGTTTAGGGAAAGGTACAGTCTCTGTTGATGGTCCGTGCGCTCTGCTCCCTGATTTCAATCGCCTCTCCTATCCATCTGTTATTCCTACTATTTCTCCATCATCCCAGTCCATTATAAGATTTTTGTCAAGAGACAAAGTCTATACCATGGCCCAAACATGGAACTCACTTGTCCAGAGACCACAGAGCAGCAATCTGTCGGACTGATTTGCCCGATCTCTCAGACTGAACATGATCGTCACACATCACGTGTCACCTCTGATGAAGGTGGAAGTCTACCGCCCGAACGTGTCAGGTAATTAAGCAGGACTATCTTCTTTTACCTTTCTTGTCATGTTTAAAAATAAAAAAACCTTATAAACCATAGACGTTCTAATCCTTGCAGTGCTGTTATCCCAACGGTTCCTTGACGTTTATGTGCAAAATACCCTCTTCATCTTCACTATCACTTCTCAGCAAAAAGGTTTGGGGTTCAAATGCAAGTTTGCATGTTATCGCTGTGTTTGTGTCTCTGTTGTGCATGAGGCCACATCGAGACCCAGAAGAACTTTTCAAGACAGTCCCAAAGCAAACAATTATTAAAAGTGTAAAATTAACATGTGCAACAGACAGTCAGACAGTAGATACAGTGTATCTATAGAAAACGATAGATACATAAGCACTAAATCAAAACAGACAACAACCGGAAACATCAGGTAGTACAACAGTAATTTAAATAAATAGTAAATACACACCAGGACTCCCCTATACTGTAATGAACATTTAAATGTTCCCTCATGTACAGCTTATTTATTATTATAAAGTATGATTTTTGTTGTGTTTTTAAGGCTTGGCTGGGGGCTGCTTGTTGGAAGTGATAACCCTGTCATTTATGCTAGTTGAATTAACATTTGCTATGTGAATACACTTTTTATCAATGTCTGACTGTCTTTCAGCGTGTTTCTTGGTTATAATTTAAGTGTCACTATATTGCATTTTGTCCACTGAGATTTTCTTGACACCAACTCGTAGAGAAGCCGCGCTGAGGACCAGATGATTTACAATGTCGTCAGACGGATTACTTTGAGCGCGTCTACAACACGATCCTGTCAGCACATGAGCTGGCAGGGAGCAGTTTATTATACACTAACAACGCTCTCATTCGTGCACATGTCACGGCCAGGAGTTTGTCATCTGCCTGCATCCAAGAAAACATATTTCAACAACTAATGTTTCCAATCTGTGTCAATTTCTGATGCTGATACTAAAGGAAGATGTATGTCGCCATCTATAGGTCGGTTCTATGCGTTGCACTACTATAGTCTTCACATGATGCACGCACAGTCCACACGTTTTTATCCAATTCTTTTCAAACATGGAACCAGCAAGAGGACAAATATTAACGATAGAAATTTGGAATACTGTGATATCATTTTCTACTACTACTACTTTCACTACTGCTTGTTTGCAAATACTGTTAAAGTCAAATACTATCAGAAAAGAAAAGAAAATACTCTTAGAGCCAAACAGAAGTAATTTCTAACTTCTGTTATGAGTGAGAAAGATTGAATGTATTTCATATTTATTCATCTATTCATATAGTTATTAGGCTTTTTTTTCATTCAAGCCATTATCCTTTGACGTCACTTGTTTTTTGTAGGATTCCCGTTGAAACACTAGATGTCCCTAGAGTGCTGTATAGTTAGTGCTGTTCGTGATCTTGTTTTCTGTAAATTGAGAACCATAAACACACATTTTAACACCTCTAGCTTAAAAACCAACCCAACTAGGTTTATCTGTTTTAGCATGTGTGTATAGTGGGGGTGATTGTCTATCAAAAATCTATTAATGTAGTAGTAAAGTAAAGTAATGGGATACAATGAAATGATCTCCAAAAGGCCTGGAGTTTCAAATCGGTCCAAACAAACGCAAATATCCTACAGTATTTTTTTTTGTATCAAAAAAAGGAAAAAAGTCAAAGCAAAAGTGTGGTACCCTGCAGTGTTATTACAGGACACCACCTGAGACCTAATTAAACCTGAGTGGGTCTTAGCTTGATCACAATCATTGTTAAGAGCAGTAGATTTTAACGCTGATTTTAAAGCTTAATAAATGCCCAGTCTTCTCAAACATCTCCACAGTAATTAGCAGCCATGGATTCATCTAAGCAGCGGCAAAGAAAACACTGGAATAGGGAATGATTGATGCTTACAAAGAGCGCGGGGAAAAAAAGAAGCAAAGCGTTTCAGAATCTCTCTGTTTGGAACATAAATAGGAAATAGCAGTTAACAGGAACAGTAGAGGTCAAAGCAAAGTGGGTAAAACCAAGAAAAATATTATTATGTTGGCACAAAACAATTCTGGAGGAGTGCTTGTTTCCATGGAAATGTTTAAGCCATATTCGGTTCTATATGGTTTCCATGGAATTAAGCAGATGATACCACCTCCAAAAAGTTACATAGCGAGTCGGCTAACTTTCATTTGTATTTTTTAAAATTTCTTTAGGTACAGTATTTGGGTTCAGCTGTTCAAAATCAAACCAACGCAGATGTCGATGTAGATATGTATGTAAATGACACAATATGCCATGGTGATTCTTGTAATTACAGTCGAAGGCCTATTTGAGACCCAGACAAAGTTAATGTATGCATGGCAAGTGTATTTGTATTGCACAATTGATACGCAAGCATCTCAAAGTGCTGAACAAAACAAGTTAGAAACAATCACAAAAAAGGCATTAAAATCATAAATAATCACAGTTGTAGGTATAGCTATACAGAACTGTTTTTAACCTGGATTTCAAAATTGTCAGAGAAGAGGCCCGTCTCATATTTTCGGGAAGATTGTTCCAGATTTTTGAGGTAGGAATCTGACACGCTGCCTCCCCATGTTTAGTTCTGACTCTGGGCACTAGCAGGAGGCCAGTCCCTGTGTTCTTTAGAGTCCCATTTGGCTCTTATGGCACTAATATGTCCCTAATGTTCTTTGGTGCGAGGCCATGGAGAGACACACATACTGCTTTAAAGCCTTTTCTCTGACTGTACAGACTGTACTCAGTGATATCTTTCCCTTATTGATTTCAATAATTGCCGGTGGAGGGTTACAGTTGCGTACATTACTGTTTTTTCGAATACATTCTATGGTCTGGGCAGTCCAACTCAGCTGATGGCCTTTTTAATTACTATATTAGCATTCAAAGATATCATACTATATATACTACCTGTATTTCAGATGCTTGTCCTGACCTTGCTAACGTAAGTCATCCAAAAACACTGACTCAATAGAAAATGTAATAAAAAGCTGCCACAGTTTAACCATATTGGGCGCTGTGAACGCTCCTATAGCTATCAAACAGAATTACTGAAAGCACCGCTGAGCTGGCTCTACAGGAATTTGTGTTTGTGCAACGAATTTTATTCCACTAATTCAATCTCCATAATTTCCTCGAGTTTTCTGCCTCTGTGCAAAGGGATGTTATTGACATGCGTAAAACCCTGGGTAGGTCACTGCGGATCAGGGTTTGGGTTTAGCTGGACCTGAATGTTTCATGAGCCATGTTTTCAGAGAGCGCCATGGACAAGACTAAGATCAGCCGAGGATCTGATTGTGGTGGGCTTGGTTTAACGGTAAACTCACAGGTCTAAAGTGGATCTAAGGTGTCTTTGAGCCTGTCTGCGTGTGCTGCCATCAGAGCTTCTTAAAATAGGCTGTTTTTGTATTCATTTCATGCACACTCATCTGGCAACCTCCCAACTGCTATTTTTTCAGCAAAATAATATGTTTCTTTCCTCTGTACATTACCTATATTTGGACATGACTTAGGCATATGTTCTGAGTACAAAAGTCTCACACTGCTGAATATGCATTTCATGAAGTTGGCCAGCATTAGCCTGACATACAACATGACCACCCACAGAGAAACTGGTCTCAATTGTCAGGGACGACCACTGTGCCCTGTTTGTGTCGACATGTCAGTAACACGTTCTAAATGAACAGAAGACAGGTTGGCTCCAAAACTTCCATTTTATTAATTTATAGGCTGCTGATAGACATTTAAACAGTTTATAACCACCTCAGCCCCAGGGTGAGATGCTAATGTAAACTGCAGAGAAAGAAATATCATGCCAGGATAAAAACTACTTTCAATCTTAAATTCGGTAGTTTGCATCATGTGGCATATATGACCAAAGATTTAACTGTCAAGATAATTGAGCTTGAATATGACCATGATGTGCAGTTTGTTTACTCCGTGGGGACAGTGCACGATAAACATACACGACACGTACCAGATTGTACTGTAGCTATGAGCTCATTTCTATCTGCTTCTCAATGGCCTTGCTGATACACAACCATTGTGCTGTGTGCTCATTCCTACTGTGTTCTGTAACTGGTGATGCAACACTGAAATTTACCAACTGTGGGACACATGAAAGGATCTCTTTGTGTTGGACAATAGAAGCATGTGTAAAGTGTGTTGTGCCTGACTGCAGGGCTATTCCCAGCTCTCTTCCATCCAGGTTCTAACCAGGCCTTGCAATCCTATTACTCCTATTGGTATGATTCAGCTGCAATACATCTCCAAGTTTAAGCTGCCAAATGAACAAATACATGAAATATAAAATTATCATGTGACAAAATCAAATCAAAATCTTTATTTTTTGCCTTTGTGACTCAGTTCTCTTATGAATGTATTCTCATAGTTACTTTTATCCAACCCTTTGCATATTGTAGAAGGTGAAAAAATACGTCAATGCTCATTTCTGTTTTGCCAAGTGAGAGTGAGGGAAATATATACACCGGTGTTGGCAAACGTTCTCCTTGTCATCATGGAGGGATTGACTTGCCAGGAAAGGACGTCGGTCACTTATCCAAATAATAAAAAAAATAGTAATAATTCAGTAAGTCAAAATAGAAGAATTCTCCATTTCCATAAAATGTGCCGCACATTGTCCCGCATTTATGAAACTTGCGCAGAAAAAGGTGTACATTTTGGGTGTACAGTAGATTCCAGATACGCGAGATCCGACGTGGCATTTATGAACGTGTGAGATACGCACAGATCTGTTTAAGAAAAGGGCGCCCTCAAAACTAGTGTATTTTTGAAAGTCACGCCTAGAAATTTTCAGAAACCGCCTGTTTCACGCCCCATTTTTTACGACAGGTCAGCATGGAAGTTGGCTAAAAAGACTGTTTGGAAGCCTCAAAAAGCCTCTGGCACGCACTTCTGAGTTTATTCACGTTTGTTTAAAAATAAATATGCGCTATATTATATTATAGCATATACTCGTTTTTTCCCTAGTGTCTAGACCCACTGCAGCACTCATCTCTCTTGAAATGTAGAAGTAAATAAATAAATAATGAATGAATGAATGACTGCAGGGGTAGAGATATACCTGCTGCGCACTTCCCAAGAGAGCCATACTGCCCTGAGCCAGTTCCCACATAAGCGCGCTGCCATCCTATCTCTGCTCTGCGGAGAACAGGGCAGTGGCTGAGACAGTTTTGAGCAAGATCAGGTGCGTTTATGGGGCTTTATGCTTTGCCAGAGGTGAATGAGGCAAAACATATGCGTAGTTACGTGTACGGCGCAGGGTCTGCCACAGATTTACGGAGTGAGCAAGTCAAGTGTATTTGTATAGCGCCTTTCACAGACCAGGATCACAAAGCCTTCACATTAACAACACATACAGATGAAAGTAATACACATACTAGTCAGATTTAAAAATGAAGAAACAGAAGAGGGTCCTAATGCTTGTGTGTTTCCATCAGTTTTTTTCTGATGCGCAAATTCAAATGATAACACAGTTTATAATTTTGCCAGGGTGGGAATATTTTTATTGTTGTCCAAATCTTGAATTTAATGCGCGTTTTGGCGTGTTGTGATGAGGGTTGACATGAGCGTACACATTTACACCACTTCCTGACCTGGCGTATATTTTGTGCGTACCGTACTGTATGCTCATGTCCAGATTGATAAATGCCAAAAAGTGTATGTAAAAAAATTTCCGTACGCCTCATTTACACCCTGATTTGGCCGTACGCAAGTTTCATAAATGAGGCCCATTGTACAGTAACTAGTCTCATTTGTAATAAACTAAGAGGAAACTGTTCAGGAATAATTTTTCAGATGATCACTTCTGATATAATCCTATGATGTAGAGTTCTTGTGGCAGTATTGGGAGCGGTGAGACTTGGCTTCAGACGTGCTGTTTAGAGCTCAGGCCATTAGATATTGTGTACAGTGTGTCCTGCAGGCCAATACACTGAGGTCAGAGCCGCGGGTACACGGCTCATGTAAACACAGGGCAGATGCCAAACCCTGCATTTATACTTATCTGGACTCTTTTATGTGCAGCACATTTAACGAACCAAACAGCTTAAAGTATACACAGGCGACGGGCGTATGGCACTTTCTTCCTGTTTATAGGCTTTTACATGCAAAACAGATTTGAGAGAAATTGATACAGAGATATTTAGTTGGATTGAGCATGTATTTACATTCTGATTCCATTTAATTTAAAACCGCCTTCAAGAGTAGATTATGTAAAGGACTCAAGGGGCCTAGAAGAATGGTTTCTTAGTCATACTGCTCTGTACAATTGCTTTCATAGCCATTTGGCCAAATAAACAGTAGAGCAAGAGTGACTAAATGAAGATGTCATTTCATGTGTGCAGAGCCTAATGTCTCTGGCAGGGCCGCTCCCATGGGGGCAGTATGCTTCCTCACATCTGCCTCTGACCCTCTGTGGACTTCATCCCTGTAGCTTCTATTTACTCAAGCCAGTGCACTGCCATGGCAACCAGCAGTGTTGTGGAGAGTGCTTGTTTAGGGAATGTGCATCAGGGGACGGTGGAGCTCACCTGGTGAGTCGGGCCTCTGTGACCCCCTAAAATGTTGCATTATTCAAGGGATGATGGGCAGCTGGTTGTCGCTGTGGTTGAGAGTGAGACCTTACAATACATGTCATTTGAATAATTTTGTTTATTTGTATAGGGCCTTTCATACAAATACATGGAACCAAGTGTATTTAACAACATAAAAGCATTTCAAAGTCTATAAAGTGTCCATAGAAATCATGCAAATATTTTAAATTCTATAAGAAAAACACTACAATGTCAGCAACCCTACACGCCCCACAGATGCAACAAAACAGATTATGGAAACACATTGAAGAAATAACTCTCTAGGGATAAAAACAACAAACAAATGCATTGTCTTTTCCCGGGAATCTAAACAAGTGGGTCTTTAGTTTAGTCTTAAAGGAGCAATGCCTCACACGGGGAATAGAAAGAAGGCTGAGGCTGAGGTAAATCAGGTGTTCAGGTATGAGGTATGAATATGTATATTTCATATTTTTGACCACCTGGCATTGCACTTTCTTGTAAAGTACGACGTTTTCAACAATGTATTTGAAATAGTCCCCCTCTTGACAGATACCACAAGGAAGATCTGTAAATTCATTTTGTCAAGAAGCACGTGGGTATTCATACTTACAAATAACTGACTTTAATATTTTCATTATTCCAACCCGCCCATGGTTAGCTTCACTCACGTGCACAATTTGTTCAGAAAAGTGAAGCAGGCCTTTCCCATGACTTTGCAATTATACAATGACATGTTTTGCTTTGGGAACTTTGCCATTTGTCTGTGAATTGTTTAATGCTGTTATATTACTCTCTGTTTAGTGTTTTACCCTCTGTTATCTTGCTAAAGGCTGTTTTCATTTGCTGAACTTTCTCCAAAGGGACCTTCAGTTGAGAGTGGTCATTGATCACGTGAATCTGCCACGTAGCACTTTTTTCTTTGCCGCAGTTTTGATAAACGTGATGGAGATGGGGCTGCAGGGGTTCTATTCCACACGTCACACATGAGAGTAGATGCTGACTTTGACTCAACTTCAAAGGCAGCGGCTGCTTTGTGTGCTGAAGTGATAAAACTACCATTCACTGTAAGAATGTTAATGATCAGAGATGCAATGTTTTTCAAGGTGGAGTATATTTAGAGTCAAGTGAGAGCGTGTGAAAATGTCTGAGAGGGTGTCAATGGAGTAACAATCTGAATGTAGGCAGCAGCGATGTGATTTACAACTAATGCTTTATAATCAGTAACTCTTCCAAATGCTCATCTGCAACTTTGCTCCAACGCAGAAACTTTTGATCAACAAAAAAAAGATGAACAATGACGGAAACACAGACTCAACAGGAAAATGTGGCCGTCTATGAAAATAAAAGCAGTTCATTCAGCAAACAGCGTTATACTTCTGTTACCTCTGTTACCTCTGTTACCTCTGCACTAAGAGCTGAATCCAAACCAGAGTCCAGTGAAATCAACGCATTTCTAATTGCTGCAGTAAAGTGTGGTCCCAATGCTTGTTCTGTCTGTGTAATATCACATTCATGTTCTCTCTATTTCTCAGCTTTCCTCACCTTAATTCTTAATTGCATTTCTAAAAGATTAATTGGTATCTGAAAATGCTTTTCAATTTGCTTAGCCTTTTCCTGCTTTGTGAGCATTCATTATGTTTTGGTTCCTGGGTTTCAGTTTACTTGGCAACTGCTTTTGCTGGGGGCAAAAATAGAGCTGTCTACGTGAATCTTTTAAGTTTTCATCATTTGGGAAGTCACTCTTTTGTGCGTTTTCACACACATCTCATTGAAAAGTCATCTTGCATGTCCTATTTCATGAAATAAAGGAGTACACTGATATTGTAGCTTTTCAATTCTAATTATTCTTACTACCTGAAATTCATATTTTTTCATAGTACACATCTTTTCATATACATTTTTGGTATTTTTTTAACTGAGGTTCCTGTTCTTTCCTTTCCACAATTGTGAAGAAGCCACCAGTGTAAAGTGTGATGCATCAGCTTTGCACTTGTTTTGAAACTGTTTTAGCCGATCAATTTCATAGTGACATTTGTTTACTGTTTTATTTCCGTACATTTAATGTTGTTTTATGTCTGTATTTGTCTGTGCACACTGGTGACTTTTGCGAATGTATTCCAATGTGTTTTTTTTTACTGCTAATGGCAAATAAACGGAATCTGATCTGAATCTGAATCTGAGCTGGAGCAAAAATGTGAAAATGAAGGACTTTCGCACCCCACTCTTATGTTTATGAACAGTAGAATCTGCCTCTGGAGCTCTGAGGGACATCGCAGTGGAAAATGTGCTTCTTCATTCTCTTCATCGTTCTCCAGAGAGCTCAGTTTCCAGGAAGTACAGGGTTACCAACACACTGTTTGGTGACGACCTCTGATCTCTGATTGACCCAGCGTAGCATAAAGTGCTTATCTGTGACTTGTCCACTTGACTGGCAGTCACCTTCTCCCAGGATCTGTAACATTATGTGTGATACGCCCATACTCATATAGTCTATGAATACAGGAATACAGGAACAACGGGTTCAGAGCGGATGTGTCCATAGTCCTGAATGTCACTCTTGCTGCAGTGTAATGTTTTAATGCAGGAGCATGATCAGCAGCATTAGACTTGTTTTCATGTTCCTCACAGAGCTGACCCACTTGTGAACTGTTTTTCCTCGTCATGCCTGATATTAGAAAAGTTTAATCATTGCTTGGAGACACAAAGAGGATTAACATTCCTGGGTCTACTGGAACTCAGGCGATCACTCTGCTTGCTCGCACCTCTCCTATCCCATATTACTATACAGTAACTGTTATCATTTTGTAATTCTTCTTTTCTCCTTTATTTCAAGTGTTAAGTTAATCTAGTTTGACAAGTCGTAACGGCTGTCATGTTAAAATAAAATGGTTTTTGATCAAAGTGATTCAGGAGAAAGGACCACCTATGTGCAGGGATCTCACACCTGACTTGTTTTAAGTGCTGTAATGGCAGCTCTCAAATGTTAAAAGATTATTATTATTATTTTTCAAAATGACTCTTTGATATTAAAATTACAGACTGAAATGTAATTGTTACAAGACATTACAATAATCCTAATAATTTGGACTATATCATCTCCTGGTTTGTTTCATCAATAAGGTATTATTTGCCTTGAGCTTGAGTCCTGGCTCCATGCCTCTTGTCTGTTCTCTTATTAGGCTAAACTTCTTGAACATTGAGATTATGATCAGGCCGGGATATGAACTTAAGATCCCTTCATTGATTATTTATTTTATTTGTTTAACTAGAACTAGGACAGGTGCTTTGACTTCTATCATGCCATCTCCACACAAACAGTTATAGAACAACATCAGTTCTCAGGACCTCTTATTAAGTAATGTGGTACAGATCCAAAATCTATCAGTATAAATGAACACAGTTCACGATTCTGATGAAAGTTGACGTCAGCAGTGAGACGCTTCCAAAGAACAGCCAAACATGCTCACCATCCACATGCCACAAACTCTCTTGTACATTTGCTCATGGAGTATTCCCTCTTTCTCCAGACTGGCGACACGATTCTGCATGCTATAAAAGAAGAGGTCATTAGCATTAATACGGCTACGCTAATTTCCACCGTTGTTACTGAACTTTTAGTATATTTTTGTTTTTTATATTTGTGTGCTCAGGTCAGGGCAGAGTGAGTGCATTGAACAGGGTAGAGTTCCCATAGTTTGTTTGATGTATGAGGCTATCTCTTGGATGGATCGCACCTCCTCAGTGCAGTCTGCAGATGGATGAGTGCACGTTCCGGGGCTGCAGTGTAAATGTTGTGTTGGCCTTTTCTGCTTTTCACTATTGACGTCACTTATCATCGTGTTTTCACTTTGTTCAGTCTGCCTTTTGCTATTCCAATGTGGACAGACATCTTCAGTGTTCAGCCAACATGCAAATGAGAAAAAACGATGAGATAATGTGCAGTGAACATTTGCTGTCATGTAATCATTAGTTTCAGTTTTTACTGTCGGAGGGAAGTTTGCAGAGAAAAAAATAATGGATCAATGTTTTCACACAGTATTTACACAAAGGCCAGGATTTGTGGCGACACATTCACTTTTGTGCATGTCTTTGTATTTTTTGCACAGTGGTCTATTATAGAAATATTTTTGACTAAAAAGTCAGACACGACTGTCCCGCTAAGGCGTGTTGAATATATATTCTTGTCTCTAGTCCTCCACGGTTTAGAAACAATACGGACCCTGGGTTCAATATCAATGAAAGTCTTTCTGCAGAAAGCCACTCCCGGTGTCGTGAAAGGTTGCCAAGCAAGTCGTTCCCAATCAGTGTTGGGTGTAACGCGCTAGAAAGTAGTTTTGTTACCTTCTAACGCGGCTATCGACAATATAGTAACGTAACAGCGTTTTTTTTTTCTATCCGCTGCAACGTTACTTTTTATTTATTATGGGAAGATGTGAGTCACAAGTTTTCATTCCACATATCCACGTATGTGAGAAAGAAGCCACAAGTGGTGGCACTGCTCATCATGGAGTGTAATAATCGACACTCCGTGGGTAAAGTGCGACACAGCAGCGCCAGTGAGGCTTTTTTTCTTTTGATGAGGAGGAAGACGCAGCGTCCTTTAGCGCAGACGTGGAGGTACTTGAGTATATGAGGCTCAAAGTTAGAGGTCCTAAACAGATTCCCCGAGTGAGAGCTCTGTTCAGGAAATACAACAACTCCATGTTACATGTGGGCATTTTTGATCATAAAGAGATGAGAGAAGTATCTGTTATGAACATTTCTGCTCAAAGTCGAGCATAATAACAGTAACATAAAAGTAAAGAAGTTACTTTCTTTAGAGAGTAGGTAAAGTAACAGGTTTCGTTTTTAGCAATTGATTGACAAAATGCTAAATTTAGGGAGAACTTTGTAGAAATAAAATGAATTCCAGATCCATGGTCATATAACTGTTTGAATGTAATGCCCCAACTGTGATAAAGGACCTTTTCAAATAGTCTGAGCCTCACTCTCAGGTGCTCCTTGAATTCCTCTAGAGCACAGTCAGAGTCCAGAACATCCACATCCTTGTATAGCAAGAGTGAGACATGACCTGAGCATGACAGCTGCAGCGTTCACAGCAGGACTGTGTGGATCGAGACGGTCCTAAAGCTAAAGCCCATGAAAAAAACGCTAAATCAAGTGCAAAGTTACCCCTCGTTTGTGGAGGTTCTGGGCCTTTTTAATGCTCTTTTGTTAACTCCCTTCCTGATGTTGATTTCTTTTATAGTTGGATCTATTGTGTGCCTCAAATGTGAAGCATGAGGGTCATTCCATCATGATGGTAGCTTTGATTTAGGCAACTTCATTACACAGCGTCCAGAGAACATTATAACTCAGAAAGCATGCCTCTACAGTTGTTTGGTGAATAGCTTGAGCATAATGCTCAATATGAATTATTCCAATGGATCTCTTGTTTTTCTATAAGCGTTTAGGTCAAGATCACTTCCAAATATTTAGAATTTGGCCCAGTTGAGCTGTATTTCATTATCCTTGAATTGTGGAGTCTTCACATTAGGTTATCACTGGATGTCTGTGGTCCACCTCTGCTCTGTGTCCATCAGTGCTGCAGCTTTCAGCAGTCACACAGTCTATCATCAGGTGCCATTAGAGACTGCTTTCACTCTCACACACTGCAGCCACAGGCCTCAAGGTTACACTGCTCTGTTTCAACAAATCCAGGACACAAAATCTGATATGTGATATACAACTATTGAGAATGCCTATATTTTCCCAACATTAAATGTTTTGCTAAATTAAATTAGGTGCTGCGTGTGTTTAACTGTATATTATTGGCAAAATTAATTTTCCAAGCATTGCTAATTTTCTTACATGGAAACCACCTCGCCTTTGAACAGCTCTTTTTATATATAACTATTTAGTTTGAGTAAAAATGCAGCACATGCTCGTGGTTAGTGGAGATTCTAAAATGGTATTTTTAGACATCCGATTCCACGCCGATGTACCGCATGTATTTCCTTTTCTTGCAATACTTATTACGAAGGTTTTTCCAATCGTAATACCAATTTTATAAAATGATCTTGGCATCTAATTTAATTTGATGTTTTCTTCATAGCACTGCATATTTTAGATGCATTGAAGTTGTGTGCATATCTTTTTGATACTGTGTAGAAAATGACAACCTCGGAAGCTATGGAAAAGCTATAGATGGGGTCGATACTGTACACTGCTTATATCTGCACAAATGTGACAGATAAAAGCATCATGTGCCTTAAGCGCCGTCATTAGGCTAATTAGCAGGTAATGTATGTTCATGTATCAGTGAGATGGCTGCAGCAGCACAGTCTGAGCCTTGTAAGTTTAAGCTCCTCTCAGGGAATCATTGACTTGTTGACTTGTCCCTCTACATCAACAAAGTGGGCAGCAGTGGGTCTGTAGTCGTGAGAAGCGAGTGGAAGAGCAGAGTGACCACAGCGCTGCCCTTAACGGAAAATGACCATCATAACTTCCATTCAAGAGCGTTTAAGAGCAAGAGGGTCACAGGTCCATTGAAACAGGATGATGGTATCCATAGTTACATTCTTCCTCCTAACTGTGATAGAGACTGTGTGGACAATTTTGGAAAAATATGTATGTGTATATGCATGGAAGTAAGTAAGTAAGTATTGCGATTGTGACAAAATGTATAAAACATTAAAAAAGTAATTAAATGTAAATCAAACTGCTGGAGAGCTGCATTTGAAAAAAAAAAACACTACCTATGTTTACCTCACATGTTCAACCAGATTATTTACAATATAAGAACCCATTGCTTGAAGTAATTTCTTTAAGCAGTTTTTTGTCTTTACCTGAGAATATTAGTGTGTTGTCTTGTATCAGATGTTCCACAAGAAGTTGGAACAAGTGAATAGAAGACACAAGAAAATGTTTTAATTGTGCTCAAAATACTAAATTCAACATATTCTTTACTGTGTCCACTAAAAGTCAGACCTACTATAATGTGCTTCTTCCAATGGATCTATTTATATGAAGATAGTGTAATGTATTCTTTCCTTGTTGTTTGTTGAGTCCTTTTAATACTGTGAGTTGATTCTGTTTATGTTAAATTTGCACTTCTTTAACAACATGGCTTGGGGATACGTGAAAATCATTTGAAAATACACAAGCCCTGTTTTTGATGTGAATGTTGAACAGGTCCGTATGTGCGAAATCGGCTGAAGACTTGGGCGTCTGTTCTGTCAGTGATGCCTCTTGCTTTTATAAGCTGGTGTTGACAGACGCTGATCAAGGCCTGGGAGCTGTATGGTCTTTGAAGGTCAAAGTGTCCTACGACTACTCACTTTCTTCAAAATATGACCAGAAGTGAAACAAATAATGTACAATGTGCTGTTACGTTAAAAAGGGTGTGAGGAAGGGTGTTCAGGACAAGCAAGAGATACAAGAAAGTGGAAAGGCATAATTGTTTTTTATTAGATGTATTAGAAGAATATGTGATTATTTGGCCAAAAAAGTATGTGTGTGAAAATGTCCATCCCAGGCGGAGGAATGTATTTTCATAAAATTACCATTATCCACACTCAATACTTCACGCTCCTTTACTGATTTTTGACAAATCTGATAAAAAACAATTCTTCAAATCTTCAAGTTTCTTAAACCAACTCACCTTTAGCCAAATGCATGCTTTATATTTGATCAATGAACCACGATAAAATGTACTGGGAGAAATTGATGTAACCATCGACCTCTTGAAAAGACTGAAATACAACTGCTTTTTGTATTTCCAATCAAATGAACCAGCATAAAATATAGTCCAATTGTTTGAAAAACCAAGATGTCTCCTGTACTCCAGACAACAAACTCTGGAGGAAAACTAGCCTTTTGGCTAACTCTGGCTAATTGTGCAGTGTGTGTTGGTCAATATGCAGCATCCGTGATTTATTACAGGTCCTTAAATCCCAATGTGCTACATTTCCCTCAGCTGTGAAGGGGGGATTGTCAAAACAACAGTTGATCTACAGCCATTAGACACTAGCTAAACTTTGTAGTTTGATCATTCTCCATGCAGAGTTTCCACTTATAATTAGAGTAAATGATCATTAGACCAACACTTCAGCCTCAGCCATGTGTTTGCAGAGCATGTAAGATGCAACAGATTCCACCAAAGTAAGTGTGTGAATATGTGAGCTGCTGCATCTAAGCATATGTCTGGATCACATGTTTATATTCTTGGATGTAATGCTTGGTTCTTTTGGCTGTATCTGCGGTCCGGTCCACTTTGATGGTAGGGTGTCACACACTGGGCGTGTGTGTAGAGTGTGTGCTTTCCACGCAGTTGTAAATCTCAGCTCTGACATGTTTCTTCAGGGGGAAACAGCAGGTTTGGGACACCCTGATGACCTTCACAGATGCTCCGTGACCCTGCCCACGGGACACCTACTCCACCTATTAATTTATTCATTTTCCACTGCTCAACACACTCGGAGGGCAGTGTGATTGTTTCCGAAAGCCACGTCCCAGGAGATCATCTGAGGAGTTTACCTAAGCAGCTCTGTCTCCTCTCTTTTTTCATTGACAGTTTTTCCTTGTCAGTGATTAATTGAATCAAATATAAAGTGTTAATTATAAATGTACTAACTTCAATATCAAATAGAACACATTTTTAAAGTGAGCTTTAAAGAAGAAATATAATGAATTTTTCCATTAAAATGATGATAGTATTTACTTTAGATTATAGTCATTTCATGTTTTAGAATGAGAAATAAAATATTGAGTATAATATATATGGGGCAACAAGTATGAAGGGTAGGAAAATGCTTTTGGCCTGCAACTCCCGATACTACCACCAGAGGGAGGAGTTTGCTTTTTTTTCCTGATTTTGAAAATTACTGAATGTAAAAAAAAAACAAAAAAAAAACAGTTTATTTTAAGAAATTGTCAAAACTACATTTTAAACTTTATTTTAATGGGCAGAAAGTGTGCGGAGTTGATGTCAGCGTAGTGGTACAATGACATCCTACAGGACTTAGGCTTTGTGTGGATGGACCTAAAACATGTCCATTTATGAAGAAGAAACACTGTTGTAACATGGATTCACACGTTTTAATGAAGGCACAGTTGTTGTGGGATGCTTTAGACTTTGCTTTAGTTAATTTTGTGCAGATTAACATGATGAATGATTTTGGCAGGGGAGCATGTGTCTCATTGTCTTTGTTTTAACACAACTACAGTATTCAAAATCTATGTCTTACATGGAGAATGAATATCTTTCTTTCATTAAGTAAGTTTTACTTCTACCCACTCTTTTTTTCAAATTAATTGTATGATTAATAATTCAAAATAAAGACTACGACAACAACAACAAAGCACGTCTTTCTGACTTGTAAAACACACGTCAGGGTCCTCCCCTCTTGTAGTCCGGTGCCCGCTGGTGCATAACCTTATTCAATGGCGTGTGTGTCATGGTAGAGCTAATCAACATTTTTTGGCTCACCCTAAATACGGTATAATGGTCTCTTTCTGTGGGGGCTGTTCAGTCAAATATAGTTAACTAACTTATGTGGATGAGAGTATGCATGTGCACGCACGATGTGATCACATTATTCCAATTCGCTCATGAAATAACACTGATTCATCCCACTCTCATGTATGTTATATAAAGGAGCCCTGTGTCGTCTGTGGAAAAAATACAATGGACCTTACTGTATGAGTCAAAATATGAAGTCTTTTCACTCTGAAATGTATTGATTTTAATGAACTGAACTGGGTAGATTTGTTGGAGAGAATTGATGTTTTATCTGATGCTTGTACTACTTATCTGATGCTGGTTCAGGGCGCTGTGTTCGAGCAGAGGGCACAGAATCCTGCGGCTGCATAACGAAGGCTGTTTGATGTTCGTCCTTCAGGAGTAGAATGAGCAAACGTGATTCCATGCAAGTGTTTTCCCAGTGTGCCTTTGAGCAGTGTGTGTGTTCTGTGTGTCAGTGGTCCCTCATCAGGCCCTTATTAACTCCACCAAGTGACCTTTATCCAGGCGTTGATGAGTATATGTAGGGTCAAAGCCAACTGTCTCCTCCCTCTCCCCTTCTTTCACCTTTTTGTCTTTCTGCACCAGCCTTGCACCGGCTGTCTCCTCCTAGTGGTCCATCATGGACATTTTCTTTCGAAAGGCTCTTATAGAAAACATTCATAACTGGATTTGGATCACACACATAGCTGGAAAACCATATGCTCTTTAATCTGAGCTTAAGGCACTCATGTCTGACAGGATCTCACTAATGATCATGATTCTAAAGCCATTCCTATAGCACTCACTATCAGTAAAATCAGCTGGAAGAGAATTGCTGTTTCACTGGCCTCATGCTTGAAACAAAGTCTAGACATTCCAAGAAAATTTTGGGCGTAGGACAGCTAAAATAATATACTGTCACATTCAATCTATCTCTCACTGTTAAGTACAAAGACGTCAAATCTCTTTATTAAATCTGCTTAAACTTCTGTGTTTGCAGTTGTTACATTCTGGGTGGGTTTGATCATGTTTGTCAGGAAGACATTCTGTCGGCTCTGTGTAAAACTCGAAGACCTTTGTTGTCAGTTTATTTCCTTCATTCATTATTTGAGTTTTACCATAAGGTTTCTAAGAAGTATTAATATGATCTGTTGGAGAACACTGTCCAAAGTCACTTGAGTGCTACATGTTTTGTGAGAACCATTTGCAGAAATACATGTTTTGTTATTTTGTGAATGTCTGAGAAACTCAAAAAGAAACTCAACTTGCACGTCAGTATAAACTGCTTTGTTTCACTACTATTTATGTTTGTTGCACTCCAAACAAATAATAACCTCCAGAGACTGTTTGAGAGACTTAAAGACTACATGAGTGATCAATAAATGTTGATGGATCAGGTATCGATAAAGGCATGGATAATAATCATACCAGCATGTCAGAAAGTTTACTCTTTTACTTTAAATATTAAAATATTGTTCTTGGCGCTGTAACTTCATACTTCTGCTATCTGTAACTGCTTCAGTTTATGTTATAAGAGAAATCATCAGTAAAATGCTTGAACGACAATACTTTCATAAACATTTAACAGTGTTTACCTGTGTGTGTTCCAGGCCTGAGCGCTGTACCCACCCACACACTCACAGCAGGGAGATCCCAGAAACTGCAGCTTTGGCACCTCCTCATTGGCCCCATTCATCGGCCCTCCAGGTACGAAACTCGAGATGTTTCAAGACCATCCCAAAGTTTGCCATAAGAGCCTTAAGCGAAATGTGCTTATGGTTTCATATAATACACACACAAATGCACATCTCAAGTAAATATTCATTAGAAAAATCCAAATATATTTATTCATTTTCTGAAAAAAAAATATTACAAAAGGAATCCTATTGTTTAACTGATTGTAAAGTATTTGCTTATTGCTAGTGTAAATTCCGTTACTATGTATCATTATGTAAGATTTACATTTCATACCAATAATATGATGACAAAAGTAAAAAATAAACAACATGTATAGAGTCTCTGCCTCTTTAACCTCCTTGAAGCAAAAAAGTTTCAAGTCCCATCACTGTGCCAAACAAAGTCAGTGGAAATGCCCGTTAGTCCATACTTTCTGGTCCCATTGATCTCCTTTCCTTTTAAAACATAAAAAGAAACATGAAAAAGTCCTGATCTACAAATCTAGTGTTTTTTGTTTTGCCTACTGTTCATTACACTTTTGTACATTATGAAACTTGGATTGAACCAATGTATTTAGGAGTGAAATTAAGCAAATTCATGCCCTTAATGGAAATCTCTTGCTTCTATGTATACAACTGCATTGATATATTTCAAATGATCACCATTCGGGGAACATGGATGTATAAGCTGAGTCACTGTGCAGCAGGCTGGTATGCTAGAGTGTTTTATGAGACCAAGTGTTTTGAAGATAGGAGCTCCCTCATTGGAACACAGTGTGATAGGTGGGGCACTGGTGAGACTTCATGTACTTGATGGCAAACTTGAGCTCTTTGCTTTTCTTGTCCCACTTGTGAATGGACATGACGAGGAGCTGCTGGTCCACCTTGCGTCCCATGATGAGGAAGTTTGATCCCAGGCTGTCGAGCTGCGAGCAGGGGCAGTTAGCTCCATTTTTTATGTACAGCGTGAGTTTCTTCAGGTCCTTCTTTCTCAAAGACCCCTGCTTCAAGACCTTCTTCTTCTTCTGAGCAGCTATTAGCTTCTTGTCCCCTTTCTCTTTCTTCACCTCCTTGACCTTCATCTTTAGCACTGAGGAAAAGTACACATGACAAGTTAGTTACTAAAAGCATTCAAAATGTTCACGGAAAAATAGTAATAATTCCCCTTCATAAATTGTCCTTAACTTTGTGCCAATAGAGAGTATATGAGTATTTAAAGGTTTTAGCTTTTTTTGATTGTAACTAGTCACTATGGAGATGCTGATGTCACCTAAAGTGTTTGCTGAATGCACAATAAGCTGATTTTAGCTTACGTTCAAAAGCGGAGTCAGAGCATAAATTGGAACATAAATGGCCATTTAAATTTCCTTTTATGGACATTTGTTCTGACAGGGTTAGCTTTGAGCCAGATGAAAATTAATATGTTGCTAAGGCAAATGAAGGAGTCTGATTGGCCATTACTTATACGGCTCATATCTGGATTTGCAAAAACACTATCACAATAAAAAACCATTGGTCCATAGTGAGTGCTAAACCACAGATTTTTAAAGCCCAAAATGGTGATTGTGACACAAACTGAGCTCGAGGGCATCACTTTACAATGTAAGTCAAATGGAGCCAGGACAAGTTGGAGCAAAACTCCCTCCAAAGCCCAATTTCCTTTTTGGGCTTTGGTCCTCAAAGGGCCGGTGTGGCTGCAGGTTTTAATTCCAACTCGCAGATATAGGGAGAAGTCCACACGGAAAGGCCTGGATCTGGAATCAAATCCAGGACCTTCTTGCTGTGAAGCACAAGCCCTAGCCATTGCACTAGACAGCATCGTCTCTACTGTATATAGTCTACTGGTATACCAATGTTTCATCATTCCGAAACCCACGGACAGACTGGTGCGAAGTCATCTGAAACCCAGCAATATCCTTCACAGTGCATGCATCATATTCTATAATTGTTAATCTTTGCACATTGCACAATGACCTATTAACATCTGTTCCTTCTCTGTTGGATTACACGCAACTTCTTCCACATTACTTTGAGCTTAATATGTGGGGTTTGCTTATATCGCTATCTCAGCTTTTATCACACAACCGAGGTACTGACTATCTCCTGTTGAGTGTTCGGTTTACATATTCATACTTTTACATGCCAGGGATCACAGAGGAGATGCCAGCTCTTAAGAGAGGAATTCTCCGGGTGAACATTTTGACAGGTTAGATTAATCATACCGCCGGCAGACGCACAGAGCTGGTGTGAGGCATTGCTCAAGCCGGGCCGCTGGAAGATGGCCATTTCCCCTCGCGTCTGCTCCCCTGCGCTGCATAAACACAGCCAGGTACACTGAAGCATGCTTGAGGGCGTGGATAGGCCTGTTACAATAATTACTTTTACCTTTTGGTCACATCCAGCGTGCAGCAAAAAATCTGGACTTGAACTTATTTTTTACATAATCACTACAGTTTGTCTTACCCAATAGAGAGATCAGACTACAACAGGCTGTCTTCCTTTTATTAGAAATTATGTTTTTTTTGGCGTACATGTTGCAACGAGCTCTGTGAATCAAAATGGGCTATGAGTTGGTTCTCTGAGCAAAAGTGGTTAGATCTTTTTGTCTTTTTTGTTTGAAAAAGTTCATCTACGGAAAAGACAAAAAAATTTATACATGCAAACACTAGTGATCGAACTAGTTTGAGAGCGAGAGCTAGTGAGATACATTTTCATTACATAGTTGCATGTTTTGAGGTTTGAAACGTAGGTGCTCTGCTCGCCCTGAGGTCATTCATTCATTCAATACTTTATTTCGGACACAAGAATAAAAGGTCCATATTAAAAGACATATAACAACAAGAAAAACAAAAAGACACATTAAAAAAAAAAAAACAAGTACAAGTTTTAGTGGGTTGTGGTTTGTGGTTTGTTTGCACTTAATTGACCTGTTACTGTTTAATTCATTTCATAAAAATCTGATCAATAATGTTACTATTAACCCTTTACGCACCAAAGTAGCAGACTTGCTGCATAGTTTCTTGAATCCAGTTTCAATGATCGTACTGCACTGTGTGAGCTCATGTTATGTTATTGGGTTTATTATCAGAAAAAGAGTTTTCAAGGTTTTACATTCTTTAGGACTATCGCACCAGCATTGATTGGTACTTCAAAATGTCTTATCTTGACAGCTATAGGTCTGACGATATACATTTACTCAGGGTTTTTAGATCAATGAACAAGTTCAAGTTAATTATTACAAAAAATGGTCTTTACACTAATAAATGTGTCCCTTTTAAATGATTAATGATATTTTCTTTCTTTAGCAAAGTGTAGTAATATTTGCAGTGTGGGTTGGTTGGAACATGATTGCTAGTAGCAGAGAGTTAGTTGATTCATTTGTGTGGCTTAAATACTGTATTACTTAAAGAGGTGTAGCAATGCCAGCGACAGACTTAAGCATGTGTTTAAAATGAGCTGGATCTGCTGAATACGTGGCAGACACATTACAGCCTACAAATCTACTTCCACACATATGTGAAGAAGTCCGTTTTACAAGAACGTGCTTCAAACAATCACAATAGAAGCAGTAAAAAGTAGTAGTAATAATAGTAGCTAGATATAGTATCAGTATTCATTTATGAGCACAACACATCAAGCCAATATTTCCCCTCTGCTTCAGTGTTGCAGAAAGAATGTTCTGAACTGCCCCCCACCCATAACCTACATCACATCCAATTACTCCTGTGTATATTTACTGCATGTGCGTGCCGGCTCGTGTGTTTGTGTGAAAGAGTGTATTCATATGAGTGTGTTTGAGCAGAGATAGGAAGGATAAAATGTCTGCCTGCTCCACCTGCCCCCCACCTGCTGGACTCTGAGGGCCCACCCATACTCAATCATATGCAGTCACAAGAGCTGCCCAGGGGCCCACTGTGCAGTCTGGCCAGTGTCCCTGTGACAAGCCTGCCAAAGACTTTATGCAAACCTGTTTTCTCATATGGATGTGAGATCAGCAGATTAGACATAGAAAACTTCATCAAAAAGGTTTCAGGAATGAATGTTAAGGCCACACTGTGAGACGGCATCACAGAGACTTATTATGCATTATTTTTTGCTAGTAAAAATGACAGTTTTTTTATATATATTTACTGTAACTTCATGTTTTAGAATGTAAAATAATATCTTCAGTCTAAATTGTATGGTGAAACAAGTATGAAGAGTGAATAATGCTGTTGGCTTGTCCTGTCCCTGTACTATCACCAGAGGGAAGTGTGGAAATTGTTTTTCTTTTTTCCAAATTTGAAAAATACTGGTTGCAAACTCAGACATGTGAATGCAAACACCATCCTTTTGCTTGAGAAATTACCAAAACTAATTTATGAGCAACTGTTTTATGATGAGGGTGATGTCATAGTGGAAAAATGACAATGACACATACTATTACAGAACTTTTAGAAGTCATTGACATTAACATGGCTGGATCTAAAACCTACTCCAGGTCAGTTATTGATTAGGAAACAATGTTGTACCATAGTTAAACAAAGAAGAGGTAAGATTTTTTATGTTAAGATTAAGAGATCCCATATTCGTCTCACAGTGGAGACATTTTGCCTGATGTCTCCTTTAAGAGACCAAAGTGTAACCAAATGCGACATTGACCATGGTTTTTGTGTCAAATTATCCCAAGACAGATGAGAGGCGAGTAAAGTGTTACTGTGGACAATAGGCACATTCTTGCCTTGATCTCCAAAACCATTCGTCAGAGTTATCTTGACTCTGTGATTTTCATTCAAGGTCTCTAAACTGTCCACTCCAGTTACATGTTCATGTTTCATTGTAATGAGCATAAAGAATTCACAACGTTTGGTTTGATAGCTGATCCAGATAAATACTGCTGTTATGAATCATTGATGAGACAGTTTTTATGAAGCTTATAGAGTTAAGTGAAAATCCTGATGCTAACTACTGGAGCTTGGTTGAAATAATTGACAAGAATTTGTTAAAATTACTGCACTTACCAAAGTCACTGGCGCAATAATGCTCCATGATGTTGTCCGCCTTCATCTCATTATCACATGGAGGACAAACCTTGGACACTGGGGAAGGAAAGCGTCATTAGTACAGATGGATGTATTACATTTCAGATTCATATGATACAACAACACTTAACATGGGCTTTTTCATATACAGTGTTTGACTCCCCCTCATCATGTCAAAGTCTATTTGCAGTAGACTGGATATGTAGACCAGCAGACAAACTGATGTTTTCCCTGCAATTACACTGTAGAAAATGTTTTAATTCTGGCTGTTGTATATTTTGTTGGAGCAGGCATGGTCATGGCTCTGCGGAAAGGTAAACGCTGAAGAGAGCCACTGTGTAAAGTGATTAACTTCAGCGAGGGAGCCAACCTGAACCACAATTTAAAGACTTTTGGCTTTTAACGAACGTATCGACACACGTTTTTATTAATTCTCAACATAACAAAGCAAAACAGTGCACACAGGACAGCAAATTACCCACTCTGGGAGAATCATGGGTTGTCTAAATGAAAGAATTAAATGAAAGAATCACCAAAAAGATGACTTCATATTGTTAATTGTGTTGGTGTATAGCTCTCTTTGGGTGCACACCGTGGACCACCTCTTCTTTAATGGACATTTACCAACACTTATGGACATTATTCATCTGCTCCTTCCGTCTGCTCATACCAATGTGTTTTCTGTTTTATTTCTTGTGTTTTAACTGTTTGATTCTCTGATCTGTGTTGGCAAATTCAACAGTTGTGTAAAGTCCTCTGAGATAACTACTGTTGTGATTCAGGGCTATAAAAGAATACATTTAATTTTATTTATTTAGTTAATTGTATTTGGTTCATATAGATTGACAGAACCAAAATCATGCATGGACAATTACTCTTCATTTCTCTCTCTAATAATCTCCCATAGTTAAGCCCGGAAACTATTCTCGCCACGCTTTCACCAAAGACTGTAGATGTTTATTCAATGAAAACATTTACCTCATTACATTGTGCTGCTGCTGCCTCCTTTTTTTTTTTTTTTTTTTTACTGCAAATGGCAAATAAAATGAATCTGAATCTGAATCTTTGTGCCTACAGCAGAGTGCAGTTAATGTACAAGCTCAAATGTACTGCAGTTGAATGTTACAGCGAGTTACGTTGTGTCACAGTAGTGAACAGAGTGACTTAAACAGCAGAAGAATACAGTCCCTGCAGGGTTAAATGTTATCGGCAGTCTCCTGACCTCTTGTCTGAGAAAATAATGAGACAGGTCAAAGTTGCGCATGTTTTGGTGCCGGGGTCGTGGGGAGGTGAACCCCGGACCAGCGCCCTTTCAGTGCCTGACCTACACAGAAATGCTTCAGTGTTCCCATGCACTAGTGCTAAACTTTCCCATATATTTCTTGAAAGGTAAATGCAAATGTTGTTAGTACTGATTCAAATGTATTATAGTCTATCAAAGCATTAAGATTTTTCTGTGTGCGTAAACTTCAGAAAGCTGCCAAAATCTTGCCAGACCTCGACTGGATTTGTATGCTTTGATAGATTTCCTGAAGCTGTTGTGTCTTGCTGTGGCTCTGGAGTTATTCATTGGGCTTTCGCGGTGGTGGTATGTTGGCTCAGGGCCAGTCCTGCTCATGCCAGGGCAGTGCACGTGTCAAGAAAAGCAGGCCCGCTCTAAAACGGAGTTGAGTTTGGACAGAGCTGCACGGTTTGGCTGAAGAACCAATTAGGCAATGAGTGCCTTGATGCTCCTCTGCGTGATTACTCCTCGTCATGTTCTAATAAGAGCCACTGGGTCATGTCTTCTTTCCTGGACACTTTTCGGCTCAGCTAATATTTTGACATTAGATCATATGTAATTCTTCCAAAACCTCCAGGCAACTTAGAATGTTTTGTGGTTGGTCATTTTATTGTCCAAATTGTGAGCTGGTGTGCCCTTGCTATTTGCCGGCGCTCTTAAATCAGTAGTTTTTATGAGTATACTTCTGAATGATTTTGTAGTACACATTGACCAAAGTATAGTGTACTTGTTCTAGTGATGGGATGACTAGAGATGCTGTCAGTGCGGCGGGGAGCTGGGAGGTGGTCTTTTGGAAAGGGCTGCTGTTAATCTTCAAATGCGATGCCAAAATGGAAACGATGTACGGCAAAGATCCAACAGCGGAGTTTGGTCTGACCTCAGACGTCTTAAATTCTTATACCCTTCAGTGAATGTTCTAATATTGATGTCACTCACATGGTACCTTAAATTCAAATTTAATAAAAGTTAAGCTGAACCAGATAAGTGCCATAAAATATCGTGTAATGAAACTGTCTTTAACTTTTGGGATCAAACATTGGTTTAACCACAAATATGAGTCATAGGTATTTAGTTAAACTCTGAACAGTAAGACACATGATGTCACTTTGACATGGAGGACTAAAGCTCTGCAATAATGAGATTTATGCCTGACGGAGGTTCTAACATCTGTTTAAATGCGAAGCACAAAGAGATTAGGAATCACCTAAACAGGTCCCATACACCTCCCTGAGGTCTTGGACACAGCCAGATCCTGCATCTGTATAAATCCACCAGAGAAAAACCCTTTCTAAGGGCTTTGGCAGCTTTCTCTGCATAGAGCATTGGATCACATTTTCCCTTTCATACAGCGGCCAGAACCACATGAGTAGCTTCCATTGTGCCGAGGACCTGACAGCATGGCCCGTCTCCCTTGGCAAGGTTGTAACTTACACTGGTCACATCAGTGTGGACAGACAATATCTTTCACACCAAGCAATTTTAACGACTTTCACTGGACAACAGCCATATTGTATCAGGCTGGTTGTGAAGACACAGAGGCCCATGATTCAGAGAAATTTTATGCAGAGTCATTAACTACATCAAATATAGTCTCACCTGTTGAGGTTTATAAGGTTGTAACCCAGTATATGTGAATCTTACCCACTGATTTTACTTTAAATGACTCTAGAACCTTATGTTCTGCAATAAGTATCCCTGCAATATAGGGTTTGCCTAAAACAACTTTATATAAAACATCTAAATGACTGATATTTATAGCGTCCCATAGTTTTTCTTGTGCGATTGAGTGTGAGTCTCCTGTTAGCATGTTATGTTTCTTAAGCCAAAAAGTCACATACTTGACACAAAGCCTGTGACAACAGTGCAAACTATTTCTCTAATGGAGCGAATTGAAGGATGTATTACACCTAAAACTCATTTGATTAGATCTTATATCACCCATTTGATATTAAATGCTCTTTATTGCCAACTTTTTTCTTTCTTCAGTTTATGTAAGAACACACAAGAGAATAGCTGTAAATTATGCCTAAATTGTGAGACAAGAGCAATTATACAGCACTTAGCCCTAAGAAAAGACGGACACTTCTTTCACAGGAAACAGGTTCTGTTCTTTTATTCTGCCACAGACAACTACACTCCAGCCAATCTCTTTCTCTTGGTGCCTCTTGTTCTGTCACGTCGACTAATTAGCTGAAGCTCTGTAATTGGTGTTCTCGCT